>JALDNG010000004.1:240000-1440000 GCA_024349245.1 Neodontobutis hainanensis | reverse complement strand
ACATGCAATATGGAAATCCATAAACCACTACTTTGTTGCCATGGTGATGACTGCTATAAAGTTAAGGTGCAAAGTTCGGAAATTAATGTTCTATGTTCTACAACTTGACCCGTCAAAAGATCACATAAAAGCAGCATTTTACTAATATAACCTCATATTTCTGTTAAACGCACTACATAAATGGTTTGACAAAGGAACAGGGACTACACGAGAAAACAAATTAGATTGGAAGAAAATCAAAGTGTGATGGGTACATGGTGCAAATAAAACCAATAGGAATAAAACTTTGTTTAAGCTATTTAAAGGCACTGTGTAACTTTTTGCCAGTCGAGGGCGCCGATCCCTCTACAGACTGTGTTATGACAGGCGCACAAACTTAATAGACGTTTTCAAGAGTAAAGTTTGGAATAAAAAAACATGTCTTTCAAAACAGTTATTTTAGTGCATTTAGTACAAATACAACTCTGCTAGGGTCCAGTGTATTTCTGTCTCTCACAATGTATCCTCGTCCTCGTCCTCGTTACATTAAAAGGTTTCTGTTCAGCTGAGAGGACTGTGTCAGTGAGATTCTGGGCTAAAAATGATGTGGTTTCCTTTTTAAAAAGGGAATAGCCAGAGAGAGTAGATAAGTTGAGCCAATAAACTGTTGAATCAAAAAGCCCGGCTCTAATTTGTCAACCATCACACAAAAGCACCAGAACTTAAATGTCTTTCTTTCTATGTCAGGGGCAAGAATAAACCCTAAGCCACTCTTTGCACATGATCATCTCATAGAGAAGGTTTTATGGATTTGTGTGACGTTAAGTGAAAAGTAATGGCTGTATATTTAATATATAGGCTTAAGGTTTGATTTCTCAAGTGTACTCATTTCTTTCTGAAAGTCAGCAATGAGTGGATGACTTTCATACATCAATGAAACAAATAACATACCAGTCAACTATTACTTAATCCAGTTTTCAAGCAATGTCCAACACATAGCCTCTTACCTTTTCAAGACTTTTACTTGAACGTCACTTAAGGCGTGTTTAGCTCAGCGTGGCCTTTGGCAAAGTCACATCTCAACACCTCACATCTTTATACTTTTTTATTTCTTGCCAAGGACATAATGTTCACAAGCTGCCTAATATTTCCCACCCACTGACAGGTCCCATGGCAACCACAGAATCAATGTTATTGACTTCATCTGTAACGTTATGACTGATCTGTGCAAATGACCAGTTTAATATTATATTCAGGGAAAACATGACTGTCACAACCCCATCTCTGTTTACATATCTTTTCAACAGTTCAAACCCAAATCCTGTCACTTGAACAAAACTAGTGGCTACCTGGCCAGGATTCAAGATTCAAAGTGTTTATTGTCACAATAAGGAATCATGTTTCCCTGTACAATAATTTATTTACAATGAAAGCCGGAACAAACAGTAGAAGTATTTAAATGGTTTAAATATAAAGAAGATCAAAAGTGAAAAGGGCAGTGTGTAAATATAATTAAAAGGAACTATATGTGCAGCATCTGGTTTGAGTGCAACAATCATCATCTAATATGTCCAGAGACTTTCTTTAACTAAATCTTTTTTGTTTTTAATTTATTTCTATTCCACCTTTTGTCCTCATTAAACCCCAACACAATAGTTCATAAATTAATGGTATACATTACAATTTCAGCTCATTTCTATCTCCATATTATAAAGTGCTGATTAATAAAAAAAAACTTATAATTGCAATATAAAGCATATAAATAACACATTTTACCACAGCAGAAATGCTCAATAACTGATGAAAAGCCTCCTGGATATTGTCAATAAAGATGTGTTTGTACCTGTTCAGTTGCTCCTTTGTCTAACGTCCTGTGTCTCCAAAATAAATCCTCACGTGAACCCAGATGCTTTAAATACCACGTGGACGTCCCTCCTTCCTCTTTTTTCTCTCTTCTTCTGTGGTTTTGTCCTGTGTGTGAAAAGAAAAGTCGCTGTGACACAGTTAATCCCCACTTAGAAAGACAGAGAAGGGGTGGAGGGAAGACTGTAAGCATAAAAGTAAACGCATCGTGAGAGCGCACAGTAGGATGAACTCCGAGAGTCATTAAGCCTGAGTAAATCAAATTAAGTTTATTAGACAGTGATGGTTTATTGACTGTTTGGTGCTGTATAAACTGAAGAAGTACAAAGTTTGGTATAGACTGGACTTTGACTTTTCTTTATTCTCCAAGATTAGTTACTTATCTTAACATAAGTGTTTCACAGTGACTCAGTGAGTGACAGGTTAATAATTTTAAAGACGGATCATTTTTCTTCTAAAGATTATTTGCATCTGTAATGACTTACTGGATGTTCTCCAAAGAGTTAGGACTTGTAGAGAAGGTGCTCCTTAATCCTTTGAATGATTTAGACATTTTTTAAATTCTCCATGTGTGTACTTAGCACTGTGACTCTTTTCCCCTGATCTACAGGTACAGTCTGTAAAGCCCTAAGGCGGCTGTTTAAAAAAAATAAAACTCTATACAATACAAAAACTGTCCGTAGTGAGAGTGAATGTTTGACAACACAGATTAAGCACTTGATTTTTAACCAGCACAGTGCTTTAGTTTGTGGTTTGGTTGAAGTTGCATATAATGTGTTAGTACTTATATTTACTTTCCTTGCAGCTAGAAAAACTATAACTTGGTTATGTCATTTTTACACATCCACCTGGATATATACAGTAGTTATGGTCTGTCTGTAGAGCATACTGTTAATACTACAGACTATTTACAATAGTACGTTTATGTTGAACTCTACAGTATATTGTAGACTGGAACTGTGAATGGTTTTCTATGCAATCATTATCTTGACAACTTCAGATATTGATCTTAGTCACCTGGATATTTCGCAGTACGTTGTGCCAAGGCAACAGTTTTTTCAATGTACACAAATCTGAATGACATTAAAGTCAAAGTAGCTGCTAATACTGTTCCTTTTAGACTAGACAAGACAGATAAACTCAATTAATACACTTTGCTGTTTGAGAGATTTCCTCATAGACATAAAGACTAGGTGAGGCGTCCTTTTGGTGTTGATCTAAACTGCAGCAAAAGACAAGTCAATAGAAAGTCTGGAGCAGCTCGGAGGACTTGGGCTTGGAGACCGATACTATTATATCCTGAGTGTTTTCTACCGATTCCTATCTTTCTCAATTACAGCATTTGTTGACAGAGATTTCTAAGAAGCAGACTGACTTTTCTTCAAGGAACAGAGCCAAGATGGAGAAAAAAAATGTTTATTCAATTAAAAACCAAAACAAATAAATAAAATAAATATTAGCTTAACATTTGTCCTGAGAGCTATCGTCATGGGATCCTTTCAGCACGTAACGTCTTGGAGTTCAAGATGGTTATCTGGTAGAAAAGAAAAAAACAAAAGCATGTGATTTTTAGGGACTGCAAATGTGAAAGATTTATAAATGTTTTGGTTAAAAAGCATACACTAAGTACATTGGCAGTGTCATAATTGAGCCGTTAACAGTAATAAGATTTAGCTTATGTGATGATACTCAGGATGTTACATTAACTATTTCCCCTATCCCTTTGTATAAAACTGGTTCTAAAAGACTTAGATAACAGCACAATAGTCTTACGTCTTTATTTTTCACAACCACACAAGCAAAAACTTTCGAAGGATGGGCTCAAAACACGGGAGGCGACGGCGCTTCTCCTCTTTTTGTTTCTAATGGAGGCTGAGTGACGAGTCTCCCTCCTGCAAAACGACTCACTCATGCTTGTGAAATTTCACACTTGCGCATGTCCTCGTGCACACGCTTGTTTGCAATGTGATCCAAGAAAACTTTTCACCTCTTATGCATGATAAGAACTAATCAGCAAGAGAAAATTTGACAGCCAATGAAATCTGTGGGAGACTCGAGACCCTGGAACCGAGCTGCCGCTTGTCGCCTCCCGAGTGTTGGGCCCATAATAAACTCTAGTAAAGTCCCCCAAATGTGGTTTATGTATTTTGTCAGAATTTTAACACTTAAATCAACATTAGTTCAAGGATCGATCATGGTCTACAGTTCATTAGGGACATGTTGTGATGAGATGTTGGTGGGGGGGGTTCACAGTTACATGTTTATTAAGTCATTACAACAACAAACTGGTGGTAGAAAAACTGCCAGATAAGTAAATGTTAGGGGTCACTGTGGCTTTTTGTTATTGTTGTTAAAATTAGTGGCCATTTGTTTTTTTTGCAAAAGCAGCATAGACTGGAATTTAAGCAATAACACAGACTCTCCATTACTTGGAGAGTGTGTGCAAACAGGCCACAGTTCTTTATCAAATGTGTTTGGTGTGACTTGGGGCTGCGATACGTCAACACCGGGCAAAGACAACAGTTATCTTTAGAACATCCTACGTATCACTGAAAACATTTTTCCTCTTTGATTGGGTTTTATTTTTTGCAAGCAGTCAGAAATATACTATATGATGGCACGTTACAATACCAAGTACAAGCTTTTAGGTATTCTCTAAAGTGAAAGAAGTCAAGCAGGAAACCCATTGGGGAGCTGCATTTTACGTTTACCCCTGTAAGTGGGTGAAGCTAACACAGTATATTCACCCGTTTCTCTTGATCAGTGAGGACCCCGTGCGCAGCCACCAGCTGGTACTGTCTGTGCTTTAAGCTGCTGGGGAACTTCCTGATTTGGCGAACGGCAGTGGAGATGGTATCTCGGCTCAGCAGCTTTCTGGTGTCTGATGGAGAGGCGCCAGGATCCAGGATCAGGAGACAAAGACTGCCATTCTTCTTCTGCTCCAAACCCACAACAGTGCGGCTGTGACCTGCACAAGACACATCAATGTGAAAACAAGGCTATTACTATGTTCCAATGTCATAAATATGACCCGAAAACACCATCGCTGACGGTGTCTTTTAGCCAAACCTTGGTGCTGCAGATACAGTGGTGGTAGAGACGTCTGGACAATCCGAGGGGGCAGTCTGCCGCTCTTGGTGGACTGACTGAAGTACTGCTTGACCCACTCGAACAGCCGCGGGTGGGTGTCTCCTGGGCCCGTGGGTTGGTGGAAGTCAAGTATACGGGCTCTAGGAAGAACACAAAAGGTACACCTGTAGACCTATACAATGAGGCTAATGCTGCTGCTAGCACCTAGAACAGCTCAAATAATGGCTCCAGTGACTCTGCGGATGATACCGACATTAATATAAAAAGAGAAAGAAGTCATATTACCTAAATAGGCACCACAGAGAGGGCGCAAACTAAAACGCATCCAGTCTAACCTGCCTAATGTTTTAGTCTAATGCACATTGCCAGGTGCTGTTTTGTTAATACTCAACATTTAAAGTACTTTTTAAAGTCAGATACCAAAAGAAAGAATCAATATCATACTCGTAAATCCTCTGCAAAAAAAAAAAAAAAAAGTTTCTAGTAGTTGCCCAGCCCTAAAACAGGTTTTTTATGTTGTTCTTTTGCAGCAAATCAATAAAAGCAGACTTCTTGTCTGTGTGTTTTTGTCTGCAAGGCCAAAAGTTCAATGTATATGCACTAATGTAGACTAAACATAAGTACTGCCCCTGACCTAAACTGTATTAAATTACCAGACTTATATCCCAGATACAGAGTTGAGAGATGTCAATTTAATGCTCAGGTGTTGACACTTACCTGATCCGTAGAGACGTGAGCAGGCTATAGAGCTCAGTGGCACCAATCCAGGCTCTGGTCCCCTGAAGTCTACGGTTGAAGTGGGAAGCTCCCTGTGGGTCCAGTCCTTGGCCCCACGCCTCTTCGATCAAACTCTGGACGCGAGGGATACTAGGCACTGACATATCTAAGATGGACATAAAAATAGACAGGGCATTAGCTACAATTTATAGATTATCTGCCATTTTGGAGAAACAGACCAAGTTGCAGGTTGGAAAAATCTGAAACCTGAAAAAGACATCAAAATATTTTCTATTTTTTTGCAGATGGTGTCCTCCCTAATTCATGTCTCTCCTGACTCACCTGCTGTCACTTGTCAAACAAGAGTAAAACTATGAGTGTCAGATGCTAATCTCTAAAACAACCCCAGGTCACAACAGCAGAACAAGGACAAGACGTGATGTGCTGTAAAAGAAAACAAAAAACTCAAAAAAAAGAAAATCATACTGTCATCAACTTACTCTAAAAACCACACAAACCACAGCATTGTCTGCAACCCTACCAAAACCAAACACACACAAAGGAAAAAGTAGGGAACACATCTGATGCATGCAGATCTTATCAGAGCTGGCTCTTCAAAATAAGGTGGGGCTGATTATTTTCTGTGTAAAAATGGATTGTGGTTATGATCCCACAGCCTTGTATCGGCTTTAATAGATGCATTACATTTAGTTAAAGAAACAAACAATAACTTGAGAGAAAGTGAAAACTGATCAGGGATTATTTCCTTTATTAAGAATTAAGTACAAGATTATTATCCTTTCCAAGAAAAGATGCCACCCAAGTGTGTGACCAGTTTTTTGGCCAAATGTGTTCTTGGAACGTAGTTTTTTGTGCAACTGGAACTGACATGAACTGAATACTCTTGCAGAAAGATTAAGCTGAAGAAAAATGGCAGTGTAACGTTGTTAAAAAAGGTGTTGATGGATAAGAGACGATGTTAAAGGCCAAAATATGTAAAGCTATGCTGGCCGACCATCCCAAATCTTTTTCTATTCTATACAAAGAATTAAAAAGGTCTGTGTGGACTTGGGTTGGGTTTCAAGAATAAAGTGCCTATGAATGCAACAGGACAGATATACAACCAATGAAAGAAAGCATTGTACAATTTAGAGAAATTGTCCAACATAAAGTGGAAATTGCTGTAAAAAAAAGGCAAGGTATTCGAGACCCATTGCACTTTGTCCCAGGCCAGACCAAAGTAAAGCCAATGAAAAAAATATTTAGTCAAATTTCCCACTTTACAAGCAATACATGAGTAAAAAGAAAATCTATAAAATAATTTTTACATATCAATGAGTAATGAAATTTTCACTTGCTTCTTGGATCTCATAACAAAATGCAGTATTATTATTATCATTATTATTTATTTTTTTCCATTTTGTTTAAGTGTAAACACTGTACACAATGCACTTGTGTACCAGAGTTAGCCAGAAAGTTATTTTTGATCTGTAATCACTGGACACAAGAAAGGATTAAAAATGACAACACTTTATGACACTGATGTATGTTATGTACAATGGGGCGCAGTGGCTCAGGTGGTAGAGCAGTCCTGAAGCCGGAATATATGCACTGGCGTATGAATGTGTGAGAATGTGGTACAACAGATTGAAATTAGCCAAAGTGTTTGTGTGTGGTATTTGTGGAATTTAGGCATCTGCTATAACACATACTTTACGTTTTTCTCATGAACCTTTTGTACTTTTTCCACCCATTATGACCTTACTTTGTCATAAAGTTTGTAATGTGCAATGTGTAAAGCTACCTTTAGTGTTGACATTACACAAATGATAAAAGCAGATGATGAGTCATGGAGTGCTATTTAAAGCCTGGAGACACAGTTTTGTACGATGAGACAGTTTTCTCTCTTTTATTTTTGTTTGAATATGTGTCAGACTTACCAGGCCATGGTTATCTATGGGTTTTAAATTGCCGGTTGAATACCAATAAATAAAGAAAGAAATAAATAGAAAAACATAAACGGCTAGCAGCTATTCTCGTAAACTTAACCTGCAATCCATTTCCTTCAGAGAAATTACGACTAAACTCTGTCAGACCAATCATTATTGTTTTTCTCAAATGGGTTGTGCCAAGTCAGTGTTTTGTTTTTTGTGATTCTCTGTCCAGAGGCAGTTTAGTCTGTGTCTGTTGCTACTGTGTCTGTTGCTACTCTGGAAATACAATTCAAATCCTCAAAGACAAGACTAATCTTTGCATAGAGTAAAGAATAAAAAAAAGATTAGGATGGTGATGGTTTACCTGTCAGAGAGACAGTGTAGTCCTCCAGTCTGAGCAGTGAGGACAACAGCATCTGGAAGTTTCTGTAGCCGCAGCCCCAGCCTTTGTCCCCCGCCGAGAAGCAGTAGTGGTCAGTGTCGGCGCTGAGCCAAACGTGCACAATGTCCCTGGCCTCCGTCTGGTAGTATTCATGTAAGACTTGCAAAACACCTGGACAAAGAGACACATTTATGAATTAATACATTAGGTCTACTAACGCAGGTTCACACCATTTAACCCTTTTGTTCCACTGAATTCTTTAGCTAGTATGTGTCCTAGTTTGTATCGGCTTCATGTCTTCCCTTGAGGCCCAAAGTATTCACTTCACTTTACAACAGTGCACTGGACAATATTTAACTCCATTTTCACCTTTTGAAGCTAAAAAGATGACTTTTACCTTTTTTGCCAAGCCGCAGGAACAAGAAGTAACAAAGCTTTTACTGAGTTATAGTATGATGCTTTAAATGTCTGTGGTATTTTAGATTTACAAATTTATGATGTGACTAGACACCACAGAAAGACATACTTTTTATGAATTTTGTTCAACTATGTAAATGGTAATTAGCATGCATTTATATAGTGCTTTCCTGCACCCTTCTCGGGCACCCAAAGCGCTTTACATTGTGCTTCCACTCACCCCATTCACACACATCCACTCCTGGGGCAGACAGAGAGGGGGGCTGCCACACAAACGGCGCTCAACCTTCTCCTACCACCACCGACCACCTCCACAGTCACACACATTCATTCACCAGTGCTACAGACACTGGAGGCAAGGTGGGTTAAGTGTCTTGCCCAAGGACACAACGACAGTATGAACTGTGGGGAGAGCGGGAATCGAACCTACTACCTTCCGGTTGAAGGTAGTAGGTTCAATAGACCTTTAAGATACTGTTCAGCTTTTCATGAATGGGAAGTGAAAGGAAATGTGTTTTTGAAAACATACAAACTAGGGCTGCACAATATATTGCGGATATATCATAAAACAATATCAGCAACTGCAATAACCATATCACAAGAAACAGCTTGTACCACAATAACATTACTTTCATTCGTTTGTCAGACATTTACTCTTTGCCATTCAAAATAATTGTCCAATCAAAGCTGTAAACCCCCACTCTAAAAGAAAAATCCATGAACATGACGTGAACTGCCCCTTTGAGGAATGCAGCAGACAGATTAAGTATTCCAGGGAGAAAAGCTTCATGACAGATATGTGCCAGTTTGATTTGGAGGGAGGTTTGTCACTAATCAAAGAAAGGTAGTATCCTTGTATCTTAACTTTTATCCTAGTCTGGTCTTTGTTTAGTTTTGACCTGTGTAAGTTACTCCACAGCTTTGTGTTTCTATATATGCAGTATTATAACTGAGTAAAACTTTTACTATGTCAGAGGAATAGCAATATTTAACCTGTTGCATATAGTATGTTTTTCCAATATCAGCAGCCCAAATACAAACTTATTTTAGCAGAATTCAAACCAGAAAACATTGTTCCATTACAAGCATAATTGTGGACTTCATCGACATAACAAGCATGTTGTAAGCCTCTAATCAACAGCACATACTGAACACAATTGATATTTATTAATCTTCTTATTCTGCTTCTCAGTGTCGTCCAATAGAAAGCTAGTTGGCAAAGGCACAGACCTTTTGTACTATTTTGTATCTCTATCATGTGACAATGTAAAACTGAAGTTCCTCCCTCAAGTGTCCTTTACAGTTTATCAGGAATGTGCAGCTGTTTGATTGTATACTTTGTCATCACATTTAAACATCTGCATCTGATTGCACTTTTGAACTTTTGTACATCCTCATCTGACTAAGTGACGGAGTCCTCAAAACACAAGAGACTTTAAAATAACGAACACACTGTGAAGGCCAAGGAAATGTTGAAGAACTGGTTTCAGGCACAAGCTACAAACAGGTACAAACAAATGATGCAATCTGAAAAAAGTGAAGGAATGTGGGTAAGTCTGTAGAAATGAAGAGACATAACTTTAGCTTCTTCAATGAGACGTGACTTAGAACTGTGTCTGTCCCAAATAAATGCACAGATTTTTTCACATGTATGTTCTCAGCCCTATTTATCCTTCAGGTCATGAGTCTAACACACCTTGAGTCCTGGTTTTGCCATCGTCCAGCCCTGCAGCCAGAGACTCCATCATTTCCGCCCTTTTAGTGTGAAACTCTGCAGGATCCATGAGTCCTCTGGCCACAGCCTTCTCCAGCTTCTGTTCCATCTGTTTGCGGTACCCTCCAGATCCATCGAGACCAAACTGTTTCTACAGAAGACACACAGAGAAAACAGATCAGATTAACAAGGTTCAAACAGAGAAGATGTTTCACAAGTAGTCATCTGGACACAATATAATAGTGGCTATAGCAAAGAGAAGACCGTGATTAAGTCAAATATCTCAGATAGAAGACACATTTTACCTTGTACGTCCATGTAACTTGTATAGTCGCTATGAATTGCTTTTTCTTTATTTAACTTAAAAACTGGCTTGATCTGACAATATTTGTAAAGTGCAATATCTGTTAGCATAGTTTTTAACTCCCTTATGTACAGTTTATTTTAGTCTATTTTAGTTTATTCTGTTTAATCATAGTTTAATTTTACATATATACAGTATATACTATTTTAGATTATCTTGTATTAGACTAGTTACTGCTGCTCTATTGTACCCCTGCTGTTTCCCCACTGCGAGGCAAATATAGGCTTATCTTATGTTGCATAAATGATCTAACTTTTATTACTTTTTCATGGCAAAGATTTTTCTTTTGTGGAATATTCTGACTATTTACAAGGTATTTTTCATAGGAAAACCAGCATGGTAGTGGTACCTCACTGCCATGGGTACTGGACACTCCCTATTTATTTAAGATGGCTTCTCTGAGCTCTGCAACCATTTGCCTGATGAAGGCCTAATGCCGAAACATTTGTTTGTTTCAGTCTTAATAAATCTCACTTTTGAAGTTGGACAGTGTGCATGAGTCTCTGATTTTTTGATACGTGTTGGGCTGCTCCCTTTTCTCCCACACTCCTGCTCCAGAAAATAGATGTGTGATTCCATCCTAATAGCATTTTAAGAAAATTGAGATGTTACCATTTTCTAGATAAACAAGACTTGGTAATAATGTGGTACTGGCTTTTGAGAAGATTTTTTAGTTCAACAAAGAAAGATTCACAATTTTTGTTATGTCCTAACTTTAAATAATGCTGATGCTTCTTTGTCCATTGAACAAACTCTATTGACTTAATTTTTTTTTAATTTTGTAAGATTTGTAAAAGTTATTTATATGTTATTTTTGTGTGTATATTATGTCCAACCTGAAGCTTCTTGAATTGCTCTTTCTCCAGACGGGCCTCTTCCTCTCTTCTCCTCTGCTCCTCCTCCTCCTGGAGCCTCCGGGCCAGTTTCAGGTCTGAACCAGGACTCACTGCAACGACACACCACTGTTTAAGGACAACACAGTGTGGTTTCAATCAAATAAACAAAAAGATATTACACTTAAGAGCTGATGAGCTTAAGAATTGGACCCACTGTTTAGAGACGCTCCATGATCGAAGTGCAGTTCTACGTGTTCCTGTAGAGAGCAGCCGTCAGAGCAGACGACAGAGCACATCGGACACTGGTGCCGCTCCTCTCCTAAAAACACTTAGTCCAGTTACAATCAACTACAAATGCAAAAAGACAATTTTTTGTAACAAGAATTTGTAAATTGATTTAATGTTTAAACTTAATGCTGTTAAACTGGTCATTAAACATTTTCATTAGTTGTATATTAGGCTAAACGTAAACATGTTTGAAGCTACATCTTGTCATATTAAAGCTGCAGTAAGCAAACTCCCCTCACTGTCATTATAAAAAAAACATTACTACATCAAATTACTAATTACACAACATCAAACAGATGTTGACAGTTAGAGCAATATGTTCTCGGAATTATCTCTATCCCATGAAGACATTAACATGTTTCTGTTTTTCTTTCTTCTTTCTTTCTTGTTTCTCGGCATAAAAAGTCAGTCATAAAAAGTCATAAAGAATAGCTTAATTCAAAATATAATTTTCTGCCATCATTGATTCAGTGTCTACAAGCCAAGTAGACCAACAATAGGAGCTTCCCTTATTCCAAATTATAGCAGACCCACTTGTATGTGTGTCTTGTTTATTAGGTTTTAGGTGATTAGCAGTGTCATGTAACTCACACCTCAAATGTTGGGTCATCTGTTTCTGTGGGCGATTACTTCCAAACCAATCTGCTCTGATATAAAGTAAGGTATTCTTTTACTTTCCCACTTGGAGAGTGGTCATGTTTGAAAAGACACTAAGACAGAAAAACACATAGATTAAGAGACATGTTTTAAAATCAGATAAATATATCTAAAATGGCCAAAATATAAAAGTAGGTCTAAAGTGCTTGTAAGTTGGAGTCATAAAGCTCTGCTTGCATTTCCATTCATTGACCTAATGGAAGATGGAATTAACGAGCACTTGTATCGGTTCAGTCAGCATAAAGTGCAGCTCACGTGTGTGCAGAGTAATGACTAGCCCTGTTGTAACCCTTTTAACTAAGCCCTGCACTGCCTTAGAGGACCATGGTGTTGCACTATGTCACAATAAACCACGCCCAACACATGCCAAGACATTTCACGTGCTTTAAGACACAAACTTTCTAGTACCTTGAGCTTTTTGCTGTTGATCCAGATGCAGCTCAACATGCTCTTGAAGAGTGACACAATCGCTGCAGACCAAGGAACACATGGGACAAGAGAACTGTCTCTCTAGAGTTAACAAAAGATAACCTTCAGAAAAATCAAAAACGACTTTATACATTTAAAAATATGACCCAAACACTAACTGACCTTTGGTTGGAGAGCAGAGGCGCTTCCTTTTGTCCTGTCCAACTGTATTTTCACAGTTGTGTTTCACAGTTTGCTGTGATTTAGGTCTTACTGACAACAAACTTGATATTTCTTTTGTAACATTGTTTTTCTGTTTGACTGAAATAGGACTAGATGTAGTAGAAGGTGAGCTTTCATGATCTGTGTCATTGCAGCCTGTAGTAACACATGATTGAGAATTTTTAGAAGTGACAGTTGTGTTTGAGGAGGCTGCGTTTTGACTGTCTGGATGTGCAGAGCTGATGTGGAAGCACAGTTCATCATAGGAGACTCCAGATAAAGAACAGAGCGGGCAGTGCATGTTGTTTTCCACGTGACTGAGTAACAGATGGGTCTTCATGTCTTCCTCCAGCAACAGCTCTTCTCCGCAGATCTCACAGGTCAACATCTTGCCACCTACAGAAACAAACAAGAAATAAACTACTTTGAACAAAAATGATTAAGGAAAAAATACATTTTAGGACTGAGCAAGAATCTACAATCAATAAACATTTGGGTCTTTTTCAAAACTGCGCTGAGGAATATAACAACTTTTATAATCTTCCCTGAGGATTCAGGGACAGAAAGGAATGACATGCTGCTAATACCAAACTACATTTATTGCCCAAAAGACCAAGATCATATTGTGCCACATTTCATATTGTAATATTGCAATACAATATCCTAACATCCTAAAATCACAACTAAAAATAAACAGACATCATTTCTTACAATCTTTGAGTGATTTACACACTGGGTAGTTCAGGCTAGTTGACATAATATTAATAATTTTGACCAATACAAAATCCAATCTATGATTATATGTTTGTGTCAAAACATTGCTTGACTTGACTTCTCTCAGCAGGTAGTGGTAGATTTTCTCCTTGTGAGCAGTGACACTTTGTGGTTCTCTGAAGTTATTACTGCCATATCAACACTATTTTACTACAGTGGTTAGTTTTACATTATAGACTATGAATACATGTGATTAGCTCAGATATAAAGCTTCATCATTATACAGAACCCTGGTGTTTTATTCAAACTAGATGAAAATGTTCTGCAGTGTTGACAGTCAGGGTAGTCAAAATAGAACCCATACACAAGTGACAAGTTTCAATATTAAGGTATCTTTCCACCTCTTTGTTGTCTATCTGCTCTCTTACGGTTTTAAAAGGTATAATCAGTAATCAAACTGTCCCCAAGTCCTCTTTTTAGTGCGTTCTTCTTCACCAAAAAAGTAAAAGTCAAATTAAAAGTTGATCTAGGTTTACTCTAGTCATCTGACGTTTAGTTTGGCAGCATTTTGCCTTCTTCTTTGAGCAGTGTAATTGCTCGAAAACATCCCAACCCCCCGGTGAAATACAGTTTGATTAAAGAAACATTCAACTTGTTAGAGGGTCATATGTGTGGATTAAAAGAAATTATCATTGTGACAGGAGTTATTTATTCTTTAAAGGAAATCCTGCTGATTAGCCACTACCTTTAATGAAAATCCATTTCAATAGCTATAAGCTAATATGACAAAATAAAACAACCTTGCTTTTATGTCTTCAGTTTCGTTAACAAAAACTGAAAAGTTTGCTCTGTTGGATTAGCAGAAGGTGACTGACTTGGCCACTAAATAGCTTATTTACTTATTTGCTCTATTAGCTTACCTAAGACATGTAATCAAAAGTTTTAAGATCCATAGCCTATCAATCCATTATTTTAAATGATCGAATGTTGACATTGTAAAAAAGAAACACATTTGAATGGAAAGATTCTTCAGGTTTTTCTATGTTAATCGTCATCCAATTGTCAGAAGTTTAAACAAAGACCACAGTGATATAACGCTGTTACACGACAACAACAGAAAAGGCTAGAGACACACAGGTTCAATGCTTTTTAAACATGTTCACAAAGGTAACGGTAAACCTTGTAGCAGTTTAATGAAAATATACTCACGGTTTATGAAATGTGGTAAAAATCTGTATTATTAGCTGTCAAATATTACATGTTTTGGTTTCATTTCTTGCGCTTTTGAAAACCAGCGGCGCCTCAATTATTAACTGTGTCTTCTTCTCGCATCACGGACGTTGGCATTGGCAGCGGCACTTCATTAGTTCCCCCTACCGGTCACACTTTAGAACTACAATGCAAAAATCCCTGTATTCTGATGATTCATTTCATCACCAAAAGAAGATCAAATACACATGATTTGTCTTTTATTAGACATATTATCTATGTTGACATAGCTGATAAACCTAAGCACAGAGAATGTTTATTTGACTGACTAGCTTCAGGTTCCCAGTTTATCTTTTCTATCCTTGTATACATGTAAACAAATAAAAGTTAATTTAAGATTATTTATGTTAGTTTCTGTATGTATCTGTGTTGGTCCTCCAGCCTTCCCTTTTTCCAAACAAGGACTAAACAAGGTCTTAACAGGGACTAAACCAAATCTAAACAATGTCTAAACCAGGACTAAATGCAGCAATAATTGTAGAAAATGAATTTTATTAATAAAGTCTTACTTCCATCAAGTAAACTAAATAAACTTGATATTACAGAGGGCACAATTGACTGACATTAAAAGTGACATGTTATTTTTGCCTCTTTAAAATTGGTCTAACAACACCCACAGACATTTCTTCCATTTCTTATTGATATTGCATGTTTCCATTTCCTCTTTCCTTTTGTTATAGTCCGCATGGGCAGGGGTCAGTTATGTTATTTTATTCATTGTAATTATTTTATTATTCTTGTCCACATTTATTTTTTTGTTAGCCAGGTGAGCACATATTAAATAAACGCACAGCCAGACAATACTGGGATATGATTGGGTCTGTAATTTGGTTCTTTGTCTAATTTAATCGCTCTTGATCAAGAGTAATGTGTATTATAACAATGTTAATCCAATTTAGTTTAGGCTTGAGCAAACCTGCAACAGATACAAGAATTCATGTGTGTAGTTATCAGCTCTTTCAATGGAAACTGTCCGAGAAAGTAAAAAAGGCATTGTCATCATTGTTATACTCACCATGCAGAAATGAACCTGCTACATTAGGATGATCTTCTAAATTAAGGCCAAATGCAATTAAAAGCTACGACATAAAGGTCATCATCAGGTAAAGTAATCTGATTATCGGATCACAATGACAACAGTATTTGAGCTGGAGGTTTTAGGAACATTTTGAGCTGTTGAATATACTCGATTTCCATTAGTGGATTAGACATGATTTATCATATAAAAAAGTAATTCTGTTCCTTGGCAAATCTCACCTAATCTGTCAAACAGTGCAGACAGTTTTAATCCAACCTGTGTAATCTGTGTCGACCGCGAGAACCCTGCCCCTGCGCCGCAGTGAAAGCCCATACAGTTTATTAATTACTGGCTGCTCTCGGAGGTAATCTCACTTTAACATCATTAGGGAAATACACAGTAAATTAGTTTTGACAAAGCACCAGGCGCCTGTGCCTCTCTCTGGGACAAGAGTTTATTTAACAGAGTCCCTCAGGCTGAAGGTGACACTGGGCTGTTTCATCTATTAGTCTGTGCCAGGCTTTTTGTAAAAGTCAATCTAACTGGGTCATGTTTAATTACACAAAATATAGTCCGTTTAGGTTTAGTTAATTTAGGCTGAAAACAGATGCACATGTTACAAGTTTAAATAAATGTTTCTTCACAAAAAACTGCCGTTGACAAAAAGTCCTGGCCTTCCTTACAAACAGTATAGAAATCTTCCCATCACTATAACGTCATAAACAACATATAAATTAAATTCTATGGCAGAAGGTGATTGGCGTAAAGTGCACTCATTTTTAGGCCGTGTCCAAAGCTTGGCGTAAGACATAAGTGGGATTGACATGGCACAATGGGGAGGGGCTACGCTTTTGACTGGCAGCTCAATCTGTGTGTGCCAGAAGTGAGAGCAGAAATCTGATCTTTACAAATTGTTTTAATGCCTCATTATTCTTAGAACACAAAGGGGACATATTACCAAGATGCACAATATGTGTCACTAGTGTGTGTCGGGTCGTAAAAAATGATACCACACCTCATTTTAGACCTGAGCCCCTCACAATGGCGCGTCCTGGCTGCTCTACACCTGCGCCAGGTGGAAGATGCCAGTCACTAGATCAGGCCCTATCGCAAGGTCTTATATCAACAGAACTGAACCCACCGCACTGGCGAACTTTAAATTACTGTTTTGTCTGGCATTCACGATTCCTCACAGAAGACATGTCCTTTCATACCAATGATGAGGTGCACTGAGGCTCACTGCCCTTAAACTACAACTCTTGCATAATGTTTTTAGGCCTTTATTTATATATTTTATAGCTAACCTGTTTCCATTTGGTTTGTACAAAGTCAACGGCATGTTCCTGCAGGGCTTCCGTAGCTGTTCAAAAAAAGGAGAAGTGTGAGGCGTGGAATAGCAGTGTGTACTTTCACCACCAGATGCTGCTAAAACAGTACACTACACAAAACTATACACCCCACCAATAGAAACTTTGGCAAAGAAAGAAAGTAATGCCTCGGACTGAGACTGAGTAGAGCAAAACTTCATCTAGTGGCTCAAAGTGTAACTGCAGTCCAGACACACGCTGTTCACATAATGATACAAACTGTAACTGGCATATCTTCAGGTCTGTAATATGTATAGCTTTTAAATCCAAACTGAGAATTCTAGAGGAAAATTTCACAACTTGTACTTGTTTTTTTTTTAAATCTTGTCTTTGCGTGTGTAATTATGTTTGTGTGTTTTGTATTTTGCTGCTGCCTGGCATACAGATAGCATATTTATTTAGGAATGACTGAGCAATAGGTTTTCTTTTAGTTGAACATCAAGCATCTCCTAATGACCAAAATGGTAAAAAAAATTGTGTGAATTAACGAAAAAAAAAGGGGCCAAAATAAACTACAAAACTACTACTATATTTTTATGTTGAAGGGACAGATCAGTGCTGACCTTGACCTTGACTCTGGGGGACAGTGAAGTAAGGCTGAGGCTGGTCGAGGGCCAGCAGTCTGTTATTGATTACTGCTCAGAGCTGGGTTTGAGTGGAACAATCGTTACAGAGCAGAGCCTGGACCGAGTTTTTGAAAGGCTCCGGTGTCAGTCTCTCTCCAGGATTAGGCTTTGGACACCTGCTGCACTCATATCTACAGCTACTCTCATTCTATACTTTCCTTATACTTGTATCAATAATATTAGGTATCTTAAAGTTACAGTACAGATTTAGACTAGACTTCTTTCTGCCTGTGGGTCTATTGTCCCAGAAATGAATGGGCTCCAATATTTTTTTGAATAAGTGGTTAAGTAGCGTATTACTTTTTCTTATATTTTGTTAAACTACAGTAAAGTTTTGTCCCTTTGAGTGACTCCGTTGTTACCTTTACAGTCTTGTTTTGTCCACCTCTAGTGTTGTTATTACTGTGTTTAGTGACGCACTGTGAACACTGATAACCAAAAGCCAGTTGCTGCTCTTCTCTGAAAAAGAAGAGGAGGAGGAGGAGGAGGAGGAAGAGAGAGCAGCGGGAGGCGGAGACACTGGGCACAAAATGTGGAGATGGACAAGAGTCAAGTGAGACATAAAACTCGAGGACAGGACAGGAAGCTAGAGACAAACAGAAAAATAAAAGCACGAGTAGAACTCTCAGCGATTGAAGAAACTGATTTGATTTAGCAGACTGGTTTTACATGGTTGAAGATTTTGTGAGTGTAATTCTGCTTGGATTATATATGACTTTTTATATAAATGACAGTACATTGTACAGTCACACTGGAAACTGGTGTTTTGAAGAATGATTTGGGCCGGTGTTCTGTAAAGTATAAATGTTTTTATGACAGTGTTACTCCGGCTTCCTCCCACCGTCCAAAGACATGCATGTACAGGTTAATCGACAACTCTAAAGTGTCCCGAGTGAATGAGTGTGAGAGTGAATGATTGTCTGTCACTGTCTGTCTCTAAATGTCAGCCCTGCGACTAACTGGCCTTTGTCCAGAAAGTTCCACACTTAAGGCCCAAAGCTGCTGGGATGAGCTCCAGTCACCCGCAAAAAACTGGAATAAAATGAATTGAATTTAAGTTAGAAGGTGTTTCTTCTCTTATCTTCCTCCTGACTCATGTTCAGATGTTTTTGTCTTAAAGCAAGACTATGTAACATTTAAGGATGTAAACCCACCAAACGACGAAAGTTAAACAATGCTTCTGAAAACGCACATGGAAAAATAAATATGGATTTGTACATATTTTAATTGTGAGTTGTGTGGATGTGATGGTTGTGTGTGTCCCAACATGGGCATGGAGGAGAATCTGTAAAACAAGTGCACATTGTCTTTAGAGGGTTTATTCCTGATTTAATTTGAGGTTATTATTTTTTAAGGCTCCATATTTTGATGTGAAAAATTCCGAGGGAAACGTTTCTGTGATTTAAAAACCAGGAGAATAACACTTTGAGCTGCATTTACTGTGAAAGGAACCGGAAGTCGTCTCCATGTTTCTCCCATGTAACTTGTCAGTGAATGTGTTCCGTGTCTCCAGCGGAAAACACCCAGGACTAAAGCCACAGTCTGCAGGTTTCTCTCGTGTTTCCGCGGATTGCACTGTGCGTTTTGTCTTTTCTTTGCACATTTTCTTCAAACCGAGCCCAGACCGAGGATAGGCATCTGTTTGAGGGACCAAACCCCAGCCGAGGAGCCCACTGAGAACCCCCCAGGCTGCTGAGATGACGGGATTATTCACAGCATCTGGAGGTAACCCACCGCTGTGTGAGATGTTAATCACATACGATGGACCTAATCCACGCTAGAACCGCCGTCCATTGAGTGACATCCGCAGATTCAGCCACTGAACAGCTTTTTCTTCCATCACTGACCGCTACCTGGCGCTTCCTCTTCGCGTCTCCAAAACCGGACCCATGATGCATCAACCGGGAATCTCAGTATTGTGTGCTTTTCCCTTGTTTTCATGAAGCTGAGCGCGCAACATGTAGCGGAGGAGCATTTATTAGGAAGGCCTGCCTGCTGCGATGGCTCTTGTGTGAGCGCACTCTCCAAATGGCACTTTAAGGTCGCCTTCATCGACAAATGCTCCCTATTTTTACACCTTAAGGCCTTAATTTAGACCCAGGATATATTTAGCACGATGTCATAATGTGAGGATTATATTTAGGCTGCTGTTTGATGAGAGACAAGGGTCGTAGAGTGAGGTATTTGAGACGTATTTGGGTAAAACTTGAGGATGTGACGAGATAATATACATGGGAACAAAATGTATCATAGGCTACTAAAAATTAAAAAAAAAGGGAAGAGGAGATGCACTAAAGGGAAGTCAGGCCACTGTCATAAAAAGCCTCATAAAAACTCAAGCCTGTAAAGAGGTGTAGCATTAAAAAACATTACAAACTCTAATAAAATGAGAAGCTTTTTGAGGCTGTTGTCTGTAGTAAACTGCGATTGTGATTTACAGTGTGTTAGATAAATAGCACAATAAGAGAACGAGGGTCGATGTTGTGGAAGTCAAGGCATAATTTAGACGAAGTTCATTGATTATGGATTAAAAGCCAAATGGATCACCTAAGTATGACTTAATGAGCTGTGTTTTTTTGGTTTTGTTTTGTTTTAACTGAGAAAATCTGTTTTATTATCTAAGAGGCATTTTATTTTAAGAATGATCTGTCAAAAAAAGGAGACCTATAGATCAGCTGTAGGCTTTATTATCAAAGATTTGTGGCAAATGTGGTGGAAATTTTTAATAAAGTGTCGATTCCAGTGCTGGCCGTGACACAGCTGGACAGCCTCCACAGAAATGGAAGAAAAAGATAAAAGGGTGAAGGAACTGTACAAGTCTGATCAGTCTGTTTAAAATCATGGCATTGCTAAAGGAAAAGAAATTTGTAACAAAGTCATCTTTTGCGATGTATTTGGACACACCAACAAGATAATGAAGGGAAATAAGTTTCCTCCACAGTGTCTGGGCGCTCCCTCAGAGGCAGGGCGAGGAGCTTAGAGTAGACCCGCTGCTCCTCCACATTGACAGAAGCCAGGAGCTCCTTTCTTAGACCCTGTCCTGGATCAGTGGAAGAAAACAAAACACTGACACTATTTGTGGTTGTGCATTAGAAACTATTGAGGAATATTCAAAAGGTTTGAGTTATACAAGAGTGATTGTGTTTTTTTTGCAACAGTGGCTTAAATCAGCTGAGTATGGTGTTGACAGAGGACACACAGTTCAGCAGCTGCAGGAATTAGGCTCAAGCTCTACCCAAAATAAAGCTGGGATTCAGGAGTGTGACTATAGGCATTGTGCAGACCGTGCAGCTGCTACAACAACAAGTCACATAAAAGGAACTGGACAGAACTAAAAAGTGATATGAATCTATTTTGAGCAAAACAATAAGAGAACAAATAGAGCAAAATTACAGAAGTAAGATACAAAATGATATTGCTTTCTGTGAAATAAGTCTTGTTAAATCTCATATGCATGTGAATTAAACTTCCATTCTATTGAATCAGATTTGTGTCAATAAAAGTAAATAAGTAAATAAAAAGTACACAACTTGTGGATCGAAGCAAATACAAAATAATGTCAAAAGAAAAATATTAGTTTGCAAATACTATTTGTGTAATTGCAATTCTCCATAGGAGAGCACATTAACAGAAAATATTGGACATGCTATGGATCATGTCGGAGCGCTTTTAGAGGTATTTACATAAAAAAAAAACGTATTTCCGTATTTCATATTGTATTTCCTTGTCTACAATGCGTTTAATAGCAGCCGAACTCGTGACCACAGATTTAAAATCTCTAGATTTTAGGAAACTACAGAAACAATCTCAGAATAATCAGAATAAACCAGATGATGTATTAGAACTGTTTACTGCAGCGGTTTATGGTTTTACATTCAGCCTCTCATTACGACACACACAATTATTCATTTGCTTCTTGGCCTTAAGTTCTGATTTATATTTCATAGATGAACACAAATTAAGTGGCACTTGTATGACATAATTGTTTATGAAGCAGATGCTGCCCTTCTTCACAGCACTGTGGAAATGCAAGGGTCTGTAGTGTTTAACCAAACCACCTTTACTGAACAAAACAGTGGAAATGTGAATTATTCCCATCAAAATTTTCTATTCAAAGCCTACTTTTCAAGACAATAATATCATTTTATGATTCAAGACATTCTTATGGACATTGCAATAACAATTAGGCTGAAATATTAAGTCATTTTTATATGTACATATTCGATTTATTTATTTAAATTTATTTTAGAAACAAGTACCAATGCCATAGTGTAATGTTATCTTTTACAAATGTGCCTAGTAAATTATTTTGATTTATTGACCAGGGCTGCACATTACCAGGAAATTGTGCAATATGTGATTACACTAATGACATAATTTTCTTTGAATTTCCCCTTTGTTAAACATTTATGAATATACAAAGAACCACTAGGTTCTAAATTTCACTCGTCCTATTGGTTTCCTATCATTTTATTTGGTCATGCCACTATTTAAGGTAATTTATTTTGACATGTAAAGTCTGAATAGTTGCCAAAGTTGTTTTCTTATTTGTTCCCTGGGGGCTTTTGTGTTGGCCTGTTAATAAGTTTCCTCTTTCTTCTGTTCAGGCCGTGTGAGATGTGACTTTGGACATGTTTGGAATACAAACAGCCCAAAGTGTCCCGGTCCAAACAAGTGAGGAGTACACTCAGAGGAAGTCATGCAAACACCAATGTAGTGACGAGACGGTGAAGCTGAATGAGGAAACTGCTGTGTTTTGAGCACAGTACCAAAAGAGGAGGAGTGTGTCGGCAGCGTTCCAGGGACACAGGATTAAAGAGAGTCAGTGTTGGTGTTAAAACGGAGCGAACATGTAACAGGGAGACGTCCGAACGCACCGCAGTCCTGACAATCAACGCTCACTCTGCTTTTCTTTCTGGTCACACACATGTGGCTCCTCAGGGAACGCCGCATGAGGCTCACAACAAGATGATGTGAAGGAAGTCTCCCGCGGGACGACGCACTGCTTTGGGAAAAAAAAACAGGTAAGATAGACTGAAAGCACATAGATTTTAAATGACGTTGTTAGATTAATATTGTGGGGGATGCAGACATTTTATACTGTCCACTTATGACTTTGAGGAAACAGAAAAGAGCTCTGCAGGAGTTGAGCCTGGGCCCCTCTGATATCCTTAAGGATAGCCATAAAGACCACACACATTTTAATGCAATGTTTTTAATGCTCCCACCCAGTCTCAAGACAATATCAAAAGATTAAATGATTAGTGACACAATTTTCTGGTCTATTTTAGTGCCCTTTTGTTCATTTCATTGATATTTTTCTCTTAGTTGTTTCTCTTTCTGTTATTGATTAGAAATCTATTTTGCTCATATATTGTATTGTTCTCCTTTTTATTGTTTTTTTTTGGGGGGGTATCTCTTGCATAATTTCATTCCTGACCAACAAAAGGCTTTATCTACATTAAATTCCTTTGTCTTTCACAAACATTAGTGAATTTTGAAATTACTGATGTAGAATTCTTTTTGGCCACCCAAAAAAATACAGTCAAAATGTCTCTCTCTCATAATAATATATAATAAATTCTAGGCTTATTTAACTATATTTATGATAAATACACAACAGACATTTGTATTTCTATTACAATATATTAAATAGAATAATATTTATTTTAATTTCTCCATTTAAGAGACTGTATTTTCAAATCTGATTCCAGTATTTTAGAGTCACATTTGGAACCACCTCAGTCCAATCTGTAAGAATATATAATAATACAGTATAAGGCAAGTGTATAATATTGTAATTCTATGAACAAAAATAATTTTATAACAATGTTAAACAGATTATTTGGTTATGTTTAGGCAGAAGACACCTGCATAAAACAGAAAACGTCTCGATAATTTGATGAAATAGCTGACCCAGTTCATGTAATCCCCAAAACATGACATTTTTTTGCTAAATTAGTGAGCAGGTTATTAGTGATTGAACATTATCCTTCCAAACTATCTGTTCCAGGAAGTCAACTCTCATGTGACATTTGTCCACACATTTTGGCTCTAGGCTGGTATCAGGTTTTAGCACAGTCTTCCAGGGAAGGACAAACACTTTTATTGAGCAAATAACAGTGAATGAATATGAATGTGTGATATTAACAATTTACAGGAAGTGAGATAGATTTTTACAGATGCATTTTCAGTTTCATGTGAGTTTTGTAGCTGTTTTAGTTTTGGTCCAAGGCTGTTGACTCCTAGTTTTGGTGTAGCTTGTTTTGATAGCACTCTTTATACTATCCCTTCTAGTGAACATGTGTATATATAATTGTTTTTCTTTTGATCATTAGATGTATTGTTTGCTAAAGGCCTGAGTTGTCATCTAGTTTTACTGCATTTGCTAAAAACTACACATTGAAAAGCATTCCTCTAACCACATTGTTCTAGTAGGCCAAAGGTGTGGAATAAGAGGGATTTATATTGATTTAATTGATGTTTTATGCAATTGTCTGCAGTTATAGCTTACAATTTATGCTAGACATTGACGTAAAAACACAAATTTAGTTCAATACGCCTGGATGACTGAGTGAATTATGTTTCTCTCTTGTAGGACGACAGAGTGGTTCCTCAAACGGCCTGGGCTTCCTCGGACCATGCCTCGAAACCGGGCCTTCTCTGAGCCGGAGTACTCTGCGGAGTACTCTGCAGACTGCTCCGTGACTTTGCCGTCCGACCCGGGACAAGCCGTGGGGCGCACTCACGAGGTGACGGTCCGGAGCTCGGGATGCTGCCTGTGTCTGCCCCGCTTCATGCGTCTCACTTTCGCCCCTGAGTCTTTGGAAAACCTGTACCAGACCTACTTCAGGCGGCAAAGGCACGAGACTCTGTTGGTCCTTGTAGTGTTTGCGGCACTTTTCGACAGCTACATTATCGTGATGTGCGCTGTGGTCTACACGAGCGACAAACTGGCCTCTGTCTTAGTGGCGTCACTGGGACTCGCCGCTGATATTGTTCTGTATTTGCTTTGTCGTTTTGGACTGCTCCCAGACCGTGTTTCCCGCCGCGTGGTGCCGTACGCTCTCTGGGTGCTCATAGCGGCACAGATATTTTGTTATTTGGGTTTGAACTATGCCCGTTTCCACCAGGCCAGTGACACAGTGGGATGGCAGGCCTTCTTTAGCTTCTCCTTTTTCCTCACGCTGCCCCTGAGGCTCACGCCGATTGTGCTCATCACTATGGTGTCCTGCGGGGTCCACACTCTGGTTTTGGGGGTCACAATCGCACAGCAGCAGCAGGAGGCCATCCAGGGAGCCTCACTTGGACGACAAGTAAGTCTTACTGTTGCTGTTTGAAATGGCTGAAGAAATAAATACAACAAGGCCCAACAATAGAGCGGCCGGAGAAACATTTTATGTCATCTCAGAAAGCTATTGAATGTCCTCAAACCATCTTTAGACACACTTTTCAATGTAAAAAGTGTGGTTAGAGGCAAACAATTCAATATCTATATAAATCAATATTTTGCACTGGCCTTATTGCAAACTGACATCTTCACTTAACCTCCACAAAACTACATTGAGTATTGAAGTGGACCTAAGAAATAAAGGTTTAAGTAAAAGCAAAGCAGTAAAACCTTTTTTTTAAGGTGTCCTGGATGACTGAGAACCTTCACAGACATGTGGACCTAAGGTTTAACAGAACTGTAGTTGTGGTAAATTGCTGACCAAATTGAGGACCATCATTGACACTGTTAAATAAGGCCCAGTGGCTGATGTGGGAGGTAACCAGATACTTTATTTTATTTAAAGTTTATTTGATAGAGACGAGTATGTTCCAGCCTTTGTGTTACATACTATAGCATTTATAGCCGAGGCTAATTTGCGATGCTTGTCCCTAGAAGAGCTTTTACAACAAACAACAGACAAATACAATCCCAATTTGCAAAGCCTAAAACACAATGACAAATTTTCTTAAAAATAAAAACTCTTAAGTTCATAATTAAAAAGAATGACTCCAATCTAGGTCTTATTTTAGTTCAGGAGCAGAAAGTTCCACAGAGAAGTGCTCGAAGGCACAGTTTCCATTGGTCGGTCCTCGTGTGATGGAGCCCACAGCTCTTAGAGGAATTACTTTAACACGTGTTAGTTCAAGTAACTGTTTCTATAACAAAATGTTAAAAAAAAATTAAATATATTTCTTACTTTTAACTCAAAGATATTGTAAGCACGGTGGGTAGCATTGTCGCCTCACATCAAGTACATCCTGAATTTGAGTGTCTCTAGGTATCTCGACAAAACATGTGGTGGTGCCAGTAGTAGTCAGAGATTGTGCTAAATAGTCATAAATCTTGAACTTGAGTGCTTTTTGACTTAATACTTACTTTTGTAATTTGTAAATTCTTTTGAATACTTATTACTTAATTATTTTGAAAGATGCTTTTTCTTGAACAATAATTTTTTATTTATTTATTTTTTTTTCATTAGCTTTTCCATTTAAATTAATTAAATTCTTACCAAAATCAATGCTACCAGTAATATTTAATTTTCAAAACCAGATAGAAAACTGACAGATTATTGTTTTTTTTTATCACCAAACAAAGCCTTTTCACTTTGTGATGTTCATAATAGTTTAACAGTGCAGGTGTATGTCTCACTGAGAGGTTTAGACGTAGAGTTTATTCTGAGGAGGTTGTTAATGCTTTGTCGAGCTAAATCCAGGTAGTTTTTCTCACTAGTCATGGATTACAGTTCTTGTCTGTAATCCAGGCAAAACTTAAGGGCTTGCATTTTTAATTTCACAATAAAACCAGATGACCAATACTGTCATTACTCAAGACCAGTCTTAAGATAACTTTTTAAAGCTCCTAGTCTGGTCTCAGATGAAAACTCATTTTTACCTAGTTCAGACTTAGTCTCAGATTTTTAAATCAATTCAAGACCATCTCAGATCACAACTTGTTAATTTGTCCACATCCTTATTGAGACTGGGCATCTTCTATTGTGTTTATTATTATCTTAATTCAAAAGATCTTCCTCTGACCTTTACAACAAACACTAACCACTCTGAGTTACTCTTAGTATTTGTATTTTAAAACTGATCTCCTGTATCTCTTCCACTGTATTACATTCTTTGGTCTTGATCTACTCTTGATACACTTCTTTGTCTTTACTACAAAACTAAGAACCACTGCGCCCTGTGAAAGCCAATATTTGTCTTGTATGAGGACAAACTCAGGTAGGATTTCTTTCAGACAAACACGAAATGCATACAAACCTCTGATGGAAACTGGCTGAACAACAGTATTTACTGAGTTTCCTCCTCAAACCCAAAACTCTTTTGTGTTGTTGAACAGGTTTACCTGACTCAAACTTCCTTTATCTCGTGTTTCCTCAGTTCACCTTTGGCTGCACTGGGCAAATACGCTTTATTTGTTCAAACAGTATGTGCATAACCAAATTATCATGAACACATTCAGTGAGGTCTCAGTGAGGAAGTTAAAGCACAACAGCTTTCCAATAATACTCTTTAGAGAAATATGAATAAAATTACTTTTAATATAGGGGTTTATTTTAATACGTAAGCATTAAGCTATTTATTTTTTTTCATCTGGTTTAGATGTTTGTGAAGGTTCTCAGTCATCCAGGACATCTTGAAGCAAAGGTTTGAGTAAAAACATCTGGACTTACTTTTCAAGGTGAAGACGTTTCGTCTTTATTCCAAGAGACTTTGTCAGTTCTGAGTTCAACTGGTAAGAGAGCTGAGCTTATATCTCTAAGCGTTTCCCCTGAAACCAAACCTGATGGTTGTTCTGTTCTCACCGTTGTTGGTCATGAAAGGGAGGTGTGACTCCATATGTGACAGTCATTAAGGCTCAGAAGAGTCGTAGGTGACATTGTTCCATTCGGGTGCAAGGTGGTAAGTGTCACTGAGCCATACATATGCAGAGTCGTTAATGACACTGCTCCATTCAGGTGCAGGGTCGTTAGTGTCATAGTTCTAATCAGGTGTTATGTTGGTTGTTCTAAGGTGGGGCTCTTTAGTTTTAGGTTTGAGAACACTGTTGTAAATACTAGGCAACATGAATCTGAGGCCACCTCCTCTGTTCAACGAGGGCTTTTCCATTTTCACAAAGATGGCTTCCTTCACCCCTCTCTCAAACCATCTGGCCTCTCTGGACACAATTCGGACATTGCTGTCCTCAAAGGAATGTCCTTTGTCTTTGAGGTGGAGGTGGACTCAGACTCAGGTCCAGGATTGGCTCTTCTGTGCTGATACATCCTCTTGTGAAGCTGTTGTTTAGTTTCACCGACATAACTGTCACTGCACTCTTCACTGAACTGCATAAACTACATTACTCTGTTTGTGGGGATCTTGTCTTTAGGATGGACCAGTTTTTGACGCAGCCTGTTACCTGGTTTTAAAGTGGACTGGAATGTTGTGTTTGTAGAAAATCCTTTTAAGTTTTTCCGATAAACCGGACACATAAGGGATAACTACATCCTTCCCTTTTGTCCCTGGTTCCTGTCTGTTTCTGTGCCCTCTTGGTTTTGTTGAAAGTCCATTTGGGGTATCCACAGTCTCTCAGAGATTTACGAATGTGTTGTTCTTCTTTCTGTTTACCTTCTGAGGTATGGGCACCTCTTGTTCTCTGTGCTGAAGGGTCCTGATGACTCCAGCTTGTGCTGCAGAGGGTGGTGGGAATCAAACAGCAAATATTGATCCGTGTGTGTAGGCTTCCTATAAACTTCTACTTGGAGAATTCTGTCCTCACAAATAACCACTGCACAGTCTAAGAAAGCCAGGTGGTTGTTTATGGCATCTTCACGGGTGAACTTGATGTTCTTGTCCACTGCGTTGATGTGTTCTCTGAAGGCTTCTACTTCCTGGGTTCTGATCTTGACCCACGTGTCATCAACATATCTGAACCAGTGACTGGGCACTGCACCTGAGAAAGAGACCAGAGCTCTGACCTCTTTTGGCTCCATTGGTAGGCCACTCGCAACACCATATCATCAACTCACATATGGAGATACACCTCCCTTTCATGACCAACAACAGTGAGAACAGAACAAGCATCAGGTTTGGTTTCAGGGGAAACGCCTCCCTTTAGAGATATAAGCTCAGCTCTCTTACCAGTTGAACTCAGAATTGACAAGTCTCTTGGAATTAGAGACGAAACGTCGTCACCTTGAAAACTAAGTCCAGATGTTTTTACTCAAACCTTTGCATCTGGTTTAGATACTAACAGAGCTTATTTATTTGGAGAAGCGGACAGGAGCAATGCCACAGAGACTAAACCATGTACTTCTGATAATGGGGAAAGTGACAAACAGATTTTAAACACTTATCTATACCATATAACTTAAAATATATAACGAGTCCTTCTATGTCATGTCATGTGTCATCCATTAAGGAGATTTCTACAATATGTTTTGGTTCAGACGACCAAATTAAGTTTCTTGTACAAATAAATTGATAAAAGCCTAGGGTTGTGTTAATGAGGGATTGAATATTAAAAGAAGCCATATAACACCTATTCAACGCTCACAAGTGTAGTTTTTGAAGCATACATACTGTATATAACACTAACTCTGTGTCATTTCCTGCTGCCGGGTAAAAGCTACCTGTATTTAAGTATTTACAAAAACTGCACCCTCTCCTTAACAGGTGAAAAGATTGTGTAAAAAAGTAGATAAATTCACATAGTATTATTTATTTACCTACTTATATTTCCGCTTTTGTAGCCTGCCCTCTGGTGGATGAAGGTATATTTCTGTATATTGCCATATGGTGATATACTCGAGGACCTTTTAAGGGGTTCCATGAGAGAGGCTTGGTGTGGACATACAGTTCCACTCTGAGCACCTGTCAGATCAGAAAAAGGTAGTAATGAAAGCTCCACTGGGTTTGATGGAACTAGATATTTTCCCAGGATAGCTACATGTAAAAGTGTTATTTTGAGGAGGTTATACACAAAGTGGGTCCTATTTTGTTACTAGGGCTGCATGATATCAGAAAAAAATGTGCAATATACAATAACAATTTTTAATATTGCAATATTATTTGCAATATTTGAATGCTCTTTTACAGGAAAAAGTTATCAAACCAGGAGCTAAATCAGTATCAAGGATTATATTAGTACAAAACTAGGTCTAAACAGGTCTAAACCATAGTTTGTAAATAAACATTGATGCAATCCGCCCATTGGTGCTCTATTCAACGATATTGTTATTACGACAGGGCAATAAAATGGCGGTTACATCCCGGCTTTTCGGCTTTTACTCAATAGTAAAATAGTAAAAAAGTAATCGAACATATTAATCAAAAATCTATACATTAGTTAATCAAATTAGACGCACCACAGTTTGATTTAAAGCTTTGTTTGGATGAAGAAGATGATTTTGACAGAAAAATTTTACTAAATTGAAGAGTACATTGTAATTGCAATACAAGTTGCATCTTACCACTTCCAAATCCTTTAGTCTAGTAAACCTAACTGTAAATACTAAAATGTTTGTGGGTATTAATGAATGGCAGCTTTCACAGTATAGACAATACAAATAAATCACCAATACTCATATTTGTTTGTAGCTGTTTGCCAATGTGGTCATCTACGCCTGTGCCATCACTGTGGGCATCATGTCCTATTACATGGCCGACCGCAAGCACCGCAAGGCTTTTCTGGAGGCGAGACAGTCACTGGAGGTGAAGCTGAACCTGGAGGAGCAGAGCCAGCAGCAGGTGAGAGACAAAGACAAAAACATGCGTCACATACGAGAAAAAATATGACACGATACCTGCTTTTGATCCTGATCATCATTTTTCAACCGTCTGACCTCATTGCTGACCCTAAAATCAAACCCTTTTAAACGTGCCATATGACAGTGTTGAGGAAACCGTTTAAGACGTCATCTGGTCTTTATTATCAGGGCTTTGGCTCCTATAGATCTATATCGCTTGTAAACAAGGAAGTCAGGACTACCGATAATACAGAGAAAGTGTTTAACTACATCTACGCAGCAAAAGGAAGCAAAGTGATGCACAGATAAAGATAAGGAAACAAAACTATCACTCTTTTACTTTGTACTTTGGCTTAGTTTGCACACATCCTTTTCTTACTTAGTTTTTCTGTGGTGCTGGTTTATACTATGAAAGGTAATTCTAAAGGAATTTTAGACAGTAATACTGGAAAAAGGGCTGTTCGGGCCAACCAAACAGTTTATATAACAAATGGAAATTTATCTAGTTATAGACTGTGCCCAAAATGAATTGTTGCTTCAGCATTTTTAATCTGACACACGTACGACAACACTAGTTTTGTTACGAAAACATAATCGTAACATTATCATATCATCACCACAGTTTAAGTCAAATATAGACTAATAGACGATTAAAAACCAGGGATATTTAACGCTCTGGACTAACCTTCACTCGTTAAAGCAGGAGCTAAATCCATTTCAAAGGTTATATTAGGACAAAACTAGTTCTAAACGGGTCTAAACTTGTGCTAAATGTAGAAATGAACCAGAGCCATACCAGGACTTTTTTCATTTGGACGCACCACCGTTTGATTTAAAGCTTTGTTTAAACAATTTTAAGGGATTTTGACAGAAAAAAAAGGTAAAAGTCAGAGTATAGCAAAGTTATTCTTTGCAATACATTTGTGATATATTGCGCAGCTCTGGTTCAGATTAACGAGTTTTAGTGTGACAAAAAATAAAATAAAACACCACGTCGCATTTAAATGTGCTTGAATTGTAATGCAAACAAGACTGACAGACTTATCTTGTATACTGGATTAGAAGCCGCATCTACATGTTGAATAACTAAGAAATGGATTATCCTAATACAATACATGATGATGTGCTAATCTAGTTATAGTACATTGGTTTAAATTGAAAAATGAAGGAATAACTCCTTGAATGCTAAAACGGACTTGAAGGGAGACTTAACAATGAAGGGCCAATCCGAGAACAGCCAATCAAGAGGCATCCGGCCGTTTCCCCTTGGTCTCTATTCGTTACCGTGGCAACAGGGCCTCGTGAGACGACGGCGGTGTCAGCTATAATCACTGTCGGTCTGTCTCTCAGTCAGCTCTGGAGGAGGATATGGAGATGTCTGCTTCACTCTTTTTCTTTTTACTCTGTGTCCGTTTTAAACAGACCTGGTTGGATTTTTGTCCAGTTGAGTTTGTTCGTGTGGGAGTGGGTCATTGTAAACAACATCTCACTGACAGTTCGAGGTCGTCTGTAAACAATGCTCCACAGGAAATATTACACTGACACAACCAACAAAGTTAATGAGCATTATCATCACTTTTATTAACCACAAGAGCCATCCTTTTATCTTGTCGCACAGCTTCCTGATTTGGTTATCCTTTCAGAGAAAACAGATTAAGATAAATGTTGTATTTTTATAAGCTAATATATCAAGTTTTTGGGATATATTGTAATTTCTTAGCAAATAAATCAAAATAGTTCCTTAGAAGACATGGTAAACAATGTTGTATGAATGTTTTAGACCAATCCAATAAAGAAAAAAAATTGTACAGGTAAGATTTTGATGTATTTTTTGTATTTAGACTTATTTAAGTGATCAAGATCGTGTTTATTGGTTTATGTATCACAATATGTATCAGGGCTTATCAGTATGTCCAGGTTTTTTTAGATTTTGTCAAGATATTTTCATTCATTAGATGAAAGTACAATAGTTATATAGTAGTTTATGTTGCATTAATAAACATTTTTTACCCTGTTTTACTTCACAACAAAAACATAAAACCAGCAGAATGACTTTGCACGAGAGGTAGACTTCCACAGATGTTTAATACAGACATTGGGCTGTATTAAGTTTGTGTTATTTTTTTGAGTGGAGATTTAGCACGCCTCTTTTTTTGTCTGTGCGGTGGTCTGCAGGAGCGTCTGCTGTTGTCCATCCTCCCAAAGCACATCGCTGATGAGATGCTGCAGGACATGAAGAAGGAGCAGAGTCAGAAGGAGATGCAGCAGTTCAACACTATGTACATGTATAGACACGAAAACGTCAGGTACGTATTCACTTCTTTGTTTTTAAGGCAAGACACTTCAGGTTATAAATGAGTAGATATCACTTTGGAACTTCTGAGGTTTGTTATTGGCATAAACATAAGAAGTGTTGTGTAAATGAATGTTTAATATACAAATGAGGCGGATTTCCATACATTTCCCAAAACAAAATCTAGAAATTAGAAAGGACCAGCTTCCATACAAATATGGGCATTTCTACAAAAGAAATGCCCATATTTGGAATAGTCAGCACTGTGTAGGAGAATGAGAACTTGACAATGATTAATGAATATAAAATATTTTAACAGTCCTTTCATGTTACAGGTGCCAACCTTCCGTGTCTCGCCTTAATGTTTCAAGCAAAAACACATTATTATTACTTTAGAACTTTGCAAGCACCTACTGTAGAGAACATTAAAGAGACATTTAATATACCTTTCATTATTGTCTTTTATTTTTATAAGTTTGTGATTTCAGATTAAATTTTTTACCTGGTTTTGTCTCGTGCAGTATTCTGTTTGCAGACATCGTGGGCTTCACTCAGCTGTCATCGTCCTGCAGCGCTCAGGAGCTCGTCAAACTGCTCAACGAACTCTTCGCTCGCTTCGACAAACTGGCTGCAGTGAGTTTGTTAAGATTACATTGCACTGTTCTCATGTTATTTTAGACTGAACACAACCCCTAAAGAGCAGCTGAAGCGTTTAGAAACCAGATACACAACATGACATTAAAGAGTAAAGGCCAGGTTTACTAAGCTGTTCACATTTACATGAGGTAATTGTGCTTCAGGGAGCGACTTATTTAGATGACAATCTTTGAAGATTGATAGTTTTGAGTTTGGGTTACTCACTTATGACCACTTAGTCATAATAATTTTACTCCTGTTTTGGGAGTCGTTCGTTGTGGTTGTTTTGTGTTTTCTTATTGCCTTGTATCATATGGTGTTTTGTTTTAAATGTTTAAAGATGTAGGCATAAATAAGTCTCAACTTTGGTCTACATCCTTTTCGGTCAGTGTGATTTTTTTATAAAAAAAAATTTATGTGTAAGAAAATATTGTATTCTTTCCTTTTGTTGACTGAAATAAACTAAAGTAAACTTGTCCTAAATGCAGTGGTACCGACATCTACTGGAAACGGAGCCAAAACTCACTTCAGTCATTATCACGTGTTAAATATTTGACCTCAACATATTTCCTTCTTTAGCAGTGATATGAGAATAATGCACAGCTGCTGTATCTTCTCCTTGTGCAGCTGACTCAGCCAAAGCCAGGTTTATGTTCTTTTTTTTTTTCAGCTGAACAAGTGCCGTTTGAGTAAATGTCGACATAAGTTACAAATGATACTGATTGTCTTTCTTTTAAAAAGCAAAGTTTAATAATTGATGCGTAGATTAGTGTGTACATTTACAAATACCTGGACCAGTTTTAATCTTTGTGGAGACAGTTGTAACAATTTAAGGAAGAACCAAAAATTCTCTAACAGTGGTCAGTGGATTACTTTAATAAATGCAAATGTTTTAGTGCAAAGGTTCATTCGTGTCTAGAACACCCAACCCCATAACTTTGTAATTGAGCTACATCCTTTAGAATTGGTAATAAATGTGTCCTTAGCTTTCATATTTTATTCTTATACTGGTGATTATGAGTGGATTATATCACAGTTGCATTAAATTGTATAATATTCTATCAGCGGTTTTAATTAGTGATTTAATTTGAACTTCTTTTGCTCTGTCCTCATTACAAATCGTTCTTTTCTCTTTGTGTCAGAAATACCACCAGCTGCGGATAAAGATCCTCGGCGACTGTTACTACTGTATCTGTGGTCTGCCCGACTACAGAGAGGACCACGCCGCCTGCTCCATCATGATGGGCCTGGCCATGGTCGAGGCCATCTCGTGAGTGCCCCAGAGTCAGGAGTTTATCATCTGGTGTTAGTCACATGCTGCTCATCGATCAGTCTGATGGATTGGAATTGATCAAGGATATTGAAAGTCAGAGTAGACATCCACTGGTTCACATTAAACCTTTAGAACACATGCATTAGTTGGATCAGTTTTTCCTGTTTTTCTTGTTAAGCACATATCTTTTGTCAAAGACTAAATGTAATTAAATTGAATCCACCCTTCACACCCTGCTGGTAACTAGTATCTAAAAACAACTCTTGACTTTTGAAATGCAGCTGGCGTCGTGTTGAAGTTCGGACAGACACAAGTTCTGTTTCAAGAACTCGGAGTGGGTTAAATCTGAAAAGAGAAACAGTTTATCTAATCTTTGGAGTGTGGTAACTTTGACTTTGTAAACATAACCGGGTCTCTGCAGGTTTTATTTTCTAACCCAGAGTTTTTCTGAGTCTGAACGGTTCCATTCTGATGTGTGGAAAAAGTACAAATAAAATACATGCTACACATGCTTATTTATAGTAATGTTAATCTTTTTTTATCTAGAATACGACACTTGTTCAATAGCAGGGAACAAGAAAGCCCACTGTTTCTGAAATGTTCTTTGAAGCGCTGTGTTTGTTACATTAATGTTTGTGTTGGCCTATAAAATCTTGTATTAATTTACTATCTACCATTTATCTGACTACAGCCTGTGTATCAACACTTCTATATTACTTTTTATTTTAATATCTGAGCAGACCTTATTTACTTGTAAAGTCACATGACCCTTACTCTCCTCTAACATAGTGGCCACCATTTAATTATTGTTGCAGAAGTGATTGATTTTGACCTGGTCTGAGTGGAATGACTCAGGTTTAAACTGTCGCAGGGAAAAGGGAGAGCCACAGTTTATTTTTAGAACAATCATGAGTTACTTTGTTTTATTAGATTTTTCCAAACAACCTCAGCTTTATTTAAATATCCACAAACCATACTTTTATTAAACACCAGCAGCAAATCTATACTTAAAGCTCTCTTTTTGCTTTTTTTTGCACTGATATTATTTTAATTTGGTAATAATGAGCAACCAAACCCACAATAAAGCACACTCTTAATACGGTCTTAACATATTATAGTGAATTCATCATATTTGACTATAACAAGATTTAAAGGCTGCAGTGGACAGTGTTTCTTCCTGAAAGAACAAGTATAACCCACGGTATCCCCCTGGTGTTTCTGGTGTAACGTTTAAAAATAATAAAATAAAACTTTTTCAGTTACGTGAGAGAGAAGACGCAGACAGACGTGGACATGCGAGTAGGGGTCCACAGTGGGACGGTCCTTGGCGGCGTCCTGGGACAGAAGCGCTGGCAGTACGACGTCTGGTCCACTGATGTCACTGTGGCCAACAAAATGGAGGCTGGAGGGATACCAGGGTGAGTTCAGACTTTACCCAGTATTAGCCCAGTTTCAAAGACACTTTCCTGGTCTACTTTTTGTCATCACTCTGCCCACTGCGTCCCCAGGCGTGTGCACATCTCTCAGAGCACTTTGGAGTGTCTTCACGGAGAGTTTGACGTGGAGCCGGGAAACGGAGGCGATCGCTGCGACTATCTGAGGGAGAGGGGTATTGAGACGTTTCTGGTGGTGGTTCCCAAAGGCTCAGTCGGAAAGAACGGCATCAACGGAGTCGTGAGTTCACACTTTGTTCTGTATTAAAGTAAACTCTTTAGTTTGTTTATATAATCTATAGAACCTGAAAATGTAAATCCAGTTTTTTAAAGTAATTAAAATGGCCAAATGTCTTATATAGAAATAATATAGGCCGTTAATGTCCTAGAATTATGTGTGTTACCCACAATTTTAACTCTACCTTTTTTTGACAATGCATCTGTAAATTTTGGTTTGTATTGAGTTTATTTATCCACAAATCTTGTCAAGTCAATTGGTAAACCCATTGCAAGTTTTAGTTTTGACTTTTATCCCTTGGAGGCTGCCATATTTGTTATTAGAGTGAGTAAGTCCTTTTGTGTTTAGGCAGCATAAACCCTGTTTCTGAATAGACAGGAAAAATTGATCTTTTGCAAATTAAGTGATGGTAAATGAGGAAAAAAATACAGTCCAAACTTTTCTAGAAAAAGCCTTGAAAAATGACAACTATTTACCTAAAAGACCCTTGTATTTGCAGTAGCTTTTTCCACCTATGACCCTAAGTCAATACCGATAGGCTCCAGATAACTGTAAAGATATTAAGATAAGTTTAAGTTAAAGGAACTTTGTAATAAATGTGCATTCCTCCTTCCTTGTGTGCTCTCATTTTTTGCTAACAACCTTCCATCTCTGGGTTTACAGTGCTGAAATGTTTGTCCAACAATATAAAAGCAAACTAAACGCATCAGTGACTATTCAAACCGGTTTGCAAACTCTATTACATTGTCACTACTCTTATTACATTTCACTTTGAATTTCTTCTTTACTTTTATTTATTTGATGAGCATGTTACCAGTACAATATTAAAATCAATAGAGACAGTAAAACAACTTAAATACTTTAATGCAAAACCTTAGATTCAGTGTCTAACTTTTTTAATATGAGGAATATAACTGGTCACTGATATTTCCTTATTCAAATGTTTGTTTGTTTTTATACCGTATGTTGTGGAGGTCACGCTATATTAATGCAACCATTTCCATTTACCCTGTGGAGTTCAGGCTGTGACAGTGCATTTGAATACAACCTCTGCGTTTGTACATTTATGAAGACTGTTTATCTACAGCTCGGGTTTCTTCCTGTTTGTTGTTCTGGCTGTAGAAGCTGTCCGTGACCTCGTCCAACGGGAACTCTCCGCTGTTAATCAACACCACAGAGTGTAACGGCAGCGTGAACACAGCCTGCACGACGCCGGAGGAACCGGAGGAGCTGGACACCAGGGTAAACACACCTTCTACATCAACTGAACTGACCTTGCACCCCTCAATGTGAACACACACTTAAGATCCACAGGAACACAAGATGTTGAAATTCTTTATTTTTAAGATTAAGTGAAAGGGTTTTATTATGTAGACAGATATTCAAGAACATTCCAATATAAAGCCTACACTACTTTATAAAACTAAGGGACTGGATTTGGTAAGTGCTAATGCTCGACTGAAACATACAGTATGCTCTTATTCTCCTTGGGACTGATTGTAGCACAGCCTATATTTTATTTTAGCTAATATTTCGGCTTTAGTATTTATGTTCCTGAATACAATTCAGTGATGGATAGGCTGCTTAAAAGTGAAGCTAGATTTTGGAATTATGTAATTACTGTTGTGTAATATTGGCCGGTTAGACTTGGCAGATAGTTAAACATTATTAATACTGTGTACTTTTTGAAGAAGCCTGCACGACTGACTAAAACAAACAGGATGTAACAGAAGTTTTACTGCAAAACAGCCACACCGTTTGTTCTGTGCTGTCACCTCAGATATGTATGAAAATGAAAACTATCCCCTCATTCAAGAACTTTTGATGGAATATTGTACTTTTTAGTTTTAATCCAACTGTGGAGAGCTGTGAGAGAAGGTTTGCGACTCTCTAAATTATACAGCTCGCCTTTAAATATCAAATATATTATCGGAGCATGTGGGTGATTTCTTTTTTTATCCTCAGGTGGTGAACCCGTCGTTCCCGAACCCACGGAGAAGACTGCGTCTGCGAGACCTGGCAGAGCGAGTGATCGACGCTCAGGAAAATGAACAGGAGCTGAACAAACTGCTCAACGAGGCTCTGCTCGAGAGAGAGACTGTCCAGGCGTAAGTATTGTATTTCACATGGACTCAGGCCTGTTGTACTGGGGGCTCTGGCAGATAGAATAGGCTCCAGCCCCTTGTGAGTTGTGACCCATAACAAAAAAACTTGAATGAATGTTTTGTAAATATGATTTTAGCGTTTAGGCTAGAGTGGATCTTTTCCTTTTTCAATGTTTTGCCTAATTTGGGTAGTTTTTTTAAGCCACTAAAAAAAGGTAAAGCTGGGTTAATGTCCTCGTTTTATCTACGTCTTAATGAATATATATATTTACCAGAATGCAATACGCAGACCTAGTGAAGCATTCAAAATTGTTGTCTGAGCTTTTCTGAAGAGTCAAACTAGATGGCGCTGTGTGTGAATAAAGGCTCTAACCAATACCAGTCCCTCCAGTCACTTTATGATCAGTCGTGGCTCAGACAAGCTCATGTCCTCTTTTCAGAGTATGTTCTTTTGCCCTCGGGACGAAGGTACAGAGTTCCCCACTGCAAACTTCCATAAAACTCCTGAACAATGTTGCTTCAAAACTACCAGGACTCTGCAGTCGATGATAATGATTTGATTTTCTGGATGTATGCAATATTGATGGATGCAATGTGTGGGGGTCTTTATACTGTATTTCTTTATAAGTAAAGAAAAAACATAAAAAACTTGCTCTGTTTGTATGATCAGTCTGAAAGGGAAACACACCAACCGTCTGTCTCTGAGGTTCGTGGACCCAGAGCTGGAGACTCGTTACTCTGTGGAGAAGGAGAAGCAGAGCGGGGCAGCCTTCTGTTGCTCGTGTGCCGTCCTGCTCTTCACTGCAGCCATGGAAGCCCTCATCGACCCCTGGTGAGTCCAGACCATCACTGACACTTAAATACTGACTGTAGCCACAAGTACTTACACACTTTCCCCTTCTAATGCTGCCTTATACTTTCTGCCTGATCTAAAAACTGTTGTTTTCTTTGCGCTACAGGTTGATCACAAACTACATCACGTTCGCAGTCGGAGAAGTCCTGTTGCTCATCCTGACAATCTGCTCTTTGGCCGCCATCTTTCCCAGAGTCAGTACACGTCCTACACAGTCTTATTTCACATGGAGTTTTGATTTGTGCCAAAAATGATCACACAAACCCTCTTGACTTAGAGAAAATAATAATCAGATTAGTATTATTTAATTAGTTGAGTGGACTCTTGTGTGTGCTTTTAATGTGGGGCATCAAGATTTGTGAGAGTAGTTCCCTGCAAAGAACAAAATCTACTTTTAACAAATACCCAATATATTTGCATTTGCTTTAATATTATTTATTTTTTTGGTCATAAATTGCACAATAATCAGAGAAACAAAGGTATGCAAATGTCACACAATGTCACTGGTGAATAGACAAAATTATATTTAACAAGGGTAACTATTTTGAAGTTTGAAAGGATTTTATTTCTGTAGTTCTTGTTCTGAACAGGTTTAATACAGATTTGGATTAAGTTGTGTTTAATTTGGTTTTAGATTAGTTAGTTTTATTTAGCCTTGAATGGGTTTTGTTTGGATTGGAAATGGGGCGTACATGCGGGAATGAGAAAATTGTTGTTAAAAAATTGTCACTTTTCTTCAAATCACAATTTCTTCAAATTAATCAAATAAAGATGAAACTATTTAAACTCTGTACAATTTATTAAACGCTACCGAGGGTCACCATCTCATATTCTTATTTACCGTAGTGGCGCCTCACCCCTTTGAGTTTGACAACACTGCATTAAATGTTGGTGCACAAGGGATCAAGCTTGTCTGCAATTGTTTATAGAGATTCTCGGTCATCCAGGTGATCATAAAGTAAGAAAGGATTAATAAAAATGCACGTGTACATTTGTTTTTGGAGTTGGAAGACACTTTTTTTCCCTCATCCAATGTCTCACAGAATACACTTTGGCTTTTTGTCTCTCATCTCTTCTACCTTCAAAAACGATGTGCCTTCTTCTTTAACTTTTTTTTATTGCAATGGAAACACATGTAAACCATATAAATGAGCCACTTTTATTATGGTGTAATACCTGTTTGTGATTCTGTGCAGCCCAGTGATGGAAAGTTTTCAGGCTACTCATTATGTAGCCTATGTCTGTATGGAAATTCAGATATATCAATAGATCCCACTGGAGACAGTCCAATATCGACCATTAGCAGCCAACACTCTCAAACACAGCCCCCCACAGCAGAGCAGGCCTGTGACACGAACTGTGAAAATGCAGAGTCACTGTTAATTAAGCTCCGGGCATTTCACTCGATGTCGATACGGCATCAGATTTCACAAAGTCAAACCCACACAGCAGCAGGAGCAGCTTCACAGCCCACTCTCTGTCCATTAACCCCTGAGGCGTGAGCTGGTCACGTTTACTGTACACACTGTCCTCAACATGTCTCCAGACCACACTCGTGTTCATGTACAACAGTGTAACAGCTGGTTTAAATATATATATCTCTGTGACCTATCACAGATGAAGCAACTTATATCCCTCAAACAAATGTGGAAATGCTCATAAACTGGATTTGGTTGGAAAGGACGTGCTGCAGGAAACCCTTGACCTGGAATATATGCATCAATCAATGTATAAATCTGTTTTCAAGGATTTTGGGGATTTCTAGATAAATTTAAATGTTTTTTTGAACCTGGGGAAAAGAAAAATGTATTTAATTAAAGGTCATTAATACATTTATTTAGCCTTAAAGATAGACAGTTACATTTTTTTACAGAGTAACCCTAAAAATAAAATGACACAAACTGGTGCAGGGTTGTCAGAAATACTATGTATATACGTAATACATATGTAGTTTAGACAAAACCATTTTGTTTAAGTAGTTTTAGACAATTGTAAGTCTACCTATTAAACAGAAACTTTATCACAGACATGGTTCAGTCAAAATGATAAAAGACAGACTGTACTAAAATAAAAAGGCATACAAACAAACACAAAGGTAGATACACATTTTCAAAAGCAGAAGATTCTTCCACAACTTTCAAGCTCAAAATTAGTACATTTATAGGTTTATTAGAACCTACAGATACATTTATACATGTTCATTGTTAGAGAAATTGTAAAGTGCTTATATGTGCTTTTACAAACATTCAATACTCAGACACAGGTGTTCTCTAGTGTTTGATTAAACTGTCATTTTCTCAGGTTTTTCCAAAGAAGCTGGTGTCGTTCTCCACCTGGATTGACCACACTCGCTGGGCAAGAAACACCTGGGCCATGGCGGCCATCTTTATTCTTACCATGACAGACATTGTAGACATGGTAAGCTCTTCTCAACCTGGCTTTTACTAGTTACATAGTGAGGTAGATAAGTAACACAAAGGCCCTGAAGGAAGTGTGTAGTGCTTGTTATGAACAGTAAATATAGAAAATGATCTGTAATCTGTTGTATTGCAAAAAAGATTGATGACGTCGCCAACAAGGGAGTCAACTAATTAAAGTCCACAAAAGTGAGAAAATACTGCTTCACTGGAATTGGCTGATCACAGGAGACTGGGCCATCTGGAACAATCTGAGTAGATTTAAACAAAAGACAAATGGAAAAAGCAAATGACAAACCTAATGATAAATTAAGATTAGACAGTCAGTTTTTGCAAACATCTTTGTTAGAAATCTGTCTGCACGAGGGTTATGGAGCGTGAGGCGCATCTCCATCTGAAATCTATCAGGCCAGACTGAAAAAAAGAAAAGGTTGTAACGTCAGTGTTTCCCCTACAGCTTTGGCACAACCCTCTTGTTTTGGATTATTGATTTTTTTTTTTTGTTTTTGGAAAAATTATGTGGTTTCAGGTGCTGTTGAATGACAAGGCTTTTAATTTGATAAGATCACAGGAAGTGTAGAGTTCAGAACTTGTGCTGTTTTTAATTATTGGGTGTGACCTTTATTTATGCCACAATTAGAATTGTATTTCTTTTACAGTGGGTTTACTTTTTTTCATTTGATTTTATTCTTATGTTGCTCTTATTTATTATCTGCATTCATTTTGAAGAGCTGGACCAAGCTCACTCTGCTTCAAGAAACGGCCAGGATTATAATGTGTAAACCTTTCCGTTAGAAAGTCAGAGGAGAGTTAATTGACCCCAGTGTGGTTTTGACACTGGGCAATAAACAACCTATTATCTGTTAATATGTGATTAATTATATGACATTTGAGCCCAGATTGAAGTTTAATTAATAATCTAATAAAACCAGACCATTTTATTTCTTCTGTCCTACTGTCTCGTTTCTCTTCTCCAGTTGAGTTGTGAGCCTCGAGTCCGTGACCCAACCAGCTCCACTGTGGCCCCCTCTTCCTCCTCGTGGTCTGGTCCTTGGGGTTGTCCTGAAAACCCCAAATACTACAGCTACATTGCAGTGTTAGCCCTGATGGCCACCACGATGCTGGTCCAGGTCAGTCACATGGTCAAACTCACATTGATGCTGCTCATTACCGTGGCGACCGGCATCGTCAACATCTACAGCTGGAGGGACATCTTCGACCGCTACGACGTGGCCCGTTTTCAGGACTACAGGTGAGGAAGATGTTAATTGAATATTAGAGACTTAAGCTACCATATGGATGTTGGTATAACTGCTTTTCTGTTTTCAGGCCATATTTGGTTCCCTCCAAATTCACCATGACTATTATGATTTTCATTATGATGGTCAGCTTCTACTATTTCTCCAGACATGTGAGTCTGAGATACTTTTTACTTGTCTAGACTCCTATTTATTATGTACTAAATAAAATTTGTTTTTGCCCCCATTTTTCATGAGCTGAACTCAAAGATATGATATGAAGCCTTTAAATTAGGCATATTTTTTTAAAGTAGATATGCGTAACTTTTAGCCAACAGGCACCCTAAAAATAAATATACCAGGCCAATATGCTGGACACTACCAAATACAATTACTCTATCCTTTATGAAGACTTTTTTTTATTTCTCAAACTTAAGGAATCTGCGCACTCTACTGGCTAAAAGTTATGCAGCGCTGCTTTAACTTTGAAAATCCCAAAGCCAGTCAGACAATTATACATTTGTAAGCTAGCTCTAAGTCAGGCTGGTACATAGTGAAATAGAAAAGTAGCATCAGTCAACAGCAAACTCTAACTATTAACCAGTAGTAAAGCATACATAAATATGTAATTAATGATAAATAAATTATATAAAGGCTTTATATATGCTAAATGACTTGATTTAACATAAATTATAATTAACTAATGCTTAATAGTGTGTAAATTAAACCTCACTACAAACATATCAGGCAAGAATAGAAAGAAGAGGGCTTGTATAACAGTTATTTTCACGTGAAAAACTGTTTTTTATGTTTCAAATCCACAAAAGATCTTTGTCTTTTAAACGACCCTAAATGTTATTCTGATCATCATATTCTGGATGGGCTGACTGCAGGTGGAAAAACTGGCCCGAACCCTGTTCCTGTGGAAGATTGAGGTCCATGAGCAAAAGGAAAAAGTGTATGAGATGAGGCGCTGGAACGAGGCTCTGGTGACCAACATGCTGCCTGAGCACGTCGCCCGACACTTCCTCGGCTCCAAGAAAAGAGACGAGGTGCGTTTTAAAGTGTTTAAGTATAATATTTTAATTGTATAATCCTTGCTTATTTCCACATAATTTAAATTTCCTGTCACCCTCCAGGAGCTGTACAGCCAGTCGTACGATGAGATCGGCGTCATGTTTGCCTCGATACCAAACTTTTCTGACTTTTACACAGAGGAGAGCATTAACAACGGGGGAATTGAATGTTTAAGGTTCCTCAACGAGATCATCTCAGATTTTGACAGTGTAAGCTTTTTCTACTTTTGTGTTGTCATAAAAACCTCTGCAGGTCCAACTAAAACCTGTTTAAATCCAACTAAAACCTGTTCCTTCCTTAACTTATTCAAAACCATCTGAAACATGTTCAAAACTATCTCAAACTTGTTCAAAACCTTCTAAAACATGATCAAAACCATCTAAAACTTGTTCCAAACCAACTAAAGCAGACTTCCTGTTAACCTAAACCACAATATCTTTTCTCTGTCTCAGCTGCTAGATGAGCCTCAGTTTCGATGCATCACTAAAATCAAGACCATTGGCAGCACGTACATGGCTGCCTCAGGGGTCACTCCTGACGTCACCAACGGCTACAACTGTATAAAGGTCAGCACCAGGTTAAAGAGTCATCTGTAAAAGTAAATGCACCTGTATAAATCAGTAAGAATCTGTGTCTGATTGTAAAATATTGTCAGAAGGAGGAGCTGTCGGACAGAGAGCGCTGGCAGCACCTGGCCGACCTCGCAGACTTCGCTCTGGCCATGAAGGTCACGCTCATGAACATCAACTACCAGTCCTTTAACAACTTCATGTTACGGATTGGTAAGACCTTATCATGCCAATATCGCTGACGTTAGAATTTATTCCTTTTTTTTAACCAAATGGGTCTAAAAAAAAAGTGTACTTAAGCCAGTCTTATTAAGTTGCTGTTAAAATAAAGGCCATGTTTTCTATGGAAACTTTAAGTCTTAATGAAGAAATAATATCCAATATCTGTTTTTATCTTTGGACCTCAGTAAGAGTCTTCTGTGTACCTCAGACCTAACAATTTATCTTTTAGTTTTGGATTTTGTTGGGCATTTTAAGAACAGCAGTTTGTGTTTTCGAAGCGTTATCATCAGTTTCTAATAGGAGTGTAGTGGCAGAAGAAAAGAAGTTAAAATGTGGCTATGGGGCACGTTCCTCCTCTGATTTCATAAACCCTATTGTTAGCCATATACTGCTGTCAGTGGGTTTTTATCATTTCTGAACAAGGTACTTGAAATAGACAAAAAAATAAAGTAATAGTTATTATTGCAATGTTAAGTCTGTTTAAAGTCACAGCAGTTTCTAATAAATATCCAATTTGGACATTAAAGTTATAGGGCAATCAAGTTGCTTGTTGGTAAATAAAACTACTTTTACTCTGCTTATATGCTTTAATATTTAGTGGTTTACTTTTGATCTCCCATCTCTCTCAGGTCTTAATAAAGGAGGCGTGTTGGCAGGAGTTATTGGAGCCAGAAAACCTCACTATGACATCTGGGGAAACACTGTGAACGTGGCCAGTCGCATGGAGTCCACAGGAGTCATGGGGAACATCCAGGTACCACAAAGACTTCTCTCAAATTAAAAACTTTCTTCTTGGTGCTTGGTAGTGGGGCCAGTTCCTCCTCTAATTTCATAAACCCTATTGTTGGCAATATACTGCTGTCAGTGGGTCGCAGTGACTCAGTGGCAGAGTGGTCGTCCTTCAACCGGAAGGTAGGCGGTTCGATTCTCACTTTCCCCGCAGTTCATACTGTCGTTGTGTCCTTGGGCAAGACACTTAACCAGCCTTGCCTCCCGTGGCTGTAACACTGGTAATTAGAACAATGTAAGTCGCTATGGATAAAAGCGTCAGCTAAATGAATAAATTTAATGGTAGTGCCTGTAACGAGGCAGCCATTTTAGACTAGGTTTTAGATTGAGTTGAACAGGTTTTAGATGGAGTTGAATAGGTTTTAGATGGAGTTGAATTGGTTTTAGATGGAGTTGAACAGGTTTTAGATGGAGTTGAACAGGTTGTAGATGGAGTTGAACAGGTTGTAGATGGAGTTGAACAGGTTTTAGATGGAGTTGAACAGGTTTTAGATGGAGTTGAACAGGTTTTAGATGGAGTTGAATAGGTTTTAGATGGAGTTGAATTGGTTTTAGATGGAGTTGAACAGGTTTTAGATGGAGTTGAACAGGTTGTAGATGGAGTTGAACAGGTTGTAGATGGAGTTGAACAGGTTTTAGATGGAGTTGAACAGGTTTTAGATGGAGTTGAACAGGTTTTAGATGGAGTTGAACAAGTTTTAGATGGAGTTGAACAGGTTTTAGATGGAGTTGAACAGGTTTTAGATGGAGTTGAACAGGTTTTAGATGGAGTTGAACAGGTTTTAGATGGAGTTGAATTGGTTTTAGATGGAGTTGAACAGGTTTTAGTTGGAGTTGAACAGGTTGTAGATGGAGTTGAACAGGTTTTAGATGGAGTTGAACAGGTTTTAGATGGAGTTGAACAGGTTTTAGATGGAGTTGAACTGATTTTAGATGGAGTTGAACTGGTTTTAGATGGAGTTGAACAGGTTTTAGATGGAGTTGAATTGGTTTTAGATGGAGTTGAACAGGTTTTAGATGGAGTTGAACAGGTTTTAGATGGAGTTGAACAGGTTTTAGATGGAGTTGAACAGGTTTTAGATGGAGTTGAACAGGTTTTAGATGGAGTTGAACAGGTTTTAGATGGAGTTGAACAGGTTTTAGATGGATTTGAACAGGTTTTAGATGGATTTGAACAGGTTTTAGATGGTGTTGAATTGGTTTTAGATGGAGTTGAACCTGTTTTAGATGGAGTTGAACCTGTTTTAGATGGAGTTGAACCTGTTTTAGATGGAGTTGAACCTGTTTTAGATGGAGTTGAACCTGTTTTAGATGGAGTTGAACCTGTTTTAGATGGAGTTGAACCTGTTTTAGATGGAGTTGAACAGGTTTTAGATGGAGTTGAACAGGTTTTAGATGGAGTTGAACAGGTTGTAGATGGAGTTGAACCGGTTTTAGATGGAGTTGAACAGGTTTTAGATGGAGTTGAACCGGTTTTAGATGGAGTTGAACCGGTTTTAGATGGAGTTGAATTGGTTTTAGATGGAGTTGAATTGGTTTTAGATGGAGTTGAATTGGTTTTAGATGGAGTTGAATTGGTTTTAGATGGAGTTGAATTGGTTTTAGATGGAGTTGAACAGGTTTTAGATGGAGTTGAATTGGTTTTAGATGGAGTTGAACCGGTTTTAGATGGAGTTGAACCGGTTGTAGATGGAGTTGAATTGGTTTTAGATGGAGTTGAATTGGTTTTAGATGGAGTTGAATTGGTTTTAGATGGAGTTGAATTGGTTTTAGATGGAGTTGAATTGGTTTTAGATGGAGTTGAACAGGTTTTAGATGGAGTTGAATTGGTTTTAGATGGAGTTGAATTGGTTTTAGATGGAGTTGAATTGGTTTTAGATGGAGTTGAACAGGTTTTAGATGGAGTTGAATAGGTTTTAGATGGAGTTGAACCGGTTGTAGATGGAGTTGAACCGGTTGTAGATGGAGTTGAACCGGTTGTAGATGGAGTTGAACCGGTTGTAGATGGAGTTGAACAGGTTTTAGATGGAGTTAAATTGGTTTAGATGGAGTTGAACTGGTTTTAGATGGAGTTGAACCGGTTTTAGATGGAGTTGAACCGGTTTTAGATGGAGTTGAACAGGTTTTAGATGGAGTTAAATTGGTTTAGATGGAGTTGAACAGGTTGTAGATGGAGTTGAACCGGTTTTAGATGGAGTTGAATTGGTTTTAGATGGAGTTGAACAGGTTTTAGATGGAGTTGAATTGGTTTTAGATGGAGTTGAACCGGTTTTAGATGGAGTTGAACCGGTTTTAGATGGAGGTGAATTGGTTTTAGATGGAGTTGAATTGGTTTTAGATGGAGTTGAACATGTTATAGATGGAGTTGAACAGGTTTTAGATGGATTGATATATTAGTTATTGTCAGAAATAATACTGTGCAAAGAATAATTTATTGATAGCACACAAACTGTTCTAACTATACAAAATTTTAAAAAATGGAAATTAATTAAATGCCATTTAAAAACTAAGAAAAAATATCCAAAACACAAAATGGCAAAATTATGCTTAAACAAACCAAAGGGAATTGAGTCACAAATCATTTGTTCTCCTGGAAACACTGTATAAGATATAATATGATTCATGTTTGTTTACAATACAACATTAATATCAAACAGGACCTAATATCTTATATGCCATTGTTTTTTGCTGCTCCAAATGGTTATAGGTCTGAAATTAACTATTGAAAGTCACTAATAATGCCTTTAATTCATCCATTTCCAGTACAATATAAACACAATCCCTGAAAGGTTGTATGTGTTGGTGTGTTGCCCCCAGGTGGTGGAGGACTGCTACAACATCCTGAAGGAGTACGGTTTCCGCTTCGTGAGACGGGGGCCCATCTTTGTCAAGGGCAAAGGGGAACTGCTCACTTATTTCTTAAAGGGACGGGACAAACAAGGCTCCTTTATTAACGGCTCCTCTGTGACTTTGCCGCACCAGGTGGTGGACAGCTAAACCCTACGACGCCACCCACTGACACTGGCTGGGTTTTCATATAAACTGAGAGACGCTACAGTGACTCGTTTCCTGAATTCCTGAAGGCCCTTGACCTAAACTGAACCCTAATTGTAACATCAGCCACTGATTCCTTAAACATTTTACAATAAAGGGGCAGTCTGAAGGAACTGCAAATGAGAACCAGCAGGAATGTATCCGGAGCTGAAAAATGCTAAGTGGTCAAGACAAATTTTCAAGACAAGAGTTTTTTTCTTTTTCTTTTTTTTACTGACAACTCAAGACCCTTTGTTTTTCTTTCTGTTTACTCTGTTTGTGGAAAGATAGACCATAGCTGCAACATGCAACTTTAGACTAGGTGAGCTGCATATTATTTTAGGTTTAACAATAATGTGGCTTAATCTTTCAGTACAAAATAATATACTATGATGAGGCAGGAGCAAAACGTGAATGCTAACCTTAGCTTTTGTTAATTGTTCACACGTTTTTTTATTGTGGTTTAGGTCAATCCCAGCAGCTAAGAGTGTATACCACAGTGCAATTAATGTTGAGGTTTTTAAACTTTAAGGCAATGGAAAAAGATCCTTGTAGTTGGCTTATAAGTTGTATGAGAAAGTAGACCTCAACCCTGGACATAAAAGGCTCTTTGTTCTCAACCTAGATAGAAGCATAATACTATTTATTCATTCTCTTCAAAAGCCATCATTTAGATTCATTATAGGTTTTTTGTTTTAATCTAGCACATTCATAAACTCAATATTTAATGTGGTCCCCTTGTCCTAAAGATTAACGGTTTTCTATTCTATCTATTTACTTTAGCACTTTAATTTTACACATATTAAAGTGCAAATAAATTGAACTGGCTGAATGTATTTATAAAATGGGCAGTACATATAGAAAAACATTAGCCTTCTGTCAAGTGAGTTGCAGTGTAGCCAAGACCAGACTTCGTGGGAGGAGAGAGTTTATTTTCAAATTCACTCCTAATCCTTTTACAAAAAGGCAGATTTAATTACAGATGTAATTACTTTATTCATTAAAAGGTTGTTGCAAATGACATTCATGAATAGCGACAAATCACTCAGCAATCCTATCTTTCCACAAATGGATTAAACGATGCTTTAAAGGCATTTGTTCCTGTTCACAGAAGGCAGGACCTGGATGGTTTTCAGACGGCCGCTGATGGGACTGTGAGTGAACGTACAGCCCGGCCTCTCGCTGCGGCCCATGTGTGCGTGGGTGGCTCTTTTAACACAAGCGCTTTTCATCTTTTTGAAGCTGATCTGAGAACAGGTCAGCATGCTCTCCTCTGCGGACATCAGCTTCGGGACATTTTTACTGAACGTGAAGGATTACAGAGATATGCGACCTCTGTGAATGTGAACAAATGTAAGAGATAAATGAAAGATGTTGTCATTTGCACAGGGATTGTGGACAGATGGAAGTGCCTCTCACAGCTAGGATCATGGTCTAACTTGAATAGAAGGATAACATTACCCTTAAAAACTACAACCAAAAACAAAACATTTTTACCATAAATAGTTTCCCATTTTTAGTGTTTACAATTGTGATTTTTATATGTGTTACTTGGTTTCCCTCCAAAAGCTCAAAGCCACAGTCTGATGAAGTCTTTGTCTTCTAAAGATTCTTGCTACTTTGCGAGGCACAGAAGTAACACAATGAGCCTCTAAGAATGACATGATAATCTATAAGAGAAGCCAAAGTAGAATAATAGGTGCGTTCATCTTGAGCTAGACCTGCACAGTTTCAATTAATGTGCAATGCCACCGGTGACATTTGTGTCCAACTTGATCCTGATTTGCTCTGAGAGGGATTATGTACACTATATGTTGACTTTGAGACAAGAAACACATGCAATGAGGAGGAAGACTTCTGCTGATTGGACCATATGTGTCCAGGACAAAGTCACTTCTGACGTGATTCGAGCCACAAACTGACCAGCTTCATAGTGCACGTTTTTCTCTGCCTCATTGTGACTTTCTTCTCTCGACTAGAATCCAGGTGAGGTACAGTTCATCTCAAACGCACCTAATGCTTCGTGGTTGGCCAATCAAAACAAACAGAGACATAACAGATCACATTCAAGATGGTTTCTGTGGATATTGTCAGAAATCCAGGTCATAACCCAAAAAAGGTTTAGCAAACCTCTTAACATATTCTCAACCAAAAAATATGTGATAACCTATTTGAGCTGGCATCTAAAACACAGATTCAGAGTGAACCTATAGCAGACCATTAACAGGTTAAACCATGTCTCATTGTGGCAGTTTAATATACAAGTATATAATGGTAATTACACTAGAAATAAACCATAACTTAAGATCATTTAAAACTTTTTAGGTCCCACAGCGGAGAATTCACTTGTACAGTCAAAGTTATAAGCAAGTGTGCAGTAAAATAGAAAAAAGAGTTTATTTACTAAAAAAATTGTGTAACAGAAGCAAAATTTGTAAATAATCGGGCAGAAAGTTAAAATGACAATCTAATACAATCTATAAACAGATTCATTGTATTGACAAGAGGAGGTGATATTGGGAAGTATATAAAGTACTGCACAGTCCCATCAATACTGAAAAATATAATTATTGCACACTTGGAGGTTTTCTAAATACTGTACCTGTGAGTGGACATCGTTGGGATTGAAAGGGAACTGCAGATAGTTATTGTGTTTCATTCAGCTCATCTTACAAGAGAATTCTTTATCAATCGTTAATGTAGAAGAAACACAAGTTTGGAAGAATGTATTTTTACAAAAAGCCCTTTAAACATTAAATAAAATGCAAAACTTGAGCCACACCTCTTTTTATATTCCTCCATTAACCATTGCAGTGACTCTGATACATACAAGTTTTACCATTTTTATACATCAGTCCTAATGCCATATAATATCATTTTTGCAATAACTTTAAAAAGCACACTGTTATTGAACCTGCCATCTTGCACAACACCCCCAATGTCAAAAAACAGCCTTAAATATTGGTTTTGTTGTCCTTCCACAGCAAGGAATAGACGGATAGAACGTTTTTAAAAAGGAACTCAATGACTCAGATACAGACAATATATTTTGGAAACATTTGAAATTGTAGGAATGTGTGAGGACGTCTCTGGAAAGTCTCTGCTGATTGTAAAGCCTGTTGGGGCATGTGTCAATATGGGATAAAAAAAAGTGCAATAGTGTCTTCTTCTTCAAACCTGACACTCCTCTCTCTTAACGAAACATCTCTTCCCCTTTAATCCATATTTTTATAATGTAATGTAAACATTCAGTTGTATTTCTGGAGCGTTATGATGGACCGAAGCATTGTAAATAGAGCTTACAGAGTGTTTATGGGTCAGATTTATTTATTAAAAAACACAATAGGGGCATTGTTTATTAGTTTTTTTCTTACACAATGACGATGTGTGAAAAGTGCCAATGACAAAGAACGGTGTTGATGCCAAAGCGTGGACCACAGCTGTTTCCTGATTTGTATTTTTAAGAAAACTCAGGCTTGGGAACAAAAAAGCACTTTGAATAATTGTGACAAGTCTGTATTTACTTATAGGTTTTTGTCCAAGCAGGTTTTTAAGCTCCCAACACAACCACACAAAACCACTCTGTACCGAGACTCCAGTCGATCTGTCTGAGTTTTATTCCCAGTTTTGATTCCTTTATTGAGTTTGTGTGGACTGATTTAGAGATGGTTAATGTTGGTCTTTAAGTTGAAGAGATTCTCTGTTTGTGTACCCTCTTTGATTTCAGTTCTTTGTCATCATAAGGTGAGTTAAATAAAAAGATTACAATAAAAGAATGTTGTTCTAATGTGATATTTGCACAATTACATTTACTTTCTTGGCACTAATCACTGTGTAAAAGCCAAATCCAGGTTTATACTGGTTTTAAAGCCTCTTCTTATCATATAGCTAAAAGAAAAGGAAAGTTGAATTTCAGATACATACACCTCCACGTTATTCTAAAGGGCCAACCGATTTTCCATTTTGCAAGGGCTACCTAAATTCCTACATAATCCAAATAATAAAGCTACCATCTCATTTTATTTATTTTGTATTTTTACAATACAATAACAGACATACAATATGTTTTAGTTTTAATAATAAGTTTTTTTTTTCTTAGAAAATCTTAAAGTTGCTTTCTAAAGAGAGAGATATTTAAGACATTTCCTTATATTTGTCGGTAGACTGTTGTGCGGGGCAGTTCAGAGAGTTTAAAAAATCAAACAGTAGTTTTTTTGAATATGGAGCCTTGGGGGACCCCTGCTGGACATTCAAGGTAAGATGACATAGTGCCAAACACACTCCCTGTCTTCTATCAGACAAATACAGTTTAAACCATGCTAAAGTGACTTCAGCTAATTTAAAGTGAGTCAGTTTAGAGATAAGGGCTTAATGGTCTGCAGTGTCAAACACCTTTAAATCTAAAAAAAACTGCACCAACACAGGTGTTTTTGTCAAGCAGGGATTTAACTTTCTGTGGATTGGCAAAACCCAAATTGCATGGGATGCAGGAAAGGGGGGCCATGGCTGAGGTGTCTGTTGAGCAGCTTTGCTACCCACTTTTCTCGTCTTTGGGGGGTTTCCTTCAGGGGTCTCCACATTGAATTATCTGCCTCAATCTGTCCCAATCGTCTACGTCCTCTTATTGCAAACCACCACCACTGAACTACCTTAATGTCCTCTTTCAGTTCATCCATAAACGTCCTCTTTGGTCTTCCTCTCGGCCTCTTGGTTGTAAGTGTTTACCTTGACATATTTTTTACCGCTTCAGGTTGAACGACAAAACCAGTTTAAAACAGCTGACAAGACACGTTACAGTGTTATCACGTGACTCTTCTGTATAAGACTGCAGGAAGTTTAGCAGTCTGATGATAAGAAAAAAAAGTTAACTTTCAGGGGAGACTAAATTAACATTTTTGGATTATTCACTGTCCCTCCTCTGAACATGTCCAAACCATCTCAGTCCGGACTCTCTGACTTTATCTCCTGAATATCTGACCTGCGCTTTCCCTCTGATGACCTCATTCTTGATCTAATCCATCCTTGTCTCGCCCAAAGAGAACCTCACCATCTTCAGCTCATCTTTCCCTCAGTGCCACACTGTGTCTAAACCATGCATCATCACTAGCCTCACCGCCATCCTGTACACCTTCCTCTTTTATTCTTATTTTTATATACTCACACAAAATACTATTCTTTATGGCGAGACAGGTACAAGTAAGAAAGAAGTTGTGTTGTTTGTGGCAGCATCTTGTGGTGAATTACATATTATTTCTGCATCAAATATAAATTCAACTTTGGTTTGGTAGCCTTCATTTAAGACTGAGTGTCTAAATAAGAAACATGAAGGTGATTCTCCAGCATTGCTCAGTCTGTTTTAATAATCCACAATCTGCTCTGGACTGTTGTAGAAAGCGATTTTTTCTTGTTATGATCATTTAACTTTAAAGAACAATTTTTATCTGGAATTTCCTCTGTAGTATTTGTAACTGTATCAGATTACAAGCAATTGGTCTGATAATAATGGTGTGACATTAGTAGTGTTCAAAAGTACACCACATCATAAATTGGCTTTAATTAAACTACATTTTTGGTTAATTACCCCCCTTCATGTTGTGCTTGTTCTTTTTAAACATTGATGTGAATAATCCTCTCCTACGTTTTTAACCGAATATTACCTGTTAATAATAAAATGAATGGTTAAAAACTGCAGTTTAAAAAAAAAACGGCCCGTGTGCGCCCTCTAGAGGTGACGCAGCGCGTAGCAAGTACGTGAAGGAATTTCCGCTGACGTCATTGCGTATGTCCATAACAGGGCTGCAGCTGTCTGAGAGCAACAATAACAAGCGCTATCCAGCAACTTCTTATGCTTCAAACGGTACTTGACAGCGCCTCAAACCTCTAAATTTGACAAAATGTGGCTTTCGGAATAACTGATGCCTTCGTTTCTTCGTCGTCCGAGTCGAAAAGCGGAATAAACACGGCGAGACTCGGGCCGCAGAGGAAACGACACACGGTTGTTCGGCTGCATCTGGGTCAGTGGGCCCTCCGTTCTCTAAAGCGGTGAAACCATTGAAAGTCGCGGGGTAAAATGCAGGCGAATGGGGCAGGACAGGAGCAGGAGACCGAGCTGTCATGTCGTAACGGAGCCCAAAACGGCGACTCGTCCGGGGTAGAGGTTACCAATGGACTCCTGCCAGTCACCGCCACCAACAATGACAACACTGTGAGCAACAACAACAACAATGGAGTGTCACCGCAGACCGCGACCAGCAACAGTCCGCAGCAGGATGTCACCACCACCGCTGTCAAGAAGAAGAAGAGGCTGTCCCAGTCCGAGGAGGATGTCATCAGGCTCATCGGACAGCATTTACACGATTTAGGGCTCAAGTAAGTCGTCAGCGGAAGGGGGGCATTAAGTGCAGGGCAGGGGTCATTGGATTGACATTGGGCTGACGAGACCTTTAGTGAATATAATTTGTAGGTTTTGTCCGATTTCTGCTCTGATTCGGCCCTGGAATATTCCAACATTTGTCCTTGGACTTAGTTTGGTACCAGTTTCTGATCCGGTTTTGGTTAGTCATGTTATTAAAGGCATACTGTGCAGAAATGTTGCTCTTCTCTTTCAGTTTAGGCTACATTACTGATTAAAAGTCAAATCCAAGTTTATTCTGGTTTTCCAACCAACTCTAGCCTCTTTTCATACAGTTCTGGTGGCTTTTCCTTTCCTCTCTGAGCTGTGATTGGCTGACAGCTTCACATTAAAAATGATTTCCTTCCCTTGAAACAAAATGGGAAGATAGTGGAACACAGACAAAGATGCAGTGTGGGTTATAGATTCATTCGGTCCCACATAGTTAGGACATAAGCTGAAATACAATACAAGTTTTTTCTTTTGTTAATTGGGATTTGATTTTTCCAGTACATAATAGAGTTATGTCCTGTGTTGCTTCAGTGCTGCTTTGCTTTCATCCTACATTAAGTATTTTGTACATTGGCCAGTTTTTTGTCTTGAGTTGGTGTCTTGTTCTTTAGTTTAGCCTTAATTCCGCTTTCAAATTCAAATTGTTTTGGTTTTTGTCTTGGATTTGGTTATATTTCATTCCTAAATGATTTCTAGGTTTAGTCCAGGTTAGTTCTGGATAAGTACTCATGCAGTAAGACCTCGCTGAAGTCGTAGTTTAGGCTTTAGTCTGTGGTTTTGTCTTGGTTTAGCCCTATGTGTCCTGGGTTTCAGCTAAGAAATTATATTATAATTATAAATCTTTATTTAGCCTTGGGATTAGTACTAGATAAAGTCTTTAGTTGAGTCCTATTTCTGTCCTCAGTTAGGATCAGAATGGTGTTGCCTTTGTCCTGAGTTAAGTCATAGTCCAACCTTAGGACATGTATTAGCTGTAGTCCTGGGAGTCCAATTTAAGTCCTGGTTGGGCTATGTGTTGGGTAGAATTAGTTGTGGCTTGGAAGGCAAATCCTGATTGTAGTTTGTATTTAGTCCATGGTTTAATATTCTTGGTTTAGTTCTTGTTTAACCCTCAAATAAGTCTTTGGGTTTTGGCCTATATTGTAGCTTAAGGTCAGTCCATGTTTAGTCTTTCTTTAGTCTTAGGATTGGTCTTGCTTTCCTGCTAGTCCTTAGATTTAACATAGCTATTATGGTTGGTCTTTCTTTGGGAGTCGGTAATCTTGATTTAATCCTTGCTTTAGCCCTGGATTTGGTTCTGGTTCTTTAACTTTGGTATAGACTCTGGTGTAGTCCTGGGTTTAGTCCTCTGAATTCAAGCTCTTTAATAAGTCTCAAGTTTTATCCTCGAAAAGGTCTGGGTTAGTCATGGTTTGGTCTTTGGTCCTTGTTTAGTCTGGGGTTTTGTCCTTGTCTGGTCCTGTTTTAGTCCTGGTTCAGACCCAGTCACTGCCCTGTTGATTGGCTGTGTCAGTGTGATCTTACTCAGCAGCTGTCACATGACTTATGTCACTCACATTCATCACACTTAGGCCTGATGCCTTCTGCCTGCTCCCCATTATTTATGATGTCAGATTAAACTGCGGCTCGTTCACTGACATTAATCACTTCTACACAACTGCTGAGCGCAAAATTAAGATGTTATATCAGCAGAAGTACCGGGCACAGCATGTTTATTTATTACTTAGTCCTAATTCACCCGAGGACACATCATTTAGAATGCCCCTTTTAAGTTAATAAAATAATATTTGACAGAGAAGACCAACTGAGCCCTACTGGAAAAGAAACACACTCCTTCAATCAGTTTGTATTTTCAAAGACTATTGGGCTTCCATAGCTGTTCACATGCTCTAAAAAAGTGAAAATGTGAGATGTGGAATTGCAATTTGCACTTTCACCAGTAGATGTCTCAGAAAAAGGCCAAAAACCACACACCTCACCTTTTTTAATTAGTTTCAAAATTCGACGAATAATTACATAAAAATGAAACATTGAACAATGAAGTAAAAATCTAGCTATTATCTTAAAAAGATAATTACGTAAACCTCACTAACTATTTTTTAAACCTTTTGTGTAGTTTGTATGCACTGGCTTGGCTTCTATCAAGTTCTAGGAAAATCCTGAACACTGCATCAATAACACATTAATATTAGTCAGAAACAATAAACGCATCAAACATGTAAACCTTTCCTTTCCAGTGTCTATTTTTAGCCAATTCCATTTAAACAGTCAGTCTTTTCCCAACCACATTTGTTTAGATCAGAGCTAAACAGAGCGCTAACATGCCGCGGTGATCACAGCTAACCCCCCTCGGTGATATCCGGCCCTTAACTGCACCATAATGATGTAGCACTTAAAGTAATTCAGCAAATTGAGTCCTGACTGAACCGAGAAGGCCCACCCTTCATTACACAAATGAAGCTAAGTGAATAAACTGTACTAAGCCATAATAAACCATAGAAGTAATTCAATGTAATATTTGATATAGTTTTAATGACTCCAATTGGGTTTAACCTTCTAAATGTCAACGTGAATGTGAAACTTTAAGTCAGGGTTTTCCGCAGTGCTTTAATTTCACACTGTGGTAAATTACATTAGCGTGGAGGCAGTTTAAGGCTTAAAGGTTAGGACTGAAGAAGACTGGACTGTCCTCTTTTTAAGGCTGAATAATATAACCTCAAATTAATATCACAATTAATTTAGTTTTACCTCAACCATGGTTAATGTGTTTTTGCCCTCATAGTTCCCTGATAAAAGTCAATGCCTTTTTATTCTTTTATGTTTTTATTTTCCTCCAAACAAAGTAATGCATACTATTGTGTAATTGTGACTAACAATTGCAGTCACCAGAGACCTTTTTTATGGTATTTTTTTAGTTCTGCATAATCAAAGACTTGTGACTATTTGATTAAGAAGGAATATGTTTATTATCCCCAAAGGAAAGAACGGTCCACAAAACAACATTTTCAAAAACATAGTAAATCCTAAGCATAGTAAATTTTCCTTTTAAAGTAAGTTTTGCTGTCAATGAATGTGCTAAATTATTCCTATCTCAGCTCTTTGGCCAATAATTATTTTGGCTGCACTGACTCGTTGTCATTTTAAAATATATTTTTATTATCCTTGTGGGAAAATTCACTGTGGGGGCCTCCAGTGGTGGGTGAAACCAGAATACCTGGAGAAAACACACCCAAGCACTGGAGGGGAACATCTAAAGTCCACACCAGGACTCAAACTCTGGAACTTCTTGTTCAAGCTCTTTTGTCTCAGGGAGTTGAGTGGTGATTAAAATATAAACTCCACTTTCTGTAATAAAGCAACCAAAGCCATATCATTCTCATACTTAGATAACTTTATCATGGATCTGATATATCTGTATAAACAGGTAAAAAGCAATGGTAATAAATAAATGGTAAAGCACAATTGCATCTGAAATCCTGTTGCCAAAAGTTGTTCACATCAAATTAATCCCAGTGAAAAGTATAGCTTATACTTGATTATTTCCTGTTGTTCCCATAACAATTATTGTAACTGCATTAGTCTCATGGCCATAAAGATTCAAATGTGCTGTTAAAATAAATTAGTTTTCTCTGTTTGTTTTTTTTTTACAGTCAAACGGTGGACCTCTTGATGCAGGAGTCCGGCTGCCGACTCGAGCACCCGTCCGCCACCAAGTTCCGAAACCACGTCATGGAAGGCGAATGGGACAAGGTGAATTTCAGAGGCCCTTCAGAGGCCCTTCAATGACAGATTTAAAAATGGGGCTGTAAACAAGCAAAGCAAATCATGTTATAGCCACTTTGAGAAAAAAACCTTTTGGTTGGAACTGAGGACTATATATATACTGTATATAGCACAACCACCAGTGGAGGAGGTAGAGGGAGTGAGAAAAACATAATAAAAAGAAAGACCTTGAATTAGTGTTGGAGTAACTTTCACCGGTTTCAGTTTTAAGACCACTTTTTAAAGGTTTCCCATGTGTCCTAGTCATGACCAGATGATTAAAAATGTCCACATTTCCTAAAAATAATGTAACTAATGTAATATTGTTCTGGAAAATAATATTTGTATTTAAGACCTTGTTTTAAAAGATAGCACTTTAGTTTAGTTTGAAACTCAATTTTCTTTAGATAAACTCCCATAACTTTTTTTCTGAATTTGAAGTTTTGGATTTTTGATCCTCTGAGGCTGCTGTCGTTTGTGGACTGGAGTTTAAGCTGAAGCAGAGATGTACTGAATAACTGAATAATAATAACTGAATACGAAATAAGAAATTGCTTATAAAAATCCTGAAAATGTCTTTTAAAATGATTTTCTGTAAAGCCTGACTCTTGTAATCTCATCAGGTGAATGTTGTCTAGTAAGGGTCTGACCTGCTGTGAAATTGATCCCATCTAATTTAAATGCATTTTTTTCATTTTTCTTTTCAGGCTGAGAGTGATCTGAACGAACTAAAGGCACTGATGCATTCTCCAAGCGCCATAGTGGTGAGTGCAGTAACGTGATAAAACAACCACTCGGTACCACCTCCATCAGTTTAACTCCACTGTATTGTGACAGAAAACACAGTGGTCGTGTTCTGATGTGTTAAATGTGTCGCACATTTTTATCTCTAATGGTCGCCTCGTCCTTGACAGCGGATGAAGTTCCTGTTGCTGCAGCAGAAGTACCTGGAGTATTTGGAGGACGGTAAAGTCCTGGAGGCTCTGCAGGTGCTCCGAGCCGAACTCACGCCTCTCAAGTACAACACTGAGCGCATCCACATCCTCAGCGGGTCAGTCTCAATCAAATTCAATAATTAAATGCATCCCTTGCTCATTATATTACAAGAAAGACATACTATTTTTCAACAGTATGTTAGCAATATAGCAATAAAGTGCTAAAAGTGACTGGATCTTATTAGGGTCATATCCCTGGAAACTAATATCTGACAACTGCATTGACTTTTAAAATGTTCACTTCAAAATACAGATACTATATATATATATATATAAAAATACTACAGTATTTCAGAGCTCAGTGCTGGTGCAGTGGGGGCGAGTGTTTGGAGGAATCCTACAGAAAATAGTAGTAAAAGTAACAACACAATATGAGTCACCTTTCGCTGCAACAGTGAGTAATGCAGAGAAAAAGAGCAGAGAACTGGCTGTGACTACACTGTTTGGTTGTAAAAAAAACTTGGTTTAACAGTAGTATTTATATTTAACATTACAAAAGCATACAGGTATTATTATTATTATTATTATTATTATTATTATTGGAAAGACAATCACCTTTCCGTGCTCAAAGGTAACTACGTTGTCTCTGTAGCTCAACTGCTTTATTAGAGTACAATAATGCAAAGTCAAAATAAGATAATAAGAAATACTAAATAGGTGCATTAAACATGGGATAGCATTAATGGGTTTGGAGTTACATGTTACACAAGGGTGAGATATTAGACAAGTATTTATGTATTATACTGTTCTCGTGACTGTGTTGATGTTTTTGGATGTCTTAACCTGTTATTGTGACCTTGAGAACAAACAGGCTTCATTTATTTCTATGTAAGTGGAGGTTGTTAAAGCTTGAATACTTCTGTTTGAAGACTATGTTGTGTTTTGTAGATACTTGATGTGCAGCCACGCAGACGACCTTCGGGCCAAGGCTGAGTGGGAGGGAAAGGGCACCGTGTCCCGTACGAAGCTCCTGGATAAACTGCAGAGTGAGTCTGGCCTCATTAAACAAGCACACTCCTCTTCACACTGTTTACTCTACTCTCCAATCTGTGAACAATACAGATACTGGTGGATCTGTACTAAGCTCTATTATATTCAGCAGGAAAGAAATTTGTAAAAAAAAATGCTGCAACTAAGTCACATGTTTGTGCGCCAAAAAAGAATTTAGACAAGTGAAAAGGGATTTTCTTTGTACTGAATCAAAAATGAAGACTGTTCCTGGATTTGTCGACAGCGTACCTGCCTCCGTCCGTGATGCTGCCTCCTCGTCGGCTCCAGACGCTGCTGAAACAGGCCGTGGAGCTGCAGAGGGAGCGCTGTCTGTACCACAACACCAAACTGGACAGTGGACTGGACTCGGTGTCACTGCTGCTGGACCACACCTGCAGCCGGTAACAGCACACACTATTGTATATATTAAACGGGACTTTGCATTGCGTGTTCTCATACTAACACAGAGCTGCGTTCATCAGAATTAGCAGATTTTTAGGTATTTATTTATTTATTTACATTTTTGTGAGGATAAATCTATTGAGATGAATTATCTCGTTTTTGAGGGGGTCCTCTTAAGGTCAATTTGAGGTCAATTTGAGTGGTATCACAGTTAGGAGTTAAAAAGCCCATACTAACTACTCATCTCAATATCTGTGGGATCTAAAAATGGGGGCTGGAGGACTTTCAAGCAACCCACATAGAATTTAAAGTATTTGTTAACTAAACAGTTTGAAATGGCTGGAGAAGGCAAATTTTTCAGTCCTAATGATGTCATAAAGGTGACATTTGTCAGATTGCTTCATTTACAGATGTTTTTTTTTTTTGTTTTTTGCAGAAAACAGTTCCCGTGTTACACTCAGCAGATTCTCACCGAACACTGTAACGAAGTCTGGTTTTGTAAATTCTCCAACGACGGCACCAAACTGGCCACGGGTTCCAAAGACACCACTGTCATTGTGTGGCACGTCGACTTGGTGAGCTGCTGTTGAATTTTCATAAAGCGCAGGAGAGCACATGAATCAAAGTCAAATCCATTCTTAACCACTGTGAGTGTAATTACTGTTCCTTCTCTCACAGGAAACCCACACTCTGAAGCTGATGAAGACTCTGGAGGGCCATGCGTACGGCGTTTCCTACCTGGCGTGGAGCCCTGACGATGCCTACCTGATCGCCTGTGGGCCTGACGACTGCTCTGAGCTGTGGCTGTGGAACATACAGGTATCATCAGGTGTTTTTATCGCACTCCCAGGGGCATAGAGAACTCTTTTACCTTGTATTGTGTGCTTGGATCTGGCTCATGTTTAACTGAATACTACAACAAAATCCTCAGAGCCTTCTTGTATAAGCTAATATACTGTACATATGGTCATCAGACTTCTCCAAATGGTCCTGTAAACAACTCAAACTGGTCTATTTGATTGACCTTTTTTCTTACGTTTTTGAACAAAAATCCCAAAAGAGAAAAAACAAGAGGCTCCAAATCTCACTGTCTTCTGAAGCTACTCACTGATGATTATTCCTGTTTATCAAAAACTAAGGTTGTCTAACCACCTCAAAGAAAGTCTCCATGACGACCAGCTGTCCCGTGTCTGACAACAGTCGTCCATCTGTCCACACTTCAACACAAACCACACAGAAAACACACATTTTATGCTCATGGTGAAAGTATTCAAGCAGTGTCTCATTAGCTTTTCTTTCACATTCATCACCAGCTCCTTGAATTCACGTAGTCCTCAATCATTCTTGGTTTGTATATTACATTTAAACGCTCTCTTTTATGCTGGTCTATGCAATCATATGATGGAGCCATTTGTTCTAAAGAGTGTGGTTCTCGGAGCTTCTCAAAGCAGGAAGTAGAATTAGCTTTATCCTGTATTGCATGTTTCTTTGTTTCATGCCTCTCAAATACAACACGGAGCACATCCCATTCTCAGTGCGTCAGTATCAATCAATTCCTCATAATTTATACAGAATACATCATCTCCAAACTGAAAGCAACAGTCCACGTTTTACTTTGGAATTAGGAAAGATCAAATTTATTGAATTGCATGCATATTATACATCCTACTTATAATGTGAAAGCCTTTTCTGGAGGAGAATGATTCTGATGGTGCTACTGTTTTCTGGAGTTGTACTCAAGGACTCTCTAAGATTTGTTTTAAAGATTGAAATTTAAGACTTAAGACTAAAGACTAAGACTTGGGTAATGTGATTGAGCTGAAAACGGTTATGTGCAAGAGTTTGGAACATTCAAGTAGCAATGTTATCTACAGTTTCTTTAACAGATTCTCTGCCAGACTCTTCTTTCGTCCTGAACCACTCTCTGAAGGGTTGTCTTTTAGAGACCAGGACTTTTAGTGACACTGCAGTTTTCTTTGTCTACTGTGGTCAAGTCCTCATAGTTGATGTTGCGTTTTTTTTCCGCCATTAGTCCAAGTGTAGGATGGATGTTTGCCATGCTGCCCTGGACAGAACTTATGTTGTAGTATCTCACTATAAGAAAGAAAAATGGACATACATTCACTTTAAAATAAAATTGGCCTTACTTTCTTAAGCTTGTATTTCTCTGCTTCTGAAAAGTGCTGTCACTCTTCAGTCATTTCATATTTAGATGGAAAATAACCAAATTGTTTTAAATACATTATTATTATCTTGTTATTGTCTAATATCGTTGAAAAGTAAGAAAATCAGGAAAAAAAGGGCTGAAGAGTAACAAAAGAAATCTTAGCTTTAACAGTAGAACTGAGCCAGTCAGGCTTCTGTCGAATGAAATTCAAAACTGTAAAAAAAGGAAAGTTGAGGTCTGTATTCCTGCAGACGGCTCTGACATTCTCTTACAGGGTAGGTCTGGAAAAAGACTGTTTAACTAAAGTTAGTGCGCTGTTATGATGCAACAAAGCAACAACGTTTTTAATAGTAATAGTTTGGTTAATTTTATTTTGTTTATTTATTTTATTGACACTGAAATATCATTTATATGTATAATTATAAGTGGGTTTATTGTAAAGACAATGTAAAAATGTTTATAACGTAATAGTGATTATTAATGTTGGATTAATGCTTTGTAAATAATAAATTAAGGCTTAATTAAATAGTTACAAATACTCAACTAATGCTTAATAGTGTGAGTTATTCTAAAGTGTTACCGTATTTTCTTGTATGTTACAATTATGTTAAAATTATGATGTTTTGACGCAGCTTAAACTGGAAGACAACACTGTTACTAATGCTTCCAATAAAAAAAACAAGCCTCTAATGCTGATATTACCCATTGAGCCTCCAGAGCAGACTGTGCTCAGCTGTGTCTCTGTGCTTCGCAGACGGGGGAGTTACGGACAAAAATGAGCCAGTCCCACGAGGACAGTCTGACCAGTGTGTCCTGGAATCCAGATGGCAAGCGCTTCGTCACAGGCGGCCAACGCGGCCAGTTTTACCAGTGTGTGAGTATTGTTGTCAGGAGATAAACTCAGCTGCTGCCCCCAACACACACCTCACACATAGTGGACGTGCCTCGATGTGTCCTTGATACAGTAGGGATCAAAATAGACCTCACATAAACCCCACTGGAGCATGCCGATGAACAAGTCATAAGCAAATCAAACCAAAAATATATATATTTTTAAAAATAGTTTTAAAAATATCTTGTAAAAGTCCATTGTAATGCTTTTTTTTTGTCAAAACCTGAAATTTGAAAAACCCCAAAATATACATTCTTGTATTGATTTGAGGCTTCGTAGACACAAGGTTAATAGAATACTTATTTTGCTGACACAGTCTTCCTCAGCTGGACAGAAAACTCCACCCAGATGCACAGACCTTTCCTGAATCGGCACACTTAGCAGCGCAGAGGGAGCAGAAATAGACCGATACATTGGACCCTAGCAGAGTTGTATTTGTACAAAATGCACAATAAGTACCCTACTGTACCATTTAGAAGCAGGACTATGGTTCCACTTAAATTGGTAATAAAAAGGAATGACCCCACTTAAGTAAATATAATTTTATTTAAAAAGCACCTTCCACAGATAAAAGGGCAGTCATCCAGATAAAATACTAAGTCAAAAAAATAAATTAAAAACAATATATATCACTTAGGTTAAGAACTGAGAGGGCATATTGCATTAGACCCAGTAGTAACAGCTGTTATCTTTCCTAAAGCACTAAAGACAGTTAGGATGCGTCTTTACTGAACCAAATCTTTTTTCTAGAAAGCAAAGGTGAAGATTTAAATACAAAGTCAGTAAAGTAGTATTTAAGAAAACTTAGGAGGACAAAATATGTCAAGTGAATTTTCACCAGGAGTAATTTTTTTTTCTGCATCACCTCAGGACCTGGATGGAAACCTGCTGGACTCGTGGGAGGGTGTCCGAGTGCAGTGCATGTGTTGTCTGAGTGACGGCCGGACCGTCCTCGCCTCAGACACACACCAACGAATCCGAGGGTACAACTTCGAGGACCTGACCGACAGAAATATGTACGTTATGTGTCTGTAATTACTCGTATATAGCAGCTTAAATCCTAACTTCTATCAATCATCCAGATAGTTTTTATAGCTGTTTAATTGGCTCTCAGACATTTTCTGCATCATCCTGGATGGGCTATGTTGTTGTTTCAGAGTTCAGGAGGACCATCCCGTCATGTCTTTCACAGTTTCTAAAAACGGAAGATTAGCGCTCCTCAATGTTGCCACTCAGGTGAGAAAATACTGCTTCTACAACACCTACATTTTCATTTTGTCTGAAAATCTATGCACAAGAAATCATAGTAGCCTATTTCTTTTTTTTTCTTAGCATTATATTTATTTCTTTATCGCATTTAACGGGTCAAAAACACACAATAATATTGACAATGGCAACAGTAGAAGATTTAAATTCAAAGGTTATTGTAAAGAGTTGAGGGTTGATGTGTGTTGGCAGGGAGTTCACCTTTGGGACCTGCAGGATCGTGTTTTGGTGAGAAAGTATCAGGGCGTGACCCAGGGCTTCTACACCATCCACTCCTGCTTCGGAGGACACAACGAAGACTTCATTGCCAGCGGCAGTGAAGGTAAGACCAGAGTCAACCACACAAGAATTCATTTTAATGGAAATGAATGTGACACCCGAAAGGATGTTATTCAGCATAACTGGGTCTTTTCAATGTCTTTAGTTACAGACGTTTTACAGCAGAGCTTTTTGGTTTGGTAATGTCACTGATACCTAAGAAATGTTATCTCTAAAAATCTTAAATGCAATTGCCATTATATAATAACTTAGAATTTCTTATCAAAGTTTTTCACTGGTCCTACTGACTTCTTCACTGAATTGTATAAGGTTAGCTGCCGTTCTCAAACACAATTATTGCCTTTAAACTACATGTCTATTTCATTTTCCTGATTCTTTCCTTAATGGTCTCTGTTCTATATTGTGTCTTGTTCCAGACCACAAAGTTTACATCTGGCACCGACGCAGTGAGCTGCCCATCGCCGAGCTGACCGGTCACACTCGGACAGTGAACTGCGTGAGCTGGAACCCCGTCCTGCCCGGTCTTTTGGCCAGCGCCTCTGACGACGGCACCATCCGAATCTGGGGACCCGCCCCCTTCCTGGACGTCCAGGACGCGGAGGGCATCAACGGTATGAACATGAAAACTGTGCTGAGCTGTCTGTGAAAGCTGTGAGGACTGCTGCAACAGGAAAAGACATGTTTCCAGTTATTTAATACAATTGTTTATGATGTCAATGATTATTATGTAAGTTAGCATGTTAATCTGCCAGCTACAGTTATTATTAAGTACCTCAATGAAAGATTTGGTATGTGCATTTTAAAACCCCGCTGCTTAACACAATGGCACAGCTTCATTTAAAAACATTTTATACTCCTCAGTCAGACCAGGGTAAGTTCGTTTAGTGAGTAAGTGATAACAGGGCAACTCTAATCTTATCCAGCTCCACTTTTTGTGGTCACTTGTGGCTCCAGACAAGACAGGAAGAAGTCTAATAGATAACAAACCAGCCAATGATGTCACGTTTATACATTTAGTGCTGTAAAAAGAATTATGAGTATTTTATTCAGGCACTTTTCTCAAACAAGTAAAAATGGTAATTCAGTTTAGAAGTATTTGCTGTAATAGTATGACCCATTGTTTAATTCAAACATTCTTGTAATTTAAACAGATAATTTCACTTTTAAGATGTAATATGCAGGATATTTATTAAAAAAAATAAATGTATAACACTATGGAAACCCCATCATTATGCACCTTCGACCCTCTGCAAACATTTTGTCTGCCAATATTTTACCATTTTACTCCTTTGTTCTCTCCTTTTTTCTGTTTGCTCTCAGCTATTAACATTTACTAAAGGTGTGTTTACACTTCTTTTGGTTTGGGCCAAGACTGAAAACAATAGTTCTGGACCAAATGACTGAGCTTTTTATTAGACATACTAGATGGCCCTAATAAGAAATTTTACCTCCTATTGCTCCGCGTTTTCCCTTTGCTCTTTTTGTTTTATTCCAACAGACATCAATCGTTCTGAGGAAACGAGCGTGTCATCTGCTTTTAGTGCTGCATCTTCTCACACTCCTCTGTATGGTCCATATAGATGATAGTTCACAATTTTATCAAACCAGAGGTCAGTTTGAAGTAGACCCAGACTCAGCTTATTCAAATAAACAGTACTAACAGGGCAATCACACTAGAGTCTGTTTTACTTTAACATGGAAAGTGTTAACACACCTTTAAATGTTATTCATAGCAAGAGTAAACGAGAACCTGGATTTGACATTTACTCAGTGATGAACTCTAAAAGTGAGGATTGTGAATGGGGCCAGGATTATTTTTTATACCTTTTTTAACATTTACACGTGGCAGAGTGGTTAGCACTTCTGACTCACAGCAAGAAGGTTGCGAGTTCAAAACTCAGGTCTTTCTGTGAGGAGTCTGGATGTCCTCCACGTGTTACCATGGGTTCTCTCCGGGTACTCCGGTTTCCTCCCACCGAACAAACACATGCATGTGTAGGTTATTTGGCAAATCTAAAGGGTCCCTAGTGAATGAATGTGAGTAAGAGGACCCCCTTGAAAACGAGATGATTCATCTCAAGGGATTTATCCTCACGAAAAAATGTGGATAAATACATTTTAAAAAATTCCTGCATATTATGTGTTGAAAATAAATTCTCAATACAGAGTTAATTTGCAAAAACAGATAAAAGCCATTTTGGATTAGTCGCTTTTTACTAAAAGGAGATACCTTTTAAAAACAGCTTTTTATATGTGATACATTACAATTATAAAGTAAAAAATGCATACAGTCCCTTTTTTCAAATAAGACATTTAGAAGAAACAAAAGTTAGTACTTGGCACTCATTGTAATTACTGTATCTACTGTAGATAAATGAATCATGAGGTAAGACATCTTTATTTATTACTGTTTATATTTTGTAATGATTTCAGGAGTAGCTACAGGCTGAAGGATCTATCAACTGAGCAGTGAGAAGTACAAAATATGTTAAAATAAATGTGTAAATTTTGACTACTCCAGTGTGGTTGGTGCCTGGTGCTGCGGTAAACAGCTGTGTGTGTTCTTGTGTCAGAGTGTTGCAGCATGGACAGCTGATAATCGGCTGCGACTGGACTGTTCACACTTGAAAGGACGAAGGGACACTCCAGACATTGGCCATTGGACATCGGCTTGTATAGAAGGCGGGACAAAAAGGGAGTTGTCGCAGAAACACTGATGTCAGACTGGATTTTCTGAGCCCAATCCCTCCGTCCCGGACCACCCAAACCTCTCCCTATATCTTTATTTATTACCAATGTTATTTATTCTCTGCAGTTGGAGGACCTTTGGATCTGAGAAAAGGTTTTAAACTCTACAAACCAGATATTTACCTAAAGATTATTTGAAGGATTTAACACCAACTTGAAGAAACACTTTTTGAAATCCTTGTGTCCTTTTTTTTATTGTTTGCTTTTGCCCCAGTTTTTCTTGGTTTTAAAAGTAAGGTGCAAAGAATGAGCATGTTGCCTAGAAATTGCTTGTTTATCATGTGACAACACTTTTTTCGGCTTTGCTTTAATGCTTTGTGTTCAGATGGAGGCCAAGAAGTGGTTATTTCAGAAAATGCAAGAAATGCAATAAAGCTGTTGTAAGATAGTTTGATAGTCGAGACAAAAGATGTTCACAAGTCATGAGAAAATGCCTGAAACTACACAATGATCCAGTGATTCAGTCAATTTGAATTAGCTATACCAATTTACTTTTCTATTAGTATTAATTCATAAGCATGGATAATGTTGACACTGGGGGCTACCCTGTTGTGTTTTATTTAAGTTTAATCGTGGATGTGGAAGTTATAGACAGTAAAAGATTAGGCGACTGAAAAACAAATGGTTGGGGAGGACATTGTAGTGCAGAATTTAGGCTTTAATTCTGTTTTCTGTTGACTCTCATTCATAACATGTTGGATGGATTTACAGGCTGCCTTTATTGCCAATCCCAAAGCCATACTCCTGTAATTTTTTACCGGCCCCAGTTAACAGCGATACATGATTTAGTTTTTCTTTCTGCTTCTCCAAACTGAGAGTGACTAGTAAATTTAAGAAAATAAATCTAAAATACAAGCATGTTTACTTCCAGACAATCCCTTTAATATGTGCTTTAGAAGCTTTTCTTCAGCAGGCTATACAGTTAGCATCTTTAGCTTGCAGCAGTTTACTTTGTGACCACCAGAAATGCTTTTTCATCTATAACCTGATTGATTCTCTATTTGAAAAATAAGTAAGGGACACTGGTTGGTTAAGGCAGCTGTCAGTCAAACCTAAAAGAAAAAAAAAAATCACATGGGTAGGTGTTGTGTTGTATACTACAGCCATGTTAGTAAAAGAACATCTTTGTAATTTGACCCCCTGTCCATTTTTATATACAGTAATCTTCTACAGACAGCTCCATTGAACACAATCAGCCTTATTCTTCCATTATCATGCTGTCATTCATTTCATTTGAAGTATATGGAGTTTTTTTATCAACACAAATCGGTGCTTTTTCACAACATGAACTTAAACCTGTTGTATAATTATACCTTTAAAACTTGAAACGCCACTTCCTGCCTCCATCTGAAAGTTGCAAATAAGGGTTTCATGTGATCTCAAAGTACGTCCTTGCTCTGTTTTATTCTGAGGTGGCTGCCTTTTGAATGAACAGCAGAAAGTAGTTTCCTTTTTGCCTTCAATGTGGACTTTCTGTTTTTATTTTTTGCTGGTACATTGGCTTTCTATATTTATTTATTTTATCCTGAATTTTTGTTTTCAGTGTAGCGTCTTTCAGCTCAAAGATAAATAGTGGTTTCATATTATATTTTTTTTTCTTGGTTTGCTTTAGCTTTATGTTAAGAGTTGTATTTATGACTGTGTTTTACTTTTTTAACACAAGTGGAGCTGTAATGTTACGACACACGCCCTGGTTTTGTTAAAATACAAACCGTCCACAGTTGTCCACAAGTTTTCAACCTATTTTTTTATTTTTCAGCTTATTCACAAACCCAATGACACGACCAAAGCCAATAATGTGACTCTGTTCTTTCATAACATTTTTGTCATTGGTTTTGAATTTTCCACTAAATAACTCACCAAATGATACATAATTGGTTCAAGAAATTTTTCATTTGGTGACTGAGAATATTATTTAGAAACATAATAGAAAAAAGAAAGTGTTCAGACACACTTCCAGGACCTCTGAGCAGTAAGGGATAAGTTTAATTTTTGTCTAATCATACTGTTATAGGAAATCCTTGCGCTATTGCAAAGTTTGAAAGCACATATTTAGATGTATAGACATAGGTCATATCCCGAAAATGAAAAAACAAATAACACCGGATGACAAAATAGAAAAAAATGGCTAGATAAGGTGACATAAATTATCCCAGTGTCTAAAGCAAACCTAAAGAATACTTCTCTGGTTTCTGGTTGGGAAACTGAAAGATGCAAAAAAATAAACCACAATTGAGATACATTAATCAACATTTTAGTGGAAAACACGTTACAGTCTTTCTAGAGAATAATGCATAATAAAGTATTCATACAGCTGGTCTGTGCGCTTCTGACTTGAATAAAAAGGTAAATACATTGTGTTTTATAAGAATATGTCAAATAAAAGTGTAATTTTCCTCAGTTCTTTGTCCAGATATTGTCACAGCTGGCGTTTGGTCGCTCATGGGTTTGCTCACAGAGAAATATCACTTTCTGAAAACCAAACAAAACGAGGGAGTGTGTCATCAGCTGTGAGTGGTGTGTAAACATTTGTACACAAGTGTATCATAAAGAAACATATGGACTTGTTCAAAGAGTTTCCTTCAGAGTCTAAAGAACAATGCTTGATATGACGTTGTGTGTAATATGTGCTGTATTTTTCTCTGTTATGGCATGTATTATGAGGCTGGGGTCAGGGTCAGGTTTGTGTTTTGGGCTCCCACTTCTTCTCCTCGACTGTCTGTATGAACTGGAGCCTGAACATGATTAGCCAATGACAAAGAAGTTCATCTTTTGACCAATCAGAGCAGACTGGGCAGACTTTTCTTGCTTTTTAAAACTGGACAAGGAAAGATTTAACTTATAGACTTATACACAAATATATCAATCCAGTAATGACCTTTTGGGATCTTTAATATTGATAATTATATGTGATTGAATAAATCTAATAAAAATTAAGTGCAATAAAAATTACTTAAGTATTCTGTAGATGATTAACTACTACTGTCTGAACTAAACCAGTGTGCCCCACATTATCCAGGACATTGTGACATGAAGGGCTTTGGCAGTGGTTCTTAAACTCGGGCCAGGACCCAAAAGTGGAAGTTTTTTTCTATTTGTTCAAATAATTTAGAAATTGTTCAACCCAGTAAGTTGTGTCCAGACTCTTTAGTTTTTTTTTTTTAAATATGGGTCTAATACAGGTGTGGGCAATTAGACTCGATGCTGATTGACATTAGCGCCAAGTGGTCATTTAAGGAACTACACCACAGTACAATACAAGGGAAATGTTTCATCAATTGGTGCTTACACAAAACAAGAATCAGAGACAGTGTTAATGAGTAAATTACTAAGTGCCTCCAGATATTTACCCTAAATCATGTGAACATGTTCTAGTAGAGGTCAAAAACTAAATATAGATCCATTAATAAGCACAAAGAAGACTTTTAAAGCTCTACTCTAAATGAGTTTTTGTCTTTAATAACTGATGCATTATTTGTCTCAAACCTGTTGCAGATGAGTGGGAGCCCTGTTTGTCAGCATCACCAGCTTCAGCTTCCTCACAAATACACAATAGATCACAGTGAACCCATTGCACTCACGTTTTTCTGGTGTTTCTCTTCTTTCTTTTGTTGGTTAACTGGGGTGTGTTTCTGGCTTCTCTTGCTTTTTTAGCTTCTTGTCATTGGCAGAAGCTAAAAGTAGGAGCTTTTGTTTGGCCTGCAGACAGATTGTTTAACACAAAACCATTTTACATTTTTAACTGTGTTATTACAAAAGTGATTGTACTGTTCTGTATTGTTCTGTAGGAGAAGTATCATGTAAACAGATTTTAAATAAAGTATTCAGGGTTTTAAAGGCCGCCAAATGTCTTATTTAGACCATTGTACATTCACCATTATTTAAAACAAGTTAAGCCTGATTTATTTAGACGTTACACAGATAGATGTATGTTTAGAGTATTACCTCTTTTAACGTTTGGAACATGAGCTGCGTTAGCATGTTAGCAACTTAATCACAATACATCATTCAATTAGCATTTGCCAAAAATAAAGTTACATATTCTGCATAAAAAGATTGCCACCTTTAACATCAATAACAGCTTGAAGTCTTTTGTGATAGTTGTGGATGTGGCTCTATTAGAATATTTCATTGTACGTCTGCCCAATATTGGCATGGCTCAATTTACCCCACCCTCCATTACTCGAGTAGGCCATACATATTTACTTCAAAGTACAGCCATTTTACTACCTTTTAGAAGATGTTTGTCAAAGGGTTCATTCTCTATGTTCATGTGTACAGTCTTCTGAAAAAGGGACATAAAACAGCTTTTGACTTTCACTTTTTATTTATGAAACCTTTCCAAAATCAAAACAATACTGCATAAGACAGTTTAACCCCACAAGGAAGAGAGAATATAAATTCACATTTTGGTGATAATACAGAGCTGTGTCTGTGAATTAAACATGTCACAGAAATGCTGCTGAGATTAGAGTATGAGGAATGTTAAGATAAGATGCAATAAGTCCAATGTATTTACCATAGACTGTATATAAAGATGGACCAAGAGCTAGATCAGTCGTTTTCTGTTGAACACTTGCCTCTAGAGCACTAAATGTCCCCATCTCTATATCCTGTCTCCTTAAACATATCTAAAAATACTTTGTGTAGGTTTTGTTCTGTAATCCTGCCTCTTAACTACTAAACACCAACACCATATTCAGGCATCACATAAGTGTGAGCCCAAAGGTTTGTGAGACAAAAACATCACAAACATTCCAACTACTGACAGGTTTCTGTTCCCTCAGAGACAATTCACAGATCACTGTCAGCCAAATTACTTTCAAATACTTTGCATAACTAAGAATACAAAGATATAACTCTAAATAAAAACCACTTTGACTGAGTAAACTATTTGAGTTGTTCAAGTATTAAGCTGGTCTTGAGAGTGAGATAAAAAAGGGATGAGGGCTTATGAGATGTTAGGGGAGATCACAATAAAAATGCCTCCTTTTAGACAAAATATAAAAATATCTATTTTGGTCTAGGACAAACATGGACATTAACCATCTTTATAGAAAGTCTATAGTGTTTTTTTGTAGAAAAAATGTAAACCCAAACAGTCACTGTGGCCGCTCATCCCAAAAAAAAAAAATTATTCAGCATCATTTAAAACAGTTACAGCCAACATCTTTTGGGATTGACTCACATTAAAAAGTCTTAAAATGAAAGAGCCAGCATTAAGTGTTTTACAATTTAGCTTTTGAATGTCCTACATATTGTTCAAAATAATTTAGAGAAACTTAAAACTATTATGGACACACTTTGTGACCACGCTGCATCATTAAACTGCATATACATATTTAAAGATTTGAGTGTGCTTGGTTTACAGTGGAGTGTGTAAAACTGGATCATGTTACAACACAAAAGCAATTTAAGAACTGCACAAAAGAACAGAAAGGCATCAGTGCTACAGAGAACAGTTTGTCTTCTGCAAAAACCGTGAGAATCAATGAGCGCAAAATTGTGGGGAAAAAAAGATAAAGGATAAAATGGTGTAAGAACAAACCGAGTTGATCATAAAGGCCTATATAATAACCTTTTGAATCCATTTTAATATTGTAATTTTATTTTTTTGTTTTCTGAGTATATTTTCTTTAAAACAAATAATACAATTTTAAATGTTAAGTCTATTAATTTCCTTCCTTTTAGAGGTGCCACAAAATATGATAAAGACCCTTTCTTAACAATTATAATTTGGTAAAAATATATTTTTTTCTTTCGTAAGACACAAAGAACAAGTTTAAATGCTCCACAAGGTCTTCATTTAGTTTCTTTATACCACTACCTACAATTTATCTCCATTTCTCTCACTCACGATGGTCATTTAATACTTCAGAAAACACGTCTTTTCTGAGAAGGTGCTGAAGCTGTATTTTGAATCCTAGACAGTAGAGTAAGTAGCTGTAGAAGTTGGCTGAGTGAGTAAATAAAGCTTAAAGTGGTTACTGTATTTTATGAAAGGCAAAATGCAACAGCCAATTATCAGTTACACTTCATTTATCTTGTGAAGCTACAGACCAAGAAAGGAGGTTTCATGAAACCACTTGGCTTGAAGCTGGGACATATACTTAACATAACACATTTACTCTTTACTCTCAATTATCGACAGAGTAACAACAGATAAACTAAAGTGTTGAATGTATGGGGGTCCAACATTAAAAGGAAACATATCATTTCAATAAAAGATTGTAAATAACCCAGAGATGTGATTGTAGACTGTGTTTTATCAACAGTCTCGTTTTCTGAAACCGAATAAACAGTGTAAAATCAGAACATTTTAGAAGTCGTAGATGCCCTGACAGACGTCTATAAGTCTATTGGGACAATAATTTCTTGGTCCTATGAGGGTTTTCTTGCTTTTTAGTCATGAAAGGCCACTGGCTGAATTGTGGCTAGGACATGGGGGGGCAGTGCCATATCCAGGTTTAATCATTTCTCTATTATTGAACCCAATTTCAAGTAAGGTGACAATATATTGGCCTGTTGTGAATCTACAAATGGAGCTCAAGAAAAGTAAAACAGTCTTTTGTGTCTATTTTTTCACGAGTAGTCTTTTAGCCTTCCTTCTCTGCCACTCGTTACATCTTAGTCCACTGTTTTTCCACTGTCAATGATTGCATTGATTTTGTGATCACTGAAATGAATTTGTCTAAATGAACTCAGCAGCTTTACATGGGACAAGAGTGAAAAACAGCAAACCAAGGGAATTGGCATTTGGATTCAAGAGTTCAAACATCTCAGTCGTTGATGAGAGCGAGAATCATGCTGCAAACACAGACAGAGATCAACTCCAATTAAAACATGTCACTTCAGTGTTAAAACATCTTTAACACGACGCAGCTGTGTTGTACCTGTATAAGTAGATGAAGAAGCAGAGCAGGTGGTATCCCAGTTTGATCATGGCTTCTTTCATGTGAGACTTGAGCTGACCGCGGTTGTGGATCTCCGTCGGGTCAAACACGCCCATGTTGCCCATCGGCACCTTCACATACCTAAGAGACGACATGTTATGAAGGTATTTGGAAATACCTAAATACTAAGATCACAGTGTCATTGCCTTCAGCTAAAGTGTGGCAATTCTCTAATATCAGAACTGCCACATAAACTGGAAGAACTGCTCTGCCTGAGTCATTATGTTATACCAATTACAAACCAAAAGACACTACTCCTTTAATAATATACAGAATGTCAATATTATGCAGAGTTCAGATTCAAACTTTTACATAGATAGATGTAATTTGCAATAACTATTCTTTTAAAACATACTAAAAACTTTTCATTCTGTGCTAATGGGAAGTAATAACATAATCCTATAACCATTACTGTCTGCACTATACTATACTTAAAGAGGAGTAACCTGTAAATGTTCCAGACTGCGACGGGGAAGTTGAGCAGAAAGATGAACCAGTGCATCGACACCAGCATCAGCATTGTGGACAGACACTGACCGATCATCTCTGGGATCACCCACTGCACAAACACACACAGAGGACAAGAGGAAATAAGTGTGAAGAAGCAGCTCTTTTAAAAGGAAAACGGTAAGGTTTGACTGACTTTGTTGAGTTTGGAGCAGCAGGCTCTAGCGTTGATGTAGTCACATTCGAGATCAGACAGAGTGATAATCTGAACCATGGTTAAGCACACAGAACATATACACACATGAACATTTACATCACCTACATATTTATTAGTGTAGTAACAAGACAACATAAACTATTAAAAGAGCTCCGTACATCTGTAGTATTATTCATAAGAGAAAAGTCACTAAATATAAGAGCACATACTGGCCTCACTCTTTAAAAGGTGATTTATTTATCTGAACCATTACGACGTCCTTTACACTGGATTTCCAAACGCATTTAGTTGACAAAATCTGTATTATTTTGTCACATTAAAGCGAGCTATTTTAGATAACTATGATAAACAGAAGTGACTTACAATCAGCTAAAGCTACAAAAAAGAAATGTTTAAATCTCCTCTCATGATATTTGTCCTTTTTTTAAACTTTCCGTGCTCCTTTATTTTTTTTTTGTTCAGTCTAGAGTTTGACACTGTTTGACCACGCCTTGTCATAACTTGCTGCAGTTTAAACCCGTGTTAACATTGCGGCTAGCGCTAAGCAGTTAGCAACAAAATGCTATCTGTGTTTAAAAAAAGAAAACGGGTGTGAGCTGTTCCTGAGATAAGACCAAGGCCAAAATGTTTAACACAAATCAGTGCGATCGTTTCAAAGGATACAAAATAGACCGATAGAAAAATGAGCGCACAGCAGTCGACAAGTGACAGAATGAACACTGCCGCCTCCATTTTTGGGCAACTTCTTCTTCTACGGCGCTTTCTGCTTCTTCTTCGTTTATTTTACACACATACTACGTTTCACAGAACACGTGCACGTTGTTGCCACCCCCTGGACTAAAAAATAAACAGGCTTATGTTTATTATATTTTAGAAGAATAGGAGGAAAATGGTGTGTAATTGGTGTTTTAAATCAGTGTATGTGACCATGGCACCATTTTATTAATTTATTTTTAATATAGTATAATTTTATTCATTCATTTTCTACCGCTTTGTTCCATTAGGGGTCGCGGGTGACTGGAGCCTATCCCGGCAGCTTTGGGCCTGAGGTGGGGTACCCCCTGGACAGTGGCCAGTTAGTCGCAGGGCTAGTATAATTTTAGTAATGTTAAATTAATAGTATTAGAGTGTATTTTTGTATGTGTTTCTTTGTGTTAATCCCATTTGTAAATGTAATGATTAGGATCTACATTAGCTATTGCTTCTCTTCCTGGGGTGTACATTGTAAAAACACAATATTTAATACAAAATATAGCTAATAGAAAACATTAAATTATCCTACACATATGTAAACACTAAATGTAAAAAAAAAAAACAGTGTACAACCCAGCAGTGTCTTACACAATCTATAACAAGTATTAAGAAAAGGTTAAAGAAAAAGCGTCTAGACTCAGTTTTCAAGGTAAAGATATTCTGTCTTTAATTCCAAGAGACTTTATCAATTCAATTAACTGATAAAGTATATTGGTATTAGAGTCCAGGTGGTTTAGCTTAACCTTTTCTTCAAGATGACCGAGAACCTTCACCTAAATATTTTTAGGCACAAAAAATACAAATTTTCTGCTTGAAGGTTCTCAACAATGTCGCTATTAAATTCAACAAATAACAGAAGTGTTCAAAAGTGAACAAAAAATAAATAAACCATCACATCATCAAATTAATATTTAGTCATCCTGAAGACTGGAAGAGGGATTCTTAATGCAATATTTGGGTTGTCAAAAAAGGTTTTGGGACCACTGTATACACATAAAAAAATAACCATAAAAGCCATGTTATTGTATGTTTTAAATGCACTTTTGTCAGAAATAAAGGTCTATGATAATATGGATGCTGTCTGTTGAATCTATTGCATCTACTCTATTCATGTCACAAATGAGAAGAAAGTATCAAAGGAAAAGTAGGTTGTAGACCTGTGTTTTTAGTATGTTATCTTTTCGTAACACTTTCTGAGCTGTTACACATTCAAATGGGTAGAATTTCAGTCTCTAAACCTTAATTGTACTAAATATTGATGAAAGGACAGCTTAATGTGTAGTTTGATTACCCATAATGCTTTTTATTTGACTTCAGTGTTCACCAGATTAAATGCATTCACAAAACTTGTCTCTTGCATATATTAAATATTAAATATTGTAATAGAATCTTAGCCTTTACTCAATAAGTACCCATATTTATCTTAAAACAGTTTATAAAACATATTTTTAGATACTGGCCAAGCTGTCTGCATTATTTCTGTTTTAGACTTTGCTGCCAGTTGCTCCTCAGTGCATAGAAGTATAACGTTTATTCTTATGTATCCGTCTGTACTCTAAATTAAAGTCAGCTTGTCAGAGGCACGTCTGTTGTTCAGCCCTGAAAGGCGTGTAGCTCCTGTTCCTCGAAGCCCTGCTGCTTTAACAACCTTTAACAGAAAAAGGAAGAAGCCAGGTCACAGCAGGAGAAGGAAAAGAACAAAACAAGTCCTTATATACATACAGTGAATAAACACCAGTGCAGCTAAGCTTTAAGACATGTCAACAGCTGTGACTTCAGCGATGTCAGTGTTAAATAAAACACTGCCAAAACTGTCGACATAAAATAATCTGTTGCTTAAAAAAAAGTCAAGCTCTCTGCATTTATTCAGTTTTGAGTTTGGCTACAACCTCTTCTTCTTTATGCGAGTACTTCTCTATACCCTCAGCGTTTTGTATCACTGCAGTCACCGCAGATAAAGAAAAGATAAGAACATGAGAATAATTCAGATTTTTGATAACTTACTTTTTAAACATTTGCTTCAAATTGTGCTGTTTTAGTTCAAACTGCACATTTCCAAAAAGCTATTTTTCAAGAATACAGCTGAGATTGAAAAATGGTGAATGGCCACTGTAGTAAATATTCCAGTGTATAATGAAAATAATTTGCAATGAAAAGTCCAGGCCTTTACAATAACATGGCCAAGAGATGCTTTTGAAAATATCAGTCTAATTGAAAAATAGTTTGGGAAATAGTACTCATAATATCGGCTTAACGCAAAACAGATATTTTACTAGAAGGCTACGTTTTTATTTGACAACCTTCAATAATGCTTTTCCTGGTATTCCAATGTCAGTAAAAGGAAAATATGCCTATTGTAAGTGCCAGACCAAGGGCCGATAAGTCTGTAACAGATCCCAAATCCACTAATGACCATTATTTGATCTTAGCTTATAGTAACTGTGCACTTTATCATTATCATTCAGACAGTTACTTTTGAAACCTTTTTCCTAAACAATGGTTTAAACGATGCACTTATTAGCCATGTTTGCTCACTTTATACTCTACAGAAACCAACTACACACCCTATCGTGAGCTCCGTGAACACACTGGGACCACAAACACAGGCGTAACACTTGGACCCCTCCGGCCTCAGGACCGTCTCTCGGAGCAGAGACTCGTTCACACGTCCGCTCCTGCCGCTCCAGCTCTTACAGGGCTCTGACAGGACGTACTCCACCTCAAACCTGCAACACATACGACAGGAAACGAGTAACATCATTACCCAAACATGCTTTTGGAGAACATGTTTCTAGACTTTTAATGTAAGGCCTCAAGAGAAGGAACTGTTTTTGATATGCAACAAGAATTAAATGTCATTATTAAATCAGTATTTATGAACAAATAAAAGTTACATAGCTCTAGATTTAAACGGCTGTCAGTAACACAGCTAACTCAGTTCTTCACAATCATCCTGGTTATAGTACACTCAAGGAGTTTGCAAATAGGCAAAACAAACATAGATTACATTTTCTGGTAATATTTGATAAAAACTCCACCTAACTGTGTTACAAGAAAAGCACTATATATATTCAAGTTTTAAGTTTAAGTAGGGCGGCAGTAGCTCAGTGGGTAGAGCAGTCGTCTTTCAACCGGAAGGTAGGCGGTTCGATTCCCACTCACAGTTAATACTGTCGTTGTGTCCTTGGGCACTTAACCCACCTTGCCTCCAGTGGCTGTAACACTGGTAATTACTGTAGAACAATGTAAGTCGCTTTGGATAAAAGCGTCAGCTAAATGAATAAATGTAAATGTAAGTTTATGAAGAGAACAGTCCCAATTTTCTTGCTTAATTTCTTTGGATCAGCCAGACTGCAGCCTTGTGTCATATATGTTTAAAAAAATAAAAGGCTTGTAGGGCCAAAAACACCAAGGCCTTATATTCCCAAAACAACATACTTCTCGTTATTAGTTGCCAGTTCATCCAATTCACTGCGCCACAAAATGTCTTCTTCGCTTCGGTTGAAAAACAGCAGCCTTATTTTCCTGAAAACATAGGGGCATGACAGAGCCTTGGATTAGCACTGGGATTAGCATTAGCACTTGGATTAATTCTATTACTACTGATTAGATTTGTGCCGTTTTCATATCAATCATATTTATATTAGGCCAGATAGTTATTGGACTTACTAGGGCAAAGTCAAGCTGTTTTAAAACAATTAAAGCTAACTAGTCAAGCCTTTTAGAGGGCTTGAGTGAGGAGTGTAGTTTCTGGTGGCATCTGGTGATAAAATGAAAGCTCTCACTCACACCAGATTAAAAAAGGTCAGGGTTTTGAAAGCACAGAGAAAGACATTCACAGCGTTAGTCAGAGCTTTAGGTGAAAGGTGTAAAACGTCTGTTCGTGCAGTACAGTGATCTAGAATTTTATAAGGCATTAGTGGAATCTGACACCGAGTCACATTACAATGATAACAACAGAATTACGTGTTATTCTTCTAAAAATGCTAATTATAGCAATTGTATGGACCTCCAGAAATGTCCAAAAGTGACTAGAGTTTGTGCTGTTACGGTTGTATATACTTTTTTTCAACAGTGGTCCCTTTTCTTACATAAAGCAGACATTTACATCTTTAGACGTCCCACCTGATTGTTTCTATGTCCCGCAGTGATGTCTGAATGAGGCGGGCCATTGGTGTAAAACCTGTACCGGCTGCTATTAGGTAAAGGTCTGTGACATCACGAAGGGGGCGGAGACTGAAGGAGCCCTCTGGACCACTCACAGAGACCGGGTCACCTGATGGAGCAGGACACTAGTGACTTAAACGAAAAAGTAGAACTCACTTTCAGACAGTATAAAAAAATGCTCCGACAATAACCTCTTTCAAAAGTCGACTCAAAACACTTTTTCTTACTTTTTTATTAAACACATTAAAACATCTGTTCATGCTGAACATATATTAATTTATTCTTTTCTACTATTGTTTTTTTCTTGTGTTTATTTTGTTTATTTATTTTATTGTTTTCTTGCATGTTTGTTTTTTGCGTTGACTTGTGTGTCATTTCTGTAAAGCACTTTAAGTTACTTTGGTACAAAATGTTCTCTATAAATACGTTTTCTTCTTCTTAAACATTAGTAAAATTTTGCACGAGGTGATGGTAAATGCTATGATCACTTTCTATAAAAGTGTAGACCAAGGAAACCAAAACTAAAATCCAGCCATGTTGCACAGAAAACACCTACTAGAGAAAAAATTTGAAAAAGGAACCACAAAATGCATTAAAGCTCACATTCAAACACATCCAATATTATAGTACATATATATATATATATACATTTTTGATTAGGTTGTCCTTATAATACACTTTTCATTTTTACAAAACTGTCCAAAAAAGGAAGAAGATACAAAAACACAGTGACACAAAAGGGCTGCCAGTTTGGAGCAAGTGCAAAAGATGTATTACAGTCTACACATGCTTTCTACTGACCCTGTAACCAGACAGAAATGTAGCAGATCAGCCTCCAGAACGCCACACGGATTATAACATTTGTTTAATCACTTACAGACCTCCAAACTGTTTCACTAAGGGTCTTCAAGATTAACAACTGTTTCACCATCGGCCTCCAGAGACAGGCCGTGGATGTAAATCTTGAGAAGAAGACATGCTAACCCCGTTTTCTTTCAGATAAAAGGACACCAACGTGTCCTTTTTAACTATTCACAGATGTTTCTTGCTTGGATAAGACTGAACCAGTCTTCAGGACTTATAATTAACGATTTTGTTTGTTTTCATAAAAAGCCGGGACCTAGGTCCAACCAGCACCAAAGACCAATCAGGTCAAAGACTCATGGAGAGATCCAGACGCTATAGACGCCACTGTCAGAAAGCCGTAAATCCTGTAGATAAGGTGTCCATCCAGCTTTCTCGAGAACACTTTATTCTAATCCTGATTGACAGTTGAAAATGTCTTTGATCATAGTCATTCGGGCATGGTCAAACACTACCCCCTTTTGGTTTAACTGGACAAATGACTCTGCACTCAAGAAGGACATTTGGTGTTATTTCATTAAAGGACATTTTGTTATTTTATTACTTAGAAAGATTGTGAATGTACTGACAATTATACTGTTTGTTTCCAGGATGCAGAGTTTTACAAGGCAACTAATTCCTTATTCCATTTCTACAGAGTTACGTTTTATGTTAATAAAATGTAATGAATATATGTTTTTATAATAAGTCTGACAAATGTTTCTTTGCATAATCCTGCAAGTACAAATGTTTTTGTGTGTTTTACGAAAACCATGGAAAATAGGGTGAAACAAAAGGAATGTTTAAGACTCAGTTACACATTTAAACTCCCCCCAAAGCAATGCCTTCCTTCGCAAGACACACCCCGTCCAGAGGTGTTAAAACTGGCGCACAGCCAAAAACACGCTCTGCTTCTCTCGCTACTCTTCGTCTCCTCTTCACTTCGCACTGGACTTCTTGTCCGTTCAGGGCCGTAGGCCCTCGAAACCCTTTCAAGCTCTGGACCTCGTGTAACGAGTAAATTTTCTTTGTACTTTAAAGTCTGCAAGTTTAGCTTGCCGCGATGAAGTTTCCTTCACACAGCTGCTCAAAGTAGCTTACTTCCTGCCAGCCTGCCAACAAAAGGAAGTTACCTCGCTTTTATTTTTGAAGATTTCCTGCCTGCTAAAGAGTTAGCTTGACTAAAATCTAGCTTTCTCGAGCAAGTTTAAGCCAGCAACACAGCCGCTAAACCTTCTCCAGTGGACTTCACAACAACTTTGAAAGACTCAATTCTACTCGGTGTACGACGCTGATGCTAAAAGGCTTGGCTAGTTGTGACAGTAACGAGAGGCTTTTGAATCTCCCGGCCTCACGGCGGCCCCTCTGGAGAGTGGAAACAGCAGGCCATCCTGGAGGCGACAAAAGTCACCGGATGCGACAGGGTTCTGCAGAACCCCTCTGGAGTCCTAGTCGCTAAGACCTGAGACCGAATACTACCCCAGGGTGAGTCTAAACGTTACACAAGTTTGGCGTCTAAACTGTCTAAAACAACAGCCTTGGCCTCAGAAACTGTCATCAAACCCCTAAACGCTCCGTAAAATCCCCTCAGTTAATAATAGAATCAATAATCAATAATTCCTTTTGTTTCACAAAATCCTCTGAAAGCAAGTTTATCGTTCTTTGATTTACCCATTTATGTGTCAATAACTATTCCTTTGTGTCATTTCCCCTGTCATTATTCACTGTTTAACTTTATAATCTTTAATAAAACCCCATAAAGACATTTAATGTTTCATTGTTTAATTGAGAACTTTCGAAAACGAGAAGAATTTACTACCTTTAGATTAATGAGACTAGGCTAAACAGTTTCTCTGGATCTGTTCAAAACTAGAGTGGTGCCCCGAAAGAAATTAATATTTTGATAAGCAAAATATTAATTATTAATTTTCATAATTAATATTCATATTAATTATTAATACGACCATATTCACTACAGTATTTTTTATTTTTGGCGCCCCGCGTGAGGCTCGGAAGAATTTTCTTGATTAAACATTAGAATCACTCAATATCCAAAGTCTTTACAAAATTGCTGTCCATTGAAAGCTGTGCATCTGTTGTGCTCTTGCTTAGCAATGCGTTTAACCGCGTGCGTGTGTGTGTGTGAGAGTTGTGCTTTTGTTTGTTTAAGTGCTAATTCAAATCGTACCAGCTGGACTGATATTGTTTTGAATTACAATTAGTATTGTACGTACATTTATGGCCAGAGCATTAATCAAGTACTTGTTAAAAGTTGCTTAGAGTCTGTTACAAAGCTTAGAGACTCTGCAAATTGCATGCATGTTAAACACACGAGCCAAAGTGTGTAACTTATATGGGCCCGAGACAAAAGCTAATTGCTGTGCTACGCCAGAGTTAAGTTAAAATTGTCTCTCACAAGTTGGAAAAAAAAATTGCCGCTAGCATAATCGAATTTATAAGAAAACTTGTCTTGCCTAAGGCTTATGAGCCTGGGTGTATTTTGCTGGAGGCCTTCACAGCCTAGCTAACTGTGAAAACCCTCCCCTAAAAGCCACGTGGGCTGCCGTGCGTTTTGTCTAAAAACGTGGTTTGAGCCTGCTGTGGTAAATGTGCTTGTGTTTAAAACGTGGTCTTGTATAAAGCGCTGCTGTGTTTAAACCGCGGGTTTAACAAGTTGTAGACGCGTCCCAAGTCAGTCTCTGACTGGAGCTAAAAACAAACTTTGCCCGGCACCATCAAAGGGGCGTGCCGAGACTTCACTCCGAAGCCGGAGACTCACGAGAGTCTCTATCGCCCCTAGCGGAAAGGAGTGGTAAAACCACTGACTCACGAGTCTCTATCGCCCTCTAGCGGAAGGAAGTAGTAAAACCACAGACACAAGTTTCTACTGCCCCTAGTGGAAGAGGAGTGCGAAATCTGAGAGGAGCTCTACGTCTCTCTCTGGTGGTCACTCAACGGAATTACACCTTTTTCCTCAATAGTGACTAATTCAAGTTTAAGAACTTGACACCTGAGTAATTTAAGCTTTCATTGACACTGAAATGCCTGATTGACTTAACATAAAAAGTGAATTACTCTGCTTTATTAACAACTGCTGAACGGCTATCAAGCTGTTTCACTTCTGTTAATACATTTGTCTTGTTAAATACACAAATCTGCAATGCAATACTGCTTTTGAAAATAACTGCCTGTGTTTAACAACCTTGAATGCACAATAGGAGTTAACTAACAATTGTGACATTTTAATGAACATTGCATCTGCTTTTGGAAAATCTTTGATGCTAACCCTGCATTTAATTTGATTGATTAATTTGTCTTGATTAACAATTTAAGACTGCTTTTGTGACTTTCCTATCTACCCAGGATTTGTCAAATTGGAATGCTAACGCTAACAGCTTACTAACACTATGACGACACTGCTGTTACGTCTAACAGACTTAACCCTGCACGAATTTTGTCATAGCTGTACTTTAAAAGCTGATTACCTGCATGAATTGTTAGATTAAACCCACTGATTCTGCACTGTTAATTTTACAAATTAGCAAAGCAGCATCCCAGCACTGTCAGCCCTCATTAACGCTCACACCACTAGGCTATTGCTAAATAGTCACTGTTAATACTCACATAAGGTCATTTCACTCACAAATAGACTTTATACTAACTTCCACTTCAACAATTCCTTCTTTTATTACTTTCAATCTGACTTATTTGACTTAATACCCTTTTTATTTTAATTTAATTGGAATTTATTTTATTTTAAAGAAAATAAAATGTTAACTTTAATTTTTATTCCTTCATTAATTTTTTTATTTTTATTTACACTTTTATTCAGATTTTCAAAAATTCTTTTACAGTCTGCTTGAGTTTTACGCCTTCTTCGTAACACTCCACAAGTAGTAACTCTCTCCTTGCAGTTAAAACGTAATCTAACAATAACTCACTTTCTCAGAGAAACCCCATTTCTCAACAAGTCTGACTCACAGTCTACAGGTTCTGGTAGTCCCATCAAGCTTCTGGATCACTTAGACTCAGCTCTAAATGATTTAACAGAACAGGTGCTACCCCAATATGTTGACGAGATTCAGACCACACCTCCCAACGAGCTAGATTCAGTTCTTAGCTCCTTGATTAGCATTGCGCTAACCTCTAAGCCAAAAGACAAGGATCTAACTAAGCTGTTAGGTCAAATGGCTATTGTTATGCGCGCAGCAGAAACACGCTGAGGATCTCCTGGCACGCAGCCACGAGAAGATCCAGGTCCAGAAACAGGACCTCGCCCGCTTCCAACGCGATATCAAGACATTGAATCAGGAACTCCAGCTGACCCAAGGAGCCCTGGAGAATTCTGAAAAACAAACACAAGAGCCACAAACTCTAGTTCAAACTCTCCAAAGGGAAGACCTGGAATTTGAGGAGTTACACACAAAACTCCATAAAACTGAGGAAACCCTCAGCGACTTAAAGAAAGAGCTGAGCGACACGAGAGAGTCCCTGAGTGCACGGGTAGAGGCCCTCACTCAACAAGGTGACTTAGACCGCCAGCTTATTGAACAACTTCAGGCGCGCCTGACAGAGGACGCCAGACACAACCAGGTAAGAATATGGAGTTTAAAAGCACTCCGAACCAAGTGCTGGTTACCCCGGCATACAAACCTGTTAGGCCAAAGGAAAACTCCCAGAAGGGAGCCACTTCACTAACTAATCCAATTTTGCGACCACTACCGCGCCTGGACGCAACGGAAAGAGGACCAACCGGTGCTGAGAGCCCGGCCGTCTTCCCGCGAGCTTCCACAGGTAGGCATTTGGATTACTTCGCACTACCCACAGGTAGGCAATCGGACTTTGTCCTACAACCAGCTTTGAAACAGAGACATCTGGACTATGGTCCCACTAACAGAGACTTTGACAAAATTGCGCGTCATATCACTCGCTTTGAGCCCCATCAAGGAGCGTCTCATGACGTGAGTGCTTATCTTCGCGACATTGAATTCTACCTACAAAGAATACCCAATGTTACTGCCGCGACAAAATCTTTCTGATAAAACTAACATCAAGCAGAGATGTTAGTAGCTTCATCGAACGTCAACCTCCTGAGGTCCAAGCTGACTTTGATCTCCTTAGTCAGTCTCTCATGGTGGAATTCTCAGGCGTTACGGTAAATGTGGGTCTGACTGCCGCCCTAATGATCAAACAGGCACGGCCAGAGTCCCCACAGCTATACTATCATCGCTACGCAAAGCTTATTTCGGTCCACTCAATGAACCAAACATGGAGGAGGATAAAAACTTCAAAGCCCTCTTTGTGCAAAACCTCCATCCAACTACCAGCCATCATCTTGGCGTTTCTGCATGCCCACAAACGCAGACCAGCCGCCAACTTCGCGAGCTGGCAATGCGGGCATTTACTAAACAGATGCTGAGGCAGACTAAACGTCAAAAGCCAGACACTCTCATCACCGTAGATCAGAGTCTAGCGCTCGAAGGAGCGCCGACCTCCAATCCAAGTGGCCCAGGAGCCTCCCGCTTTCCAGACAGGAAAGAGGGACCTCGACCACACAAAAGAGAGCCAGGTCAACACCCGACCTGGCCTGAACGTAAGTTCAAAGACCAGGGCCCTCAATGGAAACCTCGGTTCGAAAATAAATTTCGAACCAATCCAATCCGTAACCAAGGGGGGTCCTATCAAAACCGCGACGACAGGAGGAACCATTATCGTCGGTCCCAAGACCAACGATCATCAGGTAGCTCACCTGTCGAACGACGAAATCATGCGAGGACCGAGCCCTGAAACTCAGACTGATCGTGGGAAACCCCACTAGCGAAAGGAGTCTGACTACAGAGGAGGCTCGGGCCATAGAACGCATACTCAAACAAATGCGCGAAAAGTCCAAGGACAAGGCTGAGCTGTATACGGTGGAGGCCTCTAAGGCCCCGATTCAGAAACAGTCTCAACCAATCCAAGCCGACTTAACACGCAACGAAAATACAGAGTCTACTGAAGGGAATGAACGCCTCCCAGACCTGTTCTTATGCTCTTGCGACCCAGAGCCACTCAATGACATTGTCCAGGACCCTAGCATGGACAACACGGAGGGAAGTGATTCAGATCACAAATACCTCAGTCCGTCTAACGCCGTCAAGTGAACCCAAACGTCGGGCTGTGCCATGACCACGCCACGACTATCGAATGTGAAACACCCTTTCACCAATTTCTGGGTCACCTAACTGAAAAGGGAGTAGCTCAAAGCTTTATCTCTCTGTCTTGTTAGAAGACCACTTGACGCACGAAGCACTTCTCGACACAGCCGCTGACATCAGCCTAATTTCAGGCAACCTGTTCAGATCACTCCAGGCTATAGCGAGAAGAACCCACAGGGACTTGAAGTCCCACCCGTGCTCTGTAGAAATAAGGCCTTACTCTGATGATCGGACGATCATCAACAAGGTAGCCTTAGTCCAACTGACCATCGGACCCATGACACTGATACAGCCAGTGCACGTGTCCCACCTTGACAACGCCCCACTTCTGATTGGAAAGACGCCCTCAATCGCTTTGAACCACTGATCGATTTCAAGCAGCTGAAGATTTGGGCCCAAGTGCGAGAACCACTTCCAATCTTACTGAATGAATCTCAGTGCTATGCGATTGACAGGGAATCACCAATCGACAGGGTAGCCACCGACACCGCTAGTACAACGACCATGCAACCTCGGTGCGAACCAAGCCCCTTTACATTGCGTGACAACTTCCTGTGCACGCTGAAGGACCCTTTAGCGATGACACCCCAAATCGTCAATGGCATCTCACTGGAAGCAACTCCAGTCGACAATGTCGTGATGGCCTTATGGGCTGACAAATCTGCCATCAGCCAGGAGCTGTTTAACACTCTAACGCAGATAAACCCGTGCCTGACCTTCATAAAGAAGCGCACTAGGTTCCCTGCTAACCCCACACCGACTCATGCGTTAACCGCCATCGGTCTATGCTCTGCCATCGCGATGGAACAAAAGAGAACTGACCCACACGTTTGCTGTCATCCCTAATCTCTCACATTCAGTGTACATTGGGGCTGACATGTTAGTCAGACTCGACGCACAAGTCGACACCATTAACAACGCGTTCTCTGGTCCCTGACTGGAGCACGTAAAGAATCACTTTCACTGACCAAAGGAAACTTGAGATCGGGTCAAACGATCCCCGACGTGTGTCAGGTAAGTAACGACTGCCATCTCACGATACCGCCACAGAACATCATGGACATACGCCTGAAAGCGTTTCCAGGACAACAAGTTAACTCTTCACAAGCGTTCTTCCAACCGTCTCCTCTGTTCGTTGAGTTAGGCTTGTCTGTCCAGGCAACACCCTGGTCGAGCTCGACTCTCGATCAACACACGTGTTAGTGCAGAATCCTACTGCCAATACCATCTTCGTCCCAAAGGCCACCCCTCTCGGCTGGCTGATTGACACTAGGTTCCATGACTGTGAACTCAGAATCCCAGTCATAGGACGTATGCCACACTCACTCGCGACTGAACAACAGGAGACCGGAGTTGTCTACACGAAACCTTCCAGAGCAATCGCCATATACCCCTCACTTGTGGTCGATACCGACACTATCTGCAGGGTCGATCTGGCTGATGCGGAGGTAATGGTTGTACAGACAGGCTCCCTGCTCTCCCTCGATACAGACAAAGACCTGAACGATCATGCAGACCTTATGCCAAAACAAGGGGCTCTAGACGGTACGCTCTGGCAATTCCAGCCAGAAACCTCGTACGATCGACCCCTTCCCACCCAACCCACCCATTCTGTCTGTCGGCCGATCTAAGGCAACCGCAACCGGTGCCTCGGCTCTGACCCCTGCAGACCCATCAACTTCCTCTCTTTCTTTCACTGGTTCCGGCCTCGTTGCCCTTCAAGCAGCGGACTCGGCAATCCACAAACTTATTCTTTACCTTTCAGACCCGGTGTCTAACCCCATCGTAGACACTGACTTTTCGTCTGACGCATATCTTAAAAAGCTATGGGCGGTGCGCGCTCAACTCCACCTGCGTCATGGCTTGCTTGTCTACGTCTCTGACACCCTCACTTCACCTGCGTTCGTAGTGCCTCAGAGCCTAAGGGGGGTCATGCTAACGCACGCACATGACGCTCCTGTAGCAGGCCACAGAGGTGTTCGCGCAACACACCAGGCACTTCAACAAGTGGCATACTGGCCACACATGCAAATGGACGTGGCAGAATACATCAAAGGCTGCCTAGTATGCTGCCAATTTCAACCAACAAGACCACTCCATCGTGCACCCTTACAAAGAAGGGGCATTTCTTTTCCATGGTATGACCTCCAAATCGATTGGATGGGACCCCTGACTAAATCAACAAGGGGCAACAAATACATCCTAATGGTCACCTGTGCCGTCACTAAATGGGTGGAAGGACTTCCAGCCCCAAATGACACGGCACAGACCACAGCCTTTCTACTCATGAACCACGTGTTCTTCAGATTCGGCTTACCTTGTAAGGTCGATTCGGACCGTGGTACTCACTTCACCGCCGAGGTGATGGGACAACTGTGGCAAACCATAGACGTAAAAGCAAAACTCCACGCCAGCCACCACCCCCAGTCCTCAGGCCAAGTAGAAAGAGCAAACCGAACGGTGATCGACATCCTAAAGAAATATGTCGCATCTAATCAACGAGACTGGGACGTCAAACTGCCCTTGGTCCTGATGGCTATCAGAACCACGCCACACACGGCGACCGGAGTCTCCCCGTTTGAGCTCATGACCGGTAGGCAGATGACGCTTCCCTACACTTACTGTACCAGCCAGGAGAGGCTAACATCGCCACGGCCTATACCACACACCAGTACATGGCTGATCTCCAAGCGCACCTGAGAACCACCTTTGCCTTTGCCCAGGAAAAACTAGGCAAAAGTGCAGAAGGACGTAAGGCCTATTATGACCAAAAGTCATCTAGGGACAAACTACAGGTGGGAGACAAAGTGTGGTACTACAGGTTCAGCCAACTCACTGGACAAACAAGAGGTGGTACCAACCGACTGACGCGAAATTCCTCTCGCGTTGGGCGAGACCGTACACCAGTGTCAACAAACTATTCCCGGTGGTGTATCAGATAAAGATCACCAAAGGGAGAAAGGAACCCACTCTCAAGTGGATACACCGCAACCAGATAAAGTTGCACAAAACCCCCATGGGATCTACAGGGGACATTCACGCTCCCAAGTAGTCTCAAACAGATCCCTTAGCTCGCAGTAACCACTAACAACTAACCTCTCTCTAACTCTGATTTCCTAACTCTTTTCACCTTTCAGTGGTAACTGTGAGTAATTCAATAACTGTAACTGATAACTCTAGTTTTCTCTGTCAATGAATCAATTCTCGTTGCAACCGCCGCTGTGTGTACCTTGCGTAACCTCGGTGCTCACAAGCGAATACCGCTAACATTTCCACTGTAATAGACAAGTCTCGGAGTAACAGCAGCAACTCCAAGCGGTTAAAAACGCCGAAAGACACTGTCAGTGGTAAACACTCACAGTGAGACTCTAAAACCAACCAAACCAAACTGTAGACCATACACACACTCAAATGGTCGCCTTGCTGATAAATGACACGCTCATGGACATCAGCTCCTCAGTGGACAGCCTAGCAATGAGAAGAATTCTTTGAAGGATCACGCATAACCATTATGTCCCTTATATAATCACTACGTTTATCCTTGTCCCTAAATGCATGCAAAGTCCCTCCAAGTTATGATCCTCCTAATGTATTTTGTCTTATTATAAACAACTCACTAAACTTTAAACAAACTAAAGTGAGACAGCTCTCTCATTTTTTTTGTTCCCAATAAGTCCTTCCTTGAAGTGATAAACTTAACCTATCTCCATTAGCAACGGATACAATACAAACCAAGTAAAGGCCCCTTTACACTTAGATACTTTTCTTTAATCACGTTTGCATCATTACACCTGTTATGACGCCAAACTATGTGTTTAACGTGTGGCTTACTCCCTGGTCTGCAAGGATGTCGACACGGAAACTTGTGGAACCAGCTTCGTGTCGAAAGGGGGGACTGTAGCAGATCAGCCTCCAGAACGCCACACGGATTATAACATTTGTTTAATCACTTACAGACCTCCAAACTGTTTCACTAAGGGTCTTCAAGATTAACAACTGTTTCACCATCGGCCTCCAGAGACAGGCCGTGGATGTAAATCTTGAGAAGAAGACATGCTAACCCCGTTTTCTTTCAGATAAAAGGACACCAACGTGTCCTTTTTAACTATTCACAGATGTTTCTTGCTTGGATAAGACTGAACCAGTCTTCAGGACTTATAATTAACGATTTTGTTTGTTTTCATAAAAAGCCGGGACCTAGGTCCAACCAGCACCAAAGACCAATCAGGTCAAAGACTCATGGAGAGATCCAGACGCTATAGACGCCACTGTCAGAAAGCCGTAAATCCTGTAGATAAGGTGTCCATCCAGCTTTCTCGAGAACACTTTATTCTAATCCTGATTGACAGTTGAAAATGTCTTTGATCATAGTCATTCGGGCATGGTCAAACACTACCCCCTTTTGGTTTAACTGGACAAATGACTCTGCACTCAAGAAGGACATTTGGTGTTATTTCATTAAAGGACATTTTGTTATTTTATTACTTAGAAAGATTGTGAATGTACTGACAATTATACTGTTTGTTTCAGGATGCAGAGTTTTACAAGGCAACTAATTCCTTATTCCATTTCTACAGAGTTACGTTTTATGTTAATAAAATGTAATGAATATATGTTTTTATAATAAGTCTGACAAATGTTTCTTTGCATAATCCTGCAAGTACAAATGTTTTTGTGTGTTTTACGAAAACCATGGAAAATAGGGTGAAACAAAAGGAATGTTTAAGACTCAGTTACACATTTAAACTCCCCAAAGCAATGCCTTCCTTCGCAAGACACACCCCGTCCAGAGGTGTTAAAACTGGCGCACAGCCAAAAACACGCTCTGCTTCTCTCGCTACTCTTCGTCTCCTCTTCACTTCGCACTGGACTTCTTGTCCGCTCAGGGCCGTAGGCCCTCAAACCCTTTCAAGCTCTGGACCTCGTGTAACGAGTAAATTTTCTTTGTACTTTAAAGTCTGCAAGTTTAGCTTGCCGCGATGAAGTTTCCTTCACACAGCTGCTCAAAGTAGCTTACTTCCTGCCAGCCTGCCAACAAAAGGAAGTTACCTCGCTTTTATTTTTGAAGATTTCCTGCCTGCTAAAGAGTTAGCTTGACTAAAATCTAGCTTTCTCGAGCAAGTTTAAGCCAGCAACACAGCCGCTAAACCTTCTCCAGTGGACTTCACAACAACTTTGAAAGACTCAATTCTACTCGTGTACGACGCTGATGCTAAAAGGCTTGGCTAGTTGTGACAGTAACGAGAGGCTTTTGAATCTCCCGGGCCTCACGGCGGCCCCTCTGGAGAGTGGAAACAGCAGGCCATCCTGGAGGCGACAAAAGTCACCGGATGCGACAGGGTTCTGCAGAACCCCTCTGGAGTCCTAGTCGCTAAGACCTGAGACCGAATACTACCCCAGGGTGAGTCTAAACGTTACACAAGTTTGGCGTCTAAACTGTCTAAAACAACAGCCTTGGCCTCAGAAACTGTCATCAAACCCCTAAACGCTCCGTAAAATCCCCTCAGTTAATAATAGAATCAATAATCAATAATTCCTTTTGTTTCACAAAATCCTCTGAAAGCAAGTTTATCGTTCTTTGATTTACCCATTTATGTGTCAATAACTATTCCTTTGTGTCATTTCCCCTGTCATTATTCACTGTTTAACTTTATAATCTTTAATAAAACCCCATAAAGACATTTAATGTTTCATTGTTTAATTGAGAACTTTCGAAAACGAGAAGAATTTACTACCTTTAGATTAATGAGACTAGGCTAAACAGTTTCTCTGGATCTGTTCAAAACTAGAGTGGTGCCCCGAAAGAAATTAATATTTTGATAAGCAAAATATTAATTATTAATTTTCATAATTAATATTCATATTAATTATTAATACGACCATATTCACTACAGAAACAAGCACAAAATAACTGCAATAATCATAATAAAGATAATATAGAGTTGCAGTTCCATAAACTGATTTTCATTTACTTATAAATAGAAGCATTATAAAGTTTTTATAGACATTGTAAACTTTGTAATATTGCAAAAATGCCCTTTTTGTTCCATTAAACTGTAAGAGGCTGAGGTGACTCTACAGACGTACCTCTAAATTAAGTCTAAATTATAAATAGGTGTCCTAGTTTTGACAATAAAAAATATGGTCAGTCCTGAAAAGCCACAACCTCTTACATCTTATTCACATCTTTAGTTTTATATTCAATGGAAAGACAGTGCTGTGGACGTACCAGGGCTGAGGCTGTGGAGGTAAGGGCTGAACAGTCCGTCGGGGTAAACTTTGATCATGAGGTAGAGGTCTGGGTTCTGGGATGAGTCCTGTGGAGTCTGGAGAGTGTAGTCTACAGCGGTGTAGGGCCGCACCACCTCAGCGTCTGGGGGAAACACATCAACACAATCCACTAAAACCTGATTCTCTCGATATTTAGTCCGGACTTTCTAAAACTTAAGTCCACTATTAATGGATTACAGAAATGTCATTATTATCATTATTATTATTATTATTATTATTATTATTATTATTATTGTTGTGATATTATTAGGGTATCTAACTTGACTGGCTGTACACTTGGGAAGGGGGAATATTTTAGACTGCACATTTTAGAGTGGCCTTTTATTGTGGCCAGCCTAAGGCACACCTGTGCAATAATCATGCTCTCTAATCAGCGTCTGGATGTGTCACACTTGTGAGGTGGATAGATTATCTCGGCAAAGGAGAAGTGCTCACTAACACAGATTCAGACAGATTTGTGAACAATATTTGAGGAAAACAAAAGTGTTTTTGTTCAGTTGGTTACAAAAACACCACGTAACGTTTAGTTTTTCTGAGAGCGTTTAAGATACCAGCACCATCTAGTGTGTCTTTTAATAAGTAATGTTTATTTGTCGGAACGGCAGTTTAAAATGCCAACTAAATGAAACAGACTACAAGTTGACAGCATTATAAAAAAAAAACTTGCATGAGTGGCTAATCCACAAGATAAATAGACTAGATATTTAAACTGAAAAATAAAAGCTATTTTAGCACAGCCTGGGAGAAAGTGTAAGAGGGCAAGGTTTGTGGATCAAAAACAGAATCTTGCAGGGTTTGTTGTTTTCTTGTGAGAGTTAGGCCTCACCTTGAAGGAGGGCTTTGAGGTAGACGTGTTTTCCCACAGGCACGTTCATCACAGTTCCTCGGGGAAGCTGCAGCCTGAACAGGTGAGTGTTGTGGTTAACCTCAGTCTTAGACAGTAACACACACTCTCGATAGAACACAGCTGTAATAAACAAAAATATGTTGTCTGTATGTCTTTACATATTAAAAAGTTTATATTTCTGTTTTCATGATTGAAATCCCACCTCTGTCCTGTTTGCGTAGAAATGTGTTGTGAGCCTCCAACTGCTGACCAAGACTTTTCCACGTGTCTTTCGACTTTTTATGGATTGTGACCTGAATTTTTCCCACTGAGAATGCCGTGTGCACTAATGAAAGATTGTGAGAAAAACCTGAGCATTAAAACCAAAACAACATAAATCTGACATTAGTAAAATCACAAGCAGTTCAAGAAGTCTTTTGGATGTATTTGCCACAAAGATTTCTAAAAAATATTTACATGTGGATCATAATTAATAAGATACTGAAAAATTATACTTAAAAAATGTATACTTGAAAATTGCCCTTAGACTGTCTAGAGACTACTGATGTATGTATGCACAAAATTATTGTGTTGTATTATATAGATATGAACACCACGCTGCTCCATCTGTTGATCCAATTAAACAGCTAAAATTAAAAACCCTTGTCAGCAAGCAGCTCATGTTTTAAGGACATACTATAGATTTACTTGACAGTAAAGTAAGCATCTTCCTCATGATCTATTGAATTAATAATCTTTTCATGTTTTCTACTTTAGACATATTTGTGTCATACCTGAAACATTTTCTTCAACTTCCTCAGTGAGACCTGAGAGAGACAGCAAAATTAAATTAAGGACAAGAGTCAGACCTAAATGCATCTTGCAGCATTTGCATAACAACAATGAGATGTTCTCTTTTATATAACACCGTAATGGCTTCAGACGATGCAAATGTGACATATAAGCAAAAGGTCAGAAAATAATTGAGTTTAACAGAATGATAAACAACGAAGCAGCTCACAGTATGTAGGTTGCCTTTTGTTGAGGAAAAACTATATCCAGGACACTTTCATGACTTTCTCTAAGTTTTTTTTTATGAACCAGACAGACCTAGTTTTCTAGCTTAATTTTATTATGCAGCATCCATGTGGAGCAATCACCTATAACTATTCTGACTTTTCCACTTTGCTCTGGTTTATTCTACACTCTACAAACTACAGTGACCTGATGGGGTCAAAGCTTGAAGTTGCATCACTCACCTGAATCCTGTTCAGTTTTAAACATGTGTCCAAATGCAAAAGTACAAACACATTTACACAGTTCTAATGTTACATGACAATATATTATTTCTACAACTTTTGGACAGTTTGGAAATATCCTATAAATTTCCAAGTTATCCAGGATGTGTTGAAATCCTGTGTTTGTTTATAAAATCCTGTTCATAATGCTAATAGGAAAAAAAGAAAACATAGAATAAATAAAATACACTTTACTTTTTTCAGGTTTACTGAGTCACTTAAAGCAACAGTCTTGTATCTAACTATTTATTTTAGAATATAAGCCTGGAAGCATTACAGCAATAGCATTAAGTTATTTTGGTGTTTTATTGACTTTACCCTTTGTTATGACAGATATTCCACTATATGACACATATCTAGCCAGTATGGGTCTAGGATATTTCTAGGATTTTCACAATATTTAGAGTCACATTTAAGTTTTGCAACAGCATTTATATCACTTTGTCTTCTTGTAGTGAGTTCACAATCTAAAAGTGACATAATAAAATAGAAACACTCACGCAAATGAATAATGTAGGACATTTTCTGTAGAAGCACTTCAATTCTTAAGACCTGCTCCTGAAGATCGACGACTGTACAACCTGAGCTGGGGATCTGCAGCAGAAGCACCAGTATGAGTATAGTGTAAACGCACTGGCTTCCTTTTAATCTGAAGAGTTTTACCTTTCTTTTGGCGTAAATGACAAGATGAACGGTCGAATCAGTTTGGAACCAGTCAAACCTGAAACAAACACAGTGGCAGATAAACACCAAATATAGCATAAAGACTGTATTATATTAGTTTCTCTTACCGTGGTCGTCCATCTTTTTCCGGGGGCAGAGTGTTTGAGGTAGGTGGGGCAAGGCTCGTCGTTGCAGAAGGAGGGAGTTTTGCTGAGAACAAGCATGAAGTGTTCATTACACTAGACTATATTATGTACCTCAACTGTTATTTATGGAGACCACCATTTCACAATCTTAGCATAAAGTTTACAATATGAAATTTATTTATAAGCTCTGTTCCATAATATATATTTCAATACCATTCTTAGCTATGACAGGTTTCGTGGCCATCTTTCCGACAAGACACTCCTTCAACATGGACTCGTAGTTCACCCACCGATGGACCTAAGACACGTATCTCATCAGTATTAATGCCTTTTCCCAATTTATTACAGTGAATTATTTCTCAAATTTAAATATGTGATTTAATTCTATATAGTTTCATTATGTGTTTAATTACTTTATTGCAGGTGATAGTGATAGATTTACCTGATCAAAGAGGTCAGTGCCATCGATGCCAGCGGCCCTCATCAGCTCGTCCTCTCCTCCGGGATGGTAGTCCATGTACGGGGTCACGTTATAAACCAGTCCTGAAGCAAAAAAAGAAAATACAGAGAAAAATGCTTTATGGTTATGTTAATTGTCTAGTGCCCTACAATAACAAAAAAACAACATGCTGTTTTAACATGAATCAAGAATTTATCAATCCTTTCCTTAATGAAAAATTGAGAACATTTTAATTTACATTGTTGTTATTTCAATTGAATTTAAAGTCAATTGTTGTTTGTTATTATTTTACAAAATGCAAAGTGAAATAACAAAAGACAATTCTATATCAAACCAATCTTTGGTGTGTTTTTGCCTTAAAACAGCAACAGTTCTTGTTGTTCTACTGTCTCTGGGCAGATTCTAATCAAACATTTGGAAAATCCCAGACAAAACCATGCCAAACTTGACTAAACCAGACCATCAAATCTCAGAAGAAAGTTAGGTAAAACTCGACCAAATGATCCCAGACATAACCAGGCCAGACTTCATGATGCCGGGATCAGGGTTACACCATCAGGTCAGAAGGGCTTGTTGTGGAATCACTCTCAGTATTGAAGTTTTTAGTCTGTTCACTTACTCTGTATTTTGAAAATTTACTTCACTGCATATCTGCCTAAAACCTTCACACAGTACCGTATTATCCAACACCATGAACTGTAGACCAATAAATGGCTGGAGATAAATGTTAAAGTTTTAATAAACTGCTGCACCCTGTTATTCTCTCTGCTGTTGACTATAAATACACACTACTGTTTCTCAGAGATTAACGTCGTCAGCAGCAGCAGCCTGACCTCTGACACACGTCCAGCAGTCGTTTCTCGTGTTGTGTTTCTGCAGCTCCTCTGGTGTGACTTCAATGAGCCGACCTCTCAAACCCGTCAGATCTTTGCTGCTTTTTGCAAAACGGATCCAGTCCATCAAACTGTGGCCTGGCTTCAGAGCAACCTGACAAGCAAAGTTCAAAAAGCCTGTTACTTTTGCACACGGAAGAATGCCATTTACAAATACAGATGACTAATTCCTGACATCTATGAAGGGGAAAGTTAATGCTTGTCATTCTTTGGCTAAATCCTTATACTTGTTATTTTCCTTAATATTGAAAAATCCCTTTTCTAGGGTTTATTTTTAGTTCTCAGTTCAGTTGTATTGGCTGCAATTCTGACAGGGCTAATATACTTTGAAGGGGGTCCAACAGGGGTCCATACTAGGGCCTTTATTATTTCAAATTTATATAAATGGCTTGTATTTTTTAACAGGTGGAAGCCTAAAATTACCCCTCACATTTCTACACAATCTACATATAGTTTTGTAAAAAATATAATAAATAAAGATTACAAAAAGACATTTCCGGTCCATAAAATCCCATATAGCAAATAATATAAAATTGACAAAGGAAAAGACATAATTTGCTGAGATGTTGTAAAATGTTTTTCTATACCTGCTGAAAAGTAGGACTGCTCAATATTAATTACTTAATTGCACTAACGGCCCATATATCATTTTAACTCTGCACTAGACATTTCTATCTATTCTGTTTGATCGGATTTGTCATTTCTTACTTCCCAGTTGTGTCATCAGTTTATATTAAAGTGTAAATAACGTGTCATAGTCATATTTGTGCATTTTATACTGTGACATTTTGGATGTAGACTTATAATGCCTAGTGTTTTCTTTCATATACCTGACTAGCCTGAAAACAGACATGATATGATTTAGGATGTGCAATTTTTACTTCTCCTCTAGCATTGTTTTTTTTTTATGAGGAATTAGAACTTGAATTTTTACTTACAGGAACATAAACAATGACCATATTTTGATCTGAGTTTGTGAAAGGATTTTTGTCCTAGACAAAAATCCTTGATAATGATTATAAGATATACATAGAAAAGGGAAGAAAGACCTCTTCAGAATGAATTTGGATATAGTCTTTGGTTATTGATCAATGACTCTAAATTGATATATATATATATATATATATATATATATATATATATATATATATATATATATATATATATTATGATCTTGTGGTTGTAAAACTTTCGCCCAATATTTCTCACACCTCGATTAGCAACAGTAATGCCTAATACCATTCAATAGCATAATTTTTTACTTTTTTTCTAACTATTTTCATCCGAGAGTATGGACAGTGTCTATGTCTAGACTGGTACCTTGTTCCGGCCGGTACCGGACTGTCCTCCCGGAGAGACCCGCTGCTGGGAGCTCGGAGCGGGGAAAGACTGACTCGGAATGTTCAACATGTTGTGGAGGTTTCTAAAGCAGCTCCAATTCAGAAGAAAACCTGTCAAATACACTTGAATTTACCACTAAACCTCATAAAGGTCGCTTTGAAGTGTCCGTAGCCACTGGGTTTTCCTGGTTTAAGTCCCTGCCTTTTTGTTGTTATTGTCTTGTGACACATTTCTGTCAAAACTGTGTTGTGCAATGCTGTTAGCTGCGAAGCTAGGCTAAGCTAACAAGACATTACAATATCTAGTAACATATTATTTAAATTAGCATCATATTACACACAGTCACACTGACTTTCAATTAAAATAACGTGTCATTGTAATTAAATATTAATAACAGCGAGGTTTAGCTCAAGTGTTTGGTAATTCCGGTTTGCGTTGTAACTACAGCATTTGTGGCTTCACCACTGGTAAAAACTACAACAGCCGTCGCATTAGTTGACGTAGCGGTTGCCAGGTTAGCGGGACATTTTCTAGCACAGAAAAAAATGAAACTGAAACTGTATTTCAAAGTTTTTAAAACCCTACGTAAGACAATAAACCCATGACACGTATATTTCAAACTCAAATAAAAAACTACGAATCATATCTAGGTGTAAATAAATACATAAGATGAAAAATGCTGCCAACACACAGTGACGGTTTCAGTGTAATCTGGCAACGTATATACTTATTCAAAAAAAATACTTTGTAGGAGGTAATTAAGGGAATTGCGTTGCAAGAACTGAAGTAGATTTAGCAAGATAAATTAGCTCGATTATTTGCTTCTAAAAAAAACAAAAATGAAATAAAATGAAATATGTGAAGCTATTTCATTAATTGATTTTTTGGTCATGGATGTGACACATGTCCAGCCTAAATGGTCTAAAAGGGCGTAATAAATTAACCAAGGGACCTGAACAATACAGATCTATCTAAATAAACAATTCTGCAGTTGTGTTAACTCACAAACATCAGTAATGACTTAGCAGCATAATATATAATAGCAGTACCAACCTGAAATTAAATTTTTAAAGAAAGTTGTGACAGTTAAACCCTGTTGTACAGTTGAGTCACTGTCACTGTCTTCTTCTTCCTCTGAGTCGCTCTGGTTTCTGTCTGACATTGGTTATTTATCAGAATGTTTATTTACAGTGTGCCTTCAGCATGGCAGCTCAAGGCCTGCTTCTCTCAGTCTAATCTGCTAAGAGGATTCTCCACTATTTTCAAAATAAAGGTCCCAGTGTTTTTCCAAGACCAACAGCTAAGGCCATTTAGTAAACTTAAAAACAGCTTTTCTGTTTTATAACTAATTCATTATTGCATATGTACCCTGCTGTATGTGTAATGTTTTGTATGTTGCTATGTTTTCTTACATCAATGCAATTTTTTTTGCCATGGGGCTCATTGACATTACATTTCTAATGAATTAGATGCTTTTCTGTTAAAAGTTACATTGTGAAGAGAGCTATTTTTCTGAATCAAAACAGTGCATTCAGTTTGTACGTAATATGATGCCAGGGTGCTTTTCTACACGGACTCCAGCAGATGGAAGCACAGGTCAGCCTGATCACAATTGTGCAGGTTTCATTGGACCTTTATTCTGTAGCTACTGCTATTATGTCCTGAATTATGACATTAATATGACATATGCCAGCTTAATTAGATCATCCACACACATTTAATGTTAATCTATAACAAAATTATTTGAAGCTATATTTTAAAACCAGGCTCTGTTTCACTTGTTCATTTCCTCCTCTGTTTCTGTAAAGACAGCACTGGGGCACATGATTACAATTTCAAAACCATTTGCCAGATCATCAGCAGCTAATCCTGTGTTTGGTCTGATGAGTCACGCACCTCATTTGCCACGCTGGTGGCAGCTCAGCACCCACTCTCCAACACTGGCCGAGGACCCCCACTCGGCCCCATGAGACCCACCAGAGCCCCAAAACAAGCACTGGGTATGTGTAAGGAGTTGGACTAGGACAATCATCATTAGCAATCATCAAACTGAGTCAAAAAAGCTAGAGAAGGCTATTGGAGCTTTTTATTATGACTTGTTTTTGCTTGAAAAGTCTACATTTTTCAATTAAATCAATGTTGTCCCCAATATATGGAAAATTTCTGATTCCATAGAGAGGACAAGTAACACCACTTCTTGGAGACTGCAAGGTCCCCAGATAAAATGTTGAAAAGAATTTAATGGTATAATAGCAGTTAATAGCACAAAGCAATTTATTGATTTGTTTTGTGTCATTTTAACATAAAACAAACATTATGTTTGTTTGACGAGTAAACATTTTTTTTGAAAAGCTTTTGTTGAATTTCCTCAATATAGAGGATGTTTTTTTAGGTTTACTTTTTTGTTGAGTGCTGTACATACAAAACAATTCAACAGTGATGGTGGACTAGACAGTAGTGGGGTGCGTGTGTGTAACTCAAACGTTAATAAAACAATATTGAATATAGAAGATTTTGAAAAAGCACTCATTTATGTACAACACAAGTCTTCTCTGGTTCACTGGATTCCCTCAAATCCGTACCTGAAGAAGGTTACAGGAATGTTTACAATAGAAATGCATAGATACAGTTGCATACAAATAATGGTGCTGCGAAGCACCAAATCAAACAGACCATCAATAAAAAACTGAACATAAAATAATATCTGATGCCTGTCTTGGTCAAAAGATTTTTTCTTAGCATAAAATATTATCCTACATGTCTGTCTAAAAAGTCTAAAATGTGTGAAAATGGCAGCACGTCAAGGGCCATTAGGCACTGCTTTTGGAGCTGTTTGGTAAGTGGTTCACAATTAAATTTTTACCAAACATGAACTCTTTTCTAAAGCTACACTTGGCAAAAGTCTTGAAAACAAAAGCTTTGTTTTTAATAAGCTAGTTGAGGTAATTAAGATTTACCCCAAACAGAGTTTTAAACATCCAAGCATCTGCACAGAAACACCTGGTAACACGTCCTGGCCAGGCTAGTCCTTTGGCATGTTCTCCCCTACCTGGGTTTATCCACATGTTTTACTTTATCCCAGCACCCCAGCAGAGGTGCAGCACATCTTTCATACATGCAGTGCTCTCAGACGGCCACATCCTCAGCAATGTAGTTTGGAATGATGGGTCACAATACCATTTTGTCAAAGAATATATCTTGACAAAGCAACACAATTTTTGACACATCTATAAGAAACACTGAAATGTAACCGTAGTCCTGGCCTTTGCATATATTCTCCCCACCATGTTTTTCCTTCAAGTGTTTTATCATTTTTTTGTCTTAAGACTTCTCCGAGCAGTACCTATTTGATTATATTTTAGATAAAGTGTAATAGGTTCTGAGAGAAATAAAAAATATAATTCTCAACAGGTTTTTATCAGTATATAAAAGAAAATAGCCACAACTACTTCAGTATTATAATTCAGCTTGTTAAATTTAAGCCACTATTTCTAAACTTCCTGTCTCCTCCATCTGTGCCAAGACTTCACATTGTCAAAGACGAACAACTCTCACCAAAAGCAACCTATTAGACGTTCACCTCCATCTGCCTCATCCTTTTTTTTCTTTTTTTTTTGGGGCGTCTGAGTTTCTTTCTGCCAGTGTCGTCTTGTAAACATCCTCGACCAATGCTCTGTTTGCTGTTGTTGTTGACAGTTATTTCCCGGCGGCACATCGTTCTACAACACGCCATATGGTCGTGTGTGTGTGCTTCAGTCTTTAGGTCAGTTGTCCAGACGGTCGCCGCGCCAAAGAACAGAGGGTTTCTATGGCAACGCCCGAGTCTGATTTGTGTGGATCATCAAATGGCTTTAGAAAAACTGTTTTATTGATGCACATAGCACACTTACTATTGTTGTTCCGAGTAATATTTGCCAAACACATAAGTCGTTATGGTTTGTTTGCATAAGACCGGGCCAATTGTCTGTCGCAATGTCTCAAAGGCAAGGGAATTGTGGGATTTGTATGGGATGGTAGATGTTTCCAAAGTCAAATAAAGACAAGCATTGATTTTCAGTAGTAGAGTGGATTCACTAGACGAATAAAAAGAGGGGGAAATGCTTTCAGAGAGCATTTAGATTTAAAAGAATATACAAACATTCACAGGAGAAGGACTTTTCCACAAATTAATCTCTTTGTGTGTTCTTCAGAGGTAGTGTTGTAGTATTTGGAAACAATCTTGGTGTTAAGAAAACCAAGCTTATACCAAGATACTGGTTTCATCTCAAGCCTGAACTCATTTTTACACAGGCTCTAAGTCTAAGTTTAAATCTATTCTGACAACAGCCACAACTATTCTATCTGTCCACATCCCACATAATGTGATTGGATGGAAACTTATGTCATAATAATATTTGTATATTCTTCTACCTTGTGAGTTTGGATTGTAGTGTGGATTTCACAACTGTTCCTTGAGATCTTTTGCAATGTATCACACACTGTTCATGGTCCTGACTCACTCAATCCCATGAAGTCTTGGTCTTGGTCTTGATACACTCTTGTTTCTGTCATGACATGGTCTTGGTTAATTTGGTCTTGACTGTAACACCACTCAGATGGGACTTTAAAAAAAAAAAAAAAAGTTTTTTGACGTTTTTGTCTTTGCGTTCTTTCAGCTTCATTAATGACAGCATGTACTCACAAAGAAACTAGTGTAGCCTACCTTTTTATTTATTTTTTTTTATTCTTCTAAGTCACTACATTATTTCCTCCCAAAAAAAGCACCAAATCCATGTAGTTCCATAAAATGTCTGGTGGTTAAAGCAGCCTCACTTAACCTTTTGGCCAGCAGAGGGCGCAGATAGCTCCCTGTGCAACTGGACTGTCAGCAGTGCAATATTTGTTTTACAAGTTGAGATTATCTAAGTGTCAAGTTTGGACGAAAGAACTTCTGAAACGGTAGGGTCATTTAATAAAGTTCCAATAAAATAGTTTTCCTCTTTAATTTGCATTTAACTGTACCTTTTTAGATTCTTTAAAAAATTACAACAATAGGTGCTCTTGCTCATAAAGTTGTTGACAGTCGAGGCAATAAAACCTGTGGTAGTTTAATGTTATTTCCAGGTGTTAATTTATTCTTTGCACTCTGCAAGAGAAGAGAGTTTTGTCTCTCTCGACACACACAATGACCTCTCTGAACTCTGACCCTGAGGGAATCGCTCACCATTGGTTTTGCTTCACCCTTTTTTGAATCTGGAAACTATTGGAGCTGTTGGTCTGTGTCTAACTCAGACGTGTGTGTCAGCAGCAGGTCAGATAACGTTTCATTGCTGAGGTAATTCCATAAGAAGTTTCAGATCATAGTCTATTATGTATTTGCTCTGTAATTAGGAAACAGTACTGATAACTTTGGTGGTGAAGGGCTCCATCAGATGTTGAGCAATAACAAGAAGATCACAAGGTTAATCTAACATCTAGTCTACATTTTTAGACCAAAAGTACAGCAGCTTTTTGGTTTTGGAACAGCTCTGCAGCATAGATAGTGTGACGTTGCCCACCACACGGCTGGTATTGGTCCGGCTCTGCTTCAGCTGAGAGAAGAGGCGGACTTACAGAGCGGGCCCATACGCACTTGTGTTGTTACATCAGAGGCCCCATATTAATGCACATCAATTGTTTACAAGTGGAGACTATCCAAGTGACAAGTTTGGAATGTATTTTGTACAAATATGAGGGTCCAGTGTATTGGCCTTCCTACTCCCTCTGTTTGAGTCATGTGTTCCAGGCCCAGGGACAGTAAAGTTACAGGAGGTTTCTGTCCAGCTGATGGCATAGTTTTATTTTTATTATTGACTTGCACTCTTTTAAAAGGTGGTTTCAGTGATATGTTCAAATCAATATTGCAGTACACAACAACATTTTACACAATGTCCTTTTAAGATATAAGACGGGAAAGAAAGTTAGCAGCAGTTAGCAGTTTGACATTTAACACAAGACGTATTTTTGCAAGACAAAGATGACCACCACAGATTGACTTACTTCATATAACGCTCCATTTCCCAAACTTTTAAAAAACACTGTGACTCAAACCTTTGTGTAAATTAGTCATCCCTTCACTCATCGCAGCAGAGACTGTGAGTGAGTGTCTCCCGGGGCCCAGAGATGTCAGGAGAAGCTAACAGGCGTGACGGTCCTCAGACTGGGACGAGGGGAGGAGGGGGGCACCATGAAAAAGCTCCTAGTTCAACTCTCAGCAGGACTAAACCAACTGAGAGTCTGTTATAGCAGCAGGAGGCCACTGCTGTCCGACACACTGAGCTACTGTTGCACAAGTTCATCTTTAGGCTACGTCCACAGGTATTTATTTTGTTCACACAAAACAACTACAGACCTTTGCATAAGAGTTAATGACGGACACCGTAGGCTTTGTGATGTTAACTTGTAAATTGTCCTAAAACTGAAAAAAATAATGTTTTACTTGCAAAACAAGTTTCTGGAAGTTGTCGCAGTGGAAAAAAGTATTTTGAGACTGCTTGATGTATATGGACAGAGCATTAGAAAGTGCTACACAAGGCACCTAGAAACACTGACTGCTCAAATACAATATCAACAGGAGAAACTGGTTTTCTCTTGACATGTACTAATATTTTCAGATTTTTTATATTTCTTACTGTACAAAATGTGTGTAGTTTTAGGGGGGCATCTTTCTACAGGTCAGCACCAAACGAACCCAATACAAATAAGTCAGATGATGACTTGACTTAAAAATATTTCAAAATGTTCCCTTGTTAAAACATGAGTGTGTTTCTTCTGCAGCAGTGCTCAGTTTGTCTTCTCTGGGCGACAGCAGAAAGAGCAGCAAGGCAAGTAGCAATGGAACTAGTGGCTCTGTTCTAGGCACACATGGAAAAAAACAAAAACAAAAAAAAGTGTCCATTATCAAACAATCATACACTCTTATTACTTATGTTCCATTTTATTCAATAGTTTATTACACTTTTTTCCATTTGTAATACTTTGTGGTTATTGTCATCATGAAAGATTCCTCTCTTGACATTTTCTTTTTTACTTTCTTACAAATACATGTTCTGTAAATTGTAACCATAATTAGTCCTGCTCCTGCCAGACGCCTCACCTGAATTTGGTCTTGACAGGGGTCGTATGTGTAAAGGCCCGAGTCTAACACTGTCCTCTTTAATGAGTCTGACCTTTTGTCGTCTCCTAAACGCTCTACACTTGTGCTAATTAATGGAAGTCGAACACTAGCGCTAATTGCTTCGTGTCTTATCGTAGACAGAGCTAATAAAACAGAGGAGGGTTTATAAATTTGTAATGACTGGGTTATAATGATACGACACACAGCCCTGGGGGGGTCACAGGGGTCAGGTCAGGAAAATGTCTTCAATATTGGACTTAAAAACATCTTCTGTAAGGAAAGTTTAGGAAGAAAGTTTGTTAATGTGCTAAACAATACAAACTTCCATTAACAACTGGGATCTGAAGCATCCCCAAAAAAGGCGTAGTATACCTGTAGGAGGCTCAGGTGTATTGTATATTTGTCTTTATTGTTTTGTAGCCAAAATGGTTCATTCCTCTTCGGTTGGAGCAGGGTAATAAACTCATCAACAATGAAGACTGTGTTTACCAACAAGCGGCGCTGAAATTTCCCACCTTGCGAAGGTAAATATGTACTCTCCCACAGCCTGAATCTGAGCGGCAGATAAAGACACAGTGATAATAATGACTCGCAGAGGGATGAGGCCAGGTTCGGGGCGTGAACACTGGTGAATGAGCAGACAGTGTGAGCACAGCTGAGAGCGTTTAAGTCTCGCCGTCTCTCCCTCTGTAGTCCACACATTGTTCTGCGATGCCTCGGGCTGCGTTTTACAGCATAATTAGACCTTATTTTACTTGAAAACACCCACGTGCTACACATTCCCATCTGCTCCATGTGGACGCCTTTCAATTTTTACAAAAAGTGAGAAATGCTGTAAAATAACCATAAGCCATAACAGAGTAGAAGTCTGTCCATTTAGTATGACACAAACATGAAGCAAAACTTTGAAATGGCGCAAAAAAGGAAAAACAAAAAAAGTTGAATTAATGTGAAGTGTTATGTGAGACTGAAGTTTTTACTGAAGTTTTTTCTGTCTCTTTCTTGTGGCACACATCTGACATTTTTAACACCACCTGTAATGGAAATGACAAGATGACTCGGGTTTTAATGCAGACGGCGTCACACTCACCCTGGTAGGACCATGGAAAAATATATTTATATATTATAAGATCTGGATAGTGAACGAATAATAATAATGGCCATTATTTCCAATGTTGCATTTACCTGATGTCACAAAACAATAAAAAGTATTTTTAGCAGATTTACAGATTCTTAACAGAGAAAGTCTAATCATTTTAAAATAGATAATGAAAACTACAAATTCCTGTCATTTTGTCAGTTGTAGGCGGCTTTTCAGCTTAGTACCATCTCTTTTTTTTTACAATGCGCTCAATGGAAAAAATCCTTTTCTGGGACGCATAAGACTGGGATACCTTAAATTTTATCCAGTCTTTGAAGTTTGTACAGTCCCTACACGAGAGATTATCCAAACACCTCACAATAAAGTAATGTCCAACAAACATCAACATGTGTTACAGGATAATATAGGACCTTAACAGCTTTATAAGTATCCTGACACAATTATTAGTTATATACAGCAAACAGAAGATGTGCCAGCTCAGAAACAGTTTTGCTTTTCCTACTTAAAATCAACTACTTAAAGACTAAACAAAATCTAAGTCAAATCAATTCTCAAACTTTTTAAACATATTGGTGCCATAATGGTTGGAAGAGCACCTGGATCTGAGTATTTGGGGCTCGTCTGGAAGCTGTATTCTCATGTGGCCCAGTGCCAAGATGCCAAAACCAACTAACCATCTGGTAAATTTAAAAAAGACAGTTCAGTTTCCGTCTCATACTATTTTTTATTAAGATACTCTGATGTTGACGACATGAAGCTGAAACAAACCTTGTACGTGTATGACTTCATCTGTGGATATCAAACTTTGGTTACATTTACCTAAATAACTTGTGGATCCAACCCTCAGGAGACAGATAAAATAAGAATACTTCAGGAGATTTACATTTCTCTCTGAGGCTTTGTGAAGCTGATGAAAATGATATGATGATAATTTTATGAGACCTGTGCATGATACATTAAAATAAATATCTATATAAACTGTAAATCAAACAGTTATTGATTACAGAGACAGGCCGGGTTAAGTTTTTTGTGCAAAATGAGACTCAAGGAGGGTTAGTGTTTGATGAAGGAAGCAGTACCATTAAGAAAAATGGTCTCAAGAGCAAGACAAAAAAACATAGGACAATAAGGTAAAAAAAAGTGACATACATTTGATTCGACGTTAAAAGCCTTTGAAACTAAATGAACCTGATTTTAAAGACAGTTTATTTCTCCACTTGTAGCTCTGGAACTGATGTGACAGTATGTGGGGTCACTCCCCCGTCCTTAGGACCCGCCCACCCCGTCCCGCATCACACCTGACCCCTGACCTCACGTAGAGGGGGTTGCCGTGACAACCGGCTCCATGGAAACAAGGAACAAGGATGGAGAGGGTAGGTGTCATTGTTTGTTATTCTGGGCCCGTCCTCTGAGGCTGGTTTAAGCTCCGGGAATAAAAAACACTGGCTTTCAACCAACAGCAGAGGTTTGATATAGACGTCAGTGAGTTCAGTGGTGTTAAATTAGATTTTTGAGCTTAAATGTCATATTATATATATATTTCTTATCTATCTCTTTCTCCTCCTTATTGTAACGGGGCTGCATTACTCTCGCTCTTGATGTGGTATTTACAGAAAATAAATTATAGAACTAGAAGCAGTTCCTAAGCAAATAAATAAAATTTAAAATATAAATTAATTTTCAATTTACTGCAATTCATTAACAAATTAATGCATTTGGTTTCAGATTATGCTTTTTTTTAAAGCATTCATTCAACATGAACCTTTTAAATTCAAATAGAATTCAGTTTTAGTTTCTGGTGGCACAAATAAAAGCCCATAACGACATACGGCATGTATTACTGTAAAAACCAATATATGCAATAATTATGTGAGTAAATTTGTTGCAGGCAAACAGTCAACATTTTGGGACTTTAACAGCAGTATTAGGTCTTGTTTCCTGTTCTCATAAAGATGTTTACTGATGCTTCTAAGATGTGGCAAAAAGGTTTTAGAGTTGCACATAAGAACAAGTAACAATCATGCAACATGCAAAAGAAAATGGTTGACATCAGAGGCAAAAGATCAAAGTGTGTGCAACTAATTTTATTACATGTAAAAGAAGTCTACCTTCAAATAGTAACAAAATTAAAACAGTAAACTATCAATTATCTGTTGATGCAAATTATGAAAAAAAGAAAAAAAGAAATGAACATAATATCACAAACCACGAGCAGTTATGGTAAAGTTGCTAATTAATTCTTATTCCAAATTTAATTTTGAGTTATTAGAAATTAGAGTTTGCATTAAAATCTACAGAAAACATATCAATGTTACATTTTTTTCTTCCATGGCTCAGTTTTTTGTGTAATGTGGGCCCCCAGGAACCTCCTGTTTAGAGCTGCCACAAACTCGACATTTACATTTATTCATCCAGCAGACGCTTTTATCCAAAGAAACTTACATGACGCTTCCATTCAACAGTGTAACAGCTGGAACACCACTGGAGGGAAGGTGGAGTAAGTGTCTTGCCCAAGGACACAACGACAGTATGAACCGTGGGGAAAGCGGGATTTGAACTGCCAACCTTCTGGTTGAAGGATGACCGCTCTACCACTGTGTACAATCAGAGCTGTACATACAATAATCAACATATAACATAGTACTTTGCCATAAAAAGAAGTTTACAGAAGTTAACATCTAAAGCCCAAACTTTTGTATAGTGTTTAAAGGAAACTGGAAAAGTATTATGTTACATCCACTGCTAAGATAAAATAGTTTCTTTTGAAAGTCTTCCCGCCTCGTACCATGTCCCTCCTAACCCCCCCCCCCGTCGCCCACAGCCCGTCCGCTCATCTCTCATGGCCTCTTTCTCTTGCAACGCCACCTCTCTTTAGTCTTTAGTCCTCTTTCTTTTCTTCTCCGCTGCTTTTCTGCGCCGCTCTGCCAGACAGATGGTTCAGACAACAAACATTTGTCTGAAGTTCAGAGAGCATAAATAAACCGCAGGAAGCAGCAGATTTCGTAAATAAGACGTGTTCTTTGTTTGGCGTGGCATGTGTGTATTCACTGGGTGTACACAGATTGATTCGGCCTCTGTCCCTCGATTAACATAAGAGAACGCCATGGTTAGAAAGAGATAGTTAATTAGGGGTTTGAGCATATTAAAGGCCATTGAGGTTGGCCTGTTTTAAACGTCATGAGTGATTTAATAGTCGTAATGCATTTAATAACTTATACAAATGTAAAAGGGAGAGTCTTTTAAAAGGGGGTTCTTTGAGGTAAATAGGTAATTGTTGGGTAATCTCCTTTTTGCAGAAGAAGAAACGAAACTACACATGCTTTGCAAACAAAATAACAAATCAGAAAAAAACAAAAAACTAAAAAACACAATTCAGACAAACTGGAAAAGGTATGTATTGTTTGCGGACTGCTGATTGGACAAAACATCTGTCACTCAAGATATACAGGAAGTAGGTATCTAACTTTATTTCTTATTCATGTGTTTCTTTCAAAATGAATTGCAGAATTTTTCAGAACATCACATTTGAATTCACAATAAAAGTATTTGTTTTCTGAATTATCATTGTGTTTTTGGATTTGTTTATTTGGTTTTGTTTTTGAGGTTTTGTTCATTTGTTTTGATATGTTTGTTTCACTTCACAGCCATCATTAGCAGGTTCACCTTCTATTAAGTTAGATCTCTGCTCCAGGGCAGGTCCCAGGCTCTCAGCTCCAGTTGTTAACCCTCATGACTGGGATTGTCAAGGTTTGTCAAAATGGGCAGGAGAGACATATCTGGGGTAGGTTCAACTAACTTTGTAGCCTCTTATATAAGAGCTTCAGTGGTTCTACTCCACATTTGGAAATAGTTTGACATATGTTCAAGTCCAGACCCCTTTAATTGAGCTTTAATGTATCTAAAATGAATGGCATTAAGGCATTTTTTAAACCACACTGGCTTCTTTATTGTGATTCCCCAGTGTTTGTTTGTTGACGTACATGCCACTCCACAAACTGAAGAGCGCTCCAGGAGTCTTTTTCTTTTCTTTTTTTTTACTGTAATCTATTCACAACAATGATGACTTTCACATGTGGCCAGCGTTTCCCAAAATGTTCAGAAACAATAGGGTTTACTCGTAAATGTTGAGCTCAGTAAATGTGGGAAACAAAATCCCAGCCTTGTTAAAAAAAGCTGTACCCACTCGTCATGAGTAATCTATTCTGAATTTAAAGAGTCAGCTTTACATTTGTTGTCTTTGGGGTTGAATAGCTGTTGCAGAAAGGAGGAATTCTGTAAAAGCTCACAAAACATTTTACCGAAAGGGGAAAAAAAAAGTCTTATGTTTTATCCCAAAACATCCTCATCTCGAGCCAAACACCATCCATTTTCTCCTGTGCTTTGCTCACAGGCACACGGCCCGAAAAGTAACAGACAAGTGTTGACAGCAGCCTCCTTGGTAAATATTGAATTTAGCCAGGCAGGCTCAGTGTAATCTCCCAGCATGCACCACGCTGATGCTCAGTTATCCAGATGGACAGCTTTGCTGAGAGTTATTCAGTAAACAGCTCTCATATGTTCTGTTATGTTGCAACGCAGACAAATACACGAATAACTCAGCGGCTTTGAGAGAGAGGGGAGCCAACAAGTTTGTCAAAATCCACTGTTGGAAAATGTTTAGGATGGGTTTGGTTTGTAAAGATGCAGGGAAGTTATGAACAGATGTATTTAGAGCACTGTACAAGACTGGAGTTGTAAACTTGACAAAGATTAAATTATATATTGTACTGCCTGAACTTAGACTTAAAACAAAGACACATTAGACAAGGCTCTGGACATTTGTATTTCTAATTTAACTGTAATAGGGCAACACTTGTCTTAAGAAGGGCTTCTATGAAACTAAAGGGTACTAAAAAAAGGAAACAGTGAAGTCAATATGCGTTTACATAAAGATATATCAGATTTTAGCCTATGCCAGGGAAAACGTTGAGACAGAAGAACAGAGCTGGCGCTGAATCAACCAGAATTTAGTTTAGCTCATCTCACAAAGAAGGACGTTTAAGCAAAATAGGTTTTAGGAAACGACACCCTAGAGTCGGGACACACGACGGGGAGCTGCGGCAGTTTACTCACAAATTAAACAGTACGCAATTTCCTTCCTAATGTTGTCTGAAGACAGGTAGAAAAAGAGACAAAAGAGAAGAGTGGTAAGTGGAACGTTAAGTTAAGTGTTATTAAAGTTAGTGGTTGCATCGTTAAAAGTCTGAACAATATTGGAAATAATGCACATGTGAAAATACACCTACAAGCTTTATTTTTAAAATGATGTATTACATTTATTAAACAAAGAACATTTGTATTAAATGAAAAAGAAGTTCATTGCTGTAATTTAAAAGAATCAGTACCTTTATTACTTTCTGTAGCTGTTTTGGATTAACACTTTTTTCCCTAAAGTCAATAACTCTGCAGGAGAAGTAAAATAGTAATAATGGCCTCATCTTTTTGAATCCAGTGCTTTCTCTGAGTGAAGAAAAACATCTGACTCCTACAGCGACAGAAGAAGAAGAGGCATTATTTACCTCTTCATGGGCGTCTCAGCCAAGGTTGAAATTTCCATTGCTAATCTGAACTTTGCGTAAGTGCTTATAATGGTAGCTTCAGCACCGGTTATTGTTTTTCCACTAAAGTAAAGCAAAGCTGAGAAAACTCCTGGGTAAATATAAACTTTGCTTAAGTACTTATATGGCCGTTTCGCGCTCCCATATGGCGGCTAAAGGCACAAAGCCTGGGGGGGAATATCAAGCAGCTCGGCTAAGCCCCCCCCCCCGTCCTGCAGACAGACAAAGACACAGACTCTTCAAAGTACAGGCCTTTAAAGGGTTAACGACAGAACGAGCCAAACGTGACTGTGTTTGAGAAGAGTTTTGGAGATGGCTCACACTCCGGACTCTTACTGCAGACAAAGGACAAAACTGATGATGACACTTATCTTTCACACTTAACACACTTCTGTTGTTCTTCTTTAATGATGTTTGCAGCACAGTAGATACTTAAAAGTCCTAAACATACAGTATAGAAGAATGTTGTTTTAATGTCAAACATATCAAATTATTTGTGTTTGCAATTGTCCATCTTAGAGAACTCTTTGCATAAAACAGTGATTGGAAGAAAACACTCATGACTTTACAGTCAGTTAAAATGAGCCTCTATTTTGTGAGGTTGAGCTTGGTAGAAAACTGGACTAGATCTCGATCCCTAAAAGTTTTGGTCTATAAAGTCTTGGTCTCTGGTTTGGACATGACTTGTGGGTTTTTGACTACAACAACGTTTTCTGTTTAACGACCTTAAGAGTACAGACAGAGCTCAGGGCAGACGAACTGTCCCTGCAGGGCCACCGTAGATGGTATAGAGGACTTTCATTGACAATCTACAAATGCCTCAATAAACCTAAAAAAAAAAAAACTTTTCACAAACTTGAGTATTTAGACCAACATTGTATTTTGTGACTTATGCCTTCAGTTGAGACACAAATGAAAATGACTGTTTTGGTCGCTGATTGTCTGCTCTGTCTGTCACTGAGCTGGTTGAATACAATTTTCTTTGTTCAACAACGCTTTATAAACAAAATGCAAATCAGTAGTTTATACTTATAGCCCAGTTTTCTCATGAATAATCACCCTTTGTGAACCATTACTCACATTAATTAATGAATCTGGTTTCCTATTCATTCAAGTAGGGTTCTTTATCAACCCTTAAATGTCTCAACAACCTGCAAGTGCTAAATGTCTTACTGGCTTTATCTTTAACTTAGATTATTTGGGCCAACATCGTATTCTGTGACTTGAAAAGTACTTTCCTGCAGGCGTTAGCATTTACTGGTAATGGTAAGAGTGCAGTTAATGTTGTCTAAATTGAACTTTTTCCTTTAATAGTGCCATTGCCAAAACATGTATTGAACATGAGCCAGTGCACCTTGAACCTGAAATTGCTGATTGTCTGATTTAGTAACTTAAAAGATCTGTTATTTAACTACTTTCTGGCCAAACAGGAATTATCATTTAGAGCTACTTACAAGTGCAAACCTTTTTTTAATGATCATCATTTAAGTACTTAGACTACAACTAATGGGAATGAGCCAGAACACTTTAAACTTTAAACTAGGCATGTCTAAAGTTTAAAGTTTCTTCTCTGTCTCATGCTGTGGTTTTTGTTATTATTATTATTATTATTATTATTAAGGACGTCCCGATGATGATCTCCTGAGCCCTGGCGACCTGCCTCATGTTGCCCCTTATCTCTCTGTCCTACCTCTTTGTGTCTTCTCTATCCAGCCGCTGCTTTGAGGCACCTGTACCTTAAACAAACTCCAGTCTTAATTTGTGACAGAAAGACTTATTGTAAGTTTATCAAACCAAGCACTTTATTAGAACGGCTAAATCATCATTAAAAACCCCAAAAATCCAACATGATTCAACTCACAGCAGGTTAAACTGCGGGACAGATGGGGAGACTTTTTGCAGAAATTGAATCAAAGAAAAGCTAAGTAGATCCACAAACTGCGAGTCCTGGTATAACCTGACCTTTATGAGGATTTGGATCTAAATGAGTTTTCTATAAAATAGATTTTTTTTTTGTGAACAAGGAGCTAATTTTGTTAGTATTTTTTTGTATTTTTGGGATGAACATTTCCCTTATGTGTTTGTTTAGGTTATGTTTATCTTTTATTGACTGCACCTGTGGCTAGTTTACAGTGTGTGCCTCCTATTGGCTGCTGAGATATAAGTATGACCACGCCCACTCTGACCTTTACAGAGCCCTGAAGAAGACTCAAAACATGGTGGCTGGTTTAACGATGGTTTAGCCACTCTAATAAAGTCTTTTTAAACATACCTCTTTGTGCTTGGATTGAGAAGTTGAAGTACACCTTCCTGTTTCGTAGCAGTGTTTTTTTTTTTTCCCGTTTTTTGAGGAGCACCCTCAAACGGCTTCATACTCAGAGCCACCTTTTTATATAATCTTTAGGATTTGTACGTTTGGAAGTTCTTAAGTTTGGCTTCAGAAAAACTGGAACTTGAATTTACTGGAAATAAAAGTTTCTAATGATCATTTTGAGTAAATAAAATGTCACTCATAGCTACAAGAATCTAAAACACGAGTCAAACACACCCACACTTTAGAGGCAACAGTCTAGCCTCCTAATTTTTATTTATTTTTTTTCTATTTCTTGAATCAACCTGCCAAAAAGGAATTGGCGTTTACCGGTAATGATGAAAATATAGTTCTTCGAATCATGTCAGTGAGTGGAGCTGTTACATGCTTTTGCAGCCTCAGATGAAAATGCACTCTTTACACGTCACCGGTTCAGTCTGAGAGGAAGTTGTATGCTTTTTCACTCAAACCTATAATATCCTGAAGTGATTTGTGTGTAGCATTTGTTGCAGCAGGACTCCAGCTTTCAAAGAGCTATAATTACCTTGTTAAATTATTAGCCACTGGCATTGATTGCCCGCTAATCCGATCACAGAGACTGCAATTGATCCCTCTGCAAGCAGCGCCACAATAAGCACTTTGAGGCGAGAGACGTTCAATAGCACAGCCACAATTGGCTCTCTCGCGGCTTAATTGGCTAAAATAAGCCAAACATTTTGGTTTCCCTCTCAACAGTCGGATCAATGGAGGGAATGGGGCCAGAATTCTGATGACTTTGCTTTGTCCAGTCGACCCCCTCCCCTTTCCACACCCCAACACTTCAAGCCCCACTCCTGGCCTCCTCGAGTTGGGTTTTTGTCATTTTTCTGCTTTGAGGCACAGAAAAAAGCAAGTGTGAGCAACAACAAGAAACCTTTAAATTGTAATTCATAATTATGATTTTTAAAGTGTGTTTCACCTTTTGTGGTTTACAAAACATTACCCTTTTGTGTTTGCAGAGGGTGCTACCAAAATTCTGAACTAAAATACTGTTTGTTTACTAGAGTAGTTTTGGACACTTTTTACTTTCTGAGATATTTCATCACTTCTGTTGAACACATTTATTAAATGTTACTCTTGAACAGACTATACCTAATTTTATTTATTTTAGTTGGCAATCTGGTTTAAACCCCAAATAGTATATTGTTAGCAATTTTTTTTTTTTTTTTTTTTTTTTGAAAAAAAAAAAACAAAAAACAGGCTTTATGATGCCTTCCACTGTTTATTATAGAATTTAAGCTGTACTCAGGATTGGAAAACCTTGGCACATTACATACTGGCAAAAACCACAAGCTCAAAAAAAAAAAAAAAGGAGAGCTTCCATTGGCCAACTCCGGCTTGTCGATAAAATGTACTTTCAGTGCTAAATTGTCTTTTTAATAGAGAAACAGCTAAAATAAACATTAACAAAGAGATAGGAGGCAGCCTAAAACACAGACAAATACTGTCAACAGAGTTTAATAAGGAGGAGATAATGATTGACTAAGCAAACGCTAAGCTTCAAACTTATATTTGGTGTAATGTATTTTGGTTAAAAAATTGGTCCGGTTTATTTTTTTTTTTTTTTTTAAAGAGAAACAGGTGAAGTCTTTTAGCTGCTTTTTGGGAGAGAGTGGAGTCTGAGACAGGGGAAGCAAAAAGAAAATCTGGCAGTGGAGCTTTAAGAAACCGTAATTGCTCTGGAGCAGATTAAATTCTAGGTAGACGATAGAGAAAGCCTGCTGACCAATCGGCAACGAGAAACAAACTTCCGGTGTCAAGTACGAGAAGGAAAGATGCTGCCCAGAGTTTAAAATAGTCTCTGCACAATCGATTGCTGTAGGGAACAGGAACGTACAGTGAACTACTTAAAGGTGTAACTTATTGGTTAAAACGTGGATAGCAGTCGTGTTGTGTTCACTTCTGTGCTTTAAGAAATACAGTGGTGCTTAGCATCAGTAGCCACAGAGACCATAACTGGTAATGGCACCTACAAATGAACTCTGACCTTTTCCCTGAAAGGGTCCACTTGAGTCCATGTAACCAGCTGCTCTAAAATGTATCTGAAGGAAACGTAATTCCTCAGGAATGTCAGGTGTGCATTCAATCATTAGGACTGCACCTTGATGCTAGTGGGCCTAACTCCAGTGTTCTTCCTTATCATTCACATCACCAGGCACAAAAATTTCATATTTTTTCCTACTTATATTTATCTATTTTAATCCTCCTTCTGCGCGTTTCGCACTAGGTTTTGTCAGCGAGCTTCACTCTGAGGCCCATCTGAAAACCAGCTGGTGTCCGCCGGCAGCTGAGGGCCATAAATCAGAGCGAGCCGGGGCAGAATTCCTTACGCTGCGTTGCCATTCACTTTGTCAGCCATGAAATAAAGATGTAGCGGAGCATGGGGGTCAAAGCATACAAGGCTTATACCCCCCACCGGAGAAACAACAACCTCACGTCCACCCCTCTGAAACCAAACGCCCTGCTCAGTGATGCCCTCTCCGCAGGTAGCACCTCTCAGCACCTCCTCGTTTGTGTGGTCCGTCTCGTCAGAGCACAATTTACAGCACGTTGACGGTTATGGCTTTGTGAAGGTGAAAGCCCACAGTGGTCGCACAGATAACTGTCAAAGCCCTGTTCAAACATAAAGAATATGACTTGTTTTTTTATGTATTTTACTTTATTTTCTTGTCCCAGGAAGAATTATTTAGTCAGTTAGTCAGTTTTCCATTTTTTTTTTTTTTTTTGCAAACTAGCTTGTTTTTAATGACACCGTGTATGTGTAATCTCTTGTTTAACCACATAATGTCTATGTATTTTTATTTTTTTTAATAAATATTCAGTCTAACCTAGCTTGTATGCAGACCCAGGCACCTTTCAAACTTGGCATTAAAATTTGTGAAAGTTGTTGTTGCTATACATTGTGATGCTGTGGATATAGCATTTTTTAAGCTACAAATGACAGAGGATGAAATTAAGATTGATAGACGGGTGTTTTATCCTAATGAGCTCAGGGTAATTACTATTTCAAGGTGTGCATGTGTTTAGCTTGTTTTAATTTCAGTCACATTATCAACTTTTGATCAAATTTGTTTGGAAACATTTAGTTTGATTGTAAAACCCAAAGAGAAGCATCAAGATGAAGAAATATAATGTTTTCTCTTTTCATTGGGTGCTTTTCAAAGCTCTTCACATACTGCTGAGCAACCTAGTTATTAAATGCTTCATTTGTCTGATTGGTTGTTTTTTCTGTCCAATTGCGTCCAGAGGCAGTTTAGTCTGTATCAATTTGTTCTGTCTCGTGGAAATCCATCTTGAATCCAGAGTAACTCTTTGTATAGCGTAGCTAAAGAATCTGGATGGCTGACCAGGCTGGTAGAAATGACTCACACAGAAGTCATGATGTTCCTTTTAAAAAAGATCTTGAGAAAACTTTAACAACTCAACTCAACCAAGACTATTTTGGCAGATGGCTATCTGCTAACGTTTTTATGAATACAACATTACTTTTCATACTTTAGCTATATTTCATAAAACAAACTTAAATACACTTTTGAAACAGTAGAATAAGACAATCTAAAGCAGACATGTCTGAAGGCCGGCCCGGGGGCCAATCATGGCACATGGTGGGATTTTATGCGGCTCTCAGCTTCTGGGATAAAATATGTTGGTTATGGCCCCAACAGCTTTATACAAACAGGATCAAACCTGTCTAAAATATGTTCAAATTCAACTAAAACCTGTTCAAATCAGCCCATGGAAATTTTCCTCTCAACATTTGGACACCTCACATCTACAGAGACTCACTTTTGGGGTCAGTATATTGATATCTATCAGATTCCTGTGGTGCAAATTCCACTACCTTCTTTTTTAGGTGCTGAGAAATTCTGGTCACACATTACATGCCTGTGTCCACACAAATAGCTGACCCATCTGTGAAAGCGCTCATTGTTGTGTCCCACCTGCCCAGCCTCCATCATCTCCATGTTGGATTTTTGCTTAATCCCTGTCCATGTTGTTCCTACATTTGTCTGCGTGTCAGAGGAACATGTAGCTCGTAGCTGCAGCCTGGATTGTGTTTGTGCCGCGTGTCCACATCGACGACACAGACCGGACAGAGCACTGAAGCGGGAGGAAGTGTGAGGGGGGTCCTTCTGTGTCCAATTACATTTCTTCTGTGTTTACGACGGACACATCATGTTTTTGGTCAAAGGTCAAGTGATAATATTTAAACTTTATGTACCCAGCCACTGCAATATTGTTCCTGTAACAACAGGCGACTAGTTTTACAAAAAGAGTTGAGAGGGTTCATGATACTTGTGGGTAAATATATATATATATTAATATTAATGAAATTATTCTGTTCTCTTTGTTTATTTTATTACCAGTAAATTAAATATTGAATAATTACATAATCTGTGTAACTCCACATTTACAAAGAACAAATAAGATGCACAAAACATCGTCACTGCTTTTAATCAGAAGCTTTAATTTACATTGAGTGTTGTTTCTGCCATAACCTCAGTTTTTATACATATTTGTACAAAAATAGAATCTACTATTACTATTAGAACACAAAAACAAATTAACCACAACAACTTAGCGAATACACAAAACCTAAAGTGACAAAATATTTTAAAATAAGTCAAAAACAGAATTTTTAAACAACAACAAACGAAAGCTTGCACAAACTACAAGGTCTGAGTGCATGATGGGAAATGGTGTCCTGTGAGCAGTGAGAGCTGATTGGACCTAAGCGCTGACACTTCCCTGCCCCCTTTCCTCCTTTTTTTTTTTTTTTTTTTTTTTATTACATTTTTATTAATTTGAATCTATTCTACACAAATAAATCCCTACAACTGGTAGAATACATTATTAAAAATCAACTTAATGAGTCACGTCTTATTTCAAACTAATGCTTTCAGATCTAAATCAACAATTAAAATAGTCTAATGAGCTGTGTCATGAAACTATTCAGTGATGTGTTGAATACAGGTTTTGAAGCAGAAGTGCGTTCATAAACTGTAGTTTTATTGAGCAACACACACGACCTGTATTTTGGACATGAACCACGCTGGTCTGCCTCTTGAACTGTCCAAACTGAAACCCGTTTTCCCCGTCCACTCCTTCATCTGGAACACACCTAAAACTTCATTTTATTTTATTTTGCACCTCATGTATTTTGGAATATTTCATTGTGTTTTTACAGTAATTGTTTTTTTCACTAAGTTGTTTAAACATTTGGTTGTGTTTTCTGAATTAATTTTTGCTTTTGTTGTCGTTCTTCATTTTATTGTTGAGTCATGTTGTGAGAGTCTAGTGGGATTAAGTGTGTCCAGTAAAAACTTCTCACCAATAACTCTTTTTGCCATTGTCCTCTATTGTTTCTTGAAAAACTATTACTCAGCAATAAAATATAAACTCTGCACTTATTATTTATCCATTTAATCTTTCTGTCTTATCATTTTGAACTTATGTCAGGTCATGTTGGGGGGTGGGACGCAGGGTCAAAGGGTAAAAGGATCAGTCCATGTTTGTTTTGGTCTATTGTCCTGTCCTTGGCTGAGTGACCTTTTGAAGCGGATCGATGGGAATCACACAGAGCCATGAGTTAAAGACAAAACCTGAGAAATCCTGACTGTCATGATTTGAAGAGTTTTACAGTGCTCTACGACCAATCTTTCTCAATACAGTGGTTCACAGCTGATCAGGAGGAGATACTTTTCCTACTGGATTATGAATATATCCCAGTGGTTGGGTGGGTTTCCTTCAGGTACTCCAGTTTCCCCCGCCAACATCAAAAACATGCTGGGCACACTTTGGTGTGGCTGCCGACTATGAGTTTCACCATCGGCATAATAAAGAAATAATTAAGAATATGTATGTTTAAAAATGGGATATTTGTTAAAATGCTCAAATTTGTAAGACAAATTTAAGAAAATAAATGTCAGTGCAAAGTGTTACAAATTTTTTAAATTTGCTAAAAGTAAAAAATTATTGAAAAAAATGAAAATGACAAAATAAAATAAAAATCTAAAGTGTATAATGAATGTCTGTGAAGGTTCTCAGTCATCTGGGACATCTTGAAAAAAAAGTTTAAGTAATGGTGTATAATAAATGGTAAAATTTGTAAAAAAAATATATATATTTTTTTAATAATTTATTTATTTTTTACAATTGCTATTAAATCAAGACATTATACCAATCTAAAAAAATTTTAATGTAATGCTACTTTACCCAAAGTACAAATTTACTCCCTTATCTCTTACATCTATAAAAGTTTGTGATTTGCATTCTTTTATTATTTTTGTATTGTGTACAAACCTAAGACAATACAGAGACATGCCTGCTCTTTTAATTTAATAAAGCAATCTGTAAAAAATCCTGTATGAAACTCCTGTCTGAGCACAGCCTGAGTCATAAAAACATCAAAGCAGTGAACAGAAAACCTCTAGAAAACCAAAGTGAGACAAGTATCCGGCTCAGATTGTCTTTAAAGAACTCCGGACACTTGTGACGGACATGTCTCTGTCTGTTGGGTTAACCCCGGCCATAAAACCTGAGGTGGATATTTCCTTCAAACATCCTTTTGAAGAGGAACAAAGAGCTGAGTCTGTCGTGGAGATTATCCCATTTAACTGTGGCCGGACTCGCCCACCCAGGACGTCCCAGCACTGTACGGAGCTGTGATATCAGAGCTAATGTCGTGTCACACTGAGAGGAAACGCGCACATTAGGAGTGTTTACATAGATGAGCCTCCTCAGATTATCCATTTGTCTGGTTTCACATCACAAGTGAAGTTTAAAAGGACATAAAAGACATTATATATCTCCTCCTCATTAAACATTATGTGATTGAATTGGCCGTATATGTTTCCTCCATTTTCTCTGTTGATGCTTTTCTTTTTTGTGCTGTTTTGATGTGCTAAAAGCAATAAAAATACACTTTATCAGCAGCTATTAAACTTCCTGGAACATGTAATAAGAAGCTGGTGTTGACCAATGGAAGTGTGTTTTTGTCCAAAGCCCCCCAACCCGGCCTTAAAAGTCTCATCTATTAAAATCCTCAGTAGATGGCATCATAAAGCCTGTTTTTTCACAAATGACTACTTTTACAATGTAGGCTACTATTTGGTGTTTCAACTAAGAAAAATAAATCAGGCATCAGGTCTGTTTAAAAAGTATTTAAATTATGAATTATACTAATACTAGTTCTAGTGTCACTGGCCTCTTAGGTGTTATTATAATAGTAAAATGATATAGCAGGTCGTGTATTAATGGTAAATACATCCAGAAAGTCTCCAGCCTGACTCTCTCTGAGGGCAGCTCAAAATTCCCCAACACATCCTAAATTGTCCCATCCCATTTGAACTAGGTCAATAGACTTAAGATGCAGTACCTTTTAGGACAGACCATACATATCCATTCACATTAAAACAAGGAATCTGTCTGTCCATTTTCCAACTATGGTCATTAGACAGAGAGTTAGCTCTTGTTTCAAAGTGTCTGCTTGTGTTGTCTGAAGCGGGACGTCTTGTCATTAATAGAGATAATGAAAGTCTAGTGTGTTGGGTCCAGGCCTGACGGAAAAGCTCGAGCATGTGTCCATCTCGCTGCTCGTCTCGTGGAAATTTAAGACGTGTGGAAATGTCCTGAGCGGGGGAATGCGGATGATAAAATGTCTGTGACAGTTTTATTGTGATCCGGGAGCATCCTCAGCCAGGACATCAGTCAGTCCCGACTCGACAGCTGCTGCTATTTACACGACAATTCACGAGCACCGCCAGGGAGATGGGATCTGACCGGCCGCGGCGCTGTTCGGGGGTTTACTCTGACATAAATAACTGGGTTTAATGAGGACAATGATTTTTAATATCGCCATTCTTTAAACTTCACATCTGTGTGTGTGTCTGACACAACACGGTTTGGTTTTCAGCAGTGGGCGCTACAGAGCAAGGCCTGGGCTCATTGAATCTGAATGTTTTTTGATAAATGGGGGTCATACGGAAGTCTTTGATTCCTGTCTGAATCTGTCCTGATAAAATAAAGCAGTTTATTGTGTTTAATTTGTTTAATCATGCAAGTTTCTAGTAGAGCTTGTATCTGTGTCACAAAAGAGAAGTCCTACTTATAAACTGAAGGGGTGTGGCCTTTCTGTGAGTGTGTTTTTTAAATTATTATAATTAAAAAAAAAATGGTTAGAATTTACTCATACGTGCACAAGTTAAAAATTTAAATGTGCAAAGTCTAAAATGAAGTAGTATTGAGTTTAGAGTATATTTTTGTCAAATCTATTTTCAATATTAATCAATGGTCTCAATAATACTCTTAGCATTTGTATATTTTGAAAAAATAGACCATCAAAGCTCTAGAAAAGCAGGTGGAAAGAGACATATTAGTTCATTACTTCATTCCATTTGTGCTCCTCTGTGGTGAAGAGGCTTGTGCACCTTCCTGTTAGTGTGGGAGTTTGGGGTTTGAATCCCCTGGAGAGCAACTCCAGCCATGGACTCAGTCTGTGCCGGACCCAAGCCCAGGTAAAAGGAGAGGGTTATAGGAAGGGCTTCCGGTAAAAAAACAAGCTACTTATGTGCACTACTTCACTGTGACAATCCCCGGATGGGGTTAAGCCGAAAGGCACTTATTTCCTGTTTCAATGATTGCACAAAGGACAAAATGAGCACTGTTGAAGGAGAAGTTTTAGATTAGAGTAAATTCACGATCTACGATAAATTTGTTCATGGACAACAGCATGACCCTGCAGGGCTACCATAGCTGTTCACATGCCCTAAAGAAAGAGTGTGACGTGGAATTTCATTCATAAAACTAAACAAACCACTGTTAGAATTGTCTGGTGTCTTTATCAAAACAAAAGTGATTTGTACTGATGGATTAGAGACTAACTAATACTAACTGCAGACACAAAGAAACAAAAGTGGTACAACATTTATTGATAAAGAACATGGTACAAAATGTAATGTGCCTCTTAAAATTCTACATATGTTAAATTAGGTGTAGGATATTATAATTTATTGTCTTTATTTATTTTTCTCTTTAAAGAAAATGAACTAGCTTGCTGCATCATTGGTGACAAAGATTCTGACAGTAATCTTGGCTAATGTTATATTTCCTAGTGTTGTAAGTAAAGACATTCAATTCTGCGAAATGCTTGCAGTAAAAGTAAAAGTGCACACCATGCTCTGGGCGCCTCCGTGTTTATGGGGAACAAGGCCAAACGTCTCGACCGGCTGCTCCTGGGTTCATCCAAAACAAGTTGTGTTAAGAAGAGAATCGTAAACACAGCATCGATACATTGACAGATGAGTGTGAGCCTGACAGTGCGCAGAAATGCAATCTGAACAGGACGGGAATAGATGCCGGACGGCTCTAAATTAGTGGCCCCTTTCTCCACCTGACCATCCGCACACTGCATGTGTAAGACCCCTCACCCTCTGGCATCTACCCCCAAGCCCCCGGTAACCCAAGGCCCGGGGCGACACAACCACAGGAGATCAGCTTACGACGCACAAATACGAAAACTGCAGATGCGTTCAGGCCAATCCATCAGAAACCGAAGCTCCAAACCCAGGTCTGGTGTCGCTTGAGAAAACAGGTTGAAGCAGAAGCGGAGTGAGGGCGAGAGAGACGTGATCGATTTATTTGGACCTGAGCCGGTTTTAGACGGATATGTCTGGGTCTGTCGGAGCAAAGGGCAAAGTGTGAAGGGAACGTGTTCGGCAGCAGATGTCGAGCGATGCACGACCAACACGATACAAATCTGTGGAGAAGGGTGTTTCTTAATAAGTTGTTTGACAAAAGTAGCCGAGTTAAATCATCCTCCTGATTTTAGACGCAATGTTTTTTTTCCCCCGTTTTAAAATAAATCACTTGATTGTGTTTTTTTTTTAAGTGTGTTTATTATTAGCAGCTGCACTTAGTGAAATATTATGTCACTGTGAGAAACAATGAAATGAACTATTGAATCAATCAGTGCAGATTATTTTTGGAACCACAGTTTGATGAGAGTCTGACAAAATATTTAAGATTATGTACATTAGCTTCACATCAATCAATCAATTCAATTCAGCTTATAATTTACACATTTACAACTTTATTTTTATGCTGTTATTTGTGTATTTTGATAAACACTCTTTTACTCCATTTTTAGTTCAAAAGTGTTAAACTTCTAAACTTATCACAAAACCTGCCAGTACGTGCCAAACATTCTTATTTAATAAACTTTTAAATTTTTTTTTTTTGGTCATTTACTACAGGGCCAACATGTTGAGACATCTCGTCTAAACCTACACCCACAGTAGCACAGGCTCCAGACTGAGAGTAGAGTTTAAAGATGCTTTAAATTAGGATTAAATATAACCATTGACGTTTTCATTCAGTCAAAAGAATGGTAAAGATAAAATTAACCATATGTGACCATTGGTCTGATAAGTTCGAGACTAAACCAAATCTATTAAAAACTGGTCTCAAAAGTACCACGACACCAGTAATTAAATATTATTACGGATTTGTTTTAACCAAGTGTATAGGAACCATTTGAAAAGGGAGGGGGACAATCTAGCTTTTACTTTCTCAAACAGGTTAAAAATACTTTTATCAGGCTGAGAAATACTAAAAAACAACTTTTGTTGTTATGGTTTCTACGCTCATGCTTTTAGTGTAAAGCATTTAAAGCAACACTATGCAACTTTTTGGGGGGGTTTTCTTATAGATGGCTATTGTTGTAATATTGGCCTATACAAAAATAAATGTCTTGTCTTGTATTTTGCCGGGAGTCTGAAAATTGTTTAAATAAATACAGCCTCAAATGTTTCTGGACATAAAACAAGGAAGCTAAACCTTTCCCAAACAAGAATCACACCTGGCTTGACAAATAACTTTTAAAGCTTGGTACTGTCTCTCATTAGAACACATATATAGGCAGTTGTTACATAAATCCAAATATACATTACAACTCTCTTTTGTATTACTTTTAGTACTTTAAATATTCGACTGGAACAGGAACTCGGAGACTCTGCCCTCACTGCAGACTCGGATAAACGATTAGACAGCTGTGTGTGACACTGAAATGGCAGCCCTCGTTGCTGCTCCATGTTCCTGTTTTAGGCGACGATCTTGACAAATTCTTGGCGGCCGATAGAGCCATCAGTCTGACATCGACACCCCACTTATCTCACACGCCCTCTAGCGAGTTTCCAAGTGGGCCGCCGTGGCGTCGCCTGCTCGAACAATCAACAACAGTCCTCACACTCTCAAAACGCTCGGGTAACTGGCTCCCTGACATCACGGCCACTGTCACCCACAATTCCTGGTCCGTTTGCCACTCAGAGCGGCGGGTGCTAATGTCTTATTGAGTGTGAAAGTCTGTGAAAGTGAAAGGACTGACTGTAAAGGAGGCTTTACACAATTCAACTTACAGAAGTCTATACAGGCGTTTCTTTTAGTTAAAGCTGCACAACCCAATTTTCTTTTCTTCCATCCAGGTCTCAGCACCACTCCTTACCCCTTTTCTTTCATTTAAAAAAAATAAAAATTTACTCAACAGCGAAATACAGAGACGACACCAACCTGAAGTTTAGAGCTGACCTTAAACTTCTACGACTGCAAGAGACAAAACCATCTAATGGACTGGGACAAAACCAGGATTATTATTAGAAGAGATGAGGTGCACCACAGGTCGATTAAGGAGGCAATTGAGATCCGGAAACCAGCCTTTGAGGACGATGAACCGGGACGAGGGGGGCGGACTACTGTTTCAGGTAAGATTTTAAAACCTGTAAAAATCAAGACACTCATAGTAACATCACGTGCACTCTTCTGAGAAATACCTTAGGACGTTTAATAGTCCAAACAAGGTAAACACGTACAAACATTCGTCTGATTATAAGAAAACAAAGTTAACTCACAGAAGACCAAAGGAACATTTTTTGGAGTAAGAATAATATTTACCGTAATATCTTTTAATATTGACCTTGTTTTTTCTTGGAAAACAGTGTAATGTATTGTAATTTCCTGCACATTCTTAACACATTTATTGAGTGTTACTACATTTTTATCCAACACTTTTCAAACACAACAGGTGCTTAATGTATCTGTTTTTAGGTCAATCCCAATGACTCCAGGCTCCTAACACCCAACCCCACCCCCGGTCAAGTCCCAGTAACACAGACACCAAGTCTAAGGCCCCCATGTCCCGTGTCAAGGGCCCGGCTTCTCACTGTGACCTTTTTAACACCTCCAAGACCCCTGCGAGCATCTGGACTAAAGTCAGTTTTTACAGTGTGCAAGAGCATGAGCCCAGCGACCAAGTGACGGAAGTAATCTGAAGCAGCTGAGGCGTCTCGTTTCCCGACAATCGCAGCTCCGACATCACACGATGGACTCACGGCGAGATTTAAACGCAGACTGGAGGATGGAGATGTTTAGTTTAATAATTATATGGATTCATGACAAATGTAGAAACACTGGGTGCTGCTTCTGGGAGGGACCTCCTTTGCCACCCCCCCAACAAAATCAGTATTTGTCCATTTGAATTGACTGTCAAGTTACAAAATAAATCTGCTAGAAATGGATGTTGGTGAAGGTCCTACACTTTTTTTATGTTTTTTACTGAAAATTGGAAACGTATAATTTTGCACCTGTTCATCTTGTTATGGACAAAATGGAAGTAGTTATGATGTACTTGGTCTTGACACTGGTTTTAAGATTATTTTTTACGGTCTAGTCATTGTCTTTGTCATGGTCAGTGGTATTTGTCTGTTATTAGGGTTTAGAGGAAAACCTCAATTATTTTCTGTTCAATTAAAACATGTGCTCTAACTCTCTTCACCAAACACCTTCTATCTGGAGTCTGGAGTCTATTCCTGTCCAACTGGTTTTGGTCTAGACCTGTCTTGATCCGCTCTGAGTTCATCTCAATGCTGTCTTTACTACAACATTAGAAAGTAGTCTAAATACATTAATATTGCCCAAGACATTAGACATTGTGTGTTGATGACAAAACCTTTCTGGTTACATCAGAGTTCTGCTTTCAAAAAAGTGGAAAGCATTAGTAATGAGGTACATTTTTGCAATATTGAGACTAAAGTTAACTTTCCCAGCTTTAATGGAGATAATATTTTGTGGAAAGTGTTTAATAGAGACAATTTTTCTAGCCTTTGAGAGTGAAACGTTCTCTGTCCCTGTTCCATCTCCAGGGCTTTTGTCATGAGTCCAGTGCAGGTCTGGGAGCTGCTGTTGCTCTTCTGAACACAATGGACAACAGTCAGGGCTGTGTTTGTGCAGGTGGAGGCCCCTGCGGTCGGAGCGGGCATAAATCTGCCAGGAGCCAGACCGAGTGTAACCTCTGCTTCAACAGACGTTTACAGACTCACTACAGCAGCACTACTGACCTCCTCCACTGAGCTGCACATCAGCCACATACACCAGTTACCGTCTATAGTCAACACTTCTGTTCATGATTTATCAGAGCAGAGGCGTCCTTACTATTAGCAAAGAGACATGAGAGGGCCCATAGTCACTTTTGCTTTTCTGCTTTTTCTTGGATTTGAAAATGATTTAGTTGGAATTGAACAGATTTTAGTCGGATTTGAATGGATTTTAATATTATTTTAACAAGTTTTAGCCCCAATTGGGGGCTTGTCACAAACAACCAGCATGCTCACTACACAGCCCAAGCCTAATATGGCAAAGACGCACATCAAATTGATCAGCTAAGAGCCATTTACATTTACTCCAAACACAGACCAAACAGCAGCAAACAAAAACAGGTGGTGCCAAAATGTGCCAAATTCTGCCCTATTCTTTATAATAGAGACTCCGCCTGAACATTTCATAATAAAATCTTAATAGTTTTGGTTTGTTTCACATTAGAAGAATTATATTTGATGCAGGTAATGTTGACATGTGTGGCTGTAGTTATAAGGGTTATAAGAATTAAAAAGGTTTTAGTTGGAACTGAACAGGTTTTAGTTCAATTTGAATACATTTAAGTCGGATTTGAATGTGTTTTAGTTGGTTTTAAACAACTTTTGGTTGGATTCGAACCTGTTTGTCTGTAATCAATACATTTAATCTCTGAAACTGAGGGCCGCATAAAATCCCACCATGTGCAATGATTGGCCCCTGAGCCGGACTTTGGTCTGCTTTAGAGAGTGAGAGACAGAATGGGGTCAGACTTAGATTAAAAAAGTCACCAATGATGGGCCGGTCTTTAACAGTGATGCTATTTAGCCGAGGTAAGAACCTTTCTCTGAAAATCCCCGGCACAGTGAGGGCTCTATAACTCCCAACGACGCGTCACCGACCGCTCTCAAAGCAAATGTTTACTGCAGCGTTTGACAGGATCATATGAAATCTGAGACTCTCCTTCAAACTGCATTTTAAAAGCTGTTAACGCGGTTCCTCTTCATAAAAAAAATGCTTATGTGACCACAGACATCTGCTAATGACTCTCTGTGATGGGAACAGGCCCGAATGTTTAACCATCTTTCCATTTGTTGCTGACACTGTGCCTCAAAGAAATTCTAATAAAAAAGTGTTTTGTTTGCTTATCTGGTCTAATCTTTATAAGAGCAAATGCATGAATAATCCTCACATCGAAAAGTAAAATGTTATTGATTACTATTAAGTGGATTGGTCTGGGAGTTTTATGCGATTTAGTGTAAGACAAAACCCATTTCCCATTGACCTTTGGGGTCACTCGGCCCAAATTAGCAAGTCCCATTAATTAGTTAATGGTGCTATGTGTTTTTGTAGTAAAGGCCACACTTTCTGAGTCATGAGATTTTTAGGGCCTGGAAAAAGGCTTTAGTGAATGATACATTGGAGGAAACACCAGGAAACAGTGATGCTATTACAATAAATATATGACCAATGTAACTCCTATGATTTATCTAAGTTTGGGTGAAGGAGAATAAATAAAACCTAATTCTTCTTTGTCAAAGACCAGGAAGGATCACACAAATCCAATAAATTGATATTATAGTATTCTATATTCTGTCTTCAAATAATATACTGGTTAAAAAAATCACTTCCTGTTGAAAGCATTGGCACTGAGACACATTCTGAGTTTTGGACGTTCCTTTAGTATGTTGTTTTTCTCAAACCTTGATTTTCTGAAGGAAAAAGGTAGTAAGAGGCCCATAAATAAAATATAACAGAATAAAACTGTCTGTACAAGCTAAGGGAAGATAACATGATTGACTTTACACATCATTTATACATCGTTCTTAATATCAATTTACTGATTGTGTTTAGTTTTCTGCATCTTTTTTTGTTTTTTCAATAAAGAATCTAATACTTATAGCACTTATAATAGTTCATTACAGAAGTCCCTTTTCTTACTTGTACGTCAGAGTGACTAATGACGACAGAAAAACTGTCTTCTATAAAGTGCAGCTCTATAGGAAGTGGTTTCAGACACAGCTGTAGTCTTTTATTTTGAACAGCCTTAAGTCAGATCCATTACAACACAATCTAAAGCCCAAATTGAATTTCATCTTTTTTAGTAAAACTTGTTTGTAATGCCGTAAATAAACTTTCTACACACAGCTGCTTTGGCTTTTTACAGTACTTTCTTCTTTAGTCGGTGAGTCATCTTTATTTTGTGCCTCTGTCCTCAGCTCAACACGTTCTCAGCCTTTTTTTTCCCAGGTCGATCGATGTTGTCCCTGAACAAACACGTGCCTTCACATCTGGAAGGCTGTTCTCAGAGAAAATTCACTCACAACTGAGATATTTACTTTCCTAAACTAAGTCCTCTTTCACATTCAAGCTGCTTCCCACCGACCACACGTTAATTCAACAAAAGAAAAGGTCTATTCATGTCAACACCTCAGTGATCTCGGGCATTTCACACCTTTCCTCTTTTCAGTGCCAATTATCACAGACTTTACAAGAATGGATCAGAAAGGACTCAGGGACATGAGGATGTATCGAATGTGAGAATGTACATGTAAACATGTATTGAGAATACATGTTCATTCTGTAAGACCTTGTAAACAGGTTCTGTGTTTTTTCACAGGATTGGATCTGCAAAGGCCTAATTAGTTTGTTATTTAAGTGACCGGAATAAACTAATAACTACTACTACATTCTCATTACTGGACCTAACTTTTAGAATGGACTCAAGATGTTTCCTTTAATGAAGGCAACGTAGAACAAAGTGAGTGGAAAAAAAATGCAAACAAACCACAATAAATGTAGTCTTACCTATTTATTATCTTATTACCATGCTGTTAACAAGCAGGATAATAAAGTGTTCTTGGTTTTGGTTCATTGTGTTTATTAGAAACTGTTTTGCAGGTTGCATTGTTCAAACAACAGCATTAATAACGACCGTATTAACTAATGACCTCACTGCTTTTACCGAGCTGAAAAAAAGTGACACCAAAAATCAACCTAAAACAGAAAACAACCACGTTATTTTGTCAAATTAAATATGTATTACTACTCCTTCTATGAAGTATGTAGACTTTTAATCTACATGAAAAGTATTTATGTCCATTTCACTTTGCACTTTGAGTGTTTTTTGAAGTGAACGTATCCAATGCTGGAATAGACCCTTTTTTTCTGATGCCTTTTGTTCAGTCGTTGACAATGGTTGTGCATAGGAGAATGTGACTAAATTAATATTTCTATTACAAACAGATACATTGCTCAAATTGAATTGATACGTGGACATTAAAATTTTCAGGATGGGAAATTTAACTAAAGACAGTCAAACAAGAAAGAACACACTTTTAATCCTGCGGTGTTTTTAAAAGCAGACATCTTTAAACATTTTCCAGGTAAGTAGCAGCTGAACAAAGAACAAAGTAACGATCAAAGCATTCAAAACTGTGATATGTATGTATTATCTTTTATATATAATATCTTTTGTAACTTTATTTATTGGTGGTGTTATTGCACCAACATGCTTCAACAAATTCCTTGTATTGTGTAAACCTTTTCACTTTACCTGGCAGTAAACCTGATTCTAAAATGTATATTGTTTAAGAGATTAATGGATGAGTGGAGTCCCTTTTCACTACACTGTGTCTGTTTTTGTAAGAACTCTCAAATAGAAACTACAGGTAGCATCTTCTGCCATTAAAACCCTACAAATGCATTTCTTCAATCTTTTTTCTCATTAAGTCATCCAGAGGGGTCTGTAGGAAAGGTACACAGACACTAAGAAAACCTTAAAAGAACAAGTATAGCTGACTCAGAGCGTGTCTGCTGCTGGGACAAAGTGAACATGTGTGATTTGTGTTGTGGCTGATGGATAATGCAGTGAGAGTGGCTGCTTGTCTCCACTGTGAGAGCCACCTGCTTCAGACGATGTTAAAGTGTAATCCAGTCTCCGCTCTCCACGGCGTCACAAAGGACTCAGTGTGAAGTAATCTACAGCGGCTAATCTCTAACCCCGATCACAGCCACACAAGTCTTTTTTGAAACGACCCCCGACCAAATGGTGCACGCAATTAATCTCCAATTCAGCCGCACAAAACAGTCAATTTGTATGTTAAAGAAGGTAGAGAGCTGTGGTCGGACATAAAGGTCTTGAACAGTGTTGTGATGGTGTAGCATGTGTGAGGAGGTGGAGCTGGGGTCGTAGACAGGGACACACAAACGAGTCAAGACCAAGACCAGTGCAGGACAGATGAAAAGAGATGCCAGGGGATAGTTTCAGCAACCAATTCAAACAAAAGTCTCTCAAAGAACGATGGGTTTTTGAGATTTGGAGGCCCGAGCAACACATATACAAATAAGCTTTAAATAAACAGATTTCTCACATCCTTTAAAAATATGCAACCCTAAAAACGTGTACTCCACTCAACTGCAGGTCAGAGAATAGTTTTATAAATCCTAATCCTTTCCTGAATTTTTTTGGACTGCATGTTTTTATTTATTTTTTTTGTTAAATTCAGGGCTTTGGTAACACACAGGCTATCCTCTCTGTTCTTCTTTCCTACAGTGACTGGTGGTTCTCAACACATCCTGCATGGAATTGGCTTCTTGTAAAAGTAGGAAGCAGCACGTGGCTCCTGCAGGAGATACACATGAGATGGACTGTTATTAAATGTCGTGTTAAACCAGGTGTTGCGCTTCAGACATGAGTAAAAACGGACAGACTACAGTCAGAAAAAAGAAGGCAGCAAAAAGTCTCTTTGTAAATAAGTGTGTGCAGTTAATGTTTGTTAGATTTGAGATTTGATTTAAGTGATGTGTTCATACAATATGTGCACTTTTTGGTAAAAAAATTAAATGATACATTGATCATTTGTATGTATGACACTGATAAGGGATTCTTTTAGTACATCAAGGTGGCCCTAACTACACCGCAACAAAAAACTGTAAGCATCAGCACGGATATGAGAAGCTTTTATGAGAAGTTTTCCCTCTTTAAAAACACAAACATGTGATATTACAGAAACGATGTCGACGTCTTGGTATGACCAAGAGTCCTTCATGTTGGAGACAAGACTAAATGAAGCAGAGAGAAAAGGGTCTGTCTTTTTTTAAAAAAAAAGATCCTAAATACTGCAACACTGGTACATGAATAAAACATTAATAAGTGTTAAATGAGCACTTTGTAAATGAGCCATGCAGCAGTTACGTTTTTTGTTTTCACAAACCACACAAAGATGCCCCCGTCCTGCCGACACAGTTATTTTGTAAATGTCGGTCTGAGAGACAGAAGTGCAATAAACAAACTGTAGAAGGAGCCTGACTCCATCTGTCTCTGCTGGACCACCTCAGAGGAACAGCAGCAGTGTCCCGGGACGAGCTGTGTGTTTAAGGAGATAATGGGACACAAAGAAGAAGCCATCGAGCCTCATGCCCCGCTGTGACCTCTGACCTCTCCATGTACTTTCTCCACACTCTTCAGCAAATGCCCCCCTGTGGACCTTTTTACTCAGTGGTTTGTGTAAATTTGGAGTAATTTGTCCAAACAATAACCCCCTCCTTCCCCCCTGTCCCATTTACACAGAGGGGAGTGGGACAGTTTATAAGACAGAATGATACATAGAGGGTTTATTCAACAGTATTAATTAGGTTTTCTACATGAAAAAAAAAAGAATTGGAAAGAAATTTGAAATTGTTACATGTCAAAACTCCAGAGAACCCTGGTTTGGATCAGAACAGCTGCTCTTTGGTCTCAGTCCAGGCCAAACTGTACCAAGGTTTCATTTTTCAGTTGGGTTCAGACCAAACAGGAAAGTCTGGACCAAACCGTGCAGGTGTGAAAGCCCCCTTTTAATGACTTTAAAAGCCTTCTGCAAAAATAAAAAAGCCCTTCTTCTGCTTCTCCACCAAGAGCAACCTTCAGAAGTCGAAGATGTCTAACTCTGTCGACTGCTGTCTTCCTGAGTGTATTAATAGTGTCAGCGCATGATCCTGGTGTAGTCCTAATTGGAACAGTCCCATTGTTGATGATTTACAGAAGCACAGTGGGCCGCTAACAATCCTCCACTGAAGCCGTTTAAGCCTCAGCAAGTGTTTTAATTGGCTGTAAGTCCAGGGACAGTAACAGGACGTGATGATATGGAGGCTGCGACAATAACCTTTGATGTGTTTGTCCACTATCTCCTCGTTGTGCCAGATTAAACATTATCACGGACACTCATAAAGACTCAGGACGGGCTGGCTCTGATGGAGACATAAAGCTGTCTGTGGTTGGAAAACACATGCGGCACTGAGGACGAGGAGGAGGTGTTTGGTTTCAGGATCCACAGGAATTAGGGATGAAAGGTTGTGAAAATAACACCGGGGTCCGAGCCCAGCGTGAAATTGTGAACAGAGGGATTAATGGGACTGTAAAAAAGAGCGTTACAGACACCCACCTCCTCCTCCTTCTCCTCGACGAAAGCCACTTCGGAGGTGAGTCTGAGCAAACCGACCACGTCAAGAAGATACAGAAGAATAATTATGACTTAAATATGATGAAAAAAAAAAAATAACATATGTTGCTAAAACTGCCATTTAAGGGGTTAAAAAAAATCTGAAAAGCCATAATTTTTTTTTTTTTTATGTTGAGGACTGAAGTTATATTAATGACATTCATAAAAAAATTTGGGAACCCTAAGGGTTACAATTCGCTGCAGAGTGTCTTCTTGTTCTGTCGGTCACTGGAATGCAGATAAAGATGGATTGTGAGACAAATGCAAGCCTATTGGCCATTTTAATTCAAATTTTATGTAACGCTAGAATTGATTTCATCTTGGGTTACACACTGTTTAAGTTAACATTATTATCTTTCATCAAATATCTAACTTTATCAGGCTTGGGTCCTGTGGCGAAGCTGCTATTATCCTGGACAATACTCGCCTAGGCCTTAAAATAAATAAGTAATTACTTTACTTCATTGGTAAGTACTCAGTTTTAATACTCACATTCAGACTTCCTATACTTCTTAACTGCTGCCATTCTACAAATAAACAGATGGGACTCTGATTAAGTTTTATATTGGGTTTGAATTTGATCGAGAAATATCGTCAAACGCAATCATTTCTGCATTTTGCGCTCTACTGTTTGTGTTAACCTTTTCTCTGAGCAGCGTCAGTGACATTTAGTGATATTTGAGCATATGGACACACAGCTGAGACGGGACGGGAAAGGAGATAATCCACAAAACTAACATTGGAGTCTGTTGTCTGCTTTTGGAGGATCAATATCACAAACGCAGTGGAGTTTTTTTTATTCAGCTGAGCTTAGGCACAGCACAATCCAACAAGAGTTTACACAAAAGAGAAGTCATAAAGACACACTTAAATATTTTAGATTTGTGTCTAAACTTGGATTAAATCTTGAACTACAGCTGCAGTAGTGTCAGTAGGTCTGGTGGTGTTATCGTGCAGGAGTCCGGTCCGACACATGCAGACCCTCACCTGTCTGGACCTGACCGCAGCGACAGGCTCATGTTCCGTCATCGTCCGGGGTCGTTAACAGCACAGGGTTAGTCCAACCGCACAGCAGCACAATCTTTACTGCTGCTCTTTTATTAATACCAGCTCATTATTGTCTCGTAAGTCATGTGATGCTCACTAATTTCACACTCGAACAATAGACTTTTCTCTTTTCCTGCTTGAAGACCAATCCAGTACATGTTTTCAGTCAGAACCTAAAGTTAAAAGGTAGTTCTGTAACAGTGGTGTCAAACTCAAAAGAGGTAAGGGGTCAAAAAGAATCCTTCCAGGGGTTGAAGATGGTGACCCTTTGGTAGCTTTTATTAAATTGTACAGAGTTTGAATGTAAGGTTTCATTTTCATTTGAACAAACTGATAAGTGACAAGTTTTTATCATTTTTTACATTACTCCATTTATGTCTCATCGAATCCAACTAAAACTTGTTCAAACCCATCTTTAAACTGTCAGAACCAGGCAAAAAGACTCGCAATGCAGACCCCACAAAGGCAGATGTTTCACAGAGGTTTATTTCCAGGCAAAGGTACAGAATCATAATCCAAAGACTAGGTCTAAAAAAGGATAAGGTCTGAACACACTAAAAGTCCAATACACTAAACACGAGGAATGCTTTAGAAGTTCTAAACAACAACTGCACGGAAACTGACCAGCGAACTCACACAAAGGGGGGAAGATAAACTGGCCCTGAACAGGGGAAAACACACAGACTATAAAGGCCACACAACAAGGGACAGGTGGAAGACATTAGGGGCAGAGCAGGTGATCACACTGGAGGAAAAGACACGAGGACAAGAAGACAATCTGACAGACAAGGGTATGACACTTCACAATAGGACACAGGAATTCACATTCAATACATAACCAGACTGACTAACATGAGGGTGGGACTTAAACCTCCTCAAATCCACCTAAAACCTGTTCAAAACCATCTTAAACCTGTTCAAATTCAACTAAAGCCTGTTCAAAAGCATTTAAACATGTTCAAATCCAACTAAAACCAGTTCAAAACCATTTAGACATGTTCAAATCCATCTAAAACCTGTTCAAAACCATCTTAAACCTCCTCAAATCCAACTAAAACCTGTTCAAAACCATCTTAAACCTCTTCAAAGCCAAATAAAACCTGTTCAAAACCATCTTAAACCTCTTCAAAGCCAAATAAAACCTGTTCAAAACCATCTTAAACCTCTTCAAATCCAACTAAAGCCTGTTCAAAACCATTTAAACATGTTCAAATCCAACTAAAACCAGTTCAAAACCATTTAGACATGTTCAAATCCATCTAAAACCTGTTCAAAACCATTTAAACATGTTCAAATCCATCTAAAATCTGTTCAAAACCATCTTAAACCTCTTCAAATCCAACTAAAGCCTGTTCAAAACCATTTAAACATGTTCAAATCCAACTAAAACCAGTTCAAAACCATTTAGACATGTTCAAATCCATCTAAAATCTGTTCAAAACCATCTTAAACCTGTTCAAATTCAACTAAAGCCTGTTCAAAACCATTTAAACATGTTCAAATCCAACTAAAACCAGTTCAAAACCATTTAGACATGTTCAAATCCATCTAAAACCTGTTCAAAACCATCTTAAACCTCTTCAAATCCAACTAAAACCTGTTCAAAACCATCTTAAACCTCCTCAAATCCAACTAAAACCTGTTCAAAACCATCTTAAACCTCTTCAAAGCCAAATAAAACCTGTTCAAAACCATCTTAAACCTCTTCAAAGCCAAATAAAACCTGTTCAAAACCATCTTGAACCTCTTCAAATCCAACTAAAGCCTGTTCAAAACCATTTAAACATGTTCAAATCCAACTAAAACCAGTTCAAAACCATTTAGACATGTTCAAATCCATCTAAAACCTGTTCAAAACCATCTTAAACCTCCTCAAATCCAACTAAAACCTGTTCAAAACCATCTTAAACCTCTTCAAATCCAACTAAAGCCTGTTCAAAACCATTTAAACATGTTCAAATCCAACTAAAACCAGTTCAAAACCATTTAGACATGTTCAAATCCATCTAAAATCTGTTCAAAACCATCTTAAACCTCTTCAAATCCAACTAAAACCTGTTCAAAACCATCTTAAACCTCTTCAAATCCAACTAAAGCCTGTTCAAAACCATTTAAACATGTTCAAATCCAACTAAAGCCTGTTCAAAACCATTTAAACATGTTCAAATCCAACTAAAACCAGTTCAAAACCATTTAGACATGTTCAAATCCATCTAAAACCTGTTCAAAACCATCTTAAACCTCTTCAAATCCAACTAAAACCTGTTCAAAACCATCTTAAACCTCCTCAAATCCAACTAAAACCTGTTCAAAACCATCTTAAACCTCTTCAAAGCCAAATAAAACCTGTTCAAAACCATCTTAAACCTCTTCAAAGCCAAATAAAACCTGTTCAAAACCATCTTGAACCTCTTCAAATCCAACTAAAGCCTGTTCAAAACCATTTAAACATGTTCAAATCCAACTAAAACCAGTTCAAAACCATTTAGACATGTTCAAATCCATCTAAAACCTGTTCAAAACCATCTTAAACCTCCTCAAATCCAACTAAAACCTGTTCAAAACCATCTTAAACCTCTTCAAATCCAACTAAAGCCTGTTCAAAACCATTTAAACATGTTCAAATCCAACTAAAACCAGTTCAAAACCATTTAGACATGTTCAAATCCATCTAAAATCTGTTCAAAACCATCTTAAACCTCTTCAAATCCAACTAAAACCTGTTCAAAACCATCTTAAACCTCTTCAAATCCAACTAAAGCCTGTTCAAAACCATTTAAACATGTTCAAATCCAACTAAAGCCTGTTCAAAACCATTTAAACATGTTCAAATCCAACTAAAGCCTGTTCAAAACCATTTAAACATGTTCAAATCCAACTAAAGCCTGTTCAAAACCATTTAAACATGTTCAAATCCAACTAAAACCAGTTCAAAACCATTTAAACATGTTCAAATCCAACTAAAACCTGTTCAAAACCATCTTAAACCTCCTCAAATCCAACTAAAACCTGTTCAAAACCATCTTAAACCTCTTCAAAGCCAAATAAAACCTGTTCAAAACCATCTTAAACCTCTTCAAAGCCAAATAAAACCTGTTCAAAACCAACTTAAACCTCTTCAAATCCAACTAAAGCCTGTTCAAAACCATTTAAACATGTTCAAATCCAACTAAAGCATGTTCAAAACCATTTAAACATGTTCAAATCCAACTAAAGCCTGTTCAAAACCATTTAAACATGTTCAAATCCAACTAAAACCAGTTCAAAACCATTTAAACATGTTCAAATCCAACTAAAACCAGTTCAAAACCATTTAAACATGTTCAAATCCAACTAAAACCTGTTCAAAACCATCTTAAACCTCCTCAAATCCAACTAAAACCTGTTCAAAACCATCTTAAACCTCTTCAAATCCAACTAAAGCCTGTTCAAAACCATTTAAACATGTTCAAATCCAACTAAAACCTGTTCAAAACTATTTAGACATGTTCAAATCCATCTAAAACCTGTTCAAACCCGTTTTAAACCTGTTCAATAAAATGTAAACCTGTTAAATACCATCTTAAACCTGTTCAAATCCAACTAAAACCCATTCAAAACCATCTTAAGATGTATTTTGTGATTATAACTGAATCCCGCAAACATGAAGAAAATGTCATTATAGAGCACATTTTGTACAAAAGTAACTCTGTACTTTACAGAATTGACAGAAAATGAGATAAACAAGTCCTAGCAAAGAACAAACATAAGCTCGTGTCACAGATGTCACAGACTCATCCTAAAAACAAAACTCAAACTCTGGCTGCACCAAAAACAAAACTGGAAAGTGCTGCCTTTAGACATTATTTCGACATGAGCTTGTGTGCTTTTAATTTGAGCTATTAGTTATATTTATTTAATGTTTTCATGTTGTTTAATTAATTTTAACGTGCTGTTTTTTTTTTCTTTTTTTTAGGGGGGGGGGGGTATATTTCTGTACCACATTGTTTAATCTTTAAAGCACTTTTAAAATAAAGTTGGTGCAGTTGGAGTCAACAACATCAAGAAATGGAGATGTTCCAGAGCATTTTCGAGTTTTGGATGTCTTACTTTTAGCTAAAGCATCAGGAGTTTTGTGTCGGACAACAGGAGCATGTACAACCTACAACAACATCCAACACATGGGAATAAAGTCAGGACTCAATGAGCATGTTAACACTTAGCACTCACAAAACGGCTGTTTGCTCAGGACGGATGTTAGTGCCAGGTCTGAACGAGGCTCAGAGACTGGACTAAGGTCAGTAGAGTTCAAACCGCCCCCGGCGTTCACACTCTCACTTTCCACTCGACTTCTGCCACTGACCCTTTCCTGAGGCCAAACCGAACTGGAACAAGGGTCTCCTCATCTACGGGGTTTGTATTTAAAGACATTACACTCATTTTATTAACTTTACTGCTCCCAAAGTGTCGTTAACACGCTTGTAACGCTTGTAATGTGGAGCTGAAATACATCTGTAAATGATTTGTCCGCAGCGCTGTTTTAGAACGTGAATAAAGACCTGGGGAAGAAGGCTCACAGAACAAATGAGAGCAGGAGTTAACCTTGCACAGCCTCCATTAGACATGCGCTGGTGCTTCTAACTGCACCGAGGGCCGAGGGGGATCGATCTAATGTCACTTTGAGGAAAACACTCAGACAAAGTAATCCAATTAGAACAACCGATCGCCATCAGCAGCTATTGTTTAAAAATGGGCCTCAAGTGAGAAACAGTCCCGAAGCAAAAGGGAATGAATTGTTTCTGTCTCAAAGTGAAGCCAGTGCAGAAATGTGTGTGTATATTCTTAAAAACTCACAGAACCAAACGGTGGAAGCATAGTCTAAGGCTTAGAAGAAGAATCATGGGAAGGTTATCCCTCTGGCTCGTAAACACCAAATGATTCTTAAAAAAAAATGGATCTGATGATAAATTTACTGTTGGATCTTTTAAACAGAAAATGTAAGACACCAAATATACAACATGGTCCAAACGTCCAAACGCAGGACTGTTTTTGAGTTGTACATGGGGGATTTTCCACAGAAACGCAGGTCTTAGTGATGGTAACTAGGGTTAGGACTGGGAGCTGAACTGGTTTCATGAAGACTAGTCTGGACTCCCAAAGACTAACACCAGTCAGACTTCATAAGCTACGTACGATACTGCAGAGCGTGGACAGAACCATGAGGTTGAGCGTGGTAGAGCGGTCGTCCTTCAACCGGAAGGTTGGTGGGTCGATTCCTGCTCTCCCCACAGTCCATACTGTCGTTGTGTCCTTGGGCAAGACACTTAACCAACCAGTGGTGTTCCAGCTGTAACACTGGTGAATGGAAGCTTCATGTAAGTCGCTTTGGATAAAAGTGTCAGCTAAATCAATAAATGTAAATGTAAATGTAAGAAACTAAGGTGGAATTAATTTCCCTTCACCTCACTTTGAGAACAGAAGTACAACAACGTTATTCATTTCAGGAGCAACTCCAGCCACAGGTCCAGGTCTGTGCCAGTTCCAGGCCCGGGAAAAGTAGAGAGGGTTGCATCAAGAAAGGCCTTCTAAACCTGTTCAAAACAAAAAAAAACATTGCCAAGCTTACTTCTCGCTGTAGTGACCCCCGGATGGCACTTAATATTTATTTATTTGTAAAGACTATCCAAGCAGCAAGTTGGAAGTAGAAAAAAGAACATGTCTCTGAAATGGTATTATCATTTTCTGCTCCCTCTGTATAAAATAATGTCTTGCAACATGTCCTTGACCCGGGGACAGGAGGTTTGTGTCCAGCTGAGGGCACTGCGTCAGTGAAATAAACATGACTCGACTGATCTCATGTTTAAGATCCATCAAAATGATTTTGAGAATATATATTTTTGGGCTAAAAGCTACACAGTGCTACTTTAAAAGTGTGATTGAGCAAACTGTGAAACCATTAGCTCTTGCTGCATTAAGTGCGTTTAACCAAAGTTTCAAAGTAAAACTCTCCAAAACCCGAGAGGTGCTGTAATGGATGTGTGAAAATGTGACCAGACAATGTGGTTTAGGAGGTTGTTTACATTTACAATATTGGTTTTCTAGCACCTACTCCTGTTGTGTTATGGATGATATAATAACCAGGTCCCAGACACCTGAGTGTAGCAACAAAGACAAAATACTGTGTTTCTGTGCTTCATTAAGTCATGTTCTGTTAGTGTTGTATAAATTTAAAGTTTCCCGTTTTAGACAGCACACCTACTGGCCTGGCAGACACACGTATACAGTATTCTCAACAGCGGAGCAGTCGTTTGCCCTTTTGTGTTGCATAATTGTGTTTTTCATTTATTTTAGGTTGCATTGGTCGAAGTATGGTCCAGGAACGTGAACAGAGAATGGCTTGAACATAAGGTTATGCCGACACCTCTGTTACTTTCACCTGCAACATGATGGCAAAATTAAAAATGTTATTCCAAAATACATAGAAACATAAAAGAATGACTTTGTTCCTGAAAACAATAAACCAATCTTCAGCCTACACCCTTTCTGTCAATGTGAAGTTTTTTTTTATTATTTAGGTTTTTGAAAGTAAATCATTATTCATTTTTTGACCAAAATAAACTAAACTAAAGAAGCCATGTTTTACGTAAAGTAGTAAGATCTCGATTCTTGACACAGACACATGGTGTAAACTGTGCATTTCTTTTTTGTCCTAAATGTCCTGCCCGCTCTGTTGTTGACTCATTCTGCTCTGCTTCGTTTCTTAGCAACCCGTTAGCTCCTAATGGACGTTTAGGCGAGGCTTGTGGGTAAAATCTGCTGGAGAGGACAGAGCTGTGAGGAAGTGTTAAAGAGAGGAATAAGCAGCAGGATGAAAGGTTTTTAATGTGGAGCTAATTGTCAGTGGCCTGTGGAGCGTCCAGCCCAGAGCCCACCGAGACAACTAAAGCAAACAGTGCCTGAACATCAGGCTCTGGAGACAATCACCTCCAACACAACACAGCACAGGCCCAAGCGTAGACTGAACAAATCTGTTTCCACCTGGGATCTTTATTTGCCAATTGAGCCACTTCTGACCTCAGTAGATTTTAGATCAGACTTCAATATATCAACAGTTAGATTCAGCGGCCATTTATCTATTTAAGATTTAAAAAAGAATGACAGGTGTGTTTAAGACGTGAGCCTTCACAATCAGAAATTATAAATTAAATTATAAAGCTCTAGTGGCACAATCAGACGCCAGAAGAAAATGAGACCCCACTCAATAACAGTGGAACAAACGCCAGAGAAAGTACAAAACCGAAGAGGAACAATATCAACTAAAGCTATTTGTCATTTAAAAACACAACAAACATTAAATAATTAATACTATGAATAATTACAATTTAGTTTGATTGGGTTTAGCTTTAACTTAAGCTGTATTTGAGTCGATTAGAACCAAGAAGGTGCAGCAACTTCATCAAATAAGCACAGCTGGAGGTTGATGTCATGTTTTTTTTTTTAACTCTTAGTACTGCAAAAAGGGCCAAGACATTCATGAGCTAAATTAATGTTTTAATTTTTTTCTAATGCAAACCCTTCATGTGATTATTTTTACTGCATTTGTTCACAGACAGCAGCATGTCCCTGCAGGGCTACCGTAGGAATTCAAAGGGGGAGTGTATAGGGTGAAATTGTCAGATGCCATCTCCTGAAAGTTAGAATTTCTTCAAAATTGTACTTTTTCTTTTGAATTTGAATTGTTTTTTTTTGCTTCATATGACTTCTTTTGTTTCTTTTTTTATTTTAAAATAGAAATTAGTGTTTCTTCTGCTCTTACAAAAGTCACTTTTCTTTTTCATGTTGCTAATTTTCTACAATTGTTTTAAAATTGTTGAAAATGTTGTAATAAATTGTAATGTATTAATAAAAAAGAAACAAAAACCTCAAATAATCCACAACCTATTTCTGCAAAAAAGATTTAATTTCTTTACAACTCTCGAGTCAAAAACACACTCCATATACAAGCAGCAAAATCATCAGGAACATTTACTCTATAATAAATACAAGTCTTTGCCCGTGTGCGAAAAAAAAACAAAACAAGTGGGAGCATATTTACATTACACCATAAATAATGCAAGGCCAAAGAAATTTATGAAAAACAACCCAAACTTGTATAAATATAGGTTCATTTGAAAACAAAAAAAGGAAACACACAATTATAACTTCATATTAAATGCAATTAATTGGGGTCTGATTGCATATAGTCACAGCCGCTGTCACTTATTCCAGAGAAAACCATAAAACCGACTGATATTAGGTCGAGTGACTTGACGTGATACGAACATGTGAGACGAGTTAACTATGTCCATAAATCTATTTATGTTCTGCCCTGGGTTTGTTACAGAGACACGATTAATGGATGTGACAATTTCCTGACAGATACAAACACATGAGGAAGAAACGGCAAGACAATGGGTTTGCATATTTGTTTGTGAACTTAGATACAGTATGGTTTGAGTGTTTAGGTGCTGATGGGGTTGTAAAATGTGAACTACAGCTAAACCGGTCTCAGATGACTGTTCAGTTCAAGATGGCTTGGTGAAGCTAAACGTATGTGACCGTCAGCGATTAGGTTTGACATTTTTAGAAGCTGTGCAATGGGTTTTTTGGAGCCGGCCCTTACTTCAACATAGGTTTCCTTCACAGTAACTGATATATGTTTACAACTGGACTGAGGCAGGCACTTCTTTAAATGTTTATTTTATTTTTTAGCTGTGTGGCTCTGGCTTTTGAACAGCATTGATTAAAGGCAATACAATAACTGGTGCCACATGTAACAATATTTCAAATATTACCGACTATTACTTTAAATATCCATTAGATCCTCACTTTTGCTCAAGCATTCGGTTCATGATAATTCTGTCTTATGTCAACTATCAATAACTCTCATTGAAGAGAGACACATGTTTTTTTTTCAATGGCAGATCAAATTGTGTCATAGATATTTATCTGTAAGTGGTTTTCCAATAAACATCACAGACACACATACAAAGAATTTAGCTGGTCTCTTTTGGTTTGGGTTAGATTTCTAGGAGATGGAACAAATACACGCAGATTGAACTACCTCAGAATTAGGGGACTGTACCGACAGATGCAGAACAAACTGCCTCTGCACCAATTTGAAAAAGCCAATCAGAGAAACAAAGCACTACATAAAACCTGCCCAATTTTAGAGAAATGACTATGGGTGGTTGGTTGTATTGAGCTTGGTGTAAGATGTGGTAAGTGGGAGGAGTTCCAGAGCCATTTCACATTGCTAAGAAAATAAATGGGTCTAACTGGCCAGGCTAGTGACACTTATCCATCAGCCAATCAACAGACAGAAGAGTGTTTGGCTCCACCCCTCAGCTAAAGTTCCAATATTGGATACCTCATCAAAAGGATACCGACACTGATACAAACCTGTTACTATTTCATTTGTTTGACTGAGGTTTAAGTTCTATCCACAAGTTCCAATACAACCACATTTTAAAACCTAAACTGTCATAAAATGGAAGAGCATGTCGTCATGTGTTTGGATTAAAAAAATGGAGGAAGTTATGTTGATTGGTGACAGGGCACAGGTTGTGACAGGAAGTGAGCAGCTCAGAGGCAGGAGTATGTCGAGCGTTAGCTGCCGTTGGTGATGATAACAGAGGTGCCTTTGAGGGTGGGGGTCTGCTCTGATGCGATTCGAGTGTGGGGGCCCATATCGTAGTGTGCAGGGTCGTAGAGGTGCTCCAGTGTGTATCCGCTAAGGGAGTAGGCCGTGTGCTTGTGGTGCTGGTGTGAAGGGTACAGGGCGGGGGCTGGGGTGGGGAGGCGGAGCAGGGGCCCATTCGGCTGTAAGGGTGGTGTAATGGCAAAGAAATGGAGGACAGGTCGCTCTGGAGGTAGTCTTTGGGTTTGTGGAGGCGTTCAGAAACAGGGCTGCTGAGTTTGGACAAAGGGGCGGGGCTTGGAGTGGGGCTGATTACGTGACTCAGGCCCCGACAAACCATGGTCTGTAGCGGGAGGGGCCCCTGGGTGTAGTCGGAGGTAAAACAGGGTCCCGGGCCTTTGGGGAGTCCATTAGCAGGGCCCAGCGGGACGTCCTGAGGACCCTTCCGAACGTGAAGCTGACTCTCTTCTTCTTTGATCATCTGCTGCGTGGCTCGGATCAGTGTCTCAATCTTGCTGGGCTCCTGGGGGCTCGAGCGGTAGTGGTCCAATCTGTAGCGGTCCCCTGAGTCACTGGCCGAGCCTCCGTCCGGAGAGCTGACCACGCTGTCCTCGTCCCAGTGGCCTCGACCTAAAGCTGCAAGAACCGGCACATTAAAAACACATTAACATTGTTTTTTGTTAGGAAAAACAGACCTAGAGCCCAGAACTGAGAACATGTCTGCCATTATTCAAATAAAAGGTTGCTGAGTATGCTTAATGTTTCTGACTTGGTTTAGTTCCATAATCTTAGATCTATACAAAATGCTCTAAATGGTCTTTACAACCCTTTTTCTGCAATGTAAAAAGATGCCCCTGGGATTTTTTTGTGGCAGAACTTTGATGTAATTGACAATTTTCAAAAAAGCTAGGGCCAAGTATCACCGTGGTAGCTGTGGATGGCTGTGATGTGAGGCATGCTGCTGTCATAGCCCTCTGCGGTGTCTTTACTCGGGGGCAGTATGGAGCGCGCCGTGCCCCACCAAGCCTCTCTGTTTGATGGAGGAGCTCCCAGGAAGTAGCGTCCCGCCTCACACCGGCCGCGCTCGCAGCTCTGGCCCTGACCGTGAGAGTGAAGGTGAGTGTGTCCGTCTGTGGAGGGGGGGTGGTGCTGCTCCTCCGTCAGGCTGTAGCAGAGCGGCCGGGGGTCATTGAACTGTCTGTACACACAGGAGGCATCCAGGCCGTCACTGTGCTCCAGCAGCTGAGGAGAAGCTGAGTCTGTGAGAGGACTGCTGCCCCAGGGACTGTCCCGGTCAGACTCTGAGCGCTCCGTCTGGAAACTAGGATACTGCAGGGACAAGAAAGAGGGGAGCTGTTATATAATGATGATCCCTGGAAGTGTAGTTTACCTAAAAACTGTTAAAATAGTGTGTTTGCAGATAAAGTATGTGTATGTGTAAGATAGTATGCTATGGCACTCAATCTCCAATCACTCACCTAAACGTTTTAAAAGCTATAGTAGACCTTGGGCTGGTTTAGGCACAAACATTGAAGTTGTCAGACTTAATTAAGCCATTGTTCAAAGCACTTTAGTTCTTGGTTGACCATGGTGCTATAAATATTAAATAAACTAAGAATATTACACTACACAATATAAAATATCTGTCAGAAGCAATTGAAGCAGCATTTTCAAATCTATGTCATCTCTGTAAATGTTTTAAAAAGAAACACAGTAGTGTGAACATGGCCTGGGTCTGTGATCATGGGGAAAGAAGAAATTGTCATCAGATTCTTAAACAGCTTAATCATTCTCTGAGCTCTTTTTGGAAAGTATCCATTGTTCCTTAAGGCATTTGGCTGATGGTCCATGACTTCACTGTTTCAGTAATCACAAGATTAAAGCTATTAGATCATCTAGATAAACATTTATTATTTACAACAGGCGTATCATTTAATTTCTCTAAATAAAAGCTGTGCCTGGTGGCTCACTCTTGTCCCTTGTCATTAAAGTAGCTTATTGGCTTATTTGGAGCCACATCCTCATCTTCTCACAAGTTTAATAAAGGCTACAAACTACAAAAACATACTTTAAAAGAATAATGTCTTCATTTCTTCAACTTAGGTTTTATTAAATTAAACGTACATTCAGTGACAATTAGTATTGCTGGCTAACTTAACAGCAGGTTAGAACAGTACTTCTCTATTGTCTAATGAGCGTTCTCAGACATGTGAGGATTTTTTATTGTGCTACAGTCCTGCTTGGCAAAAAGTTGGTAGTGTACGGGAAAAGTAGCATTAAAAGTCTGTAACTTTCAAGATACAGAGCACCAGTGTAAATTTCTTCAACCCAAATCACTGAAATGTTGAAACAAATAAATTATATGTAGGTAAATGTCTGGTCATTGTTGGAAAAAAGAAGAAAGTGTAGGTTAAACAGTAAATACAGCCGGACAAAAGGTTACTGTAAATTTGCTTCTTGACTGGTTGTTTTTTTTAACTAAAAAAAAATGCACAACACAAATAGGGGTATATCATCATCCCTTTAATGTGTTTGTTTTATGGCTGTTGTTTGGGTTTCCTACCACTATAAGCTTATATTAAATCATAATAAAAACTCTTGATAGCTGCAATAACATTGGATTGGATCATTAGTAACAACTTGAGTTTTTACCACCTGTTTAGGCAGCATAACAAAAAAAAAAAAACAACTGCTGGAGCCCCCTGTTCATCTGATTAGAAAGAAGGTGTCTCCCATCTTACCTGTGTATAAGGCGATAGTCTAGCTTTGGTCTTGGGCCGGGACACTCTGCTCTTGGGGGTCCTGCAGCTCTCTGTGAGGTTTGTTGCGCTGCTGCTGCCGTATGGGAATGAAGACTTGGACGAGATCTGGTCCAACGAAAGCTGTAGTCCTTTATACTCCGTCTCCCTGAGGACACACATGTTGTTACCCCACCTGATGTTTTACCATCAGTGCATTGTGCATTGGTTTATAACAGTCCATAATTACAGCCCGTACCCTGGAAAGAACGTTTAATAAAGCCCACAAACAGCCTAGGTGCAAAAACCCATTAACATCTGTTTAGCAATTAGAGCTTCATGAGGATGCAGGGGGGCCCAGCGTGCAGACAGCCTGTTTGTGTTACCATCTGGGGGTTGGGCTGTGCTGGGGACGCTTCGAGCGGCTGTTGGGTTGCTTGTTTTACCAGAAGGATTGCAGCAAAGGCCTTCTACAAACACTCTACAGAGGGAGAGCTGTCCAATCAAATAGATGCGGAGATTAAAGGCTATGTCTGGCTAAATCAGGCCCATAGGAGAGGCTCGGACGTCTCACTGCAGGGAAATGGGAATTGATTTCACCAGGGATGATGAATCAAGTTTGAGACAACAGAAAAGCTGGACAGGGTTTACTCGAGACAAACAGTGATCCATTGTTCGCACACAGCTTTTTTTTGCTCTCTTCAATCTCCTGCCGCACAGACACACATCACAAGGATTTACATTAGCTACAGTTGGAGGGGAATCTACAAAATCACATCTAAACAAGAGCTGTTGCAAGAACTGCCAATAATCCACATTTACTACAAATCAGTTCTTACCATGGCAAAATATTTTGAAAATTCCCCTCTGAATATATCTTATTTTTAACAGAGCCTGAATTATTTGAGTTTTCTCAAATTATTGAGAAATTTTAATTATCAACCTCTAAGACTCTGACACAAACCTTTAAAACATTTAAAGGTGAGTATGGTAAAAATATAGCTGTTCTGAAAATTTGCCCAGTTCCTTTATTTAAAACACAAATTGAAATTGAAAATTAGCTTTATACCTCTTTAATAAGCTGATGTGATGTTGCATTTCACAAAACAATAGCCAGCCATTTTGGACTTGCATTGTCAGCAATTTTACAGGGAATAAATTTTTTATATTGCTCTCTTTTTGAATAATCACATTTGGGACTGGCGACTTGGTGGGCAGAAGATATTGTAAAGGTACAGTAAATGAGTAAAAGCCAGGACTTGAATAGGTTGGCTATTGTTATAACGTTATCACAAATTGCAATGTCCATACTAATTGAAATGAATGAAATAATTTAACAACAAAACATATGACCCTCTACATACATGACATTTACACTTGTCAATATACTTGTACAATCAGAGTCTTAAATCAAATGAAGCCAAATGAAAAGTGGCACAAGTGGAAATGATTCCACAGACTTGATTATCCTAAATGCAACTTTTCTGATGCCAAAGGAGACATTTTAACATTGTAGCTTAGTACAGTTATCTCACATGGCAGCCCTCCTTTGAGGCTGTTAAGACTTTAATGTAGCTACTCCCACAGAGACAAAGATGATGTGTATTTTTCATAGCTGATTGGTAAACACATTGAAAAAGTTGCTGACAATAATTCTGCATTATGTAGCCTAGAGCAGGCCTACAGAAGCAAGCTGTACAGCTTACACAAAAGCCTTGTTTCCAAGGTGTGTTACGATGTGGGTCAAGTAAGGACAGCACAGTTGAATAAAGTTAATGTAAAGAAGAGAGTAAATATTTGTGTTTAGACTGCAGTGTTTAATTCCATCCTTCTGAAAGCAGACAACTCTGATGGAACCAAAGGCATTCCCAATGGAGGACAGTATGGCTAAGAGTTTTTGTCCTTGCAGTTCAACAAATGACCACTGGGGGAATCTAGTTTGAATAATAGGTCTATATTCAGCTTAAACCAATGACAGTATATACTATAGACAACTTCCGTCCATTGGTCCCCTATTCATCGATATTGTCCTTATCACAGAGAATTAAAATGGGCGGTTACATTAGAGCTTTTCGGCTTTTAATGCATAGTAAAACAATAGTTTTCAGATAGCATAAACGGACATATTAATCAAAAATGTACCCTCCTCCAGAATTGTCATGTAGTAAAAACTTAGCTCTAGAGACCGGAGCCATCTTTTGTACCAGGCTATAAACATGATTTTTTACACTTGTAAAGTCGCCATTGGGTTTCTTCTTATATTTGCGCTTTTGGAGCCTGCCCTCTGGTGGATGGAGGTATAATGCTGTATATAACTGTGTGCGGCGCCCTTCCTTGAGGAACTTTAAGGGGTTCCATGAGAGAGGCTTGGCTTAAACCTGTATAAACTGGTGAAACAGTTCTGCATCAATGACTGTGAGGAGGTAGGTAGAGAGCGCTGAGAGTTTATCAGAGCTGAGCACACAGTGGGAGTTCACACACAGGTGAAGTGCCTTTATCACCTGTTATCTGAGGCTGAATACACTAAAGCTACCGGCGAACCAACACAACCTCTGATAACCAACGCTGCACACAACTCTGTGTTCTCATTGTTCAAAGTGTGAGGCAGAAAAAGCATGTTGTCCCATTTGAACCAGCCCGAAAAGATTTAGGGAAAAGGCAGAGAATCAAGGCATCTTTCTCTCAGAGCAAGCTGCAGCCCATAAACGCTCATCAACTTTAGAGCCCATCAATTAAAAGATCATAAACAGAGATATATTGGATCTGATGCAGGGAGCGGAGAAAATGTGTGTCAAGCTGTTACAGCCAGTTGCGCAGCTTAATGGACGCTTTTATAGGCATTAAATCATTATGTGCTGGCTTGTACATCTGTCAAATTCACACATTAGGGCAGTAAAATAACGGGATAATAGGAGAATAAGTGCTGTGCCTTGCTTATGCATAAGAGTGTGGTTCACAGCAGGAAGAGTCAACCAGGATTTTACTGTGAATTTATTAAGAATGAAAACAAAGATGTAGGTTGTAAGGATTTAAGGAGCAGTAAAGCACAGTGCAACTTCAATGAAGGAAAAGCTATATATATATATATATATATATATATGGTCTATGCATGGTAAGAAACATTTGAGAAACAATAACACTTTGTGTGGCGTCACAGAAAAAATATTTTAGTTTGATTTCGCCAAAGCATGAACAAAATGAGATATAAAGTTTTTTAGGAGTTTTGGGGCAATTTGTAAAACACTGTTTTTAATGCCAAGAAAAGTGTAACGTGTTTTGATTGTGCAGTGAGGGTCATAAAAGTGCTTTAGGACCCTTAGATATAAAATAATGGCAAATTTCACTGATGTTTTCCATTGAATATTCTTATGTTTTTGTAAAATTTGGAGATTGTTTTCACAATTTCTAAAGCAATATTTCAAAATGTGATTTTTTTATTGAAACACAGCTTTGCTTCCATTTTTATCTGATGTTATTTCTTCTCTAAATGCTAAATCAAGTAAACTAAAAATAAACTGCTAACCCAATTTTTTACAAATGTTTGTATTTTTCTTTGGCGCCTAAGCAAGAAAAACCTTTTAGCGCTGTACTAAATACTGCAAATGCATTGTTATAGCAATCACACATTTAATCTTTGTGTACATGACGTTAGTGACTCAAGGGTCAAGAATTTGAATAATATTTTATAACCTTTACTGAGATAAAGGGGGCATTAAATTTTTTTTATTGAAATATTCAACATAGTTTGTATTTCAAATATTGTGCATCTATTTTTTATAGTAGGTGTAGTAAATCAGCTTGGTTTGTGAAATTAGATTATAGTGGTCTAAGTGATTAATTAGAAACACTGTAAGTATTTTTGGTTGGAAAAGAATCACAACTGCAAATTATTTGTGAGAATTAAGCAACTTCAAACAAGTTTTTTGAGAAAGTATAAAAGCCAAAGTAAGACTCCAGCCTGTTTATACAGGTCTAGATAAACTGTACTGATGTCTCCACAGGCAGCAGACGAGACATGAGCACATTCTGCAAACCCACCGAACAATGGGCTCAGACGCTGTGACATAAGGTCAATCCATTGGTCGCAGATAGAATACAAATCTGTCCCACCTTTAACAGAACAGCACACCGCGGAGGTAGAGAAAATACTAGCTTTCCATTCCGACATTACACTCCCTTTGTTTCAATGTAGTAAAGAAGGCAAAAATGACTCGATCTAACTTTCTCTATTTCTGGATTGGGCAAACCTAGCTTCAACAAACATGTGTCATATTTCCAATTAACCTTTAGTTAATTGCTTCCCAGAAACTGTTTGCGTATATCTCCAGTTCCAATACTCATTATCTTTTCAAAGCAGGGGATGACAGCGCGGCGCAGTTCCCAATTACAGCTATGAAACTTGAGTTACATCAGAGGTGGGCTGACAGACATCTCATCTGTACATATCTCTCTGTCAATAGGAATCCATAGTGTTTAGTGTCGGCTGTAACTATTGAATTTTACAAAAGACACTATAAATGTGTTGTGGGAGTGATCTATCATATGTCATTACTCTCAGATGAAGTCATTATTCATCCTGATCCTTGTCACGCAGAGGCCAAACCCAGTATATAAACTATTATGGGATGCTAGTTTCACACATGTTTGCTAATATACATTATTGTGATTAAAGTCAGTGAACTGTATTGGGCCAAAATTATAAGACGGCATTATTATTATTATTACTATGATTATTATTTTTATCGCAGCTCCTTTATTGTCTACCAAAGACAGACCATTTTTTTTGTCCAAATAAAAACCAACTACAACTGCTTGAGACATTTCTAAAGTCAAACTAACAAGCTTCAAATCTGTTAATTAAAAATTAAACATTAAAAACATTTCAAAAACTAAAAGACCGTACTGGCTCTACATTTGTTAATCCACATTTTACTCATAGCCTGAACAGACATGCAATAACTCTGACTGAAGTGGGTTGATACCTGGATTAGATTTGAGCTTTTCACATAAGTTTAATTATTGATTAGTGAGGCAGTAGCTCAGTGGGTAGAGCAGTCGTGGGCAAGACACTTAACCCACCTTGCCTCCAGTGGCTGTAACACTGGTAATTTCTGTAGAACAACAATGTAAGTCACTTTGGATAAAAGCGTCAGCTAAATGAATAAATTTAAATGATTAAATATTGATTGTTTGTGCAGTATTGTGGCAGCCTTTGTGATTTTCAAAAACCTTCTATTGTCCGTCTGCTGGATGAATATGACTTTGTATCACTAAGCCCCGCCCCCATTGTCAGTGGCCAATCACATTTGAAAGTCAACATACAAACAGTGTGTTTCTTTTGTAGATATGTGCAGACTGTAGTGAGGACTCACGTGAGGACGTAGTTGACACTGACAATGCAGTGAGGCCGGGACGAGCGGCTGTTGTGTACGATGGTTGCATAACTCTGGACCCACACCCAGCCGCCCTGTTTGGCCAGAAAACGATAGTACTTTGTGGTGACCTGACCTTTTACTAACACTGTAACAAGAGAAAAGAGAGAACAATCATTTAAATTACATATTAGTTCACATTTCAAAAACCAGACATACAAATGTGTGTTAAAGAAAGTACTATTCATTCATTTTCTACTGCTTTGTCACGTTAGGGGTCGCGGGTGACTGGAGCCTATCCCAGCAGCTTTGGGCCTGAGACGGGGTACACCCTGGACAGTGGCCAGGTCGCAGGGCTAACATTTAGAGACAGACAGTGACAGACAACCATTCTCTCTCACATTCATTCACTAGGGACACTTTAGAGTTGCCGATTAACCTGTACATGCATGTCTTTGGACGGTGGGAGGAAGCCAGAGTGAACCCACAGTAACACGTGGGGGACTACTCACAGAAAGACCAGAATTGGCCGAGAATGTTTGAGTCAGCCGGGGTTTTGAACCCACGACCTTCTTGCTGTGAGGCAGGAGTCTAACCACTTTGCCACCCCAAGAAAGTACTAAATGTTTTTTAAATTATTATTAAGTTAAGTTCAAATCCACATAAAGAGAAATTTAAACTGGTGTGGTGATTGTTAAACTGTCATTTGGTTTGGGGTAAAAAAAATTAAAATAAGCACGCATAAATGGTGCATTATACATAACAAGAAAAGTGTAGCTTTTCTGAGCCAAGCTTTGGAACTGGAAACTGTCAAGATGAAAAGCTAAAACTAATTGAAGCTAATGGAAAGCACAGCAAAAATACTTTAACCTTTTTGTACAAGGTTTTTAAAAACTCACAGAGGTGATGAGCGCAGCGCAGGTGGAAGGAGTCACAGCTGTGAACGTGATGGTAAAGGGTCTTTTCTATTAGATCCTGAGGCTCGTAACCTGTCAGCTCTGCGACCCTGAACAATACAAGGCACACATGTTACAAACAAGCACTGAAATAGAATCGCCAATGAACACTGCCAAAACAATACCGTGAGTCGAGGAAGATGAGCTTCATGTCCAGACTGGCTCTGAACATGAACATGTTGCTGTGCAGTTTGATTTCGGTGACGGCGCTCGGAGGCAGTGAGTGACCCACCGCCACCAGCCCCACGTTCTGATAACAGCCGTCGAACGGAGACATGTCCAGACTGTACTGACGGATCTTCAGATAACCGCTACAGTGGATCACCTACAAACAGAATACAACTTATTCATTTGAGAAAGTATGTAATCTTTTTAATAAAGAGTTGCTCCATGTGAAGTAGGGGCCTATTAAACTAATAATCTAGTAAAAAGGGATGTCATTGTAAAGCAGGCTAGGGAGCAACTGTAAGTAAAAGTAGTTAATGGTGAAAAAGGACTTAAAATGTTGAGCAAATGAGATTAAAATGCCAGCAATGTACTCTTCCTTAACTGGCTTGGAATGTCCCGAATAAACACTATGCTTCAACAATAGCTGAAAACTGGAAAAACTGAAATGTAAAGTTCACCTAGTCCATAACAATCCTAAGACTAAGCCAAAGAAGAAAGAGCAATTATCAAAAACACTGGATAAAAGGTGAACCAATAAAACGGTGTGTAACCAAAGTAAAAATTGCAATTTACATAATATACATCATTTTTTAACAAATTTCTTATCATCGTAAACATGCGGGAAGTCAGAAAACACACATATCTCCGGTAAATATGATACCTGTTGATACACATGCATATTTTTGAGGTTACATTTAGTTTAAATTAATGGGTGTGTCAGAGAAATGACTGGACAGTCAATTTCCTAAAGTCAGAAGTAGTACCTTGTAGCCTCCACAGGTGAGTCCAGCATTTCTTTTGGCTAAGACACATTTCATTCTGAGAAAAAATGAGCGCTCCATTTCATACTCTGTAAGAAAACACAGAAATAACATTTAATGTACATGTTAAGGGCAGGTTATAATAAATACGTGGGCTATGGTTTACCTTGAACAAAGTGTGAGTGGTACGGCTGGTGAGCAGTGAGGACAGCGGTCATTTCGTCGTGGTCTGCTGGATGGATGTATTCATAAATGCTGTTTCCAGTTAACTCTACCTGTGGGTATCAACACAGGTCTCAGAAAAACAACACCATATGAAAAAAATACAAAAGAAGTGAAAAGTTAAACCAACCTGTGACAGGCCTAAGTGGACAGATGCTGTCTCTGATATGTACATGATTTTTCCATCTGGTGCAACCACAAAGATGAAGCCGTCTAGAGTCTGAAAGGGAAAAATGAAGGCGGTGACTGTACTATGTGAAAAATAAGGAATAAATAAAAACATAATTTTAGAGTGCTGTCATCAAAGTAAATTACTCTCAACAGGTTAAGGGCAAAATAATGAAAATTATTAACTTCATTGTCTGTCACAAGTGGGGAATTTATCTTGGGCTCTTAAGTCAAGCTGCAGCCTGAAACATCTGACATCATTCACTACATTACATTACATTAAGTAGCTGCCTTGCCTGACCAGCCACATTTGTTCTTTTTAAAGATTCAAAACCAATAGAAAAACCACAAAAGTAAAATAATATTAGACCAATAGATTTAAGAACAAATGAAATATGTACTATGAGTCTATAATGTTCTCTCTTCACAGACTGAACTCTGCTGCTCTCAGATTGTCCCTTGTAGGTTGATTCACCGCTTTGTTAGTTCAGTCAGCCATAAACATTCACTTCTCATCACAGCAATTTCCAGTCACTCGAAATACTGTGGCTTTACGGAATGCTGATTGGTTGTACATCGACCCTTTGAGTCCAGAGGCAATATATTCTGTATCCTTTGGCTCTTCCTCCTGGAAATCCAACTCAAATTTATAGAGGTCAGACTAATTCTTTGTGTAGAAGAGGGAGTTGTCAATATTTGGAGGCTAGATGTACAGTCAGTGTGTGTGACAATGTTTTTTTTTCCTTTTATCCTAACTTTCAAGAAGCCCTCTGAGGCAACACACTTAAAATGTTAGACATTTATAAAAATGTAACTCTTGTCTTGTTTATTCTTCAGGACATGAACATCCTAAAGCCAAATAGTATGTTGAGGAATATATGAGTTTACAGATGTTGTCATTATCCTTGTTTGTCCTGTCAGCTTGTTATTTTAGCATTATTCCTAAATGTAACTGTAACCTGTGTGTATTTAGAGACACATCTGTGATACCTGGTCATTTAAATCTCATTTAGCCTGGTGTTTTTCTCCTCTTTAGCAGCAGCAGCAGCAGCAGCAGAAGTGAGTGTGTGTTTGTCCGCGTCGGGGCTTGTAGTTGTGTTTGGCTCTGCTTTTGTGCTGTTGCCGATGCCGTGAGAGGGGGCCGCAGGACACATTTGGGCTGTGTGCGTGACCAGGAATGTGTTCAGCTCATTTGCCTCTTAAAGCACGAGAATGAAGGCAGCAGGAGGCGGCCGGCAGCACTCACTCAACCACACACCCAGTCTATCGCCGAACAATGAGCAGGAGCCAATAATCGCGTTAATATGGGAAGCTTCCACAAAGACAAGCCTGCGAGGACCAAATACTACAGGTTCAATTTGATCTCAAAGCGATTCCACAGAGTAATCCGGGTCTCACAGATATAGTAAACAATACTGTCATAGTATTTTTTTCCATGTTATTTCACTGAAAAAAAGGATAATGTGGCCAGTTTGAGGAGTGTACAGATAGTGCCTCAAGATCAAGAAGCAATATAGTTTATAAATAATGTAAGCTTGCATTATAAATAAGAGGATTACTTTGTCAGAACACCTAGGTTTAACACAAAACTATTATTGGTAAGAAAAAGATTACCAAAGCCATACAGTACATAGAAATTAAACAATAATGAAATAATGTGTAAAAAGGTGAATTAAAGGTCAAGAATGGGTATGGAGTTATTTGCTGCACAAGGGTGATTTTATGTAGAGATAATAAAAAAAAATAAAAATAGACATTCAAGTGAGAATTACGCTCTTTTAAAAGAAAATGTATCCTAGTTTAATAAACAATTTACCAAGATTGTCTTTTTTTGGTAGAACATATCATTTTAGAGACGGTCCAATAGTTGGGCATGGTTTCATTGCAGGTCTTGTAAATGAACCATGATGTAAAGTGTTTGATAAATATATTTGAGATCATATATTTAGCCCTAAACAAACATTAGATAAAACAAAATTGGAAAGTGGAAAGTATGAGACTCAACAAAGAACTCCACATCACAACATAGAGTCAGAATATAACATATTAATATGGCACAGTCCTTTGGAAGCCAGTGGTCTGATGTGGGTGTGTTACCTGAAGGAGATGGGAGCCCAGTTCTTGGGTGGCTCCTTCCAGTGAGCTGCGGCTCACGTGACCCCACGACTCCCCCAGACCTGCCGCAACAGAACACAACAAACAAGATTCAATACACAAGAAGTCAATCCGAAACAGACAATATAGTACAGCAATAGGTTTATTATCTGCTGAAAAACTGAAATACATAATAAATGTAACGTAAAGGGCCAGAGGTGTGTAAAATTTTCTCTTTTTTTAAATAATAAAACAGCTACTGAACATGTTATTATTACAATTTCATAGCAATTGTAGAAATATATTTTACAGAATTTTATGGTGGCCAATGCAACAGCTACAAGATCTATAGTTACAAAGAATGCTAATCTTCCATTTCCAGCCATTGCTCTCATTAATTTTAGAAGGACTAAAGCTGACTGCAATATGTTATTTGCCATGTATTTATAAAATGCTGCTAAATTGAAACATAGTTTAAGATCATTTTCACCAATATACTGTTCACATGTTTGTGAATTAATAGCATATGGTTATTTGAAAATACCACATTAGCTATTTTTCTTAAGCAGTTGGGGCAGTGGATGGCAAATAAAACTCAGGACTTTCGCACCAGACCAGAGACCCAAGGCAGTGGTTAAAGACTGCTGAGCTCTTCAGAATACATGTTTTCTTTAGGGAAGAGTAGCTTTGTCAATATAGGCCTATAACTAAAGTAGACATTTTTTTTCATTGTTCATACCTTGTCCTTTTTTTTCTAAATTTATCAGGTATTACTTGAACAATACTAAAAGCTATCTTATATTGCTAAAACATTATTTTTGTGCAAGACAGGATGCTAAATGTGATATGGAGTTATTCCTCTGACACCTGCAGCGTTTTATTTTCTACAACTGCTTAATAAGTGAGCCACTGTGCAAGGTCTGCAGTGAAATGTTTCTAAAGAGCCAACGTGCTTGTTAAATCCACAGCTCTGCCCTCATCAGGTCTGCAGCCAAACCCCACATTCTCCTACAACGTGTAAAGCCTGCAGCCAAAAATAGGCCCTTGCTACACGGACATTATTGAACCTGGATCACGGCAAATGTCGTAGCGAGGAGATATTTTCCTAAACCCTTCACAACAGCAGTAAAAATAACAACTAGGACAGCTCCGGGAGGCACAGCGGCCAGAGTAAACAGGAGGGCCGCTGCAGCGCGACGCATTGAAATGCAAATCCGTCCAGAAGAACAAACAGGCGGCGTGAGGGGATCAGGGCGGCCCGCTGCTCCGCGCCGAGCCCGGAGCTCACTAACACCGCACCTCAGGACAAAAACAGACACTTAATAGACTCATTAATATGATTATAAGGCAGGAACACAGCGGAATAGCACTGATTAATAGGAGAGATCAAGAAATAAAGCGATAAAGCTAGCATAATAGCTTAGCACACGAAGTCATACAGGCCCTTTTCTGTTTTAACCTCGTATTTAATCGCAGAGTAGCCAGATATTAAGCACAAGCAAAATAAAATAACCTACAATTATTAACATGTTATCTGGGTAATTATTTAGATATTGGCGATGTATTATTGTTGTGCGTGCTAATAGAAACGCATTTTAAAAGGTAAGTTAATGGTAACGTCAGCTCCAACGGCTAAAGTCATTAACGCAGAGACGGCTGCTAAAAGTCGTTTCTTTTTCAGAAGCAAGAGGAGAAAAGTGTGACTTACTTGTTGTTGTGATTTTTAAATGTTCAGTAATTGTATTTTTATTTCTCTTAACTGCTTGATAAGCTTTGCCAGCTTTAACATTGCTTAATCAACAAATCAGTGACGTTTCAGTAAAGATCGTCAAACTGAAAACTGAAAAATAAAAATCCTAAACGATAAACGTGAAAAGTTACGTTTATTTATTCATTCATAGAGACATATTTCTTTATTTATATAGAAAGAGATATCATAATACTACAACGAATAAAACGTCTTTATGATCCTATTTAGCTAAAGAAACATAAGTTCATCTAAGTGAAAAATATATTTTATGTATTAATTTGAAATTAAATGAAATAAATAATTAACACTAGATCCATTAGTTAGCTTAAGATCATGTTCTTCATTTGTCTTCAGAGGTGTTTGATACTGAGACCATATCTGTAGGTAGCCTACTTTTCCTGGAGGCCCCAACTCAAACATGAGGCATATTTTTCTATATGTTCTTATATACTTATTTACATCAAATCTTAAGAAATAAATGTGGCCATATAAAATCAAACTAGCAGGGGGTTCTCTTCTTGCTTGGGCAGAAATGTCTGTTTATTGTCTATTAGGATTGAATGACTCATCTCTTTCTGTACTACAAGACTAATTTCCTAATGGGTACAGATAAAGCATCCTGACCCTTAGGTGCTGTACAAGAAAAAAGAAGCACAACCTACAGTAAATCCATGACAGAGCCAACACACTGCCAATGTACGCCTCTGTAGCCTATAGGTGCATGCACAAGAAGCACACTGTTAAAGGTCAATAAGATGAAATTCAATCTTAGTTTTTTCATTTTCCATACAGTTTCTGTGTCTTAAAAGTCTGGTTGTAGCTGTGTTCAAATAGCTGAGAGACTCCTGTTTATAAATCCAGGAAGATATTTGTGGTGTGGGGTGTCGTGTAATTGAACCCAAGATGGACACCAAGGCTGAGTTTAAAGGTCGTGCCTCTGACACCCTCGAGTGCCGTAAATAAAGCCAACCTGTAAAATCCTATAAAAATGAAGAGCTCTCTCGCTCTCTTTTTCCACTTAGGCAAAATGTCTCTTAAGGCGGACTCATCACACGAGCCACTGGCGCTCAAAAGAGTGTGTCATTGTGTGCAGTGGTGAATTAATGGGGGAAAACAGAGAGCGTTGTGAGAAGGAGCTATGATAAACCCCCATCCTTTTGCTGATTCGGTGGATGCTTGTGTCGCCACACACTTGTGAAACGACACAGCGTGACAGCTCGACATCCAGCAGCAATGCCAGAAATGCAGAGAGGTGGATGGGCTCTGCTACTGACAGCCGTGTGTCACAGCCACCTGTAAAAGCATGACAGATTGGGAGGATTTTCACCTCCTGAATAATGAATCTCAGGCCAATCCGCAGTCTGCCTGAGCTATTAATCATCAAAATATTAGTGATTTATTTTAGTTAGTCCAGCTAAGTGCTGATACATGTGGTTTTCCTTTCAGGTTGGCACACTTTTAAACTAGTATGTCTGTCTTGTTTTACGCTTATACTGAGATTTGAACTTTTTTTTATTTATTTATACAACAAAATAAAATGTCTCAGGACTAGAGCAACTATTGGGTTACTGATAAAAATAGCTGTAAACTAAAATTGATTTTTGTTTTTTTTGATGGGCATAATGGGCCTAGAGCACTGCCCTGGTGTGTGCCTTTTATGTATAATGTAAATGCCACATTACATTCAAAAGAAAACATTTTTTTGTGATAATGCTAATTGTAAATAGTGAGTGATCAAATATGATGCTTCCTCAAGCCGAATGATGGTTGAAATAGTTAAAATTATTTTAAATGTGGTGGGAAAATATTGCTACAGCTATGAGCTATGCAATTGTTTCCCTTTAGGAATACTGTGGTTTCAAATGCCATTTATGCAACATCTGAGAAAGAGGACTTGGCCCATTTTTTTCTCTGTTTACTTCATTTCAAATACTTCTTAGCTGATGCAACCATTCAGCTAAAGCATTTTTTTCTTGGTTATTCCTTAATACTGTTTTTTAAGTTAATATTTTTTGCTGCAGTGCAATCATACTGTTATTGATCTGGACGCCATGACTTTGAACTTGTTGGCCTTTGATTGATTTAACACTGAGGGAGACAAAATGTAAAGTCAGTCTTTTGTGGAAAATGCTAATCTCCTTCCACTGTAAATGTTTTATTATTTGTTAGGTTAATGCTGCTCCAATAAATGAGTCCCTATAATAGGTACCTTACCATAGCATTTTGTTTTAGAAAGAAAAGTAGTGATGTCTGTTAAATGCCTTTATGCTATTCTTTCTACATTGTATAAGGCTATAAAAAAACAAATGAGGTGTTGTATATATTGTATGACAGCCTTAGTTCATAGTGTGCATAAAATGTATTATGGAAATAATGAATGCTCCACTATTTCTTCACTAGCAATTTATGTTTGATGCAGCAATTTAAATAGAACTTGCTGATTGAATGATAAATAAAGTGATAACTATTACAAGCCTGTAGGTGTAAAAACATGTTTGTAGGGCTTTATTTGAGATATTTCCTGCCTGCGTGTTACTCCACCTTCCATTTCTTTACTGTTACAAGCGCCTCCATATGTCGAGGGATCAGACGTGCACATCATACTAATATCCAAGGCTCTGCAGTAGTCACGCAGGACCAGGGCTCAGTGCGGATAATCTGCTGCCAGAGGGCCACCGGGGGCCCCCAGGAGAAGGCACATCATCGGTGGGGACACATACACAGTGATGAGGGGGCGTGGGGGTCACCGCATGATACTCGTGAGGGTAGAGTGTTGTACAAGGGATAAACAGGGACCTGTTTTTGATTGTATAGTCACTGAACTGAACAGGCTAGTATTGTAATAAATAAATGATCACACAGATATCATCCACCAATAGAGCATTTTATGAATTATGTCAAATTACATTTATCTGAGAATAATTCTTTTATTTTTTTTCTTTTCATTTACTGTTTTTAATTATTATAAACATTTAAAAATAATTACATGTTATAATATTTTTTACAATTCTTCCTTGGGGAATATTGATGGAGTTGTAAGGCATTGTGACACACAAAATAGGTTTTATATCATAATGCTAATTAAAACTAAATGCATAAAGAGAGATGGATTTTTAATGTTTTAAAAAATGACAGGGAAATGGAGATTCTGTTACTTTCTTGGGGTGGGATCAGTTGTAAAATTATGCAAAACAAGACTAGGTCTCCTGAGACAATTTAATGTTATTTTAGAGGTATTACACAGGCTTTACATGTTTTTTATTTATTATTGTAAAAAAAAAAAATAATCAGATTGAGTGGTCAGGAGGTAAATGTCTTGGTAAAAAATATAGTAATTATAATACAAATGTAAAAGGCTAATTATTCACAGAGACGCTGACCAAGCTATTTATTTTACAGAAAAAGAAAAAGCATTCTTAGCAAATCTAAAGCTAACTATAACTCTGCATTGGCTACAGTTTTTGTACAGTTACAATTCAATATATTTTTGAATATATATATTCACTATCAATCGATAGGGAATATGTAAATATGTAGTTGCAGGTTAGGATTTATTTAATTATTATTTTTTTCACCCTATGGCTTTTTTTTATCTATCAGATGCCGTTAATTTAACGTTAGTCAGAAAGACGTTAACCGAGAAAAACTAAGATATTTATTTTTTGTGCTCCTTTTTTGATTGATTTATTTAATAAATTCGTTTTATCATCTTTCTTCAATGAAATACAACATTTTAATTGTATTTTCAGAAGTGGCTTGTAAAACAAAATGCTAAATAATTTATAATAACTTATTTTACGTTATTGTTCAACTCCGTGAACGCAGCACCTCGAGGACGTAAGAGAATTTCTAACGGTCCCGTACGTAAGGTGCACCACGCAAACTTCTGACAACTTCTAGCTCTTTTTATCGTCAATATGTGTATTTTAAATTGCGTTATGTTTGAGTTAAATAGCTACGTGAGTTAGGGGGTCTTTTACCTTCAGGAAACACTATCCTCATCTTGAGATAGCTGGTTGTCAGGCGGATGATAGAGGCTTTATCGAGCTGGGAGGTAATGGCAGAAGGCAGCGGCAGCAGCTTGGCCAGTTCATAAAACTCACTGTTCTCCTTTTCCCGCCGCGTCCGGGCTGCATTTTTAGACTTCTCCTTCATGTCGTCTTCGCTTTTTAACCCCTCTCACTCACTGTCCACAAGTCTCATAGCATTCCTACGGAGCTGAAGCGTCACCAAATTTGCAAGAAGAGAAGGTCATTTTCTCCTAAAATCCACAAAACGCTCCCATATTTCCAGCTGCTCAAGTCCAGCGTGTTGTTGCCCGTTTTGTCAGCCCATTGGAGGTGTCAGCAAGCCTTTACGTGCATTGTACCTGCCAGGCACTGAAAGAAGTAGGACATTAACCTCTTTTTGTGTGAGTAATCTCAGACCAGTTGCAATTACATCACTTCTATTGCTATATTCTTCCTAACTTTCCAGTATAAGTTTGCTACCATCACCTGTTGCATTTAATCTTACCTATGCCACATTTGCCTGAGTTAAAACCTGTTGGCCTTGGCTGTATCCACACAGAAAGTCCCACAGCAGCAGCAGCAGACCGCTCGTCTTCTCACATTTAGATGGATACCAGCACATCCACAGCCGCAGACACTAAGTCCCGCCCACTAGCCCTATCTACGCTCCTATTGGCTGATTGTAAAGCCGTACTCCTTCCCTATTGGCTGCATTCTAGACTAGCTGATGGCATATTCACCTCTGGCCCACGCTTCAAGGTTTCAGAGTTCAAATTGACATTACTAAACTGCAAAATATGGAATAAATAGGGTAAATAATTTGTATTCTGCATTATTTTGATAGGTGATTGAATGCTTTAACCAGAGACACAATTAAACACTTGACTTTATAGGAGATTCCAGTCGTGACTGAAGATGTGAGATGTTGTTGGGATTTTAAATGATCATTGGTAGTGTGTGGTCTGTACAAGGAAACAAATTATGATTCTTGGTCAGAGGTGCAAATAAGCAAGGTATACCACCAGCTTTCATGTAATGAGAAGACTACGAGATGTAATTTTGTAACATTTCATCTAGTTACTTTTGTCAATGTTATGCCCTTTTCTCTATATTATATAAAATACCATGTTTTGAGGCAGTTGTTTTGTTGAAATGTATTATTTTGTTCTTTTATAGTGACATATTACATTTCCTAACCAGCAGTAGTCTTAGGTCATTTAAATGGGCCCCAGTGCAAATTACACAAGCCTGCATTATGGATATACCCTTGTAAATGACAGATTTATTCATTCATTTTTTTTTCATTCATTTTCTACCGCTTTGTCCCGTTAGGGGTCACGGGTGGCTGGAACCTATCCCAGCAGCTTTGGGCCTGAGGTGGGGTACACCCTGGACAGTGGCCAGTTAGTCGCAGGGCTGACATATAGAGACAAACATTGACAGACAACCATTCACTCTCACATTCATTCACTAGGGACACTTTAGAGTTGCCAATTAACCTATACATACATGTCTTTGGACGGTGGGAGGAAGCCGGAGTACCCGGAGAGAACCCACGGTAAAATGTGGAGGACATGCAGACTCCTCACAGAAAGGCCGAGAATATTTGAGTCGGCCGGGTTTTGAACTCACGACCTTCTTGCTGTAAGGCAGAAGTGCTAACCACTCTGCCACATGCACCCCTTTTTTTACCACCAAACACACCTCTACAGTTACACACATTCATACATCAGTGCTACAGACACTGGGAGCAAGGTGGGTTAAGTGTCTTGCCCAAGGACACAACGACAGTATGAACTGTGGGGAGAGCGGGAATCGAACCTACTACCTTCCGGTTGAAGGACGGCTGCTCTACCACTGAGCCACCGCCTGTGATTTTGTTGCTTTTTTGTTTGATTTAGGTCTTTTTAGTTCTGTATTAAACATTTGTATTGTATCTTCTTGTGCATTTTCAACACAACCATGATCTTTCTAAAGTTACATTTCAATGTGAGCACTTATGCAACTTTTGTTTGCTCAAGTGTTGTTTTTTCACGCTTAATGCTGTAAACTCAGGCCCCCAGCTTCACACACTTCAGTTACGTCCCTGTCGGCTGCAGGTCGAGCTGCTGATCTTGTGCCGACTGCAGCCTGCTTCTAATGTGAGCCGTCCCGCTGCTGTGACATTGGGGGATGCTGGAGGCGCACAAAACAGTTGACACTAGTTTAACCTTCACTTCAACTGCATGTTTGCTGATAATTAGAACAAGGCTATGGAAAATATTAGTCACAAATACTCCACAATGAAGTGTTCCCCAGTCAAGATGGACTCATGGCTAAGAGAGTTTATTATGTTATACAATAATACCTCACTGCTCTTCTTCTGCTTTAAGTAATGGTCAATGTTGGTACAGTCCTTTTACTTATCATACATTTTTTCGTTTTTTTTTTTGCAGATACTTTCACATTTTATGTTACACATTATTGAGCTCAGCAAACCTTTTCAACCTTTACTTCTGTCTTGAGACTTCTGTAATATGCTCTAGCACAATGACAGGTTTAAACCAGCTTCTGTTTGCTTCAATTAAAAGCAGTACACCTAATACATCAGCTTTTGTTAATAATAGCCTACATTACATATTTGCACCATAGTAATACGATTGTAGTAAAGGTAGTTTGAAAAGATAAAAGTTTGTTTTAATAAATAATTTGAATATTTACCAACAACCAACTACAATAACCGCAAAATCCATATTACATAAACATAAATTAAATAATATAGTATTCCATGTTAGAGACACCCCATTGATAGACACATAAAAGTAGCACCAAAGTGACCAGTGGAAGTCTAAAGCCTCATACTTAGTTTGAATTTAATTCAACCTTTACAGACTTGTCCCAGAGCTGTTCAGACAAATGGTGGAGAATCTGGTGAAGCAATGACTTTATTTGAACAAACTCTGAAAGTCAAATCAACAAAATTCTTCAAAGCTGTAAACATTGCACTTCAGGTCACACCAACTTCAACTGAGCCCAAAACATTTGGGGCTAAGGCCTCTTTTGAACATAGTGTATTTCTAACAAACACAAACATTATTATTTATTCATTTGCTGATGTCACTTCATCTCAGAGGATTAAATCACTTCAGTTTTTCCACAACATTTTCCCTTGAAACAACATCTGTTTAACTAAATAAACTCATTAGACCAAGACATTTACTTGTATCACAAGTACCATAAAGTATGGACATGCCAGTATGACATATGCAAGGCTGATGCTCAGTATTTGGCTCTTTAAAGGGATTGTTCAGTATTTTGTGAAAGGGGAAGTTACACTCATTAATGTAATAACTTTCAGACGTGAAAAACCAGCATGTTTTTAATGTAATAAACCCACAAAAGTATTAATTTCCCACAAACATTATATCTATACATTGTATGAATTGATCACATTTGTGGGGCAGAAAAACAGAGGTTATAGATCTTACCAAAAAAGAAATAAGAAAATGATAAAGCTGTAAAAGTTCCCTTGTTCGTTTCAAAATGACCTGGTTCAGTCTGAAATATTACAATATAATTATTTAAACACAGAGCTAGTATGAGTCTAAACCAGGACTAACCGTTATTTCAGAAAATGAACCAGGTCATTCTTGGAACTTAGAACAAGCGAACGCTGTCGATAAAATTTAAATCTTAAAGTTAGTATATTATATTTATGGTAAGCCTTTGTTTTACTGTCCCACAAATTTTATACATTTATGCGAAAAGTGATTACACTCTATTACAATTGCAGTAGGGAACAGTTTTAGTGGGTTTATTACATTAAAAACCTGCCGATTTAGATTACGTTTGTGGGCAGTTATTACATTAGGCGAAACAACTATTATTATCACAAGTGTTTGTTACATAGAAGGTATTTTCATTACTTATTTTGATATATGGCAGCCATGTCTTTTCTCTTCTTTTTTTAATACACCACAAGAACATTATTTATATGGCCTTCTGTAACAAAATACGATCAGTTTCTAATGAAAAACAAATTGTGGAAATATCTTCTGTGCGTCACATTTAAATGTTCATTAATAGTTCCATATTTATTTTCCTCATTCACACTTTATAGATTATACCGTGCACCGTTGCTCCTGTCTGCATCTTCAAACTAGGGGTATAATGAACAATGATACATTAAATATCTCTAAGTAGCTTTTAGAGACCTATTTATCCCATGAGGAACTATCCCTTTAACATCAAAGCAGCAGGTTACATCACACTTCCATTCAACGAAGTCTGATGAAATGTTTCAATCATCATTAAACCATAAGACACAAAACTCTGGTGCTTGAAGCTAAGTTAAAGCACTATAGCATAAAGTTAGACTGTAGAGTAAACCATCATTTCACCCGCACAACGTCAGACTGACCAGCCAATCAGAAAGCATCAGCATCAACATTATTAGTCATAATATTTTTCTCTTGTTTGCTAGCAATGCTAACAGAAGTTAAAGTAAAGACAAGGCATTGGGTGAACAGATTTAAATCCATTCCTAGTAGATCAATTAAGCCTTTGCTGTAAAAAAACAGCTCTTAAAGTCAATCACATTGTTCATTAAATTCTCTAATGAGCAACTATGACAGTTGATTGGGCATTATTCACCACAAAACCCTGTTTAATTTAAGGACAAAGTTTGATTTGATTCAGAAAAGTAAATAAAGACCAGGATTTCAACAATGAAAATTGTATGATTGTATGTATGATTTTACATCCCATTCAAAAAATTACTTTTTTTAATCAGAGTCTTGGAGCCAGCCTTCACTTGTGGTTTCAACTGGATTCCTCTGTCCACTTTTTATCTACTGTGTATGAACATTTGGCATATTGATTAGAATTTATTACGCTACATTGATAGTTGTGTTTTTGTCACAAATCAAATGAAACATTGCAGAAAAAGATGCCACAATCTACAGTCCCATGACATTTTAAATATATTGTTGATGAAATAAGTGTGCAAGGAAAAATCTGGAATGATAGCAAAAATACAAAAGGCATAGCTCAATGTATAAAGAGCTTCACTAATTCAATCCAAAATAGATCAGATCAACAAGCAGCCTCATTCATGTAAACAGGCATTAATTCAAATCTATGGATGAGACAAGAATGCTTTAATAGTCAGAAGGTTTGTGCTGGAAACAGTTTTTGGTGCAGTTGTCTGTTACGTCAGCTCATGGAATTGTCGGTCCCGGGGTCGGACACCTCTGTATTGACCTGAGCGGCGATGCTGGCAGGTATAACGTTGAGGTGGACGTCGTACTGTTGATCCAGGCCGAGGTAGCTGTCACTCATCAAGTACAGAGTGTAGATGTATCTGAGGAACAGTAAAACATGACCAGGACAGAAAATACTGTAGGAGAAAAATATTTAAAGGGAAAGTCTGTCTTTTTTTTGGCAGCATCTGAAGGTGGAAAGAGCAACATTTTCATCCCTCTTTTCTACAGCCTGTAAGCAGCTATGGTAGCCCTGAAGGGACATGCTGTTGTCTATTAACAAACTGAGATGAGTTCATTTTAAACATTCAGAAACAAAATCTATTTACGACACCCACTTATACATGCCCTAATCATTTATACAACATTGTGAGTTTGATAAACTTCCCATGCTCAGTTTGTCCTCTCGGGGCACCTGTAGAAACATTAATCACTTAAGGACCCCTCAAGCTATTTTTGTACATTTTTGTCATTTTTTTCCATTTTTGATTTGGTGATCATTATGTCTCTGTTATAGCCTATGACATTTTTTTTATCTAATGCCAGTGACTCAAATAAAAAATGTTCAAAACCTGCTGTAAAGTGATCATATATAATCAATTACTGTTTCTGCATTTTTCTTTAGCATAAACCTCTTCAGCTTTGCTCAAAACTACTTAATATATTGAATTATTTTCAGGATTTTAACCCTTTAAATGCCAGGGTGAATTCATGATGTCACTGTTATTCATAGAAACAACAAAAAAATAAATTTACACCAAAATGAACATTGATTTCACAGCATTAGTATTCGTTTAAAATGTTCCACCCTCTGGGGACCATCAAGAAGAAACCCTAAATCTGGGGGGAGACAGGATTTTAGACTATAAATAGCTTATGATAGGTGTTAAAAGTTTGTAATAAAGAGATGTGTTTGCATAAAACATTAATTTAATCAAGGGAAATATGCTTATGAAGCAACTGATATTGAAGACAATGTGTATCAAATGTTGACAAACAGTATATGGCCTTTAACTTGACTCAACAGTGTGGAAAGCCCCAAAGAAGGTTTGAGGCAACAAAATCTAAAGAATCTGGACAGAATGTAATTATGAATGCTAATAAAGCTCATGGTTCAGACTTGAGCCGAGCCTCTGTTGGTGTTAATTCCAATCTTGTTACCTAAAGGTATTTTAAAGTGAAGCTATAATGAGGTGTCCTTACTTCCCGGTGGTCTCCGGTGTGTAGAAGGCCACAGAGACAGATGTGTGGTTTCGAACGTATCCCACTCGTTTGACGGCCAGGAGTTCTCTGTGATCCACCTCCCCCATCACCAGGAACCAGCCCTCGTCCTTCGCTTTGGGGAACCACGGGGCCTGAGCCTTACTGTCCTGCTTCCTCTGGGGAAAACAGAAAACACAGATGGGACATGATTAAAAGGATAAGTACAAAGAATAAGAACTTTACTTTGAAACAGCATAAAAGCTACATATATATGGCTTAATAATGGCAGTTTCTAGTCGAACAATATGGTATGGAACAGTGATTTGCTAAAAATGGTATAAAGTGTCCCAGTGCGGACCTGAGAGTTGTATGATAGGATTGTACTGACCCGCTGCTGTCCCGTGTTGATCCGTCGCAGTGACACATGCAGGACGTACTCCTGGTCGGCGTGGACGTCCAGCCAGTTGCTGTCATCCCTCAGACTGACTCCGGCCGTGGGCAGTGGGCGCTCCGTCTCCTTCCTACTGTCCTCCCACCAACCCTTTACACTCATCCGGACGTCCAGCACAGGGAGGTGGCTCAGGAACGACCAGGCCTGACCGGGAAAGAGACACACGGCATGAATGTATTACAGAATTTTTTACAAGGTTCAAATATTTTTTCGGATGGGATAGTGCAGTATTTTGTGAAAGCAGGTCTATGCGTACAGTAGGTTATTGTCAAAACAACCCCCGTTTGGAGAAGTAGACAGGAGCAATTACAGCAACGTAAGGTATGAATACAAATTTTTATCTTGAGTAAAAAGTGATATTCTTTAAAAAGGAAAGGAGAACATATCCATTTATAAAAATATCTGTGTATATGTTACTTGTGAGCAATAAAACCACAAATGCCTAATCCAATCTCACAAATACAAGCTACATAATATGCTTTAATTTCTAGGTTCGTCATTTATAAGATCACTTTAAAGTAAAAATTACACTCACCCTTAAAAGCATTCATCGAAAAAAATGAACATTTGGTATGACCCAAGAGTAAGACACAACCCATAAAAAGATTAAGCCTGGGAACACACAGGTGGAGCATTAGTGGAGGTGTGTGTGTGATGAAGCTGAAGCAGAAAAGCCGTCCTGATTCACCGGCAAAAGCTATTTATGAGAGGATTACTCTGCCCCAGCGAGTCAGACAGGAACGCCGCTGCACATCTAATTATTTAATTAGAGCGGACGCCACACACTGGAGGGGGTCGGAGGGGCGGGGGGTAAAGGTGGAGAAGGGAGCAGAGCGGGGACAGTGATTGGGTGAAGACGCAGCACCCGGACACTCTCATTACTGCAGCAATTAGCACTTAAATTGGAGCTGTAAGCCCCGTCGATGGAGCTGTAATTGGGGATCCTGGCGGTGGATGGGACCCAGTGCTCATTCAAAACAACGTGATAGGGTCTAAGTGTGGAAAAACACTACATTATACATTTATCATTTCTATAAATGTCCATCAATCAATACTTGGTGGTTGATGGTTAATGTCTTGACCACCACTCAAGTCCAGGAGATCACTAAATCTTTACAATTCTCAGGTTTCAATCTAACTTTACACTTATTTTTAAACTCAGTCATTTGAGGTTATTTATAAGAAATGGAACAAAGTGGATAGAAAATACATTTATTTGGTTCAAATTTTTCATGTCAGTATTGTGGTGCAGCCAATCTCCTTAAGCATAAGAACTATAACTCAAATGAAATACTAAAATACTTTATCACTTAATTCTTTTCAACACAAAGAAGGACAGTTTATATGATAAAAAAAATCCAAGAGCTGATCTATAGCGTGCTCAAAACGTTCTGTGTTCATGCGATAACGCTCAGCCACAGCTAATGGGGCTAAGAAGGTCTGGTCTGGATCAGCGCTAATGCTAAGTTTCAAGCCTCCAAATGGATCTATGCAGTTAATGAAGAAAATAAAAAGAGGATTTTGTCAGTCAGTGTTACCAGCAGCAGATATCTGTCTGGGACTCAGCAGGGCTGTTGTAGTTTTTACGGAGAACAGCGTATTTACAGTTTATGCAATAAAGGTTTTTGGTTTTCCCAGGGGTAATACCAATAAACACAAAATAAACTGTCTCAAAATGCAACTGGATAGGCATGACACCAGCAGAGAAATAATCATCACATAACGCCCGCCCTGTTTTAGATTAACACACAACTGGTCAGAAAAAGACTGTTAAGGAAAGGCATTCCAGACCTTTTTCACAGAGAAGCGAGAATAGTGAATGGGTACTGGGCTGGCCAGGCTAGATTTTTTTTTATTGTTTGACCACAAAATCCTACAGAGCAAATAAGTAACCCTCCTCACCAACAAGGTAATACCATCTTTGGACATGTTGCTGTTTGTTTCACAAAAGAGCAATAAATTGACAGAGATGCAGAAATTCAAATTTGGTGATTTTACATAATATATGCTCAGGTTGTAATAGTTATAATCTTACCTGTGCGATTTGACTTGGCTTAAACTCTTGTCCGATGATGGAAGCAAAGACACTTTCTTTTCCTTCACAGGCAGCCATCAGCTCAGGCAGCCCTTCAATTGGTCCGTTATAACTTCTTCTGTCTCCCTGCCCTTTCCTGTTGCCCCATCTCCTGTTGAAAAAACAGAGGGAACAACAACTACACTGAAAACTGTTTAATGGTGATATTTGTTGCTTATCGACTACTACTCTGATGCCGTATTTCCGTGAACACTTTACTCTAAACTTGATTTTTTTCCTTTGACATGAAACAGCTGCAGATATTATTGCCTTTTACCTGAACAGATACAGGTCCTGTTTTTCCACATGGGGCAGTGTTAACAGAGAGGAGTCGTGCAGCCAGCGGCCCTGGACGATCATCTGCACCAGGTTACAGATGCTCAGAGCCGTCACCAGCCAGCCCTCGTTGGCAGCAACGTCCAACATGGCCTGAGGAGAGGGAACAGGACAGGGTAACATGGAATCTGTTTTATCTCAGCAGGAGTAAGAGCTTCAATTGTGTTTCTATTAAAATGTCAAAAAGTGATTAAACCACTATGTTGTGAGCTGAAATAAACCATAGAAAATTTTTTTTGTGAATCGAAACCTCAAGAAAAATGAGAGTTGGAGTTGTTTTAAACATTTTAGAAAACAGTTTTGTGAAAGTTTTAATTTGACTTAAATATGTCCTTAGTTTTACCATTGCTATGTTTAAGTTTGTTTCCTTTGATCTTTATGCACACAACACTAAGGCATTGTTTCAAACTCTATTTACATTAATGATTTTTAATGCAATACTTATAAAATAAAAAATTAAAAAGGACTGAAAAAACGCCCTCATCACCATTATTTTTTTTTTTATCTGGCTGTATGTATGGATTGTTTTTGACTTTTACGTTTTATAACAAAGAGACTGTGTTGTATGAAGTACCTGCGTTTATTTTGTTTTGTAGTTTTCTTTTTTCCATAAACTGTGATTGGCTGAAAAACTCAAAAACATCCATCACAAATAAAATGTTTATATTATATTATTAGAGCCAAAAGTGCAGGTCAGAGCCGAAACTCAGGCACATGACCTGCTCCCGACCAGGTTAGCTCTACTGTGAATGTTACTGTGGTGATGGAACCAGGCTGAACAAAAGCCCTGTGCTACTCATTCATTTACCTCAACATAGGAGCATATTATATTGGTTATGCCTTATATGCATCAAAACAAACAGTCCAGTCTTTAAATAAAAGGCTGTTAATAAACGGTAGCAGCAGGACGCCAGAGAAGTATCCACAGTCGGCCGTGGATTCACAGTGTGGAAAATCACAAGCACATGTGGGAGCTGCAGCCCACACTCCCAGAGCTGTGGACAATAGCTTACAGACTCGGAGCTAACTTCAAACAGGACCTAAACAAACACTGGCAAACAATTTACACTGTTCACACATTAACAGCTTCAGGAATAAAAAGCTCTGAGACAAAGAACTAAAGACATGAAAACAGCAGATGTTTGTGTGTATGAAATTGTTTCTCATATGAAAAAGAAACTGCTGACACTAAAAAGACAAACCGAGTTGTTAGAGCTGACCTCTTTAAAGCATCCAGTTATTTATGAGTCGGATCGGCAGGTTCAACTACAAATCACTTACTACGTCCTACATTCCTCAAACCTAGCGCTGCCTCCCAAGATGTGGTCCTTTTCAGGCTCTCACTGCACGAATGGGACGGTTTCATAGAGTTTTGAAGTTGTGGGTTAATGACTCATAGTAACAGTCATTGAAACTCAAAAAAATAGTTTGAACTGACAAAACAGCCTAATATATGTGATAAAAGGCTGATAATGCACTCTGTTGCTGGTAAAATTAAGTAAAAAGAGTTTTTTGCTTTGAATTGAATTCAGTAATAATGTGTATTTTAACTTTCAGGTTAGTGCTTAGTTTCAGGTTAGACTACTTTTAGCATTTTTTAATATTTATACAACTGTACAAATGGCACAGACTGTTATTGTTTTGAATATTTTCAATAAAACTTTTCTAATTTTTGATATATGTTATTTAATGCATGCACTTCTCACATGTTTACACTTATACCTTTCTATGAGCTGCGTTAATGAGTCAAATCCACAATTTTTGGACTTTATCTGACCTTAATCTCTAGGGGTTCAGGTTAATCTGTACGAGGCCTGCCAATTTTTTAAAAAAGTTAAATTTTTTGTTTTTGTTTCATTTTTTAGAAAACATACAAAAGAAGTGAACATCCCTAAATTAGACCAACCCTATTTTTTAATTTAGACCAGATGTGTTCAAAGACCGGCTCTGGGGCCAATCGTGGCACAAGGTGAGATTTTATGTGGCTCTCAGCTTCAGAGATAAAATCAGCAGCTTTATACAAACAGGTTTAATTCCAATTAAACAGTTTCAAATCCAACTAAAACTTGTTTAAGTCCAACTAAAAAACTACTTAAATCACACTTAACCTGGTTAAATGCAACTTAAACCTGTTCTCAAATGTGTCCCTTCATGTGAAACGACTGGACACACCTGTTTTAGGCACTGGAAAAACAAGACAAAACTAAAACTAAATGTGCCTTTTAAAACTGTGCATAATCTTAAGCGTAATAGAAAACAGCACTGAGTTTTCCAGTTGGGATGTCCTGAACTATAAAAAGCATTATTTTTCTTTGAGTTTCAGAGTGGAGGATTTCATTTGAATGAACAGGAAACTTGGAGGATAAGTGTCTGACCTGACAGACTCGGATGGCGTTGTCCAGCACGGTCTTGGTGTCGGTGCTGTAGTCGCTGCAGGGGAGCGCGGCGCGGCTGAAGTGGGCCTGGAGCAGCAGGTGGGTTTTGGTGTGAGCGCTGTCGTACGAGTGAGGGTTGACCTGTAGGGGGAGCTGCTGGGCTAACTGGCTGTTCAGCTGGTCCTCGTTGTGTCGGACGGGCAGCTCGGCGTACTCCTCTGCGTCCTGTGAGACAGACACATTTTTGTTTTCCTGAGAAGAGTCATCACTATAGTAAGAAGTATTTGATAAATAAAAGCAAGTTGGTGTACGTTCCTAATTCAAGTTGTTTTCAACATATGCACAATTTATGTAGCCCAGCTTTCCTAGGTGAACATATTTAAAGAACAAACCTAGTCGTTGCACTATGAAGGGAAAATGTTCATAAATATTTTTCACTTTTCAATTTTGTTGAAATTTAATCTACAAGATACTATACTGTTGTATCATGTTTGAAAACCAATAAATCTCTTCTATAGACTTCAAGACGTGGGACAGAGAAGAAAACAGTTTGAGAGACTTCAGTTGCAAAATCTGAACTTCATTAAACATTAATCAGACACAAAGAAATGATGTTGCAGCAGGTAAGAATGTGGCTCTTTGTTGTGACCAGCTTCAAATCAGCAAAATATTATAATTATTGTTTCACATTCACCCTTTTTGAAACAATTCATATTTCTTATTTCTCATATTTACAAACAGCAGTCTTTTCTCCACAAACGGCTATCCTGTACTTCTCTATTGTATTAAATTAACACTTTTTTCCAGCTACCACAGCTTTGATAAAATCACAGCTTGTGCTCAGTTATTTCATTTACATTTTCTCCACTTTGTTTTGGAGAAAACACCCATTCTATTATTATTATTATTATATTGGAGTGAAAACAGCTTTGTGCTTTGCTCCTGTTAAACATATGCTCACACAGAGTAAAACATTTTGCTTCATTTTTTGCGCAGCCCATCCTCTTTGCGTGCGTTTTAGTATTCACAAAGCTTTCCTAAATCAGGCCCTATATGCCTAAAACGTGCACACTTGCAGGATGTGCCCTAAAATTCTTCAAAGACAATTTCCTCAAAGAGAAAACCCTGAATGACAGACAGAAATGAGGACGCTCCATCCATCTCCGCTGGCTGTTTGCGTCTGCTTCACTGAGCGATGCAGGGACACGCCTGGCTCTTCTTCTCTAATTCACTCTAGTTTCACTTCAGCTAATGTAGGCCCATCAACAGGCAGCGCTGGGGGCATTTGTCACAGCCCTCCCTGGGCCCGGGACTGTTAAGACCCCATCCATCACCGACCAAAGCCTCTGTTTTAGAAGCCAAGCCCAGAAGAAAGATCTGCGTATAGTGGAGGTTCGGCTGAGAAATAGTCAAAGGAATCATCTGTGAATGATTCATGGTGAAGCGCTGTTGTGTTTGCATATGGATGTGCCGAGCAGAAAGACGATAGATCTTTGAGCAGCATCATAACCAACATCTTCACTGCTTTAGGAGACATTAAAATGAACACTTACACAGAGAATAGAGGCACATTAGAGCGTGGAAAGTATTGGTGACAGGCAACAGTAAAACTACAAGTGCACAAAGAAAGTAGGAGAGTAGCTCTACTGCATGTTAAGGTGTAGCAGCCATTTTAGTAACATTTAGGAAATAAATAAAAACTTCTGATGTGAAAAAATGTTGTGGTTGAATTGTTTTATATCAGAGCAACCTAAACTCTGAAGTATCTGAGAAAGAACAGAGAAAACACAGAGGTGGTTTAATGATTGTGTTGGAGGAGGAGCTTGGGAGGAGGTGGGTGAAGCTCATTAGTGGCCACGCTGCAACAATTAGGGGCAACAGGAGGAGCATGTCAGAGCTTTGTAGCTGTAACAGAGGGGGAGTGTCCAGGGCAGGAGGGTTACAGGCCTATTGTATCCGTCTGGAGGGAGGCAGACGGCTGTGGCCTGCTTTGGGACGGCTACAGCAAAAGAAAAGAGCGATGTTCAAGGCTCTGTTCATATGTTAGTGTCATTACTGAGTCATTGAAAAATAATAACCCACCGTGTAGCAATTGAAAATGTAGGTATTATTCAACAACACAACTACAAGAACAATCATTTTAAGTAAGCCTGCCATAAACCATCCTTTAGCATCCCAGCTAAATGACTAAATGCCAAAAACATAAACATAAAACGGTGGGTGATAACACTGTAAATTAGAGAAGAAATCTGCAAAACAATGTATCGCAGATCCCTAAAGTGAGTCTTGAATAACACAATCCTCCCCCGCCAGGGAAAGGTGTGAAGCTGTCATGCCTCAGGTTGACCTCGAGTTGACCTCTCCAATCAGGAGCTGAGTGTGGACGACCTCACAAGAAGGAAGCACAAGGTCAACCAGGAGCAGAACGAGGTAATGAAGCTCAGACAAAGGTGTTAATTTGAGGAAAGAGAGAGGTACTTCTACTGCATTATATAAAAGTATGTCGGCAAATGCAATAAATAATCTAAATCTAAATTATATACAAGAGGAGAATGTGTTTTGATACTGGACAGACTTTTGGGGAAAAGGTTTTGTAAATTTTTTTTAACACAAATTTAAATACCAATGTCTCTGGCAAAGGTTTAGGGTGTTTGTACAGCTCAGAGTCCTTACAGCTTATTTTGGCGTTTGAGCAAAGAAAATTAATTAAAAGATTGGTGTGGAGTGACACGTGATTATTATTATTATAGAATTACTACCAACAGAATAAACTTAAAATTCACCGTTTGAAACTTGTTGGACGTATCTTTTATGGTTATTAGGAAATGGTTGACTGCACGGGACACTAATGAAATCTGTTAGCGCCCTTTGTTTGTTGGTCTTTTTTCTTTCTGTATTTTGTGTGAATATTGTGATTATTGTAATATTGACATTCTGCAGACCAAATGGACCTTGATTCAGTTTGGAGAATTTAGTCTGAAAGTCTGTAAGGTTGAAAGGTTGAATACACAAATAGATCACTAACTGCACACGACTCAAATCTGAGTGCATTTAAAAGGAAAATGCGCCAGTACTTAAAATGAGGCTTGAAGTGTCTCACTGTGGAGACGGTAAAACTCACCGTCAGAATGAAGAGCAAATCCTCGACGGGCAGCTCAGCTTTCAGTCGCTCTTTAAACATGCGGATGGTCTGATGTTTCAGGTAATAGTAGGACGAGATGCGACCGTAAGTGAGGGGCTCAATCGTCCGGTCGTCCTAGAGCAACAGCACATTTTCATTAAAAGAAATATGTGTTTTTTTCTGCCACATATTGACACTTTTGGTTTATTTGATAGAGACACAAACCTCTTTTATTTCTAGGCAGTAGGAGCACTCCAGGTCTCGTAGGCTTTTCTCGATCAAAGTGGATAGAAATTTGTTGATGGACTCATGGGTGATGTCTTCCAGGTTGTAGTAACTGCACAAAAAAACACTATTATTAATCATACTCTCACTACTATAACATATCTTTTTCTAGAAAGAGGAGACGTGGTAAAGAAGTCTCACTTTTCTGTTTTCTTATCTTTAAATGATTTTTTCTCTTTTTGACAGACATCATGTAAAATCTGTTAATATTAAGTGTTTTTTCAACAAAGCAGGACTATAACCAGGGGATGTTGTGATTTTGCATAAAGAGCTATATTGTTCATCAGCAGAACCGCGTCCTGTTCAGAGTCCTGTGCCTATTATTGTAATAAAGAAGAGAAGAAACAGCTGAAAAGAAAATGGCCAGCCTTTTACAGTGCAGCAAATGATTCCCAGGCTAGAGCGTTATTACATGAAATAAGACAACCAGTGGCCAAAATGGGTTCCATGTTTAACTCGGAAGAAAGAGTAAGAGCTACCACATGAGGCTCTGTAGAAGTGTAATCAAAGATAATCTTCATTAGCTCATAATGCCAATATTTGTGCATGGTGTGTGTGAGAGAAACATAAGGACTGGAACCAGGCCTGGCTTTTTTAGAGGCAGGTAGAAGGAGATGTTCAGATCCTAAAGGCACGACAGACTGGAGAGGATATTATTCTACAGTTACTCAGGGAATACACGAGTAAAGCCGTCTACAAGAAGGTACACTCTTTTACGAGGTACTACGCTAAGGTAGTACGCTAGGTACTACACTAATCTAACATATACTACGATTGTTTGTGAGTTCTTGTGCAGACCTTGTTGCGGATTTTCAGAGAGAAAACGCCACACGAGTAATTGGTCTCAGTCAGCAATTTAACCTCTTTTGTGTGGCATATGCTCTACCAGGTGAGGTGCATCTTTTTCAAACCCATCAGTAGGAAATACAGCACAAAAAAAAAGGGCCATTTGCACGATGGGAGGGGTCTCTGGCTCACACATGAACAAGGTGTATCAGAGGACGACAGACTCACGTTATCATTAAGCACCATTTTAATCATGTCTTAATTATAGGCCTATATGCTCTATTAATAAACTGCTAAGTCAGTACACTGTTAAACAGTCCAATAAAAAAACAAAAGATCTTGTGTCTCTTTTAGAGTTGTGTCAGTGAAACAAGGAAACTGCACAGGCTTGACGGTAACGGAAGAACCAGACGAGGGAGCAAACTAAAATCAGTTAAAAAAAAAGTTCCTAGATGACAAACTGACAGGTTTTATTCTATGTAGTTGGTGAGAAAGGAGCTCAATGTAACAAAACAAAAACCAAACAATACATTAGCATTAATGATAGCATTAATATACATTTAGCATGATTGTTATAACACAAGCTAATTTATTTGTTATTATTATAGTGACCCCACCACGCTGGTATAATTAGCCAGTAAATGACCATGTTTACACCAAAAAAATTATAATATGGAGCTAGTTGCTGATGATATTGGATGTTGTGGTTACATTACATTTTACACCTAACCTATCTTTAATCTTGATGCATTTTCTCCATTGAAATATACACCCCGTTTGCTCAATGACCACATGAACATTAGACATTAGCTGGACACAGAGAGGCTGCCAATGGTCATCAACTGTTGTTGCATGCATTTAAGCCATTTGTTTCACTAGAGACCAGTTTTCATGTGACGTCATGCGATCAAGTAATTATGTCAATTATCCATCTCGGTTGGCATCCTCGGTTGGCACTGCTGCAGGAAATCATTATCCCCATTAAATATTTACAGATTTTGTTTCCTCAGACTTAAAGAAAACACTGTGGTTTAATGAATCTTTCAGAAACCACACTGGAGTGGGATTATTCAACAAAGCGAGTCATCAGGAAGAACATCAAGTGTAAACTGACTTAAAGAGTAAAACATCTCCACTGACATTTGTTTAAGCAATTCAAAATGATTATACAGTGGCTGAGGAAAGCGCTACACACTGCAACCCTACAGACCTTTTTCTTGTCCACACTCGGTTCATCAAAGCTCTAGTACAGGTAACTTTGACTGAGAACGTGTCATTTTTGGGACGTTAACTGGGCTACATTATGTCACACGACAGCAAAGACCGTTAATTTACACTTTTATTGTCATTAACCTATTAACATGTCAAACGTTGTGGTTTTAAATACACTGTTCAGATCAGAACATTTTAATTAAGACCTTTTATGACTGCTGAAACTTTTAAAAACTATTTGAAACAATCAGAATATATATACATATTTTTATACTTGTATTTTGTAGTACATGTTGTGAAACTGATGAAGAGGTTTACTAAATTGTCTGTTGTTGTGTTCTGAGATTTCTTGGCCACCTTATTAGATTCATATTTTTATTTTATCCTACTTGAAATCAGAGAAAGGCTTGCACTGGATAAAAAAAATAAAATCATATCAGGGTCAAATAACAATGTCACATGTTAAAGAAAAAACGCTGTGTGGTAAAGATATTGTCTGAATAATGTAAACAAACCAGGTCCAACTTTTGAAAAAAATCTTCTCATGTTGTATTAAAACAATCTCCATAATCATACGAAGAGTGAGTGGAGGCAGCCGTTCTGAAGCCATCGTTCATTTTTATTTTCTTGACACATGTTAACAGAGCCCAGTGTGTGTTTATCACCCGACACATCTCACAGTGGGTCTTTACCGGTGCCACCGCTCGTCTGATTAAGCCGTGGCCATTAGCATCATCACCATTAGGCTCCTGATGGTGCAGCGAGGCGGCAGCAGACGTTTACGATGCCCCAGGGACCACTGTTTGCGCCGTGTGAGTGTGAATGTGTGTGTGTGTGTGTGTGAGCACTGGACGAACCGTAGGCTGTAGTGATAAATGAGCTCGTGTGATAGAAAACGTAGCAGCACAGGGACAATATCAGAGCATCTGTAGGTTTAAAGCTAAATTTAGGATGTAATAGACTTTTAAAGCTTTGAAGTTTGTTGGTGATGGTGGGTGTAATGATGAATAAAGGGAATACAATAAGGACAAAATTATTTTATCGTCTTGAAATGGCATGTGGTCGTGACTTGGTGAAACAGTTTAAGGTATAATTTTGTTATAGTGTCTGAAAATCGAGCTAAAACATGAACACCACGGCATGTTTGCACAATCTTTGAGCCCATTCAAAAGGCTAAGAGTAAATTTCATTTTAAAAAGGTAATAGTCACTGTTTTATTCAAAAAAATCCAGAGTTGTGTTGTGTGTAAACAACTTAAGGCTGTCAGGTTGCTGTCCGATAATTCACTTCAGATTGAAATCCAAATTTTCCTTTAGTGTACCATCAAAGTGACTACAATAATTCTAAAGGACAAAAAAAAGTTGTTAATAATCAAAACTATTTAGATAACCCAGTTCAATTGGCACAAGCTCAGTGTTGTTTTTGTGAAGTGTGTGCATTTTATTAGCATCTAAACACTTAAGGCAACTCTGGTAATGGGCTTCAGGACAAATTACAAATTTCTAAGTAATGGCCTACTTTTTGAGTTTTTGGGGTAAAGGTTACACTATATCCATAAATGATGAACCAGAATTTTGTTTTCTGGTTTTAACGTGTTCTTACGTAGCAGCCTGGTTTGAAAGCAGTTTGAAACATGGCCAATCTCAGGTTCTCAGGTGAAATGGGTCATGGAATCCCTTCCCTTTACAGCAATTTGCACCCTGTAGAAATCATTTAACCGTTATCTAAAAAATTAGAATGACTGGCCAGGCTAGCTTGTTGGACTGGTAAGTTAGTGTGTATATGTGTGAACTTAGCCTTATTCAGTCATTATTTTAATCATTCTTTTCCAGTGTCCATATGTGACCGTCCACATGTTTCTACTTTAGCTTTACACCCTGATGTGAGTAGTGTGGACTTGAACAGAAAATGTAGAAAACTATAAAAATCTGTTGACTTTGATCATTACAAACTCACAACAAAGTGTGGAAACATAAATTCATCTGAAATTTGACTAACTTCAATTTGAAATGATCAGATCTGTCTTTAGACTTGTATTTTTTGTATGTTCAGTGTCTTGGTGTGGGGCTGAATGGTAAATGTGCTCTGACAGCCGTAGAACTAGCTCGCAGCTGGAATGTCCTGGACGGGTCTGTGTCTGCAGCAGATGTTTGAACACTTCTCTATCTCTTACGCCGAGAGAATAAACGCACTCGTGTCTGTCTCTGGTGGCAGCTCTGAACTTTAGTTTTTCTTACCTGGGGTTCATCACCAGTCGTCTGAAGAAGTACGTCCAGGTGATGTAGTCCATGGCGTCCTGTTTGGAGGAGATGGTCCCTGCTGCGATCTCGGCGTTTAAGTGGTCCGACAGTACACTGAGGAGACTTTAGGAATACATACAGTATATTAGACAACTATAAATTAGAAATCCTATTCTTTTTATATTAATATTTTAAATAAAAGCCCACATGTATAAGTTATTTAAAACACTGAATAAAGAAAACTTCTGACATGGGAAAAATCTTTGTGTACAACTGTGTTTAAGTCATTACTACTTTTGAGAGACAAGGATAAAGGACTAAAGCTGTCAAAACAAATACCTAAATGATAAAATATAATGAAAATTAATAAAATTGCAAAATATTTGAATAAAACCCAAAAAATTAATGTATAAATATACAAGTTAAATAATAATAATAATAATAACAATAATATCATTTAAATAATATATTTATAAAATAACTATAATAACATTTATGTAAAAAAACGTGTGGAAATTGAACATGTATCACTGCATCATCACTGGTTTATCTTTTTCACTGTTCTAAAATCAATTGTATATGTTTTTCTACAATGGTCCAGCTACAGTTTTGTAAAAGACATTTGGTCGTTTGATGTTGTTTTTCACTGGCGCTCTGTTGATTACCTGGACTCAACAGGGAACGGCTCATAGAGGAACTTCTTGTAGAAGTCTTTCTTGATGTCGTGGACAAGGATCACAGCTTTGCCCTGATCGTCAAACTGGGGCCGACCCGCTCGCCCCATCATCTGCAGCACGTCTAAAAAAAACAATTATGCACAAGTCAGCATTAATACTTTGTATTTGGATATATTTTTTTACCTTAAGTAGTATTATATATAAGTAGTATTATACCTGTAATAGGGTAGTCAATGTAGCGCCTGGATTTGCCGTCGAAGTACTCAGTTCCCTTCACGACCACAAGGTGAGCGGGAAAGTTAACCCCCCAGGCCAAAGTACTGGTGGCTATTAAAACCTGACAATCCACATTTAAGTACAAAAGTTCAAGTTGTTGAATAAAAACAAATATCAAAGTCAAGCCTATATTTACATGTATTACCTGGATTTTACAGTTAACAAACAGCTCCTCCACAGTCTTACGATCTCTCTCGTGAAGACCAGCGTGGTGCATACCGATCCCAAAGGCCAGGGTCAGCTTCAGGTTCGAGTCTCGAATCGTGACAATGATGGCTTCGATCTGTGGTAAAAACAGAACAAACAAAAAAAAACAGAGCATTTAACATCTGTAACTAGAAACTACTTAATGGTGATTGACTGAAAATGAGAGATTAACAGAGTAAGCAAGTTATATAGAGTTTCTGACCGAAATCTGTTTTATGACAAAATGAGGCACATTCATATGGTCTACTATACAACGCATTTATTTATAACTTCCCCTTTTCATGTTTTGGTTAAGATTATGGCAGTCACTAATGTTTCCTGGTCTTGCAAAAACCCAAAGTGTTAATACAGACCAGGCCACATTTATGTCTGCGACAACTACACCCAGATCATCAACTGTCTTTGGGCAGATTATTAATGTTGAATACACAAACAAATAAGACAATAACATCAATGCCATGTTAATGATGCTTATGAGATCAAGTCTGCGAGCTGGGCTATACTTGTAATATTCAACTCAGAAAACATCCATGAATGTTCTGTTTATTGTAATAAAACGAAATATGTAGTGAAAATCCAGTTAGGAGTGCAGCAGGAGCAGTGGAGAAAGAGCTGTCAGGCTGCAGAGGGTGACCCCCAGTGGGAGTTAAACAGCTCTGTCCAGGCTCCTGTCAGTCACACAGCGGGAGTCAGAGCTGCTCCACGGGCCAGCGCCGAGGCCGAGGACAGCTGCATATATCAGCGCACACGCCAGGCACATACACCAGGCACATTCACCAGGCCATCGGGGAAATAGACCTGGGCTATAATACAGGGCATATTTGCATTGAGACGGAGAATCTGCAGGGTTCAGGAAGGTAATCCCAGGACTCAATAAGGTCTCCGCTGTAGTTTTAGATAATAACACGACTCTATTTGTGCATCGCAATTAAGAGTAAACAGAGAAGGTGATGATTGAAATGATGGAGATTTTTCCAGTACTTTTCTGTGAAAGTCTAATAATTACAAACAGAAATAGCTGTACTTTTACTACAAATAATGAGCTTTTGTAAAACTTTATTCCATTTTAATCACACAGGGTTCACTGTTAATGTTGCCATTTGTCAAACTCCATTAACCCAAACTACAGCAGCCACAGAGGATCAAAATGCAAACTTCAAATTCTTGTACAAAGTATCTAAAGCCAGCTGAGTTTCCCATTAAAGAAAAAAATATTTTTTTTTGATGCACTCAAAGGCAAAATTCTCTGGGACATATATGCATTTCAGAACTTTAAACTATAGTAAATGAATCTATTAAGATTTTAATACATTTTCTGGATATTTCAATGTTTGGAAAACTACTCTGCTAATTTCAAGATTTTAAAGGCGGCGTGGAAACCTCGCTGATGTTTTCTGGTCTAGAAATGGAAGAACAATTTTATAGTTTGACTTCAAATGCAGACAATTGTATCTAACCTGCACAAAGTATCGTTACCTGAACCTGACAAATATGTGACTAATAAGGCAAGACATGTTTTCCAAAAACAGTCTCAGAGAGTTGAGATTATATCAGATACCTGTTACCTAATGTAATTATATTAGCAGACTGTTTCTAGATGTAACATGGAGGAGAACTTTGCTCCCATCTTGAACTGATCCCAAAGTATTCACAGACATAATATAATGGAGGATGATGCAGGCTTTTCCGGCAAAAGTCCATCTGTAATTACACTTAAACCAGCAATTTATGGACAGAAATACAAACTCGGCAAAACTTGGGAAAGAGCAAAAGAGAAGTTAGAAAATGATATGGGAACGCAAGAGAAGGGCCTGCGATGGATGGAGAAAGAACAGGCTGCAAGTAGGAAACATACTCATTGGGATGTGTGCATTTTAAGTTATATACAGAATAATATAATGTTTGGTGGAAATAATTTTTTATTTGCAAAATTGAGGAAAATAAATCTGATGAAACCTCAGAGGGATGTGCAGTAGTTTCAGCAGCTCTCCTATAAGATCCAAGTGAAAAGGCACATTTAAGAAAGAAGGTCTCAAAATCTCTTGGGATTTTAAGAAAAAAAGAAAATCTGTTTATCATTAATGTTTAACATTATATTACCATACTATCCATATGATGATATTTGTGTTCACTGTAAATATTTTATTATTTAGAAAAGTGGTGCCTAATACGTTGATCGCAGAGGCAGTGCGGGTACCCGTCGCATGACTTAAAAAAATCATACCAATGTGAGTCCCAATACATCCAGTCAAAGCTAAACCCACCTCGAAACCTCTTTATTATTATGACATTTTACCAAATTTAAATTAGTTAAGTTTACCACTTTTTTGCTGAGCTTTTTTCTTAAAAACTTGATATAGGTTAAGTTATTGAGGCATTTTGTGATTATAGTGTATTAATGACGTGTGCAATATAAAGATAGGTAGATTATTTTGACTTGGTCATTTCGAAAGTAGCTCGCTAGCTGAAAAAGTGTGAGCACCCCTGATTTAGCTTGTCTGTGTGTGTACATATTTGGTTTAATACTATGTAATATTTGTATTTATTATTTAGAGCAGACCTGTCAAATAAAGTAATTAAACACTGCCCCAAAAAGCTGTACAGTTGTCATGCAAGAGAAACTTAAAAACAAGGCCACTTTGCTTTAGGCTGTAAACATAAAAAATTTTTAAATTTAATATTTTTGCTCAAAAATCTGATTCCGGCCACTTGTTTTTTTTTATGGCACCAGTGCATTTACAAACCTCTCTCTCGTCCTGATGCAGCCACTGTTTGGGGTTGTCCTCTGTGGCCAGGAAAGCGATGAGGTCTAAGGCGGTTAGTCGAGTCTGACGTCGCGAGGAGACGAAGATCAAGACTGGTTTGGCAGGTGAATGGCTCCGAATGGCTATAAAAACAAAGTGCAATTGATTTTATTTTCTTAAATAATCACATTTGCTTTATCTATATGGTTCTGTTAGGTGTTGGAAAAAGCTGATATGTAAATAATAATAAGTTACAAAAACCATAATTAAAATAAAGGCTACATAAAACGGTTGTTGTGTAAAACATATGAATATAGTTTTCTGTTGCATCAGTCAACTGTATATTGTTAAAAGATGGGTGGACTATGATACACTAAATGCTTTGTTTTGAAATAAGCAGATGCAGAAATGCTAAGAAGCTTCACCCTTCACTTATTCAGGTTATTAACTCCCTGCTAATGTTCTCTACACACTCACTAACAGCACACGCACATATACTCAGTTGGGTGCTAGGTTCCAAAACAATGTGGTTCAAGTCCAAAGCTAATTCTCTTTTATCTATTAAAATGTATTTTAGATTATTCTTCTAATATCATTTTGTAAAAAACACGAGACACTGAATCAACAGTTAAAAAAAATAGAGAACAGGGAAGAAGAGATACACACAGATAAATATATGTGTTAATATTAAATATAAAGTTGTAAAGAAAGTTGTACCTTGGAAAGTGGGTTTGTTCATGGTGGCCATACGAGGGCAGTAGTGCTGTCCTGGAAAACCGTGGATGTGAACCTCCAGCGGGACGGGTCGAACAGACGGCCGGAAGTTAAACAGACCCACCTGTTACACAAACATGAGAGTGAGGAAAAGCGGAAAGGGACAAAAAACAAGGAGATTTAATGTGAGCAGCTGGCAACGTGAAGCCCATCTGTCCGAGCGGTGCACTGTCTGTCACTGTCACAGAGGAACAGAGGCGGCTGCAGGACGGGCTTTAACCTCTGAAGTCTGCTCCGTTTAATGTCGGATGAGCTGCTGTGGCTGTGTACACATTAAAAACTCTGATGCATTGCTTTGTTGTGGGAGTTGTGCCAAAGGATGGACAGTGATGGCCAGCTTCTCAGATTTATGAGGGCACACTGCTAATCTGGCCAAACAACAGCTCAGGCAGCAAACACAAAGTACAAACATAAGACTACAAACTTTTTAATGTGTTTTTTAATGTAACCCCTACGTCTCTTGGGCATCAGCTCTAACTGAACTGTGAACTGAAAGTGATTTAATACCTTCATAAATCATTAATTAGTAAAAAAAAAAAAAAAAAAAAAAAAAAAGAGAAAACGATTGATGTTATTTTAGCCAGTAGAGGGCTATGTTAGGGTTCAGTGTATCAGCCTGTTTCTGCTCCCTGTATTTAAAGTGCATCACTAACATAATCTCTGATGAGGGAAGTTACATTTCTGTCCAGCTGAGGGTGTCAGTGAGATTCTACCAATTTTATGTTAAAGAACCATCAAAATGATTCTGAGACTAAGTCTCTGGAGGTTCTCCATCATCTCAGACACATTCAAGAAAAGGTTTCAACAAAGGCATGAGGATGTAGATTTGAAGGTCTAGATTCTGGTTCAACCCCTCCCTCTAGAAATATAAACTCAGCTCTAATACCAGTTAAACTCAGAATTGAAGGCCCTTGGGTGAAGGATAAAATGTGCACGCACACGCACACGCACACACGCACGCACGCACGCACGCACGCACACACACACAAAGTTATGCGGTGCTTGTTTAAAAATGCATTTCAGAAAAGTTCTGAACAAGAATCTAGTCTATTATTATATAAATGACAGACAGATTGAAATGGAGCTTCTTATACTGGCCACCAACATAAATGCATTCAAAACTAGGAATGTCAAATGTCAATTTGATATGGACTAAAGAATACAGATTATACCAATATAAATAGACTGATAGTAGTGCTGGACGCCACTCACATTTGATATCTTCACATGCCTTCATCATAAAACATATGTGATGGTTCTGATTAGTCTCCGTATTAACTTTAAAGCCCTGTTCTGCTTTGAGCTGACAGGCCAGACTCATCCATCCACATCGCTGGCATCCTCTCTCATCATCGGACTTTAAACATGGCACCGAGACATAGGACTGTGGCCCATTACAGAGATTAGACAGCACTCAACTCTGGCCCAAAGTATCTGTTTGTCCTAATTGCTGGTATTATATACAGTCAGATAGATATGAGCCGGCAGATGGCAAATGAACTGTAGAAATGTTAGAGTTATATAAAAATATGCGGTTTCTGGCTATGTTTCCTTTTGTATTTCATGATCCAATGCTAGTATCATGAAACAATGAAGCTTATGAAGGCAGTCATTCTATCTGGCTGAAAAACTCAAAGTCAAAATAAACAGACTAGATAGTTTTTTTTAAGGATATCTGAAAGAAAAGAGGAGAGAAAGTGTATCCAGACCTGTCCAATTCCCAGCCAGTCGGCGAGGTCTCGAGCGTTGGCCAGGGCTGTGGACAAACCCACGACCCGGACGCTTTTAGACGTGTGAGACGAGATGAAGTTGGTCCGGGACACAATGACCTCCAAGACTGGGCCTCGGTCTTCCCCTAAAGAATGATGAAGCAAGGGACAACTTAAAGAAATGCGGTAATATACCACCAGAAGGCTGTCAACAATATATACTTTTTATCCATTTACAAAATGCCGAGTGGATGAACAGAAAGAAAACTTCAGTATTGAGAGTGATCCCAGAAGGACTCCTCGTGACATGACGGTGTAATCCTGAGCCCAACATCATAGAGCCTGGCCTGGTTCTTTCTAGATTCACATGGTCTGGTTTAACCGAAACTAGTCACATTATACCAACTTCTTATTTTAATTAAGACATGTCCAAAGAGGGTGCACGTGGCAGAGTGGTTAGCACTCCTGCCTTACAGCAAGAAGGTCCCGAGTTCAAAACCCGGCTGTCTCAAACATTCTCGGCCGACTCTGGTCTTTCTGTGAGGAGTTTGCATGTCCTCCACGTGTTACTGTGGGTTCTCTCCAGGTACTCCGGCTCCTCCCACCGTCCAAAGACATGCATGTACAGGTTAATTGGCAAATCTAAAGTGTCTCTAGTGACTGAATGTGAGAGTGATGGTTGTCTGTCAATGTCTGTCTCTATATGTTAGCCCTGCGACTAACTGGCCACTGTCTAGGGTGTACCCCGCCTCAGGCCCAAAGCTGCTGGGATAGGCTCCAGTCACCCGCGACCCCTAACGGGACAAAGCGGTAGAAAATGACTGACTGACATGTCCAAAGTCCCGGACCCGGGGTCAACTGTGGCACAAGGTGAAATTTTATGTGGCCCTCAACTTCAGAGATAAAATGTATTGTTTATGGCCCCAACAGCAGCTTTATACAAATAGGATCTTACCCGCCGGATAAGTGGTAGAAGATGGATGGATGGATGGATCAAATCCAATTAAAACATGTTCAAATCAGACTAAAACCTGTTCAAACCCAATTAAATCCTGTTCATATCCAACTAAAACCTATTCAAACCCAAATAAAACCTGTTTAGATTCAACTAAAGCCTGTTTAAAGCCAACTAAAACCTATTCAAACCCAAATAAAACCTGTTTAAATTCAACTAAAGCCTGTTTAAAGCCAACTAAATCCTGTTCATATCTAACTAAAACCTATTCAAACCCAAATAAAACCTGTTTAAATTCAACTAAAGCCTGTTTAAAGCCAACTAAATCCTGTTCAAATCCAACTAAAACCTATTCAAACCCAAATAAAACCTGTTTAAATTCAACTAAAGCTTGTTCAAATCCAACTGAAATCTGTTCAAATCCAAGTAAAAACCAGTTTGAATCTGAATAAAACCTGATTATATCCGTCTAAAACGTGTACTGTAGTCTGTAATCAGAAAAGACTGTCGGCCTTGGGAATTTTCAAATTTTCCTTTCACATTTCCCCTTCATGGTTTAAAGAATTCCTTTCATTGTGGACAAATGTAAAAGCAGCGCTAAAGGTGATTGTGGTGACAAACAAACCGAGGAGGTGGATCTCGTCGATGATGAGAATGGCCACTTTCTGGACGTAGCTCCTGTTCTGCCAGCTCCTGCTCACTCCGTCCCATTTCTCTGGAGTCGTCACGATGAGGTCGGCCTGCGCTATGGCCCTCATGTCGGGGGTCACGTCACCGGTCAACTCCACCACTCTGACACAGCAAACAGACCCAAAATGTTAACTTTTTTACGATTTAACTGGTATTTTGTGACTTTAACCTAATATAGAATTAGCAGGACAAGGATTTTATAGCACTAATAAGCTTCTCTTTAACAGTTATATTCTATACAAGCTGCAATTCTCACTGACCTTTTCCCCAGTTTCTCCTCAATCCGGACTTTCCAATCCTCAATTCTTTCTCGAACCAGTGCCTTTAAAGGGGCAATATACACCACCTACAGGAACACAGAAAAATAGCATTTGCTTTAGATTTTATACTGTAAAAAACACTTTGGTCTTATTATAAGTTGAGCTCAATCACAAATATCTGAAAGTTATAAACAGGAGTTCCTGATGAATATATGTAAAGACATTGTCTCCATCTCTTTTTCTCCCTCTTAGTTCTGTGAGCAAAAGTATATTCTAGCTTTGAATGTACTCAAGTCTTGTTGTATTGCTGTACTCTCCTTTGTCTCAAGAGCTACATACTGAGACATCCCATCAAAGAGTAAACAAGGACGAAAACACAGACAGAACACTTCGGACATACACTTTTTTGGCAGTAGGTGTACAGTATAATGGGTCAGTAAGAATTGATTTAATTTTGGATTATTATACCTTGAACTACTAATAATTCTCAAATGTGTTTGCAAGAATACCTCATATATCAAATGCTACGTTTGTTCAATGTAATACATTATTAATAACGGATGTATTCCTAGAAACACAATTATCAAAATTATTCCTTTGCACATTTTTGTTCATATTGCTTGTAAAATGCATTGTTAATACCTTAATAATACATCTGGCCGTCATAACAAACCAGTTATTGATGATTTAGACCAATAAGAGAGCGAGACAGTTTAACATAAAACAGAATTATCTAACTTAACCTTTGTTACTAAAAGTACTAAACAACTTTTGTTGAATTATTGGGAGACTTTGTGGAGACTCTTATCTATTAGTCTAGTTCATTAACCAACATTTATGGCCCTTGATATGATTCTTATTAATAGCCCAGCCTGCAGTGAACATGAATGTAACACTTCTTCTTTAAAATATACTCTCTTTTTTGTTTATATTGGTCTCACCTTTGAGCCTGGGTACTTGTTGAAGACCCTGAACATGGCCATTTCAGCGGCGATGGTTTTTCCGGAGCCCGTCGGCGCCCCCAGCAGGACGTTGGTGTCGGTGTGGTATAAAGTGTGGAAGATCTGAGTCTGGATTGGGTTGTAGTGAGTGAACTTGTACAGACTTTCGTATTCACGGTTTCCCAGAGCGGTCACGGGCAACGGCTGCAGGTCCAACAGCTCTGAGAAAAGAAAAAAAACACCACAGAAATGATGAAGTGTTTTTATGTTTGTATGTATTTACACTATATACAAAACATGGTCTACTATACTCAAAATCTTCTGGGATGCAGGGATGTTTTTTATGCATTATTTATCTATAAATTCTATGCCTGTAGTATGTGAGCTTCAATTATCACAGAAAGTCTACTTAGGGCGCTTCCACACCTGCACTGTTTGCTCCAGACTTTCCTGTTTGGTTTGAACCAAATCTAAAATATTGGTCTGGTTTAAAAACACATTAAACTTATAAATTATGTTGTTATACATTTTTTATTGATCTATTTTAATTGCTTCCTTACGACAGATGAGATGTTTTCTAAAGATCATTACAGTAATTTAAATCATGTCTTAAACAGTGCATTTGAAGTTTTAGCTGTTTGTATTAACTCTATATTAAGATTATGTCTCTCTACTCCAGCCTGATTATTGTATTTCTCCAGTTCAGCTGTAAAATGAGCCTCTGCAGAGACACATTCACCACAGTAAAAGTGTCTACAGGAAGCACACCCCCCATTGTCATGATGACAGTGAACACAGCGTCAGGGATAGTCTGATATTTTACTTTTAAAAACTGTAGTGTGAAAAACACCCTTAACGTCTGCATCTGCTCAAGGGACAGAAATAAGCTTAGAAGATAAGACCTTTTTACTTGGCTCTGTAAAGAAAACACACAAACACTCAAACGTAATTTGAGTTTTCAGAAAGATCCACATAACATTGGGACCAGTTGAATAGAGTAAAAGTGATTCTTTAAACTTCATCTTTTGTGGTTTATTGCTTTAACATCGAGTTTACATTACAGTATAATATTTAGCAGAAATAAACTATGCTCTCACTTTCTCTTTGGTTTGAGCTTCATGTTCGGAAACCACAGAAAAAGACAGAATAAATGACGACAGAGAAAAGTAAAAAAAAAAAAAAAGTCTGGCAACAGTCTGGCTTCTAAAAACCGAGCCAAAAGCAGAGACTAAAATCTCACAGCTGGAAACATTCAGCTGTGTCAAACACTCCACCGACTGAAAACTGTAACGGTGACAGAAATGGGATTAGTATTTAAGTCGAATGGGTCAAACTGTTCTTATAACAGAGTCTGTTAGTTAGAAAGACCACTGACAAAGAGGGCTGAGTTTATTTGAAGGACAGTCTGTCCTACAGAGCTAAAGCTAAAAGCAAATCAATGTACATGCTGCAATAGCATCTAACTGAGAATAAACGGGCAGAATGAAGCTCAGTTGTTAGTAAGTTTGTGAGCATAAGTGTTTAGTTTTACTGTTTTATATACTGTACCATTAAAAAATGTGCATTAAAAAGAGAAGCAAAGGGACATGTGTATAAATATTGGCATTTTGTAGCTCAAAAACTGATCAATTAAACAAAAAAAAAAAAAAAAATGACACAATGTCAAATGTAGAAATGATGTAAAGGTTTTCAGAGGTTAGCTCAGTTGGTTAGGTAACGATCTGTTGAAGAAACGGGTAAAATAAAAAACCCTCATACCGGTGTGTGGGGGATGTCTTTCAGGTAAGATGAGGTTTTGGAAGTTGATGATGCAGATGGCCTCGGCCCCGAGCCAGCGATCAGACACAATCTTGATGTAGTACTGAGACGGCAGCGGCTCAAAGATGGGGATAGTGAAGACGATGTGCTGCGGCTCTCCTGTTACCACCTGCAGAAGCGAGGTATTAACCACTTAATTTCTGGGTTTTATTGTCTGTGACTCACACTAGGTCAAAAAATGTAAGCAGAAAAATAACAGATCATGTAACGTATGATTAGCACAGGTTTGAGAACAAACCTGTTTCTTCTGCAGGAGGATGTACTCCGAGTGGTAAATGTGATCGTTAATGGGGTCCTCCACCCACAACCACCACGGCTCACCGACCGAACCATGGACCTAAAAAGAATCATATTGTTATTTATCATGACCTTTTTTATTTTTATATAAATCTTTACAGAGCGAGACACAAAGGATTCATAATGTTGGACACACAAAGTAATAATATAGTCTTAAAATTACAAGAAGCATCTCGACTAAAGTGATAAAAGCAGTTGTATCAATGACAATGATGGTGCATTAAATGAGATATTTGACATATTGGGGTATTTAAGTAATCTGGGTAGTATTTGTTTTATAATTGTGTACGAGACACACTGTGACATTGAAGTACCTCATCAAGATTAGTTAAGTCAATTAAATAATGAAGTCAATGATTTGAACAAAGCCCAACACAAGAAAAACTAAATCTGTTTTGCCCCCAAATGCCAATTTAACTTTGGTATTTCTCACCCGACTCTCTTTTTAAGATTAGTATTCAAGCTGTGGATTTGAACTCTAAACTTTTGAACAAACTCGGAGGAAATAGTTCTGGTGTTAATTAAAAAAACTTTATATTTTTTACTTACTTACTTTTTAAACAAAATTATTTAGTTCAAAAAGTCTTCCTGCTAAAATGTGTGTTAGTAAATTAATTGTTGAATGTGTGTGCTTCTTCTTCAGCATTGCTCACTTTGCAGCTATAGAACGTAACATGTCTGAAGGTTCTCAGTCATCCAGGTCATCTTGAAAAAAAGGTTAAAGCAAAGGCATCTGGACTCAGTTTTCAAGGTGAAGACGTGTCACTCTGGAAGAACCACACCTGAAACGACTCACCTGAGCCTTTAACGGCTCTCACATCAGGAGTCGCACTGTCCTTCCAAGAACAGCCTGGTCCAATCAGAGTTAGTTTCAGGTCAAACCCCTCCCTCTAGAGAGAAAACTCAGGTCTTGTATCAGTTGAACTCAGAATTAATAAAGTCTCTTGGAAATAGAGACAAGACGTCTTCACCTTGAAAACCAAGTCCAGATGCCTTTGCTTTAACCTTTTCTGTTATTGAAAGTAATACAACTATAACTGGTTTCTAAGTAGCTTTAATTTGAGTGTCATTTTTATGTAAATATTGAAAAGTTTTATTATAAATATACACACTACAATATTTTACACTGAGCACCTTTTAGAGACAGAAATGATTTGTATTCTGCCTTGACATGGCTCGTTCGAGGAGTGTGGTCCTGGTGCCATCAGAGAGGCTTACGTGTCGGGACGTATCACTGCTCCGCCGCCGGATCAGGGCTAAGCCGGCAGTGTACCATTACTTCTCTCCCATGTTCAGAGCATGCATCGCTAATCGGACATAAACATTCATCTTCATATTCGGCCCTGCTACAATGAGCTTCCTATTCCTCTCAGATACCGGGACAAACTCTGGACTAAGCCCCCCGTGATCCCCTCCTGCATGTGGGTCCACTGGCCTGCTCGGTTTTCTGGCGAGGATCACTGGGACAGATGAAGATCCAGTGTTCATATTTGCATTAGATGAAGCTTGTATACAAACATTACTGGATATACAGACAGTCGCACAAATAGAAGAATTGTCTCAGTGTTGTACAACCCGTCATATTGTCATAAGAACATGACTTTGTTAATCCTTTTTTAACATAATAAAATTCTAGACTTGTCCAAATACAAGTCCTCAGTGCTCAGTCAAGGAGCCTCTTGGACTTGTTTGAAACAGCAATTCAAGTACTACACAAATAATATCTTTGAAACTGTATCATTACAGTTCATCTGGTCCTATTGTTCACTGAGCTCACCAACTAGACCACATAGATCCAAGGCTAACTTTAGAATTGCTTTAGTTTGTGATGTAAAAATACCACATCAATCAAGTGCCAGCTGCTAACTGAGCCTACATCTATAAAAGCATGCTTTTAAACCACTCTAAGCTGAAGTAAAAGGGTATAAAAGGCAGGTATCGAGTCAAAGATAAAAATGAGCTTGTCATCTATAATCTAAATATACTTTTCTAGAAATGAACTAATTGGGATAAATTTGGCTGACTATCCAATCATTTTCACTCTGGATTTGAATTAAAGACAGAAAATTAGGCTCAATATTTAGTTTGAGCCTAATCATGGTCGTACCCATCACTGATCACTGACCTTTGACCCACTGAGGCTGAGCTGACAAGTCCGTTTTATTTTTTGTGGAGATTATACGTGAAAATGTGGTTAAATGTGTTTACCTGGTCGTTCCAGCGAAAGTCTGGTGTGATAACGAGTCGAACACGGAGGACGGTGCGTGTGATCGGCTGGATACTGGCCTCCATCGTGACTGAAGGGATCTGATGGACGCACTGTTTCACTGTTAACCCGATGTTCACGTGGTGCAGCATGTGACCTAAGAAAAGGAAAAAACAAGACCTGACACTGAAAACAGGCTCCTAAAATTTTATTCATTTGACCGGGCTTTATTCATTTTGACAGTGGCTTCATATCTTCCACATTCATAAAATATAATATTATATAATATAACAAGCATGCATTTGAAATATGTTTCATTATTAAATGCTAAACCACTCCTTGGAAGAATATGTATAATATGAATTCACCCTTATTTGAACTAATATAATTTTCTAGTAGTAATGCAACCCACAATTTAAAACAATATCAACAAGGTCATCTTAAAAAGCATTAAACTAAAAAAGATGGGCATTAAGTGGATGCTACATAAAAATAAAATAAAAGAAATGTTATTATCTAGACTATGCTTTACTGATTGGTTGATTGATACTATTGTTAAGATTATGATTAGAAAATGTGTTTCTATGTGCTTTACGTTATGAGCGAATAAACATACATTTTAAGTGAAGGTTGTGAACAAGATAATAATATTTTTTTTACCGATCTCGTCCTTCCTCATTTCCTTGAGTTTGTCGACAGAGAGCTTCTTCTCCTCGAGTCGGTTCAGGACCACGGGACTGAGGTTGGGGAACTGCCTCAGAGGATGACAGAAGGCCCACAGACGTTTGTCGATGGTTTTGCACAGAGTCAGCAGGCGGTAGGTCATGGTTGGCCAGCGCTTCCTCAGAGCGATCTCGAACAGAGCCCTGATGATTCGAGCGGAATTCTGGGAGAAAAGAGAGTCAACAAACCCAGCAACAAACAAAGTAAAACTATAGAGGTTAAAATCACTCTTCAGGACATTAGCAGGGGTGATAACCTACATATTTATTTATTTTTTTAATAAAAGGTGCCTATATAAAGAAAGAACATTATTATTATATAATTATTACATTCTATAACAAAGAAGGGCTCATTCAGCTCGTCAAGGTTCATCTAGGTATGACTCCCAATGTCTTCAACTCACACAAACCTGTCCTGGGCCTTGTGTAGTCAACCTGATAAAAGTCTTTATAAAACACTCTCTCGGGTTTTTAGAGGCATGGTGATGGCAGTACAACACTCTCTGTCTTATCCTCAACAGAAACAGAGCATTGTGCATTGTTTCTGTTGCTTAAACCACAGATAAAGGAATTCATTAAGCAGCTGCAACAATTACATGCTGCATATGTCTCATGTGTCTTCCAATGGTGTCAAACCCCACAAAAAGTGTTAAGCTCAAGTGAGATTGGGGGAAGTCACACTGGCCAAATGCAACATGTGTTGGGTGGGAGATGTGTTCGGATATGGCATTGAATTGACAATGAACAAAAACTACATTTCCAAGAAACAGTAAATACTAGGTTTAAAAAAGGGATTAAAAAAACAATATGAAGTCAAAGAGGCACACATTGGCAGTTGCTTAAACCAGGGAAAAACAGGGAAAGATCCCTTTTTAAACTGCAACATTATCGTTTTGGTCAAATCATTTTCCAAATTGTCAGATACTTTTCCCAGACGTATAACCTTTGATACCATTTTCCATAACTTGAAAACTGTCACAACCTGCTTAAGTGTTACAAACTGTTGTTCAAAAGGTCCTAAACCTCTTTACATTGCGATGTTGTAAGTTGTATTTTTAAAATTTCCAAGAACAATACATATTCTTAGAGGATATTTAACTTCTGCTTCTGTTTTCCATGACTCAAAAACCTGGTGATTAATCACGTCTGATGATGATGGATGGCTGGTCTTAGCTCTGGAGCAGAGGGTCAGGAGTCAGAGCTGCTCAGTGAAGGACTGAGATTGATCTGATCAGATGTGAGGGCTCGAAGCACAGAGCTAAAGGAGGACTGAGAAGTGTACATAGTGGTTTAGAGGTTTTATGGACTAATTGTGAATAGATAGACTGTTAGAGTCTGGTCATTGGAGCCACAGTTTTGAGAACGGGAAGGACGTTTAAACTAAAGTGAAGTTGTCGATGTCTCGTACCTAAGCCTCATCATTCTAAACATCAGCAACGAATAATATTTTAGATGAACATACAATCTTAAAAGCACAGCACACAGTTATCAGCGCTACTTTTCTATGTGCGCTCAACTCACCTGTGCCACATAACCCAGGTCTGAGATCAGCGAGAAGCTGTCCACTTCTCCTCGGCTGATGTACGTTTGCAGCAGGATGTTGACCTTCCCGTAGCTGTTCTCGACTCCACCAGCGGCCGGCAGCTCGCAGAAGTTACTCAACATCTGGTCCAGCTCCTCCATCTCCTCGTCCCGGACCTACAAACACACAATTTAATGTACCACATAAAACACAAACATGAGGATGGGTAAGATTATAGAATGGGTTCTCACCTTCAGCTGGTCAAACTCTTCTGCTTTGGACACGATGCTGAGGATGTCAGCCTCTGTGCGCTGGGAGTTGAAGAGTTCATTGAAGGTCTGCAACAGAAAAAAAAACAAAAACCATGAAAAGACATTAATATCTTGACAGAAATACATGACAGTGACACTGCAGTTTGTGGTAAAAAAACAAACAAAAAAAAAACACAGGCCGACAAGTCTCCATGAAGATATTTTGAATGTGTGGCAGAAAGGTAATGCACAAATACTAAACACTGTCCATTCTTTTTACATTAAGGAGCGCTTCCAGGACCTTCAATAATTGATATAAAAGTCATACAAAATGGTGACCTTTGGGAAGCATAAAAAACATTTTCTACAACATGCTTCAGCGTTAAGTCTTCAACAGCTAGGCATTTTAACTTTAACAAAGAGTGACTTGTTTTTTATGTTTTCACCTTTTTCTACGTCAAACAAATATTGTTGACTCAAAATTCATCTAGTTGTGTCAAGGTATTATACGTGTATCAAGTGTAAAATCAAAGGCCTGATTTTGTAAATAAATGTGAAAAGCAGTACATGAACTGTGAGAGAAATGTGACTAATGCAGTTGAATAGGAATAATAAATCATTATCACCTGGGTGAATAACACAGTATGTAAAATATGTGAGCAGGTGGGTCGTACCTCTATAGTGTTGTATCTGATGTAGAAGTGGCTGGCCGTCCTGCCCAGATCTGTGGAGGCAAAGTATCCAGTTCTTTCCTCGAAGCGGATCATTTTGGCTTTATCCAGCTTCCTACCACACTCGATCACCAGCTCCTTCCTGTACAGCTCCAGGGACGGGTCCATCTGAAATAAAGAACACTGTTTTTACTCTAGTCTCTACTTCTCCTAAACTATTGTGGAGAGTAATTTCCAAGACTTTTTGCACAGGTTTATAAGTGGTAACTTGGCAAAAATCATCTAAAACTGACCAAAACTACACTTAAAAAGAAAAAGAACCAAAGTAAGGCTTAAACAAAACTGTGCTGAAAAGGAAAACAATCCAGATTAAAGTGGCTTGTTATTAAAGAGATGTCTCATTTTTACACAGCAGCAGCCACTAAACATGTCATCTGGTGTCACTTTGCGTTCTAAAATAACTTTGTCTAAGTAGTAAATGTAGAAAATGCAGCAGAAGATGCTGTACCTGATATGCTTTGTGGTTGATGCCATAAACCAGTGGGTTGGCTCTCATTCGGACATAAAGATACGTGTAACTGAGCCACTTCACCGCCTCCTCCACGTTAGTCACTGTCCCTAAAGCAATCTAAGAAACAGAAAAGAAAGACAAATACACATTCAATTAAATTGCTGGTCTCTGTCTCCACCTGGTGGTCATTCTAGGAACTACATGATAAAGTATCTACATGTTTTCTATGTTCTTTTTTTTTCTCTTTTTTTTAGGAAGCTCTCTAAAAAGCCGGTTGTGGCTTCTTTTTAGGCTTGAGAGACGGGACTGAGAACATGTAGATACTGTACATTGAACTCTTAACCCACTATTTCATTATCCATTGCATTCCATCTGTAAATCATGTCCCTAGCAGTGACATATACAGTGGACCCACTGTAGATACGGCTTATTGAACTCTCTGGTTGGATGATTATTTGCACAAGCGTCGTATAGAGTTTATTCAAAATGTCCAGTTCACATGAAAGTGAACAACGGCTAACATGTTTATTGAAATCTTTAAAATGTTATAATAAGTACCCATTTGTTCTGACTAGATTCTAGGCATAGAAATTTGCTTTATTTACAAAAACTTTGTTTGTCAATACAGTATGACCCCAGAAATAACCCCAAAAAGCGACCATAAAACTTTGGAGAGGCTTTAGCCCCTTGCCCCAAGTGTGTGGTCTACTTTTGAGAAGGTGGAGTTGAGCGCATTAAAGTCAAATAATCTTGAATCAGGCAGAAAGAACAAAAAGAAAAAAGTCTAAATGTTATACTTTTCTTCCTGAAAACAAAGCTAAGACTAGATCTAAATAGAGAAACTGACGTACATCTCTTGCTTCATGAGTTAAAACATTGCATTTATTGTTTTTTGCATAAAACATAGGAGGAAATAAGTTGTGAGTCCTTGAATTATAGGCAGAGCTCTGAGTTTAATGTTCAGAAAACAGAGAATAAACCAGAAACTACTGTCTAATGTTTAGTGCAGCAGACATTCTCTCTCTCAGACTCTCTCTTCTTTATATATTATTGGAAACACATCCAAGTAAAGGTCTTCTTCAAATATGATTTATATCTTATGTAAAGCACTAAAATAAAGTGTGAAATAAACTAGGAATGAACTACCTTTGACTTTAAAAATAACCATTTGTGAAGCACACTGATGACAGATTTTTCCACAAATGCACCTGACATTCCTGACTTAACCTGTTCTCACTGTTGCATTCGTCCTCAAAACTGAAATCTGTCAGTTTCTCTCCACATTTGACTTTAAAATGAAAAAAAAACACAGATATTCTGCTGAGGTAAAAGTCTGCAGACAGGTGAGGCTTCCCACACAGGTGTAAAATAAACCTAGAGTCGACTGTGTGTAATTAAACAAAGATGATGAAATCGACTGAAATAACCGCCTCCACAGATAAAGTCAACCAGGATTTACTCAGAGACGTTTCAGTCACTTGCCGATGCAGCAGAAGTGAGAGACTGCAGCAGACAGAGATAAGTCCATTTGGAACTCATCTCCTGAGACTCTGCCAGGACATTATCAGTTTAGATCAACCTACAATAAACATTTACCAATAGATCAATAAAAGAGAGACACTAATTTTTGTTATGTGTGTGTATCAGCTCACGTTTTTGGCCCTTTACCTTACAACACAACTCCTGAAATTACCAGCTAAAAGGGATCCAAGACATTCGAGTGCTAGAGAGGCAGCAGACACTGACCTCTGCGTTGAGGTTGTCGGCCAGACTTTCGAGGAACTGGCTCTCGATGGGGTTCTGCTGCGTGAGAAGAGTCAGGTAGTGGCTCAGCTTGTCGTGGGTGGTGATGATGGTGCCCTCTCCGTACTTGTCAAACTGAGGACGACCCGCGCGTCCGAAAATCTGCATCACGTCGAGGATGCCCAGATCCACCAGCGAGCCGCGTTTGGCGTCGTAAATCTGAGTTCCCTGTGAACGAACGAGACAGAAATGGACATTTGTGTGAGGTCAAGTGTTCCTGTGAAATAAGACTTAAATGTCCCTGGCAATAAGTCAAAAGTGGTTTGTGGAAAGAAGCACAAACTGTCCAGAAACCCGTCAGGAGAAAGTTGCGTGAGGAGAAAACTTATCTGGTAACATTTAACACATACTTGCTAGGTATTTTTAAATAAATTTTTTATTACTGTGAATTTTGCAACTAATGTGAGTGCAGTCTAGCATTTTGTGTAGGAAACTGCAGTTATCGAATTAATACCATAATAAACATACTCCTACTAGGGTATTTTTTTTATCTTAATTTATGTCTAAAATAATCATTAGAAACAAGATTTAGATTAAACTCTGAATGTTAAAAATATTTTCTATTAATTTCAACTTTAGGTTCTATTTTTTTTTTTTACTATTTATTTATTATCATTAAACTTAAAAAAAAAGTTAAATGAGCTGTGATGGTTTTTACAAATTTAATTACAGGTCTAATTCAGTTTGATAATATTTCAAAGTATTAAAATTATCTGCAAATGAAGGTAGATCAGAAAAACAATTCATCTATAAAGATCTGAAACTTAATGTATGGTAAAGCTTGACATTTAAGACAATGTTGAAATTTATAAAATAGTAATAGCTGACATCTTAATAAATGTCTCTACACACTATTTTCCAAAACAAAACCCAAGCACTTTAGTCCTAAGCTTCTCTAGAAACTTGAGTTTAAATATTTGATGAATAACTGCAACATTTTTGGTCATTTTTAAACCTTTTCATCTAAAATTCAGCATTAAAATTGAACCCCTAAGAGGATTTAAAGCAGCCATGTGACACCCTGAGCTTGTGTTCTGGCTGATATGTGACAGACTAACCTTGATGATGACTGCGTGCGCCGGCAGGTTCACTCCCCAGGCCAGAGTCGCGGTGCACACCAGGACTTTGAGGTATCCTTTTGAAAACATGCTCTCCATTAAGTTACGGTCAGAGCGCAGCATCCCTGCATGATGGATTCCAAACCCCTCCGGAAACATCTCTTTCATCTGTTTGTTTCTGGAGCGCTGGATCTGGAAAATGAGAAAGTAAAACACAACTTAGGACAATAACCATTTCAAACTAACTTCGTCACAAACCATAAAGACGCCAACCATATGATCAATGGCTTGAGAAATTCAAACAAGGCCCCACCTCACACCATTCAAGACTTAAGCTAATACCATGAACCTACAGGGAGTTGATTAAATGAGATATTTTGCTGTTCCAGGGCACCAACATTGAGAAGAATCTGCCCTGGAGCGCTAACACTATCGCATTGGTGAAAAAAGCCTCAAGCAGAACAAACTGAGAAACTGCTGTTGTCTTTCGACCGCTGCTACCGTATTAAATAATAAAATAATAGCAGAACAATGTGACTAGCCAGAATAGTTTAGTAATTCACAAGATTGCTAAATCCTAGAAACGAAAACGTTTGTACAGTCAACAGCTTTTCAAATAATTGCCTAATTGCACAGAATAAGAGCGTGCATATCATAAATGCTGGGTCTTGTTTACCATTTAGCAATAAGAAATATACAAAAAATGGATTATTCTGATTAGTCACATTGTACATAATAATATTGTAAGTAGAGAGCATTTGAACTTATTGAACTATATTTGTGTGTGGTCTACAGCTGCACTGTAACAGACAGGACAGTTGTTACCACAATCCAGAAGCTCGTCATCTCTAGAAGAACTGTACAAAGTTCCCGTTTCCGCACAAAAGTCCACAGTACACTGCAGGATTCATCCTGCCCCGCACACTCTCATAGGCAGGTGTGAGAAGAACAAATTTTATCCAAGAGCTGTAACCGTTTTAAATGCTGCAGGGAACAAAAACTGTGCAATCCAGTGCAAGTGTTCATTGTGCAATATTAACGAGCTGTGCAATAGTTTTAGAATGAAATGGAAAGTGTGAACGAGGGGAAAAAGTGGGCCATCACAGTTTAATGTTATGGATAATGAGGGATTCATTTAAATGGTTTGTTGAACTTGTGTACATTGCTGATTGCCCAAATTCTCTTGTAATTCCGTAACAATGAATATCTCTGAGATGAAAAGTCCTCTTTCCTTGGTTAGTTTAGGAGAGGCGTGAAAGCTCATTTGAACACAACTCAAAGTGTATAACTACTAAGTGGTGTAAAGTGCAGTCTATCATGAAAAAGTGGGAATTCTGAAATGTTGGAAAAGAGGTTCTTAGAACAATATGTTGGAGAAAAAAGAAAGTTTTTTACAGTGTCCAGAAGCAATTACTGTGCTATTTTCTAGAAATGTACTAGAAAACAACATTGAGGAAGAGCGGCTCAAAATGAAGGCTCAATCATCGACCAGACATAACGACCATCTCTTTACAGCGCTCACTGTGTTTTCAGAGCCGAGCTCACACTCAGATTGAGACGTGTGTGTGTGGAGCGGTGATTGACAGACGGGCCGTGACCTGTCCGGGCCGGGGGGACTCCTCATCACGGGGCTCCATCTCCAGGTCTCAGAGTCTAAATGGAGGTCAGTGCTCGGCAGGCCTCCGCTCCACAAACAGAAAGAGCATTACCACCGGCAGCTGTCCGCCTCTCGCACACAGTCTGCCGTTTGGGCTACTGTCAACATCTGGATCTGGACAGAAAGCTCAAGAAGAAAGTGAATGAAGGGTTGAGACTGAAACCACAAACCAGCAGAAAGGTTTTTTTCGAAAGGACAGTGCTCAAAAGCTTAGTGTTTTAAACAATGCACTATACCAATATGAACAGATTATTTCAGTTTGAACTGACCTACAGCTTCATCCTGCAACTCAAGTCAGCAGCTTCAGACTTCAATTTTCTTCAACTTGTTTGTTTATAAAAGAAAGGCATCTCATTCTTTTATCAAAATCATTTTCTTCCTTCTTCACATATCAAGCACATTCCCACAGCGTTTCTCATTTCATAAGAGTTTGAATCATCCCTTTAAAAAGGTTAAAGTGGTTAAACTCCACTTCAGCACAAACTTTTCAGCCTAAGAGGGTCAGAACTCAAACCTCAAATCGCCATTGGGTTTACAAAAGATATAAACACTTTATCTTATGCCGGATGAGTTTTGGTCATAAAAATGTTAATACCAACTCAAATGTTGGTCAACTTTTCATGTTAACGACTCCTTTATTTTTGTCAGACTTTTCAGGACAAATGTTAACCCAGGAGATTCAGTTGTTGCCTGAAGCATTACCACATATTTTATGGTGTACAAATGTAAAAACTGTTAACATTTGGTGGTTTCAGTTCAGTTTTTTTTTTCTCGACGATTTATTTCGACAGTCTCATGATGCAACTGAACAAAAAGCTCCCATGTTTCGCTGCTTCGAGGCACTTCGACCCGAGAGCTGGGTGTTTTTTTTTCTTTGAGCAGGTGGGAGTCCTGCACCGTGGAGAGATCTGTGCTCGCTGGGAAAGTAATTGAAATGCTACGGCCGAGGCTTTTCTTTGAGGTGTCAGAGTGCGTTAGCGTCCCGCCCACAGCCTCTAATCTGAGGTGAGTTAGCGCTGCTGTCTGCTGTGCCATGGCAGTATTGGAGACGGCAGTGACCTAAGCTCCTGATCACGTCCCATTAGACCCCGCCACGCCGTGCTGCTCCCGCTCGGGCGCTCACTCGGGCCGCAGACAGCCAGCTGCCAGCTCCACTCACCGTCCACTCACAGCTACGACACCGGGAGCAAAAACCACCTTCTCAAGAAGGTAAGATGTAAGCAACACTTTTTACATTTTAAGTTTAGGACAAAGATGCCTCAAAGTATGTGAAGGGCAAAGTGATGGTGAAATAAAGATGTAAGGCTTGAAAACATGGTTATCAGTAGGCTCATGCTAAAACTGTCCAGGAAGATTGCCAGTGATTATTCATGAAATATTTGTTAAATTTAGATATTAAAATAGGAATCTTAAACTAAAAATGCTTGAGGTCCACCAAGTTAACTTTCTAAAAAAAAAATTACTTTCACTTTTTAACATTTTATTAGTAAGTCCCCCTACATGAAAAATCCCCTTTCCACACCTACGGTCATCGTGAACACAAAGATGAGTGACAAGTCATTAACTTTATTGACATTGGTCTGAAAGTTCTGTCTGTCGAGTTTCTCAGTCTAAGAAGAGTTAAGAGCTAAGAAGAGTCAATGGTGACATTGCCCCATACAGGCGCCTACATACCACCTTGCGCCTGTATGGAGCAATGTCACCAACGACTCTTCTTAGCCTTAACGACTTTCATATGGAGTCACACCTCCCTTTCATGACCAACAACACAACAACCTGGCCCATCAGGTTTGGTTTCAGGGGAAACTCCTCCCTTTAGAGATATAAGCTCAGCTCTTTCACCAGTTGAACTCAGAATTGACAAAGTCTCTTGGAATAGAGACGAAACGTCTTCACCTTGAAAACGAAGTCCAGATGCTTTTACTCAAACCTTTTTTTCGTCTGAAAGTTCTACATTTTTCCTAATAAAATAAATCTCGTTGTCCATACTGCCAGTGAATGTATTTTCTGACCGGCCATTGCATTGTGAATGGACCCTGGGGTTGGGCTTTTTGATTTTAGTCATTTCTAACTCATTTAAAGCTGCACTAACCTGATGTTTTTGTTGTTGTTCCTCTCTCAGCTTCACCACTCAACCCCAACAAAGGTGTAGTTTTAACCTTAAACTTGACCTTAAAGCTGACCTGAAACTACCAGCTTTACGTTTATCATTAGACTGTAGTAATCCAATAATTATCTCTGCCTCGTTACATTTACATTTATTCATTTAGCTGACGATTTTATTCAAAGCGACTTACATTGTTCTACAGTAATTACCAGTGTTACAGCCACTGGAGGAAAGGGGGGTTAAGTGTCTTGCCCAAGGACACAACGACAGTACGAACTGTGGTTTGGAATCGAACTGCATACCATCAGGTTGAAGGACGACCACTCTACCCACTGAGCTACTGCCACCTCACTAAACATTGCATCCAGCATTTATCAGTGTTACATTTTTTTTTTTTTTTTTTTTTACTTGTTTCACCGTAAAATAAGTGACTATTTTGCAACGGAATATCCCATTTGCTGGTTTATTTTTTTGGGTCTTTTGATGTTGACATCAGTGTCGACCAATGGGAGTGCTCCATTTTACCAAAAGCACGTTGCGAATCCCACTGTGGGCTGATCATTCTAAGCTATAAAATCTTACTGTATGTAAGCCTAGATAAAGTCTTATGGTCATTTTTTTCACAGATATTTCTTGTTACAATAAGTTTTAGGGATTGAACTGTTGTCAAACTAAATGCAAGAGTAAAATAATTTTGTAATGCCCTTTTAACCAACCCAAGGACCCATAGCTGCACTCGGAGTGTCGGTTCAAAAATATAAAGCCCTTCAAAGTCCAGATCCAGACCGGAGTCCATCCATTGGGGACCTCTAATCTAGGGAATGGCTAAAAACAAAAAAAAGGTTATCCTTCCCGTTTTGAAAACACTTGGTTGTCATTTAATAAGCAGCAGTGTAATGTCTCCCATTACTGTCTGTGTAAATGAGGACAGCTAATTGTTGATTTCATTTATTGGCCTTTGGTAGCGCTAATGTTTAGTGCTCAGTGAGACTGCCTCTTGAAGCTCGATGGGCAGAGAGTGGGAGTACGAGTAGGCTCTTTACTCCTACTATACACCACTTTCTGCCTGCGCCGATTATTTTTCACACTTTATTTTAGCTCCATTTGAAGGGGATCTGGACTAAGCCTACTGCAAATTACCTCCAGGGAGAGAGGAAATTTAGGAATTTAGTGGGTTATTGACTAAGACAACAGAATGAGCTCACTCACAGTTCATCTCATTTGCATTCATTAGCATTACATAGGCCTCTGCCAGGAATATAAAAGGAGAAGGCGGTGTTTGTCCTGCACAGGAAAGAAGCGCACAGGAATATAGCGTAATATAATATTTAACTGTAAGGTCCACGAAAGGTCTGAGGTTGAAGTTAATATATAATCTGTGTGGGTGATTTTTGGAAGCATAAAAAAACACACACACCTTTTTTTGCGTGCTTAAAACTTTGTGAGTTTTGAGAAGTTAACTTTAAATTGTCTTCTGTTTTGACCAAGAACTTTATATCCCTGGTTTTGACCTGAGCAGACTCTACCTTTTTTTGTCTTTTCTCTGCTGCAGTGGGCAGTGGAACTGGAACTATATCTATCTCACTTTCCACAACAGACCTTGCACTTTTAAGTGTAGCTTTAAAAGTACAGCATTTAGCAGAACTTTTACGGTTTTGAAAAGCCTAAAAGGTGATTTTAAAGGTGAAATTACTGAACCAGAAACATCATTTATCCCTTGTGTCTTCTTTATGAGCATTCCTTTTGCAGCAAGGTGTCATTTCAGCAAAACCTGTTAATCTGGGGTAATGCGACAATTAATCTGATTAAGAAACAATGTCCTGATGAAAATGTACTGTATCCAAGCTTTTAATGTTAAACTATACAGCCTGCATTAATATCCACACTGCTTCAATAGTGTTACATTGCAGCTTGCAAAGGACATTCATTTTGTGTTTAGGGCATATAAACCTACAACAAATCAATCACCAGTGAATCAATGAATTAAGCAGCGTCATGACATCTTGGGCCTTTCTGTTGTGACGGAAATTATTTTGAAAACTTAAGTGAGAAAGAAATACAAGGTCTTGAATAGTTTAAGTTGACTTTGTGAGGTTTATTCTTCTTGCAAGAAAAAGGAAAACAGTACAGTGTCAGTCACTGAGAGATGTCAGAAGTTAACAAAAGAGGCATTGTTTGGTCCTAAACAGATAATGAAGTCGGAGCTGTTCTTGTTCTTGCCGATAGTAAAGTATATAGACAGGAGACAAAAGATTACTTATTTGTGTGAACAGTCTAAATCCCCACAGTGTGGATGTTGTTGTTGTCCATTTGTCTGTGTAGGCTACCCCAAAGTTCTCCAGCTAAAACCAGGGAGCATTTAGAAAATTTAGTCCTAGTCCTCTCTTGATCCAAAACTAATATGGGGTGTTCTAGTGCTTGAAGGACAAGGAGTGGAGTAAACAAAGATTAAAATGAGCAATGTTTTTTTAATACATTTCAAGACTAGCACAACGATGTCTTTAATTTAAAATAACACAATTTACCACAAAAAAGGAACTCTGAGTTAAGCAATTTTGCAGTTATCTCCATCTCGTAAATGCTGATGTGGTCTAGTCCCTGAGCCCTCTACGTCAAGAACCAAGAAAAATATAGGTAGGATTTCCAGTTTGAGATGTCTTCAAACCTTTCTAAACTGCCCGTATGAATTTCTTTCCTAAATTATCCAGGACATTAAGCATATCTAGTTTTTATCGGGAGGACATTGTGTACTTCATCTCTGGACTTCTTCAGACGTGGTCCTTTCTTGTCACTTTGTCTGACAACACACACCGAGCTGAACATGTTAAGGCTTGTGAGTGCACAGCCTCAGGGGACGCCACAGTCTCAGCAGCAGCTCCAACGCAGCTTCATTAATGTTGCGGTTTGCTTTCATTCTCGGGCTATTTTTACAAGTGGAGTCTGCCGCCTGTCCTTTTCGGAGTGTCAGATCTGTGACAAGCTGTCAGCGCCGCAGCAGACTGAACAACAACAACGAGCCGCGACTCAAAGGCTGGTGGAAATAGGACGACACGGTGGAGTGACAAACACACATCTCGGCTTTAAATAGAAGAGAAGTGGCTTTGTGTGGTATTAGGACGATGTGAGAGAAGCACTTCTGTATTCTGTCCAAATAGTCTGATGCTATTATGACTCGATTAAAAGCTCAGTTGCTTATTGTGGGAAAGCAAAGTTATTTTCCCATCTTTGATTGCTTCTTCAACATCTTTAAAACAACTATTACACACTGTACAGTTGCTGGAAAGATACTCATGTGAAAGCAAAGAGTGTCTCCAAAAAGCTTAGCTCACTTTGACAAAACTTCACTTGAGCAATGGCTGCAAAGTTTGAGGAACTCATACAGTATTGTTGTTAAATATTACAAAAAGGTTTAAAGTTCTTATGTAAAGATGATGTAAAATTTTGGCTGGAATATGGTTTGTATGTTGATTTAAAAGTGTTGATGTCTACTTCGCACTCATATCTATTAATTATCAACAAAATCACAGATTTTCATTTTCACTTATTTGTTTACCAATCACTTTATTTGATTGGGACAGTGCCCATTCAAACACCAGAGCTGTGCCACTGGAGGCAGGGTGGGTTTAGTGTGTTTCGCAGGGACACAACTACAGAATGAACCTGGAAGAGCGGGAATCAAAACGCTAACCTTCTGGTTTCAGGACGATCGCTGTACCACCTGAGCACCTTTTGATCTTTATTTTACTTATCTCTTTTTTAAGTATGCTGGCTTCCCTCTCTTTAATTAGATACTTGGGGATTAGATGTAGCCCCCAGCTCGGAGAAGCAGACAGGAGCAGTGACACAGGGTATTGCGTTATGTATTGTTGCTAACTGGGCCAGTGATAACACACTTGAAGAACAACTGACAAGGCTTACTACACATGTGAAACATCTGCAGGTTTATGTTATACTGTATCAGAGATGGAGTACTGGAGTCCATCCCTCGGACTCAAGTCAAGTCATCAGGCTAATTTTCAATGACTCGGCTCGGACTTTAATGGCTCTTGGACATGTTTATTCTCAGATACACGAACTCGACTCGGACCTGAGAACTGATGACATGGACTTACAGTAGACTTGGACTTGTAAGTGATGACTTGACTCGGACTAGCCTTTGGTAACTTGGACTCAGATTTGAACACTGAAAGTAAAGAAACACTTGAAAGAAACTTGGACGAAGACGTAGCTATGTTAACTATGTAGCTATTAGGTAGCAACATATTAACTTCTGATAAACTGTCGTGCTCTAGTCATCGGTTCATGAAAATTTTTTACCACTTTTTCTACATTTTCCATCATGATTAGTTTCCACTACAATCCAGTTTTTCTAGGTTTCCCAGGACATGTGGAAACCCTGTCCAATAACTCATGCAGTAAACCCATGGGACCAGCAGGTGGCTCTTATCCTCCACCATATAGTCACTATCACTGCTGCTGTTTTCCCTCCAGGACCAGGCTCCAGGATTCATCTCGGGGCTGGATATTAAAAAAACGAGGGAGACAGATTGTGGGGAAGCTTTCTGGGTTGTCAGAGTTGGAGCAAACGAAAGTCAAACGGGCGCTCGCACACAGCGCTCTCAGGGGAGACCTGATGCAGAGGATACTACAGCAGCAGCTCCACCAAAATGGCTCTTACCTTCTCACAGTTACATATAACCAAGTAAAAAAATAACTATTAGGTACTATACAATCAAAAGATAAGCATTGGCTATTAAATCTAAAACAAGTTTAGGCTAAAGCTTTCCAAAAACAAAAAAGGAACACAGCACTATTGCTCTTGGAAAGTAGAAGACTTATTATTTGATACATGAAGAGAAAGGACAGATTTCTCTCAGACTTGATTAACAAATTAGTTAAAAGAGATGGTTATGAGAAGTTACTGAACAATGTGTCATTCTTGAGTAACTCATGGATGTATTATGAGCAGAGGCACTCACCTGGGAAAGTGACCTCCAGTGAGGGCTGATTACATACAAGGGAAAATTTGCAAAAAGAGGGTTCATTTTAAGACTACATTTCGTATACAAGAACAAGAAACATAAAAACATACTCCAAAAGAATTTGAAAATGGGCGTCTGTTTTTGAGTACATTTACTTAAGCTCCTTAAGTATAAACTACTTAAAGCTCCAATACCTCATTTTCTTTTTCTTAACCTCACCTCTTTCCAAACAGCAGTGTAGTAAAGTTCTCTGCTTCTTAAATAAAAAATAAATAAAATCTAAATTTTCCCCCACAAAGCAGTGGAATATGACGTAGTGTCTATATTTCATGACGGTTCCTCCAGACAATTTTATTCCATCTTTTTTCTAAAGCAAAACCTTGCAATTTTGACAAAAACAACAAATTAAAGGTCATCTAGAAATAAACTAAATTAAAGGTTAATGTTATAAAGCCGGTTGCACTGTAAAAAAAACACATACCAACCCCTTATTTTGATCATCACTTACATTTTACTGTCTGTGTTTGATTTGCTGCCTACTCAGTGATAAAGCTTCAGTTCTTACATTTTCTCTCCAGAGAACAGAATGAGAGTAGTTGCTGACCTGGAGCTCACCTAATCGATCAGAGGCACTGCTTTGAGCCATATTCCTGCTACGGTCTGACGCTATTAAATGTGACAGAGGTGCTCGCCCCAAAAATAGTATCACTCCTGAGAACGCAAAGGCATTTTTTTATATTTAAGAAAAGCCAATCAAAGTAGGTTCAATAGAGGTGGTTTTACAGGATCTTTTTTTCAACCATTCAACCCAACATTTTCTCATTAGCAGCCACAGACACATTATGTTGTAACATGAGTAATAATATTCCAAAAACTTCCTCTCTAATTTTTCCAATAGGCCGTCCTTTTAATGCTAGTCATTTACAGGATGGTTGTGTATCCTCTGATTCTTGGTAGTTTTTTCTTGCCTCTGAAGTTTCTATTTCTTTTAAATTAAGCTACACTTATGGATGGAACTACAAAGTCAAAAACCATATTGTAGACAGCGTAAAGTGCAATAATGCTATCAAAAGCCTACAGGATTTTTAACTGATAGGATAGAAAATAAAATCTTTATTTAACCACATGTGCGTTCATTTGATAATATATTATATTTGTCTATTTTTTGCAAAAACTAATGGTAACAATGTTTAATAGATTAGTTTTTACAAATAATGAATCAGATGTGTCATAAATCATCAAAAAGTGTTTTAATGTTACCTCCATTTGACTAAACACCACTTTCTAATCATGAGCTCATCCAGAACTGTACTTTTGATTGAACTGACTCAAATGGGAATATGTTCTAAGCTTGACTGACAGCCTCTCCAGTCTACGATAAAACCAATTAAACAACATTAGGAACGAGGAGAATAAGGTGAAAAAAACGTATATAAAGCTGTTTAAATAAACGCTAAATTATTTGACCGACCCCTGCTTCTTTATTCGCGTGCATATGCATATTGGAGATTAAAAAACACCTATAAATATTAATGCAGGGCAATTTCCAGAGTGAAAATAAGCAGTGCATTATCTCTCTGTGGGCTTAAAGTGGGTGCCCCCTTCCTTCGCTGGAGCAAACCGGACCAACAAACACTCAGAGACAGACTAATGGAGTGGATAATACTCATTATGCCACAACACACAAAGGGAATGTGAATTAATGTGCAGTTTTATGATTAATTTCTAAATATATATTGAAGGAGAAGTGGCACAAATGCTTTTAAAGTGATATTTTGGATTTGTGAAGTGTGTGTTTTAAGTGTCAAATACAAATTAAAAAAGAACATTTACACAGAAGTGAACAAAAAAGGAAGGGTTATTCACAAAACAAATCTTACGGTACTATTTTCCTTTTAAATATAATCGCTCAAACAGCAGCTGCTTCACTGTAAAAAGTGAAATTATGCAATGTGACAAACCTTTGAACAGATTATTAAGTGATTGGCTGTTCAGACTTTAATAGAAATTGTGACAAAGAAAAAATATCTTCGCTGTAGTAAATAACTGTTAATATGTCTGTGCCTATTGTAGTTATCCCTCCACAGATCAGCTATGAATAACTGTACTGGTGGAGGTATACAGCCATAAATCATAATACAGTGACCCATATTCAGATTTACACTGAGGGCTGTGGCTGCTAGTGTAATGCAAGGCCCGAGTCTTAAAACTACTTTTAAAAGATCTCTTTTTACTCAGGCTTGGTCTTAAACATGCCTGTTTGAAGAGTTAACCTATATGTCGTGTAAAGTCCTTGTGATTGGATGAAAAACAGCATATATTACTGGACTGGTAAAAGGTAAATATATTGCTATAGAACTATAGCAAACAAATTTAGATTTAGATAGTATATTGAAGATGGTGGCTGCTAGTGTTGTAGACAGACTCAAGACAGATCTTGGTCTTGAGAGCATTCTTGAGACGACTTTTTAAATGTTTTAGTCTTTTACTTATGATCTTGAACATAGAGGTTATAGCTAAGACCACAATTGATTTTGTGGTCCATTGACAAAAACTTCTATTATTTTATTCTAAATTGGAAAAGATGTCCATTTTATTGTCATCTTATACCAAACACCAGCAAAAATACAATGAGTTTAGTCTTGAGATCCGTTTTTATGTCATACAATAGTGCTCTGGACTGCTCTCAATCTTCCAAACTCTTGCTCTTTTCTTATTCTAGATAAACGCTTGACTCCGTCTTGGTCTTGTTTATTTTTGACTACAAAAAAAGCTGCAGCTCTGACTATGGCCTGGCCTCCAGACTGGATGGACTTTGACGGTCAAAGACAAGAACTAATTCACCAAATAACTTCATTCAATCTAGAAATTATCCTGAAAAAACCCAGACTATCACTTTAAAGTACTGTTTCAAAGACTAACCAGGCCACGCCGCACCATTTTTAGTCCCTTGACATAATCTCTTGTCTCCATTTCCTGTTTTAGTAAGCATGAAAAGTGATCTGATTTGTATACATATCCCAGTTAAATAGAGAGAAGATTAAGAGGCGCATCAATCTTGGCTCAGCCCCAGGGAACGCGAGAAAAAGGTTACTAAATTTATCACTCTGCCTTCTGTTGCAGGAGATTTAAATATGGGAGTTGGGAGTCCGACTGACCGTCCTTTGAGGGAGACTGCAGCCCCACCTCTGTGTACTCTCAAAGCACAGAGACCATTAATTACACGCACGCAGCACAATCACTGCTCGGCTGGCATGTCGACACACACACACACGCACACACACGAACCATAGGAAAGAACGGCGTTAAACTAATGATAGTCTGTGCATCAGTGAGCCCACTGCTCTCATGTCTGTTGTCAGCTCTGCTCTCTTCTGTTTTCTCACCAGGTTGCCAGTTTAATTCCCCAAACCAGGTATGTGGATAGCTGTGTGAATGTGCAGACTTGTAAAAAAAAAAATGGAGCAGGAGTCGAGGTAACAAAATAATTGCTAAAAGTCAGAAGAATCCATCTGCACACGGCAGACAGAAATCAGGACAAGAATGTGTTTCTATTAGGTCTAAAGAAGTGAATAAACTCTGCAGGAGATATTTTATACACTGTATGAAATGCTGAAATGCACAGTATTGAAGAATAATTATGTTCACAACTGTTCCTTATAGTTTTTAAAAAAATTTAAGAGTTTCAAAAGTGGCAATATGCTGTAGTCCTAATTCAAGAAGCAAGGGCCATCTTTTTTCAATTAAGACAACTGTGAGAAATGTAAGTGAGAAGTCAGTCAGTGTGTGTGTGTATAAGTGTTAGCCCTGCAGTTAACGAGCTTTGACTGGATTGTCCAGAATGTACCCTGTATCAGGCCTAAAGCTTACAACTGAAGATATTTATTTCATAGACCCATCTTAAAGTTAAACTTGATTAATCTGCATGAGAAAATTCAATATTTATGTTAAACTTTCCATATAAATCACCAACCTGAAATTAAAACTGAGTAGTGCCTGTAGACCCTCTCCAAGTCTTAAGCCAGTGACTTGTGGCATGTTAACAACTCCTCAAGGAAAAGGCCTCACAATGATGGGAATCAAACTCGAGTAGGCTGTGTACCTGTTTTTCACACTGGCCGTAGTCTGGACCCTGGTCTGGTTGGAAAATGCATATATCTCCGTAGTTCTTGGCCATTTCTATCAGTGCCATTGCTGTCCTCACTGTGGCATTTCGAGCGTGGACAAACACCATCACCTGAAAACAACCAGAGGAAACAGAAGAAAACATATTAGTGTGGACACAACCTTTGTCCTCTGGGCCTGTTTCAAACTTGATTAAAAGGTAGCAGCAGATTTACAAATACACGGCTGTCACTAAAGTATAAAACAGTTAATGTAAATGCTCATAGTGTAAAATGGGAAAGCCTTGTTGATTTTATAGTTTTCTTTTGGTCTTGAAGGCATTGAAATACATGATTAGACCAAACAATATGCCGTAGTGTGGCTGTGAACAGCTGTGTGTACGCCGCAAACACACTGCATCCAAAGGGACCGCTGCAGCAACTGTTATTTATTGAAGGTGTTTTATCAGCACCACTGAGCTGTGCTGAGGCATTGTCGGCAGTAACCGCCAGCTTTGCAGCTTATTAAACTTCTCCCTGGCAGCGAGCTTCTCAAAAAAGAGGCTGCTGGGAAATTCATAAAGGAAATTTCATCCATCAGATCCTCCCAGATGAAATGAATATGTGTCACAGCCACTTTTACACAGAGGTCTTCTTCACTGGCCTCAGTCTCGGAGCAGGACAGTGCTTTTGTGGAGCTATGGCCAAGGGGACATAAAAGTTGTCAGATTAAGTTCCTTAAGGGCTGTGGAAAGACTCAATTAAAAGGTGCACTGTGTGAAATCTGTGTAATTGTAAGCCTTCAGCTCAGTTACAGTGCTGATTGATATTCTTACAGTTAATGAGAAGAAAGCTTTGTATTCTTCGCTCATAGGACAATGGGCACCAAGTAGCCAGATATAGAGGATAACTAATAATAAAATACACTGCCCGGCCCCACAAAAAAAGTCACACACTCTAAAAAAGTAAATGAACCTGAAACAGAAACCAAGCCCCAGTGATTCGCCAAACTGTCCTGCTTTCTCAACCTTCATTTCCATTTTGGGATGTTTTGTTCTTACGATGTTTCTCTTTTAAGACTTAAACCCAGTTGAATTGTTGTACGTGTCAGATTTTTCATAAACAACACTACAGAGGTAAAAGAGTGTGTGGCTTAAATTACTAAGAAAGAAAATAACCTGTGAGTAGCAGAGGTTTGGACACATTATTTAAATAGTTGCTGCTCCTATTCTGAATGAAGAAGAATAAATAAAAGTGAGAAAGGGCAAGAGACAAGAGTACAGCTGTGTATGGGATGGATATGAACTACCAGTAAAATAATGCAGACAGGAAAACAACTGTGTTCAATAGGGAGCTCTACGGCTGCAGCAGATGGAAACTAAATGCTAAACTCTAGATTCAGCGCACTCTCGTTTCCCAGAGGACGCTCGGAGGCTGCAGACTGGAGCGGGATTGGAAGTACAGGAGGAAAAGGGGTAAACTGGGGCAGATAAGGACTTTAGAGGCGTTCAGATAGAACGCATTCAGCCCAAAATGTTCACCAAATATTTCCTATTCATGAAAAAGTTCAGAGAGATGTTTTCAGAGGGAATACAACTTCAGACTCGGCTCTTTCAACTTTTCAATACAACTTTTACAGCGGTAGAGAGTGGCTCGCTATAAAACAATGTTAAGCCTTAGCTTTGGCTACAAATAAACATAATGCTAAATAACAAACAATCTTAAATAAAGTGCCAAAACATTTTAATGGTGAAAACTTCTACTAGACCAAAGATTAGGTTGTGAGTGGACAGAGAAGAGATGCTATTTATTGCATGTTTTGAGGAAATTTAAAAGCTCTAAATAAGAAAATGATTTCTGGACATAAAGCATCTAAAAGCTAATACAGTAGCTACATTGGGCAGTTAAGATACAACTGTTGCTCACAGACAGCGTGCCCTTTTTACCCAAAAAGCCAGAGGACATGTTATCTGCAAAACTTTACTCACAATACAAATGCAATCACTGCAGAAATTTGATAAAAGTTTGTAACATGAGATTAAAATAAGCGAGATGAAGAGATTAGTTAGTCTCTTGCCTGAACTACAATAATAATACAGTTTCGCAAAGCCCCCAAAAATCTGTACAAAAAAGTGGCAAATTTCTCAATGAAAACTTTTAGTTCAACACTACTGGCCTGAGAACGGTACCAAAAAACACTACATAAATGCACACCATTTATCATTTTTACCAGGCACTAAATCTGAATGCCCTGGCCTTTGCTGTAAAATAAAACTCTGCTTTCAGTTATGAGGGTAAACAAACTTAAGAAATGTAACAACACAATTACTTCTCAAAGTTGAAAACATTTTAAATTGAAGCAACAACCATTATCTTGTTACTTTTAGTGGCGTTATTAGTTAGTAGCTGGCTCTACGGTCAGTGAATGCACCACAGCTCCAGCTCTGAACAGACTCAGTATCTTTTTTCTGAATGCACTGCACTGCTTTATTAAAAAGCTCACCTGATGTCCAGCTTTGACCTGCTCCAGCACTTTGTTGTAACACACTTCCTCTGTGTCGTGAAGCTGCTGGATCTGCACAGAGCAGAAAATAAAACCCAATGATAAAACAAAAATATAACCCAAAATTATTCTAAATCTCTGCAACTTATATTATTAAACGTGTATAACAATGTAATACAGACTTGAAAGAGATAACACAAACATTTTGAGTCAAATTTAAACATGTTTCTAGAATTTTTAGGTCAATGTTTGAGATTTTCCAAGCTTTGAGGATCTTAATATTATGGTTAATTTGATTAAAAAAAGTAAATAATTAAAACAAATAAGAGAAGTGCCTTAAGTTCCCAACTAAAGCTATCTGACTTTTTTTCTTCATAAAAATATACATGTAATGAGCCACAGAGCAATTAACAAAGCCTAAAATTAAATTATGTGAGCATTTAAAAAGGCATTTTAGCACTCATATATGATCCTGTTATTGAGTTTGAGTTTCACTGACTTAAATGAAAAATGTATAAACTGTCACAAGGGTCAACTACAGACCATAAAGGTTATATTAAGTCACATTACCTTGTTAGTTGATTTGATTCCGACAAAGGTTTGTCCAAGAGGCACTGGTCTGAAGCGTCCGTCGAAGAAGAAGAGGCCGATGTAAGGGTTGACGTGGAGGAAGGTGGCCACATCCAGGTAGTTGGGCAGAGTGGCCGAGAGACCCAGGATCCGGATCATACTCTGAGTGGACTCCACCTAAAAGACCACAAACAAAGTGTTAAACTCACAAAGAGACTGCATGTGTAGATCAATATAGTCAAACATGACAACCTCAATGTACTCAACTTTGAACAACAAACATTTACAGGGCTAAAAAACAGGAAACAATCATTTATTTTAATTGTATCACTTTATTATCCTTTTACTACAGACGTATTTAATAATACAACCTCCTCACAACACTTTTAGCACCTTAAAAGATCATTTTGAAATTGTTCAAATTAGTTTCATACAGTCTGCACTTAGCACAGAGACCTGCTAAAGCACCGAACAACAATGGATTCAGTGCACTTGGCAAAAGCAAAAGCTGTTCATATTAAGGAATAATTTGTCAAACAATTTAAATGATCAGACTTAAATAAAAGCAAAGGCAAAAGAGATTTTTCTTCTTTAAACAGTCAAACAAGAACCTCAACACAATCTTAGTGGTTGTGCTCATTTGAACACCTGTCACATTGGGAGAGGGTAACTTTACGAATGGGATTCAAAGACAAAGACAAAATTGCGTCTTTATTTTGTCTTTGAAACTTGAAGGTAAATCGATGTGTTGTGCATCATCGTCGTGGTGGGGGAGAGAGAAAAGACAAGGTAAGTCTAGTGAAGGTGGTGTGTGCAGGGGGCTGGGTCCTATCTACGAGCCTCCTGCTGGATGTGACAGTGAAGATTGGTAAGGCCTTTAGTGTGATGCAGTAGCTGTCAGCGCGCCACATCAAGATAAGACTCAGCCAATCCTCGTTCGGCGCACGGGGCCCTGCTACACAACTGCAGAGGGGCCGCATGTTCTCTGGGATATGTTTTATTTTCTTTGACATTACATTGTAACAGTGTTGTTGTACTCCAGACCTATCTTGGAGTTGAGAATGTCTCAGAATCAAATGCATTTTTACTTGGTCTAGATTTTGTATCAGACAGAGGTTTTTGCAATAAGACAAGCCAAGAACAGTGTTGTAGTCAAGACCGTGTTAACCAAGACCAAGTCAGGTCTGAAAGCAGAGTTTATCAAGGCCGAGATAAAACCAAGACTTTTAAATATCAACTCCAGGTCAAGACCGAGTTTTTGTCCTAGCAAGACTGTGTCAAGCCCAAGACCATGGAAGGGTAAGACCAAGTCAAAACCAGTGTATGAGACATTAAATAAAAACAATGGAAAAAAACAAGTCCAGTTTTAGTGCTAACTGGAGGGTTAGTGTGAAAGTTTTAACTCCGATAAGAACTTATAATAGGAATTTGGTCTTCACTACTTCATGCATCTCTGAGTTTGTCGTTCTTTCAGTGTATGTCATGAAAAGCTGTGTATCAGCCAAGTTTGTGGCATTATTAAATTTTACGACAACAAGACGTAACAGTGATTAACAGCTAAATGTACAATCACCCCGAAGGAAGTGGGTAATGAGGGGAGAAAAATAAAATTAATGGATCATGATAACATGAGGCCAAGTTAAACAATGATGTGTTTCTCAAAGAACTAAAAGCTGAGGCCTTTAAACCACTGTAAAACTATTACTCCCACACCTGCTAATACCAAATGTGTTTCAAATTATTTTAACTTCCTGAAGGGAATCTAATAAAACTCATCTATAACAGGTTTGTCAAATAACACTTGCTTTTGAGGTTCACTTGACTAGGTTTTGGTTATATTCTTTTGAAAACTACATCTACTTTGGACAAAAATTTATGTCAAATCTGTTTTGTTTTAGCATAATTTCCTTAAAGCCGGTTAAGCACAGCCATGTCTTATTTGGTTGGTCAAATGTGCCTCTGTGTTGTGATTAATCAATTGCGACAAATTACTTCAATATGTAACACAAGGCCTGACCAAACATTCAGGACCCTAGAGAAGAGCAAATATTTGACATTTCGAAATGAGGTTGTAACAAAATGTGAAAAAAGTGAAGTAAATACTTCCTGGATGCACTGTATACAGCTTTTATTATGCAAAGTATCCACATTTGAACTTTTAAATGTAGAGATAATAGTCTGCAGTTTGTTACTTAAAAACAACATGAATTTGAACACGCTCATATCTCTGCCTCTGTAATGGTGCTGTACACTGATCAAAATGCCCATAAACACTGCATACTATTGTCTTTTTATGACCATTAAAACTAGTCAAGCAGCTCATGCCCTTAACCATAAAACAGTGCTTTATGTTTGCAGAGAAAAGAGCATAAATGCCTCTTAAATACCAAAGAGGGAGGCAGAGGCCTTGCAACAGTGTCAGATTAAAGGCTTTTGTAATAAAGGTTAGAGGGACTTTATCTTGAATACGCTGCATAATTAGAGGCAGTACACCCGGCCAAGAAAACCGAGTCGGACCAAAAGCTCTTCCAAGCAAAACATCAAAGTGATAACTGTTTCGCTTCTTCAGCATTTGCATAAAAAGGGGGACAAATATCATTTAGTTTACAGGGATTTCCATATTAATGTGTCTGAAGAACTTAAGCAGCCAACGCGTCGCCAGGCAGCCACCGTAATTCCTCCTGCACAATCAATTAAAGCGGCCTGTCAGGTGTGGCATTAATTGGACAGAGATGAAAAAGGTGGAGGCGGGGGGAGGGTTTTAGCATCCAGAGGAGGCTAAGAGCTGCTAACATGTTTTCTACACAAAAGGACAACAAATAAATGTCTCTGTCTTTAGGTATTACAAGACGCTCAAGAGCTGCTGCATGTTTTCCTCAAGAGCAGTGACATAATCCTCCAACACATGCTGGAGGAGCAAATACTATGTGCTTCTTTGATGTAAAACCATGATATTGAAAAGACAGGGAGCTTTTGTATGTTGGTGTGAATGCTTTGTACTGTTAGTGTCTTCATGTATTTTATTTCTATAGTATTGCTTGTTTGTTGTAGCCTGGTTCTACCAGACTCTCGTACATTTCATTTGTACAGAGAGTCTGGCCTCGCTCCATTGACAAGCGTTTACTTCCTCGTATGCGGGAACTCTGTTGAAGTTTAAAACTATTGGATCTGCCCAGAGTCACTCAGGATCTGCCATAGCCAATCGCTAACGTGTGGTCCTGACGTATGTCATGCGCCGAAACCATACTATCTATGGCCGAAACCGACCGGAAAAAACAAGTCACTCCCTCTGTTCGCTGATTGGTCCTACAAAAAATTGATTTCTGGAAACCTAAGAATATACAGCGATCCCAGACTAAGTACTAAAGCGAAATGAAATTGAGCGGAAGTACGTAGGAGGGCGGAGCCAGGCTATGTTTGTTGAGGACCCCCTCAAAAACAAGATGGGATATCTCAAGAGGTTATCCTTCAAACAAATTTAACAACTTTAACTTAAATTAACTACAATTTACAAAACTGTAAAAAACAAGGATGTGAGAGCTACACAATCAAGGATAAACAGTAAAACCAAAGCTCTAGAATTAGGCTAGTAGTAACAGATCCCACATCTGAAAGACACAGTGAAAACATATCTGAAGGAGAAAATTCAAACTCCACACTAAAAGGCTCTGCCCATAAAGCAGGGGTCAAACGCTGAGGTGACAGTGCTAGCCATCTTGTCACTGTGCCAATTAACTTAAGTGGTGTTCATGTGCTTACAAAAAAGAAAAGTGAAAAGATGAATAAAGAATGAGGAATAAAGTATCGACACGGTTGTAGTTTGGAAAAAAGGGGACAACAAACAAAGGCTTTAAGTAAGTCAAGATAAAGTTAGAGTACCCATCTGATTAACTGGTAAGACAGTATATTTAATACGAATATATAGGGGTCATTCTTTATTTTGTCACATGACTGGATAATTAGTTAGAATTTTATTTGCTGTGAGTGTGTGATGTACAACAAGAGATATGACAAATATTCAAAAATGAACATGAAATGTAAATATTATGTGTATTAAAATCTAAGAGTTTAGTTGGACTTTAACTCATTTTAAACTATGCCTGATGACCAATAAAGGACCACAACCCACTCCAGAACAAAAAAAAAATTAGGTACAAAGCTTTAAAAATTTGCACTTGGTACATTTTTATTGTGAATGTGTGTTGTACTGCAGTTATATCTGCTACTGACCATCTGCCTGGACCTTTGCTTCTTTCCAAGTGTGAGCCAGTCAAGAGGCATCAAACTTGTGCAGAGAGGTACAAGGAACAAAGGTTGTTTAGGTGTTCAAAGTGCCCAGTCAGCCCTTCTCTTCAGTAATATCAGCAAAAGCAGCAGATAAATGGGCAGTGAACCGAGTAAACAGCGGTCACATGTACGGAGCAGTTTTCAATTACCTTGTGGTTAACCCCGGCGAGAGGTCTCAGTGGCTGCTGCTCAGCCTCGGTGCTCTGTCTAGTCTCAGTCTCAACTCAGTTTGTCACAGCCACATTTATCTGCAGTTTGCACATTTACTTTCCCTCTTTTTCAGTGTTTCTTGGATTTATGATTGTAAATTATTGCAAGACAGTCGGCTGATAATTGTACAGTGGCCACCCACGGATCCAATTTAGCATTTGTTGAATACTGGGGTAGGATTTTGCCAACTTAAAGCATTGTGTAGTTCCTGTTTGTGAATTACTATCCTGTAACTTATGCATATTTATTTTACATAACATCCCCTGGGCTGTATAATTTTATGATTAAAAGCAAAAACAGAAGGGTCAAAATAAGACTGGAGCCTCTTTTAGTTTGAAAATGTAGTGTGAGTGGATATTAAACTGACAATTTGCTGATTTTCATTTCTTGCATTTGAGGAAAACTGTAATTAATCTGATAACATGTTGTAATAGGACTCATCTGAATGAGACCTTAAGACAACCTATCCCTACTCAACCTTCATTGTGTCCAGTTTGTTCTTTTACTGATAATTGGTTTTATTTCTTTTTTTTTTTGTCATTATTGCACTTGAGTCTGTTGCTGCTTGTGTATTGTCCAAAATGGCAGCTGACTCAGGTGTGTGTGCAAATCTAACATTAGGCTTTATTATCATATATTTTATAATATGAAAATGTTCAATCCAAACGGGCAAGAATTTGTCCAATCATGCTTGCTCACAAACAGCTCGTCTGCTTCAAAGGGATTCTCCTATTGGCTGCTGTTCTATTCAGGGATGTAAAGACTAAAATTCCTTCTGGAAAAGTGCCTATTCCAAGGCGTTTTATGTCCGCCTACTCAGAGAAATAGAGAAAAGTGAAGTGAAACACGGATAAATATTGGGAAAGCATTTGAGCGATGTTAAAGGTGGAGAAAACTGTTGAATCACGGTTTAATGCTGAACTCAAGCTCTAAACTTCTGTTATAACAAATTAGTATATCACAATGGGAAATTGGTTCAGTTTGACCTTTTTGATCAAATATAAAAAGGAGTTTGCTATACTGTTGCAGGGGGTGATGGGTGGGATTTTTTTTGGGTAATGCATGTCTCAAGGATGGCTTTATAACTTGCACCCACTAATTGGATTCTGTCTGCAGATATACTAATGTCTGATAAAAGTTTCTACAGAGCTGAACATGCATTTATGGGGCAGATATGACATTAATAGATAATATGACTTTGAGAGAGACATATAAAAGCTAAAACATACAAAATTGTACATGCAATTCAGGCTTTTAGATCCAAACCTCTTTCAGATTGAGTCATACCGTGAGTCAAAATGTGCAGTGGTGTTGATAGGTCATAATACCTGCGTGAGTCAGCAGCTCTCTAAGTCGGCCTAAAATATCTCTTTTTCATCTAATCTTGTGTCATTTTTTTCCATAGAATAGACAGATGACAGCACCTCATCAGGGTGAGTTATGGGAAACTATTTCTTTTGGGCTGTGTGAATCCAATTAATCTGTCGCCTTTGAGAAATCGTCGGGGATCTTTATTTTTTTTTTGTCTGTCGTGATTTTGGGGGGTTTTGCTGACACTTGGAAATGCATTGCTGAAAGATATTTGAGCCATTGTTTGGAGGATACAGTAGACTAACATAATAGAAAATTAAAATACAGTATATAGGGCTAAGTCTATGATGTACAAAATGTTAGATTCCACACATACGAATTATAAACTGTAGACTTAAGAGTTTTGCTTGTGTTGTAAATCAGTGTCATCACAGATTCCTTTCACAAACAATAGTAAACCTGACTGAACACAGGAAATCTCACTAAAGCTTAGTCTTTAGAGCAAACAAACAGAGAGAATGTAGTGTTTGTACTGCTTTTTACCAAAGAATCCGACAAACACAATGGTACGCAAAGGCTTGGACAAGATTAATTTCAATTTCTTTAAGATTGTTGCAAAAACCTTGTTCTACCAGGTCATCTTCAACAGCCTGATTGTCAGTTTTATAGATTAACAAAGACTGGCACAGTGTCTAGGAGTCTATAAATTTTTCTAAAAAAAGAGGCAATGGATGGAGTCGTGGAAACCTTGTTCTCTGTCACAACAATACATTAAAAACTAAAGTGAGAGTGTTGTTTTCGGGCTGTTCTGTGCTACTTACTTACACATTTTCAGTGCTGAATTTGGGATAACAGAAGATTTAATTAAAGAGAACTGGCAACGTCCAATAGAGAAAAAACTGCACTTTTTTAAATGGTCTGTGTCATATAATTACATGGTCTAGTCATGCATCTTAATTAAATAAAATAGTGAGTTTTATTTTGATCAAAAACAGTGCTTTAAAAATTCCATGTTATTAAAAAAAAAAAAAAGAGAGGGAAAAATAAAAACTTAGTAAATCCTAATACTTCTCCCAGAATCAATAATTAAAACTATTAACCTGTTTATTTAAGTGAATTTAATTGTTACATTTACCTCTAACACCGTTAATTCGAGGAGTTAGTTTAAATAAATCAGAATGTTCCTAACACATCACTGATCAAATTGGTTTTACTAAACATGTCTGACCTCTCACAGTCGAGGCAAATAATTGGTCCCGAGTGGCTGCAGAGGGCCACCGTTTTCATGGAGCAGACCCCACCTCGAATAGGGCCTGTTACTCTGTAGTGTAAGCTAAATTTAAGATAATTAAACAATTAACAATTAAACCAAAAATAAAATCAGCTCACAAATTGAGTAAAAAGCTTTCCCTGTTCAGTTAAGTTTCTTAGACAGTGTTTGCTGTCAAAATATATTTTCCTGAGTTAATAAAATTACAAAAGATGTGGGTCAATGTGAATGACTGATCACTGTGCAGTGTTCTGAATCTGCCTGTTATGTTTAAAGTATTATTCGCCACATTAAACGTCATTACTCTGTGGATGGATGATTAACCTTGATTTAATGAAAGGCAGTTCAAACTAGATAAATGTCTTTTGTTGCTATTATTATTGTTATTTGGCATATCTCCAGCTCATACTTACTAACTCACCTGAGCTTAAAGTGAGTTTTCAATGTTATTTTAGTGTTGCTCATTTGCTTTTGGGAAACATTCGTAAAGATATAAAAATATATATATATTATTAATATAGAGAATGCAGATTAATAAACTGTAAAAACTGCTCATTTCTGTCAGTAGTCCCTAGGCAGGCAACATAAAAATAACACACCAAAATAAATATAAACCAAAAGTGACACAACAATAAAAGACAAGTTAAAAGTCACAGATTAAATTTTGTATTCACTGTTTGAAATGTCTCTTAATAAAATGTGGGCTAATTAAAATCCTCCAAACGTAATTTCATTATTTGAGATTGCATTGGGATATTTTCAGCTTCACTCATTTCATTAACTTTCCTAAGACAAAAAAAAAGGTCTATATTCCTGGTTTTAAAGAGTTTTGGGGGACCCTAATGTACTTTGTTTGCGCACTGACCTGTCTGATGGTCCTGGCCACGAGACTCTCCAGGACGGGCCCTCTGTCTTCATGAAGCAGGTGAACCTCGTCTAAAATCAGCAGCCGAACGATCTGCGACAGAGCCACGTCTCCTACGCTCTTCCTCGTCACAACGTCCCACTTCTCTGGAGTCGTCACCAACATCTGAAAAAATACATTTAAAAAAATATGAGTGAAAACACATATTTTACTTTCACAGTTTATTTGTTGAAACTGCTATAAACCTGCTCTGGACTGTAATACACTGTTAATATCAGTGTGTACAACATGTTATACTTGTTAGGTATGGTCAAGGTAAACGGTACGCTTAGAAGTATTTATCCTGTTACTAATACTTTTACTTTTGTTATTCGATTTGGAAGACTTGAGAGACATAAAATTAAAGTCTTCCTCAGGCACACTTTGTAGTTTAAACAATACACACAAAATAAAAAAAGAGCTAGACAATCTTTCTGTGACTCAGAGCAGTCAAAGGCTGACATTAAATAATTAATAATGGGAAGTTACTTGTTTTTCATGTGGATATTAAATTGCTGTGACCATAATAAATGGATTTTTATATTAACCTTTTTACTACATTTACATTGAGTGTTATGGAAACACAGAAACACACATCTTACATGGGCAACAGGTTAACAAAGAAACGCTTTGTAAAAAACCTGGATAGGTCAGGTTTCGGATAAACTAATTTGTCTTTTATTTATGCTTATATTTGTAAATATAACAGTTTTGCAAAGCGAAGATGATAAATACTGCATGATAGGACACATTATAATAGGCATAATAGGAAAACATACTATTCCCTTTATGTTTATGTGACTAAAAACACTGCACACAATTTTTGACTTGATTTTTATCAGTCTAACTCTGGCTTTGACGAAGATATTGACATTTCTATTGACACCACTGCTGGGAATAATTTCTCCACAATTTGCTGCTCACTTAACTCAATGACACACGCCATAAAAACCAGCTCCCTTCAGAATACCGCGTCAGATCCACAGCTCATCGACGCTCAATCGCCCGTAACCCGCCTCATTACAATGCAAGATAGAGCGAGCTAAATCCTAACGGCACAATAACAGCTCTCGTAACAATGCTCACATCTACTGCTGAGCATTTTTACTTTAGCCTGTAGTAGTCACTGGGGATTTAGAAGTAAAAGAAAACCGCTTGTTTAATTTGGTGTAAATTTAAAAGAGGTTTACTATTTATCTCTAAATATAAAAAGATTGAGAGCTTACACCAGGAGTGTAAGAATGGACAGACCAGTAATTAATTAATATAATTTTATTTATTTTTTTCAGCAATGCTTCCTTTGTCTTGTGTCACAGGTACCTCTGGACGATCTTTGAAACATATAGCTTTGTGCACATTTGTTTACAGCTGTCAGCTGTAAATTGGTAAAAGTGTGTCCTTTTCAACTACTTAAGAAACTGATGTTGCCCTTAAAAGTCAAGGAACCGGGTATAGGAAACATACTTTTTTTTTTTTAGGAGGTATTCAGAATGAGGCCAAGACAAAAGTATAACATGGAAATTACTAGAATAGTTTATCTGTCATAGAAGCATAGAAGCCTCTAACTAACTTGAAATGGAATATGTAAATGCAAATTTCAACTTTAACCTCATGTTTAAACCTTTAGATCAGATGCAACATTGTGTATAATCTTGTTTATTTTTTTGTTTGACTCTCTGAGGCTGCTGTAGTTTGTAGAAAGGAGTCTGAACTAAAGCAGAAAAGGACTAATCTATGTACTGTTCGTTCCCTGTTCATGAACTCCCCTTTAAACCGTCTCCTTTAAGAAACATTTACATTTATTAGAAAGTTCTGAGGGTGTAGTAAATTTATTTGATTGATTTCTAAAATCAATTGATAAATAGGCTTAATATTGCTGGTCTGAAAAAAACAGGTGCTCTTTCTGCCTCTGCACCTTGTGTGTATTTGTGAGGCAATTAAGAGAGCACTTTGGTGTGTGGTAGACTTTGCCAGAATGCCTCCATTTAGATTAACCAGTCGCTCCAATTAGCGGCTCCTCTTTCTGTGAACGTGCCACAGTCTCTAATGGCCGCCCAGATTGATTCGAATGCAAACTAGTAAAAATTTAATGAACTGCTTTTACAGAAACAATTTAATAAGCATTTTCACACTCTTTGCCAAACAGTTTACCCTCTATTAATTATGCATTGTTGTGTTTTTCTCTGTCTGTGGGTGACTCAAATTGGTCGGGGATTAAACGCACTGAAAGCTGTCTGTCCGACTTTGATTCAAGACAGATGTGATTCATTTAGATGTAACTCATATTCAACTCTGGTTACATAATGTCACAATAAACTCTACTAAATCCAACCAAGGGTGTAATGTATTTGCAAATATTGGTTTGATAGAATACTTTTTGTTAATGTTTAGTGTTTGCACAAATATCGCCATATCACAGGCAATTATTATTTGGGTACACCTCACTAATAGTCCGGATTGGACTTCAGATAAAATACGCTCAGCTACTTCTTTTTATTTGTACCACAGAGAGACTTAAACTGTTAGATGGTTTTAAGGCCCTGTTACAGTAAATAAGGATTCTGTTTATAATGTTGTGTGCGATTTAATACTTGGTAATATTGCTTCATGCTGACTTCCCAACATGGGCAAATAAATTTATCTACCATCTGAATGTCTCAACAGAAATCGAGACTCATCAGACAAGGCAACATTTTTCCAGTCTTCAACTGTCCAATTTTGGTGAGCTCATGCAAACTGTAGCCTCTTTTTCCTATTTGTAGTGGAGATGAGTGGTACCCGGTGGGGTCTTCATGTTGTGGCTTCACAAATGCTTTGCTGCAGACCTCGGTTGTTTCGAGTGGTTATTTCAGTCAAAGTTGCTCTTCTATCAGCTTGAATCAGTCGGCCCATTCTCCTCTGACCTCTAGCATCAACAAGGCATTTTCACCCACAGGACTGCCACATACTGGATGTTTTTCCCTTTTCACACCATTCTTTGTAAACCCTTGAAATGGTTGTGCGTGAAAATCCCAGTAACTGAGCAGATTGTGGAATACTCCGGCCCGTCTGGCACCAACAACCACGCCACGCTCAACATTGGTTAAATCACCTTTCTCATTCTGACATTCAGTTTGGAGTTCAGGAGATTGTCTTGACCAGGAACACACCCCTAAATGCACTGAAGCAACTGCCATGTGATTGGTTGATTAGATTCTTGCATTAATGAGAAACTGAACAGGTGTTCCTAATAATCTTTTAGGTGAGTGTAAATAAATACTTTATGGCTTGATACTTGATACTGTTTTACTTTCGAATACAAAATAATATACTGCCCCGAAATGTTCAAGTTTATTTTCAAATTTATAGTAATTTGAATCATCTACTCCGGGTACGCAGTGAAACGAACGTTCCTCCAGGACTATGGCGCTACATAAAAAACAACATACTAAAACAACCAAGACGACACAGAACATAAGAGTTACACATTGTACATAAAAATGCACATCCAAATACCACGAAACAATACAGTATTCTAATCACAGGACAATGGGCACATTAAGTAGCAGTGTTGTGAAAATGTCACCGGTGCCTCCGTTCACATTTTCAACATTTTGTCAGCTGTTGTCATGGTTTGTAGATGAATGCACTTTTCCTCTAGTTAATTCTGCGTCTGAGACATTTTCAGCTGAACGGAGACACCAGTGACATTTCCTGCAGCATTTACAAGAAAGCTTGTTACAATATGATTAGTTGGATATTTTACGCTACGGTATTTTTTTTTTGTAAAGGTTTGGTATTTATCAAGTTTTGATATATCGGGCTTTTTCAACTTTGGAGCAAGAAATAAGGATTTTTAATTTGCAACTCAATCAGCTTATTGTCAGTTGCTTATTTTAGATTTGTTGGCAGCAATGGGGTCTTGGTTCCTAGTCTTTGGGATCTTGTGAACAAATATAACTAGTAAACTCATTTGCCTAATTTGCTTAAACAGTGCTTTTCTAATGATTTTAATATTTATATTGTACCATATTGGGACACATGATGGGATAGATTTACTAGGAACAGGCTCATGTCTTGAGGATCTACACTACATTTTCCAGAACTTGAATTCCAGTCCTTAAATGTTAATACTTGCTGATACTGAGTACAAGTAAGTGCAATAATGTGCAACTTAAGTTAAACTAAAATCTTTTCGCAACAAAGGTTTCGTAAAGTAACCTGAGCAGACAGTATGATGACGAGCTTTCTCTGCACAGCCATTCAAACCTGAGGAGATAATAGGTGCACATGCTTTCAGCACTTTGTGACTAATTACTCAAACTGGCAAATGACGGTCTAAAGACGACAGAACTTTACAGTAAGTGCTGACTCATTTCAGCCTGACATTCAAATAATACCTGCTAATCACTGTTACCTTCTTTGCTTTTATGACTCAACTCTGTCCAACACAATGGCTTTTGTTTGTTATTTCTCACAGCATGGACAAAGTAAGAGTGGCCTAACATGCACTTTCTCTGTCGCATAAAACGTTTCATTCAATATGGCAAGCACTAGAGAAAGTCGTCTTTCTTAATTTTTCTGTTTGGAGAGGGTTTCTATACTGGGAATCAAAGTTGTACGGCCCTTCTACTGCACATGAACAATCACATCTTGGCGAGTGTAAGTAAGACAAAGATTGTGCTGATATGAGCTGCTATGGCGTGATGTTTTCTTTCAAAAAGGTGGTTAGTTTCTGTGAAGTATGGTGTGTTTCTAAAAAGGACTACTCATGGCAGCTGTGACAACAAGGCTTATTGGACAAAAGCAAGACGTGTGGATGTTTTAGCCACGGATATTTCTTAGACTCCTAATACTCAATTGAGAAGGAGGTGGTAGTTGTGTTTATAAAGCGCTAGAAGCTTTTCCTTTATTAAACATTATTAATGAACTCATTGTCTGTTTTATTTGGAGTCTTTCCAGGTGGAAAGTGTGCTTCCAATATGACTTGATTTACTTGGTATTTATGCATTCACTACAAAACATTCTATTAATTAATTTTTTTCATGCCACTCCACAATCAACAAAACTCTAGTCTCAAAACAAAACAAAAAAAACAAAGCAGCCAGCATCACAATTATGATAACCAAAACATTATATCAGTCAACCTTGTGTCCAATGTATGTTAAGTGAGAAAAAGCAGAAAAATTCTAATGGCTTCAGCAAAAAAGGCCCAACCAGCATGTAGTCTTTCATATGTTTCAGACATCACATAAGAATTTTATAACAATAATAATCTTTATTTTTATATAGCACTTTTCCACCTACTGTAGTAGGCACTCAAAGCACTTTACATACATTAAACTATTACCAGTGTTACAGAACGTCACTGGAGGCAATGTAGGTTAAGTGTCTTGCCCAAGGACACAACAACAGTATGTGGGGGAGAGCGGGATGTTATGATGTTTTTGGGATGTTTTGAGCAGGAATCGAACCGCCCACCCGCTGGTCGAATGACGGCCGCTCTACCCACTTATGGAAATTGGCCATTTCTATTATTATCATCAAACATTGAAAGGTGATTGTTTATAATTGCCATCTGACCTCTTTTATGTTTTTTTACTTTTTTTTTTAAACAATAAAAGGGGCTAGTCGTTATTAATGTGCACTAATTTATGGAAAACTGTGCTGACTGACTGAACAAATGGTGTCATTAACAGATATTTCTTCTCTCGGGACAGAAGTTAAGAGAGGAAGTAGAAGAGGGTCTGGAGACCTCTCTCTCGATACCACCCACTCGCTCACTGGCATCAACATGGCAGCGCCGATCCAAACGGCTTACTGTTTCCATGGCAACTATCAAAGCCACCAAGAGAAAGAGACAGAGATGTGCGGAGGAGGGTTAACGAAAGACATTTGTAATTTTTGAACAACTTGAACGGTTTGTCAAGGCAAACTGTGATAAAGAGAGAAAAAAAAACTTTTTAAAGCTGTGTTATAAAGTGTACGAGTGTGAGATTATGAGTGGGATACCTTATGTTTTCACACACAAAAACTAATATAAGACACCAAGCTGCTGGTTTTTAAAATTATTTATTTAGAATAACTTTCTTTAAGAGAATTTAAAATTTTGTATGCTTTTTAAAAGAAATTATATTTTAGTTGACAACATTGTTAAGAGAGTAGTTGTGGTTTCAAACACATTTAATGCAGATTATTTAATGCAAAAGGTCACACAAATTATACATTTCTTTTGTTTCCAAAGACTCTCATTCTTAAGCAAATTAAAACAAACAATAAGAACCAATCCAGAATTTTTTCAAACAATGGGTTAGGATCCAAAGATTTGTTATATACAGAAGAATATTTGTGGTTGTCCATAAAAATATAAAATTAGTTATGGAACAATATGCGTAAAAAATGAAAGATGTTTAGACACTGATATTCTGACTCGGTATGAGCCTTATGTTCAATAAGTAATAGTATTTTTTGTTAAATTGCATATGTTTTCACTTAAACCAGCCCACAGCATGTGCCAATTTGGGGACTTGGGCACCTGTTAATGTCTTTAAGACAGTATTTGGTTAAATGGATGTCTTTTGATAACTGTCTAGCCCAGGGGTGGGCAATTATTTTTCCCCAAAAGCTACATTAGAAGATGGAACTCTTGTGGAGGGCCAGGCCAACACAGGGAACTCACTTATGCTCAATAAAAACATGTTTATTTTGACTATAGGAAAGGTATTTACTGTTTGGCACTTGTTGTATAGTTTAATCAACTTATTACTGCAAAATATTGAAGGAAAAGGGAAAATATATGCAGTGTTTAATTATCAATAAAATATTAGTAAATGCGTGGCGGGCCACATTGAACAGCCCAACGGGCCGCATGTGGCCCCCAGGCCTTAGTTTGCCCATCCCTAGTCTAGCCTGTACTTTCAGTTAAACAAAGTCCACAGGTCGGTCCAGCATGACTATCTCCAGCCATTTTAAAGCCTACATTTTTGGTATTATTATACCTTCAAACTATTAACCATTAGTTAAGTATTAGTAAAGTATTGGAAACAACTTAAATAATTTACAAAGCCTTACTCATAAATTAATAAGCACCATTAAGCTATAAACATTGTTATTAATGTTTTGGTCTCGATTAATACGCTCAGATATAAATTACATTTCAACCTCTCTAAATGCTTTATTAATTAATTCATAATTAATAACATATTTATGAATGCTGTACTACTTCTCAAATGTGTGTAGTTATTATAAAGTGTTATCGTTTGTTATTTTTGGAGCACATCCATTCACTCTCACAAACATGCTCACATATTCTTGCTTCTGTGTCCCCGACCGCAGAGGCAAGATGGCGTGAAGAAGTGTCCTGCCCAATGAGGACACTTTGATTATAAAGAACCACTAATGTCAAGAATATTGGACAACCTACTCTACCTCATGAGCCACTGTCACCCTTTGTACTTGTCAGATACTGCCATAAGAATACTTAACTCACTACAGGATCAGTTTCTGTTCACCCTTTGCTCCATACAGCACAGTTTAAACATTTGACATATAAATGAGAATGATAACATGAAAACAAGCTGTAAATAATGCTCTGCTGAAGTCACTGGTAAAACATATAAACAATTGACATGGCTTTATTTGTACTTGATATAGGTAGCTTTACTGGAAGTTGGAAATGCTTGACTTGTTTTTGAAAAAAGAATAACAAAAAGAGCTTTAAACTCTCGTAGTGCATGGGGATACAGTGAGAAATGATTGGTAATACAGTTAAAGTACGGTAGCATTTGAGCAAAGCTGCGGTGAATCTGACTAATCATTCTCATTGTAAAGTCTCCCCACACGACCTGATGGAAACCTGACTTTAATACAGGTTCAGATTAGCTGGAATTGGCCTCGTTTCTGAAGAATACACCTCACCTTTTTGCCGTCACACCCTCTCACTCTTTCCTCCAAAATTCCCCTAAGTCCTGCACGGCTTAGAATCTTTAACTCTAAGCTATGCGATCTCTCAAATCCACCGCTGTTGGATTTAATAGATATGCATTTTGTTCCCGACCTCCTTCCTTCTCACAGCTTTCAGTTTTTCAGTTCACAAGCACCGCCTCGACTGCACAGTTTGAGGTGCCACTTTTCTCTCCGTATATACTTTACACCCGCAAGCTCTTTCTTTAGCCTCATTGTAATAAATCCATCAGATCTGTAGCTTAAAAAAGAAGCATCTCACACATATTTTTTCCAATAAGAACTGAAACTTATATTATCTGAAGTTAAACCTTTTGAGAGCCCTACCTTCAGTCACATCTTGACTAAACTGCTGAACCCGCTCAGAAGTCACTACAAAATCAAGTAATCTTTGAGAACCATATATATTTCATTCATATAAAAGAAATGTTCTGTTTAACTGTGATTTACGTTTATCATAAAACTGACTATGGAGGAGGTTTAACTTGTAAATGGCTGCCTTTTTCAGATGAATTCAGCAGTATATTATTATAATAGTTTTAAAATGCTACTGATTGTCTCTTTAGACAGTGACTCATAGCTTTTTAAAGAGGGTCTGTCTCTGGTGCCACACAGTGAGAGTGCTGCAGTAGCTCCACAGCTGCTGTAACTGTGAGGGATACCAGTATACTGTATATAGCCAGTAGGATTCATGGATGTATAATTAGACCAGGATCTTAAAGGCCACTTTTGATTTTTAATGGACATTGCCTCTCTCACTCTCTAATCAAACTATTTTTGGCTTTAGGTTTTTTTGTTGAGCCTAAAGGCAGGAAAGATGTCAGGGCATGAGGTTAAAATAAGTTGTTTTTTTAGCAGATAAAAACTATGATATGAAAAGAGAGACAATACAAAATCCAATCATTTTGTAAACTGGATGTTCTGTCAGCTGTACGTTTTAATTTCTCTAGTGTCCACTGGTGGAATAGGCAGCATGAGAGAGTGGGCAGTACATTATTTAGGGTCTTATCTTATTCATGGTCCATCATCTTCTTTCTGTGAGGAGTCTGCATGTCCTCCACGTGTTACTGTGGGTTCTCTCCGGGTACTCCGGCTTCCTCCCACCGTCCAAAGACATGCATGTACAGGTTAATTGGCAAATCTAAAGTGTCCCTATTGAATGAATGTGAGAGTGAATGGTTGTCTGTCACTGACTGTCTCTAAATGTCAGCCCTGTGACGAACTGCCCATTGTCCAGGATGTACCCCGCCTCAGGCCCAAAGCTGCTGGGATAGGCTCCAGTTACCCGTGACCTCTAACGGGACTAAGCCATAGAAAATGAATGAAAAAAGAATGAATGCTTTATTTCAGTATTTCTTCTTGTACATACCCAGACCAAGCTTAATTTCAATTAACAAGTTTTAATTTTAATTTAATTTATGCAACACAACTCCATTTAATTTTACAATTTTTAAATCTTACATCATTATTTACTAAAGAAATTGTTGAGGATTTATATTTGTAATATTAGTAATATTTCTTGTTATGCAGTGAAAGCCTTAATCTTTGCCTAAATCCAATCTAAATTAGAATATTTTCTCTTGATACACTGTCCACTCTTTGTTTAATGCCACATAACAGTTCCTTTGATTTTGTACAATTTAAAATAAAACGTTGTTTATTAGACCACATCAGATGGTACCAGGCGACAAAGCAGAAAATAATGTCTATGTTCTGCACTTCCACACCTACTTATTAGCAAGTTAAATTAGTGATAAATGATTTATAAAGCGGTTGTCACATTTTAATCCACTTGGGGGAGCTAGAGAACATGTAAGTAGAGCTAGACTTGTAATAAAGAAGAGTTCTTGTGCTTTTGTTTAAACGCTATTAGTGTGAGAGGAGTGTGTACCTGTGTTCGGAGGATCTCTCCTTTGCTGAGCTGCATGTCTCCAGTGAGTTCTTTCACAGCGATGCCCAGTGGCTCCAACCGTTTACTGAAGTACTTAGTCATCTCAGCTGCCAGGGCCTTCATTGGAGCCACATATATGATCTGCACACACCCAATCATAGAGAAATAAGTAGGACTAGAGAACAGAGAGGTAAAAGAAAGGGGTGTAAAGGGAGGTTAAGGAGGGGGGTGCACAGGAGAAAAGGACTGTAAGGACACTGGTGATAAATGAGCAAACCCAGGCAGGATCATTTGTTCCCTGGCAACCAGCACAAATCACAATTTATTGAGAAATATGATGCCAGGCACTTGCATGGGCAAAGTTTAATGGTGATGTATGAAAAGTGTCTGTCATCACTGGCTGGCACTGTCTGTGGAAGCCTTCATGAAGACAACAAAGCCTTTCGGACGCCTGAATTATTTATCTGAGTTTGGTGAGCATTTGGGGGTTTAGAAATACACAAGCTAACTACAGAGACACACTACTACAGATTTTATTTAGCAATGCATTTTTAAATGGATACTATTTTCAAGTGACCGCTTTTATTGTGTTTCACCAGAATGTCATTGCACAGGATCACAGGGGGCGCAGTGGCTCAGTGGTAGAGCTGTCTTATAGCTGGAAGGTTGGCAGTTTGATTTCCGCTCTCCCCACAGTTGGGCAAGACACTTAACCCACCTTTCCTCAAATGGCACTTAACTGGTGAATGAATGTGTGAGAATGTTGGGACAACTATTCTACAAAGAAAGGGTTAAAGCAAAAGCAATCAGTTTAACCATTTTTTCAAGATGATCTTGATGACTGAGAACTTTTACAGACATCTATTTAACAAAGAATGTCTGATTTCCCCATTTTAAATAAATTGTTTATAGTTATACTGGATTCTTACTTGGAGGAAATTGTGAAAGGATCTATTTCACTGAAATGGTTGAATCTTTGGGAAGTAAATGAGTATGGCTGACCAGGCTACAGTAAACATTAAATAATATTATACAGCTAGTGAAATATGGTTTGTGTCTCGACTAATTTTATACAAGTGTAGAAAATAAAACTAAATTAGGTAAGTATTCTACAGACAATTAAGAGATAGCTTTGAGAGAGAGCTTTGTTAAGCCGAGCTCAGTGCTGTATGTCTTTATGCACCAGTTTGGAAATGTATCCCTCCACTGACCAGCTCTGAAACAGGACTGCAGATCACTTTGAGCCTTATAATAATCAAAATAAAAAGCTCCTTGTAACAGTCTTCTTTTTAAAACACTTAAAAAAGGTATAAAGGTACAGTCTTGTGTTTTGTTATGAATCTTCTTCTTTACTGATGCTATGAACGTTCTCAGGAAAAGCGTTATTTTAGCCCTTAATGTTGTCAAAAAGTCTAAGTAAGTCTACGTTGTAAATAATATACCCCATTTACTAAACAGTACATACTGCAATATACCAACCAGAGGCTATTGAATGTTTTGTGTCTTTCTTCATTTACAATCAATGCACTATTTATTTACCATGAATTACACTATTATGTAATATAAATTGTATCTTGGTAAAACTAGTTGACATCGTTTATTTTAAATATGTGAAATATTAGTGTTTTCTCTCATCTAAATGGTGTCTTCATAGAAAGTATTATTGATAATTTTAGACACTGTAAAGCCATTTGAACCAAAAAATATACAGTAAGTGACCTAAATGAAGTTAAAAGTTGTGATTTAACCCCTCCATTAGCTGAAACCATAAGTCCAGTGTCAAATATCCAGTGCCTTCTCCAGCATCATACCTTGAATTGATCCTTCTTAATTACGCCTCCGGGCTGCAGGTGCTGGCGGATCTCATGAAGCACCGTTAGCATTGCAATGTTGGTTTTTCCGGCGCCGGTTGGTGCACAGATGAGCAGGTTCTCATTGGTGTTGTAGGCCGTCTCAAAAACAAGGGACTGGATTCTATTCAGGCGCTTCATCCCTTTAAACACCAGCTGACCGATCTGAAAACCCCCCAAAATAACCTTAGTGTGAGTAAAAAAATACAGAGACTAGGTAAAAATAACTAATACATATAGATTTCTATGATTAATTAGTATGAGCTCTTTACTAACACATTTGTCTTGCTTTGTTGAGCAAATGGTTTCCTGACATGGCCAAAAAATGTAAGTGACTTTAATTCCACATATTAATTGTGATGTATGATTCTTGGTAAATCAGATTGAGCTTTGCCATATGTATCAATCAATTAAACCCAGTGATTGATTGATCATTTCTAAGTTGCTTTGAATAAAAGCGTTGGCTAAATGACATAATGTAAATGATTAGACGGGACTTTAGTGCCACAGATTTTCACATTGAAAGTTTTTGCGTGTCATTAACCCCTGTTATTCCCTATGTTACAACAAAACAAATTAAACAGATATTACATGTATGCTTTTGGTCTCCCCTTTTTCACAAATTACCTGTTTGGAAACACACAAGTATTCTACACGTCACCCACACACAACCCCTAAAAATTTAACACTCCAATGAAAAAGCCCCTTATTCTCATTACGGCTTTTATAATATTTAGATTTGTATCAAATTAGATTTATATTTTATAGAAACACAGCCAAAAACTGTCTGTATATTGTTTGTATTTAAAGCATATTGCTGAGTGGATGCTGTTATAACCTAATCAGCTGAGCCCTGGCTCTAGCAAACCTTCAGGTAAAGCACCTGAGAGTAATTGAGTCACTTGTAGTTGGCTTAGTACTGGTAGAGAGAGTTGCCCCTAGCAACAAGATAGAGGCCAATATCAATCAGTACAACTGGCCCGACCGGTGTCTGGTGAAAAAGCCGACTCTGGAGAATCTTGTCCTGACACCAAATGGAGACAGGCGATCAGTTACAGCGAGTCGGTGACAGAGAGAGCACAAAGAGTGTGCACCAAGAAACACAGGGCCCACAAACGTCTGTGTGGTCGGCTTTAGCTGTCAGTCAAGCTGCCCTCCGTCTGCCTTTGCTATGGCAACAGAGAGCGGGTGACGGCCCTCAATCTCGCAGCCTGTGATAAGGAGAGAAACGGCCGCAGTGAAGGACAGCGGCCACCGCACACAAACACACACAGCTGTGCACACATGAGACACAGAGTGAGAACATGCAGCCGCAGCAGGAGAAGCACTTTCCTATAAAGAAAGTGGAAAAGTAAAGGCCAGGAAAAACACATCCAGCGTGTTATAGTTAATAGAAAAAGGTAGAAACCTCTCACAGTAAGCATGTCGGGTGTAAAGGTTCTCAGGCTATGTCCAGACGTATGACTTCAATTTTAAAACATGTCACTTCTGTTTTTTCATCACAAAATACTCAACAGAAGTATTTTTTAATCATGTAGTCTGTGGTCTGCAATGATGTGAGACACCACCACACACACGTCTAGTACAGACTCTAAACACAAATATCTCACCAAATCTCAAGATTAATCATGACCTGGGAACAAACATGGCAGACTCTGATGACTGTCAACTTTATACAGCTTTATATGGTAGACTAGAGGTAGAGCAACAAAACACTCACGCTTCAGAATAATTGCAGGTTTGAAAAGCTGTTCACCAAGAGGTAAAAGCACAGCAGCGTTTTAAACATTATATATTATGGTACAGTGTTTTAGTCAGTGCCTTTCAACATTTCTGAGTAATAGACATGTTTACTGTGTGCTCTGGTACGGGACAGGACTACAGCAATTACCTACATATTTAGAGACACGCTTTACAAGTACTGCTTGTGTGTTATGTAATGTTGAGAGTGATTACAATTTTTTTAATCCACAAAGCAAGAACCCTAAGTTATTAAAGCTGGGTGATATTGACCTCAACTATAAATTCTATTTTTTTTATATTTATATAGATTTTTTTGCCCAGCCCTAGTTTAAATTATTGTCTTTACCCACAAAAACATTCTTTATTGCCAACCAACAGATTTAGAACCAAGGATACCAAGGTGTACAGCACTAGGTTTGTAGTTTTATTGTGGACTCCCCTTTTCACCTGCACTAACCTTACCTACACCACTCCTTTGAAAACAAGGCGTATGTGCCTGTGTTAACTCATTTGTCACTTGAAAATGAAGGCAAAAATTGGCCAAAAAATTTTGATTAATACTAAATTTAACAAAAATGAAAATGGACTTAGATGTTTCATATACCACCATTTTATACCATTTCCTAAGTTCCTGTTGCACCTCGTCTTTTGTACCAAGGCTGGTTGAGCATGCCTTGAGCTTTGAGAGCAGTATTATTTATTCAAAGATTCATTAGAAGTATGTCATCACTTTCCTTTCCCCCTGTTTCGCTCCAACACTCAGAGAAAGAAATAATTAAAGAGTGCACGTCAGACGAGGATGTGCCAGTGCTGTTGGGAAGACGGCCCCTCGGCACAGGGAGAGGGAAGACGAGAGGTTATTAATGCATCAAAGAGCAACTTTATTAGAGTCCACTTAAGATGGCAGGAGTAAAGGCGAGGCTGTGGAGGGGGCTGTGTGGGGTCACAGAGGTTTCTTCTGGACATGCCAGCACCGATCTCTGCAGAAAAGACCAACAGAGGAGGTCCATTTATAAGAACTGCTGAGCTTGCTTTCATTAATTTTTAAATTTTCAAGAGGTCCCAAGGCGGTAGAATTACATTTACAGTGCAAAATTACATGGGATTCATACATTACTTGCATATCTACCTCATTTCTTGTTTTGTGTGATCCAGGCAGGTTTTTCTCAACTGGCAGAGGGCAGGTTTTAGTGGAACATAAAAGAAAAGACTTTCCCGTGAGAAATTCAGGAATGTGGACCAAGTTTTTAATCCGAAGTCCAAGCCATAAGAGCTTTTTAGGCACATATGTTGGTCAAGACTCAGCAAAATCCCAATTTGGAGAAGCAGACAAGAGCAATTCCACAGACTAAATCATATAATAACAATATTTCTGCTTAATGTCACTTTCTGGTGTTTCTCAGTGAAAGCAAACATATTGCCAACTGTGAAATATACACTTTCTCTGAAGTTTAATGATGACAAGCCAATGCAAGGCCTAAGAAAGCCAATGGTGTCGTCCCTTTTGAGAGCAAGCATGTGATTGGCCAAAGCTTATGGTATGTCCCCAAGGTCTTGATTTATAACATGTACACATAAAAAACAGCATATATTTTTAACTATATTTTTTAGCCTCAAGTACTGTGGACTAAATAGTGACACAGCTTCCATGACTAAACACATCCAGGTACAGCACACGTTCTCTTTATTTCTCAGTGTAAGTCTTCTTCACCTGAACAGATCCAGCGTCACCTTTCTTCTCATTTCCCCGAAGGCCACCTCCATTGAGCTACATATAAATATTCATCTCTGAATTATAAACCACTGAGCTTGGGAGCCCCATGCACACTCTCTCCTGTGTCCTAGTGGTGACCAAAGAGCCACAACAATCACTCCAGCGGCTGGCCCTCATATTAATTTATCGACTTTGTTTTTTTGTAACAAAAAGCCAGTGTCCCCTCCTTTTTTAAACATGCTAATTCATGTAAATGTATGCCTGCCCCGGTACTCACCTTGAGCTAAAGCATACATGTTGTAAATAGAAAGTCGCCATCGTTTAATGATCTTCGGAAATCTTCAGTGCTTTTTATATTTTCTCCTTAAAACCTCTCACACTTCATTGTTATGCAAATGAATGCATTTACACATATTCCAGTTGGAAATCCAGCTGTGCCTGCCAAAACGTGTCTCCGGGGCTCGATGTCAGAGAATCGTGTGGATGTATGTACCTTACTGCAATGAGCTTTATGCCAATTTAAGGAAAAACTGCTTGGAAAAACATTGCTCATCAAGAATCTCAAGCGGAAAGCCCTAAAAAATGTAGCCTATGTAGTCATGTAAGGAGGAAGTGATATTGACATTGACAAATTAACATTTACTGGTTGTTAGAAATAGTTTATGCACACATGGACCTACAATTAACTACTTTGATTTACATTAACAGTACGCAGTAATCTAGTAGTGTACGTGAACATATAAGTAGGCTACTTGTGCATTTTTGTTTACTTTTGGCCTAAGCCAGTTAAATAAAACATAATTATAAGTATGTGATTAATAACTAGTTATCTCCCTAGTTGAAATGAGTTTTTTATAATAAAATGACAAATTCTCTACACTCTCTGAAATACAATTAAGATTGTAATCAAGGTAATATTAAACATTGTAATAAAATACATTACAGTTTATTAATCTACTGTTCTTTTTATACAGTTTATAAAAAAAAATACTAGATTAATATATATATATATATATATATATATATATATATATATATATATAAAATAATTGTTAGATTAGTTGACTAATCGAAAAAAATAACTGTTAGTTGCAGCTCTAGTCTGTGGCAAAAGAGGCTCAATGCAATAATTCACCATGAGTCTATGAGGGCACTTAGAAAACAAGGTGCTGGTCATTGGCTCAAGTCAAATTATCAGCAGAGTGGATAGATCAGAGCTTAACAGCAACTGACAAAAAGATGGAATGTTCAAAGAACTGATAAAGAAAGTTAAGTAGAATTTAGGCTTTTTCACTTCAACGTAATCAGGGCACAATGATTGGGACAGGTGTGCGTCAAGTTTTAAATAAGTTAAACTACTTTTGTCACATCTGTCACATGGTTAATGTCACATAATCAATAATACAAAACCGGATGAGCATCTGTCCCAATTATTGTGCCCATTGTCACTTTTTGCCATGGCAGTACTATTTGCAACTGTTCCAGTCTTGTCAGGTAGCCCAGAGCAGATGAGAAGAACATGAAGCAAACTTAAAATAAAAATAGCCACGCTTGATGTCACTGTAACATCAACAGAAGGAAGAATAAAGTGAGAAAACTGAATAAACCTGGGATTACATCAAGTTAAATAAAAGTTTAATTAAAAACTAAAGCAGCCACAGCCAACAGTGACATTTGTTTTTTTTTCCAGATTGAGAATTTCTAGTTTGGCATTTACATTTTTGTACCAATTGTAACATTTCTGACATTTTTTAAAAAACTTTTCCTTTTTTGTTTAAACAGCAAAAAAAAAGCTTAATGTTTTGACACATCATCATCAGAGGGATGGATTTAGGATTAGACACTGACCTGCCAAAACACTCACACACGCTAAACCAGACCTAATGTTACTCCCTCATTCAGGAAAAAGGGCTGACTAGATTATCATATCAGTGTTATTCAGTAGAGGTACATGTGTTTGCACATACCTAATTATTGACCGTCAGAACCTTTACATGATACATTACATTGATATTGCACATTTGTATTGATATAACAATAAATCTGCAATTTTTTATATTCCATATCTGACATGGATAATAAACATTAATAAAAAAAATACTTAAATTATATTGTATTTTGTAAGGGTTTTGTACTTGCTTTTCAGCCAAATAAGATTATAAATAAATAAATCTTTGTCACTAACATACGTGAATAATGCCATAACAATTGAAGTTGAATGTATTTTGAAGCCAGAGGTTGCAATAACCAAATATTTTCCGTCATTGATAGCTTTCTTTTAGCAGGGACGGAAAAATCGGCATGCCATCCATCATTTTGACGGATTATTCTGAGGGTGATTTATTGTAATTCCTACTCCTGACCAGTTGGTGGCGAATGTACATCAATCAGCAATTATCTTAAATCGTGTCGTCTTTGTCACGCTGCATTCAGTTGCAAAAATGTCACGGCAGCTGAGTGTGAGTAGTTTTTAAATCAAACCGCCAAATAGTTCTCATATTGTTAATAAATGTGAAAAAAGAGGACATGATGCAGTGGAGGATGAAGGAGGACAAATGGGAAACACTGAGAAGCACCAACAGCTGCTACGGGACCATCAAGCAGCAAAAAGAAGGTGAAGAAGAGGGAGTATTGTGTTCTGTGCATAGATTGTTTATAATATGGATGTAATCCGCCCATTGGTCCCCTATTTACCGATATTGTTGTTATGAAAGAGCAATAACACGGTAAACGGTTACATCAGGGCTTTTCAGCTTTTACTCCATAGTAAAACAAAAGTTTTTAGATAGCATAAACAGAGTTGTCACGTAGTTCTGTTGCTTCAGTCTCTTAACTCTAGCCATCTTTAGTACCAGGCTGTAAACATGATTTTTACACTTGTAAAATCGCCATTGGGTTTCTCCTTATATTTCCACTTTTGAAGCCTGCCCTCTGGTGGATGGCGGTACATTTACATTTATTCATTTAGCTGACGCTTTTATCCAAAGCGACTTACATTGTTCTACAGTAATTACCAGTGTTACAGCCACTGGAGGCAAGGTGGGTTAAGTGTCTTGCCCAAGGACATTTTGTGCCTACGGCCTCTCCGACCATCACCACATACATTCACTAAATATTCTTACACATTCATACAATGCAAGGTGGGTTAAGTGCCTTGCCCAAGGACACAACGACAGTATGAACTGTTGGGAGAGTGAAAATCGAATCGCCTACCTTTCGGTTGAAGGACAACCCCTCTATCACTGAGACACTGCGCCCCATCGCTGTACATCAGGACATTGCTGTATTTTGGTGTATATCGCCGTATGGCGGCGCCCTTACCCGAAGACCGTTTAAGAGGTTCCATGAGAGAGACTTGGTTCAGTGGGAATAGGAGTTTACGTGGCTGAGGTGGGAAGGAGGAAAAATGTTCTGCGACATCTGTAGAAAAGCTAACTAAGCTAAAAAACAGACTTGTCAAAGGGAGCACGACAACAGCAATGGAATTAAGTTTAGTTAATTTTTCATATTATGTGGTGGAATCCTATTGTGTAATATACTGCGTTCTCTAGAGTTCAAACACAAAATATCCTTTCACTTTTTGTGTATCTGCTGTTCTTAAAAAAACAAATAATCTGTCTGTCTTAAAAAAAATCTTCTAATGGCTTTTTGTTTTACTCATATTTTCAGTATTATTAAAGTATAAAAATATAAAATGACAGGTAATAATAGATGAGGACAAGGATGAGGAATTTTACGACTGTCCGTCAAAATGACGGAGACTGAGAAAGTCTAGTGCGACCTCTGATAGAGACTATAGGTTTGGAAAAGATTCTGCAGAAGAAAAAAAAGATTTATATCTTTTTCTGAGTTTTGTACAGATAACCGTGTGTCTTTTTATTTTTTTATGTGAAAAAAACAACTGATAAGAGTATGTGGTGAATTTAATGCAGACACTACAACAGTAAAACATCAGTCTGAAATAGGAACATATTTCACTTTTATTATACGTCTCATATTTGACATGGCAATAATTTTGTCTTCTTGTCATTTTATACAAATATGTATCAAGATATTTGTCTTTTAAAGTGGAAACAGCTGGCACTGTAAGTCATCAATAAAGTTTTTTGCAATTTTTACTGTTATTTATTATATTTTCTAAATGAGAATTAAATCCAGAAAAATACTAATGATTCTGCCTTGCCACTTAGCGACTATAATGCACTTTCTAAATGCCTTGAGCTAAATTCAGACTAGAATTTAAGAGTATTTGCCAAAGTTTGTAGTGAAATTTCTGGATGTTTATTGGGAGATAACCTGAGCGAGTACCAAGCCAAACAAAGAACAATGAGTTAGTGAGGCAGCCGAGGCTATAACATGTAAACATCCACATACTGTGCATAAGAAGTCGGCCATTACCTCGTGTTGGCGGCAGCTGTGCGGGATGGAAGCTGACAGCCTCATTAACACAGCAGATACACAGCCTACAGCCATATGGACAAACTGGGAGGACTGGGAATATCCCGCCAAACCACCAGTCACTCTAAATGCCCTCAGAGATTATAGGAACAATTCACCAATGGCCTCAAGAGTTTAAAGGTTAGGATTATGGACAGTTTCTTGTCCACATAGGATTTTAACAGAGGCTGCTTTGGTCTTGTGTACTGTGTGAGTCACCATAAACTAATTAAATCCCTCTGTGCATTAGTAATGGGAAGCTAAAAGATATAATTGTTGTCATTTTCATGCCGTCCTTTTAATTACTTTCTGGTTCCATTTCATTCCATTTGAATTGACAGCCTGATCAACTTTTAATTGCCATTTTTTTTTTTCCAAACAGCTTATCAGCCCGCTCCAAACCTGCGCATGGAGTACTAAATGACCTGGCCAAACACACCTACACAACAGAGGAAAGTAAGCACACACACAAAACTAAATAAATCCCAGTCTGTCCGTCGGATATAAGCGCACACTCGAGCTGCGGCAGATGCACAGCGGAGTTTGACAGAGTGAGATGCGAATGCAGCAAACAGGAGGCCCATTCATTTCCCTACAGAGCAGCAGCAGCAGGAGGAAGAGGGGGCAGGGGCTGGGACTGGGAGGGAGATAGGAGACGGTGAGGTAATCCATCATTTCGTCCACAAGCACCTGCTGAAGAAGCACCGAGAGCCTCATGAGCTTCAAAAAAAAAAAAAAAAAAAAAAAAAACGAACGAACGAATGAACAGTAAGAAACCCACCCTGCACTGACAGAGGTGTTTACTCAGTGGTTAGTGTAAGAGCTAGTACTTTTGGCTAGGCTACTGTTCTTTTCCTTTCAAAAACAAAATATCAAGTCTGTTTATCATTAGCGCTCTTACATTAACACTCAGGTTCATGTGTGGATTATTTGTCCATTAACCAAGATTATTAAGAAGTGCACAGACTGGAGCCAGTACCACTAACGTTGAAGAAAAGCCTTGGAAGATTAGTTAATTAAACATACATTTTCAGAGTAACAGTGATATTTTATTTTTTATTTTTTTAAAGACATGTTGCTTCTACCATAACTGTACTATTTTGGTAACGCTGCCACTTTTGGTTCATTAGAGTGGTCCATCCAAAAGTTAGGTTAAACACTGCAGTCAAAAATAGGAAACAAAATGAGTAACATGAAACAACAAAGTCTTATTAAAAAAATTGGGGAGTAGAGAGTATTAATGTGTTTGTACATGATCCCCGACAAATAAAGAATAAACTAAACAACATTGCGAAAACATCTTAATGCAAAAAGAGAAAATGCAAATACTGGCCTTTTCAGGGCGTACTGTTGTTGAATGTGGTCAACAAGACCAAATTATCAATTTCCAAATTATTATTTGTGCTTAAAATAATAGTTTATGTCACACTTGAATATACTTGTTTTACTGATGCTGCCTGATGATTTAGTTTAGGGGTGAGGCTATACAAAGTAAGCAAAGTAAAAGTACTTACTGTTCCACTAAAACCTTGTAAAACATTGCAGGTGGAAAGTTACATCCCATTATCAGCTTTTACTGTTCAGTGAAACCTGGTCCATTTGCTTGCAGCACCTGCAGGCAATAGGCTGAATAATGGAGCTTTTCTATGCACCTTAATGCTTCACTGCATTACAGGCAGAGAACAAAAATACTTATTTTGTCATTTACAAAGATTATTTGGATTCAAATTGTAGGATAAAATATTTAAATATGTAGTTAGTCAACACCGGGCAAATAAACAATGGGTTATTCATCCGGTCTGCAGCTTTAAAATCAGATTAGACAAAGACAAAACTGCAATCAAGCTGTGAATCCTTAAGAAGACCTGACGCTTCCTCTTGGCAAGTCTCTCGAACACTCACAGAGCCACATGTGTGAGGAACCACATCAAAACTGGATTAGCAAATGCAATCATGGTGGATTAATTATGGATGGAGGGCTGTTCCATTCTGCCTGGTGTTTGCAGGATCGCGCTTATACACTTCCTGTGCAGGAAAAGAGAGGGCAAGTTCTCAACACAGGTGAAATCAAAGCACAGCTGATGAGGGGTTACAAGAGGATGAGGAGACAACATACTGCTGGAGTTATATTGTTGTATATTGTAACATTTCTACAATGAAGTGATGTTTGTGTCTCATAGTAAATGAGAACAAGCTGAACCATTTGTTTTGTCTCCTCTAACCAAAGGCACATGATGCAGTTGGTGCAGGTTTTACTTTGGAGTTACATTAGCGTCATACGTTTTAATCCAAAACTATGAACTATATTTTAATTTAAACCCTATAACGGTGTCACAATCTTTAATCAAAATCAAAATCTAACATCAGTATTGGCCGATGTTGAAGAGATCAACTTACATTGTACATTGGAACATCAGTAAATGCGCTGGATATATTCGTCATTCGGTCCTGCATTTCTGTTTTTGCTGTGGCTCCTTTAAATGTTGCTATGACAACTGCTTGCTTCCAAAATGGCAGCGGGTGAATGGGATTATTTTTTCCACTCAGAGAATCTACAGCAACTTACTGTGTTGTGAGATTTGGGGTCAAGATGTACTGTATGATGAGGTTGCTTTAAGTGAGACAGCGAAGCATTTAAAGATTATATTAAACGTTACATTGATTGATTAAGAATATGTCCCACATATTTTCTCGTGCATGGTGACAACTGTCTTTAGATCTCTGCTGTATGTCAACTATGTCATCCTTGTCTATGAGTGGATTCTCCACTTACTCTGACTGGTTTGTGTGCGCAAGAGAAACAAATGCATAAAAAAGCCCGTATCTTATTAACATTGTCAGAAGTCAGTTTGTTAATCTGTAAGAGACCAATAATGACCCAATTTAAAACGTTTAATTACGTTTAAAATTCTAGGTCTATAGTTTCTATCAGACTACACAGCTCACAAATAGTAAAAGTAAAAGCCAAAAAGCCCGGATGTAACGGCCATTTTATTGCCGAATCGTAACGACAATATCAGTACCAATGGGCGGATTATATCCACTATATAAACAATCAATGGTATATAGTCACTCTATCTGCAGATAACATAAATTTTAATTGCTATAAAGCCATATGTTTGTATTTATTTTATCATAATTTTTTAATTAAGAGAATTTCAAACCTACTGTAACAAATGTGGTAATGCAACCTGTTGTGTTTTCTTATGAATAAATAATAATAAAGAATAAAGAATAAAGAAGGCATTTAATGTAAAGTTCCATTAACATGACCAAAGCCACAATATATAAAATGTGTGATTAATTTGGCAATTTTTAATGTTGATCCCCGTTTTATTGGGCTTTAAATATTGCACTTGTAGAATTGTGGATTTAAAAAAAATTTATTTATTTTTTTTGCATTCCTACTTTTCCATGCTTTACAAAAGACACAAAGCGTTGAGTTTCTCTTTTATTTCCAAGGTCACATCTCAGAGCGTGTTAGCAGCTTCAGTGAATCCCTATCAATTAGCAGATATAGAAAAGACGTCTCTGTGCTGTCAAATGGAGTACAATGAAGTTACTGTGTCCATTCTGTTGTGTGTCATATGTATTTGTGCATCTAAAGAGGTGCAGTCTGAGTCAGTAACATTCAATTCAGATAAGTTAGGAAGGCTTTTACCACAGTGGCAAGTGTGGGATGTCGAGACCTTGATTCATTAGTTAAAAAGCCCCTCTAATAAATTCCCCACTTTGAATGTTTCACAGAGCTATTAAAGTCGTAGCGAGGCTCACACAGGCCTGTTTCCCATTACAGATTTCAATAAACGACAATCACACACTGTAAACACACAGGAGGAGGTGGGAATCAGACTTTTCTGCCTGCCTTTCAAAGCCCTCCTAATGGCACCTAAAGACTTATTAGGTATTGTGTGCAGGCGCTTTAGAGAAGTGGAGCACTTTGTTACAGAGTTGCCCAAGCTTAAGTTAATGAATAGAGCTGCTGCCCGACAGAGGCTAATTCACATCGTTCAGCAGAAGAGCGGCCGTATCAATCTATATCAGTTACACAGCGACTTTCAGAGATGAAGGCAACAGTGTGCTAAGCTCCAGTAGCAGTAGGAGAAGAAAGGGAGAGAAGACAGAGGGGGGGCCTAGCGTTATAGTGCTCAAGACAAGTTTTAAGAGCAATTTTTAAAAGGTCACAGAAACAGAAAGGTTTTCTGTGGTGTACCAATGATTTGTCAACATCAATATTGTAACTGGACTAAAAAAGTATATTAAAATTTCCTGTCGCTATTAAACAAGCCTGGAGTCATTGGTTTTACATTTGGTTAGACAGATTAGACTAGAAACACCAATGAATAACAAAACCTACATTTAAAAAATCAAAACTCTGTTGATATATTGCGCTAACCAAAAAATTGTATTCAACTCAATATCACAACAGCAAGTGGCTTGTCCATCAAGGTGAGGAAACCTAAATTCCTTGAATCTCTGACGTCTTACAATGTTTTATTTTTTCTTTCCACTGCTATAAAACCACTTTGCACTTATTTATATAAACACTAATATTTTTCTTTAAGTGACAATTCATAAAAAAATAACTTTAAAATTAATATACAGTTACTTTCATTGGTGCCACTCACTTTTATATTTGGAAGAATCACAGTTTAGTTAAGGCTCTGACTGTCATTCATCCACATCAGTGAAAATTTAAGTGTCCAGTGTGCACACACACACCTCATTCACCCCATAATATTCTGTCTAAACAGTTTTCATGTGGATATTGTATTTGTTCATTAATTCATTCATTATATGAATGAATTAAAGAAAAAAAAGGATATTGCATTTGTTCTTAAAGCAATGTTAATATAATTTTCTTCATATTGAGCAGCACAGCCAAAAGGTTGAGATTTTTTAATACAATTTCATTATTCTGGATGAATCCTCATGATTGTTGCTTGATATTGATATTTCTTCCCATGGACCATAAATTAATCTTGAACTGAATTCAGCCCTGGCTTTTTATATTTTTTTATTTGGGAACTTAGAGTTTAATAATGTCTGATTGATAGATAATAAAAAACAAAAAAAACAGCTTTTCAAGTGTCTCCAGCAGAGTGAAAAATCTCTTACTCTGATATCCATTAATATTTTACCCTCCAGGAAATGAGTTCTCCAGAGACAGATGCCTTTCTTAATTCCTAAATCAACCCCCATTATAGGGGAAAAAAAAAAAAAAAAAAAAAAAAAAAACGGGCAAATCCCAAACAGATGGACACTGATCACTCTTGATTTTAACACCCCTGTTTATTTCTGAGTCTCTATTGACAATTATTCTACTTTAACAGAAAATAAACATCTCATTCCCAGTGACAGCAAGTGTGTAGGGACTAGGTGACTAATGACAGGCTGAAGACATATCATCTAAAGCACAACACAGAAATCTCTTAGTAAGTAATATGACTGGCATTTGGACATCAAAACTGTACATGTCATTCTTTCATAGTAGTTCATCCATATAAATACTGGCCTAATAAGTGGTTAATTCCACATTTAAACTCATAATGGGCCAACAAATCTGCAAAAGACTAGTTCATAAAGAGAGAAACTATATTTAAAAAAGGTCAGTTCAGAAAGTCTAGCACCAACAAGCTATTTAAAGCCCTTTGAGGCAATTGCTGTTCAGATATGGAGCTGCACGAAAATAAATGTCTTGTAGTTAGTTATGAGCGGCAGAGGAGTGTAGTGGTCATCATCTAAAGGCTCCATTAGTGGAAAAAACCCTCTGCCCATATCCTCCATGCACATCCCTTTTTACTTGAACTACATGTACATTTATTCAATGAAAGGAATATATTCATCAAACAAGCTCCTCGGTGGCAAGGCACCGGGGGTGGATGAGATACGCCCTGAGTACCTCAAGTCTCTGGATGTTGTGGGGATGTCTTGGTGGACACGCCTCTGCAACATCGCGTGGCGGTCGGGGACAGTACCTCTGGACTGGCAGACCGGGGTGGTGGTCCCTCTTTTTAAGAAGGGGGACCGGAGGGTGTGTTCCAACTACAGAGGGATCACATTCCTCAGCCTCCCCGGGAAAGTCTATGCCAGGGTACTGGAGAGGAGAATGCGGCCGATAGTCGAACCTCAGATCCAGGAGGAACAATGCGGTTTTCGTCCCGGTCGTGGAACACTGGACCAGCTCTATACCCTCTCCAGGGTGCTGGAGGGTTTATGGGAGTTTGCCCAACCAGTCCACATGTGTTTTGTGGATCTGGAGAAGGCATTCGACTGTGTCCCTCGTGGTGCCCTGTGGGGGGTGCTCTGGGAGTATGGGGTCCGGGGCCCTCTGCTAAGGGCTATCCGGTCCCTGTACAACCGGAGCAGGAGCTTGGTTCGCATTGCCGGCAGTAAGTCAGACCTGTTCCCGGTGAATGTTGGACTCCGGCAGGGCTGCCCTTTGTCACCGGTCCTGTTCATTATCTTTATGGACAGGATTTCTAGGCGCAGCCAGGGGCCGGAGGAGTCTGGTTTGGGGACCACAGGATTTCATCTCTGCTTTTTGCAGATGATGTTGTCCTGTTGGCTCCATCAAGCCAGGACCTTCAATGTTCACTGGGGCGGTTTGCAGCCGAGTGTGAAGCGGCTGGGATGAGGATCAGCACCTCCAAGTCTGAGACCATGGTTCTCAGTCGGAAAAGGGTGGCTTGCCCCATCCAGGTTGGTGGAGAGCTCCTGCCTCAAGTGGAGGAGTTTAAGTATCTCGGGGTCTTGTTCACGAGTGAGGAAGGAAGGAGCTTGAGATCGACAGGCGGATCGGTGCAGCTTCTGCAGTAATGCGGTCGATGTACCGGTCTGTCGTGGTGAAGAAGGAGCTGAGCTGTAAGGCAAAGCTCTCGATTTACCAGTCGATCTACGTTCCTACTCTCACCTATGGTCATGAGCTTTGGGTCATGACCGAAAGAACAAGATCCCGGATACAGGCGGCGAAATGAGCTTTCTCCGCAGAGTGGCGGGCGCTCCCTTAGAGATAGGGTGAGGAGCTCCGTCACTCGGGAGGAGCTCAAAGTAGAGCCGCTGCTCCTTCACATCGAGAGGAGCCAGCTGAGGTGGCTCGGGCATCTGTTTCGGATGCCTCCCGGACGCCTCCCTAGGGAGGTGTTCCGGGCATGTCCCACCGGGAGGAGACCTCGGGGAAGACCTAGGACACGCTGGAGGGACTATGTCTCTCGGCTGACCTGGGAACGCCTCGGTATCCCCCCGGAAGAGCTGGAGGAAGTGTCTTGGGAGAGGGAAGTCTGGGCTTCTCTGCTTAGACTGCTGCCCCCGCGACCCGGCCCCGGATAAGCGGTAGAAGATGGATGGATGGATGGATATTCATCAAACATCACAAATTTCCCCAAAACAAAGTGATCATGGCAAATGACAACCAATCGACCATGTGTGTGCTGTCAGTGAGTGGGTGGATATAAATCTTAAAAGAAAAATGTTATTAAGATAAATAGGTAAATAATAAATAATAAATAAATAAATAATGTAAATAACTTGCTTTGACAATTTGGGTAGAAAACACTGAACAACCTTTTGTAGCAACTGCTGTTGGTCAAAATTAAAAAAAAATTATTTTGGGGTGTAATGGCCTCTAATTTCAATAAGCGCGCAAGCACATCCTGTAAAGCTCTTTCAGCTTCTCTTTGTAGTGAAGCTGAAAAGTATTCAAATTGGCAGGCATTGGAAAACCTTTTTTTACCAACACACCACCTGAGCCAGCCTTATAAACTGTGTAAAGAAACAACACAAGCAACAGTTATGCGAATAAACCATCCTTTTATCAATTTGCCACGGCACACTCTCCAAACCACACACAACTTGATTACAGAGTTGCTCACAGGAACTAATGCTGTTTATTATGACGTCCATTAGCATGAGTGACGGGAAGGTTAAGAGACTTGAGCAGCTACACTGGTCTTCCTGAAGTGTGACAAAATGCATGTGCAGCTCACGGCTATTACACTTCGGGGTCTTCATCAACAAAAGGCCAAAGTCGGAGGAGAATGGTTGACCTTTTGCTCCGCCACATCTCCACTGGTGATGTCCTAATGATGGATTACAAAGTGCTCTCCGACAGACAGCATGGGAACAGGGACTTTCAAAGGCAATGATGACTGTGGCTTTTCAAACGGGCCGTGGTTCCACCGAGAGGGACAAGTCACTCTGGTTATTGCACAAAGCAGAAACCTTTGATCCGGCTTGCACATCAGGGGTATAGGATGGAGAAAAACTATGTATGGTCATGTGCTCATCGCAAGACACTTTGCTGTGTTCATGTGTTTTTTTTTTTATCTAAAAAATTTAGACTGTAAACTTGCTATAAACAAATCCAGTTTAATCAAAATCTAGATAGATATACTGTATGTATACCTAAGCTTAGTGACTCTAATCAGGAGTGTCAAACTCATATTAGTTCAGGTGCCACATACAGCCCAGTTTGATCTGAAGTGGGCTGGACTATAAAACAATAATAAAATAATCTATAAATAACAGCTCCACTTTTTTTGCCTTTGTACAATTGCATTATAATGTAACGCTCTCATTTATCGCAACAGAAAAAGTCGAATGTTAGCGAAAGCCTGTCACTTCTCAGGCACATGATTTTTGCAGCCTTTGGAAAAAGTGCACAGAGTCTTCTTAACCCGACAGAACATCTTTGGAATGAATTAGACCAGAGTTTGAGAGCCAGGCCTTCTCGTCTAACATCACCGTCTAACCTCCCAAATGCACTTCTAGAAGAATGGTCAAACATTTCCGTAAACTCACTCCTAAAGCCTTCCTGGATGAGTTGAAGCTGTTAGAGCTGCAAAGGAGGGGGTAACATATTAAATCCTATGGTTTGCTATTTTGCTAGCAATAAAGTAGCTAACTTTCAATGCTGCATCACTGACCTCTCCTGTTTCCTCAGACCCACTAAAAATGTATTTATCTTCTTCTCTGTGCTACTCTTGCAACATTATTCCACAAAAGTGAGTCTTGTCAACATATGGTTCTCCATCATAAAAACAATCTTTGATTTTATAATGTATTTTTCTCATATTTATTTCTCCAACAGTGACAATTCTCTGTCAACCAAAAGACTGCAGTGTGTTTAGCTGCATACACAGAGAATTTTAAAAGTGGAAAAGTATAAGCTAAATCTATTTTGGTACAAGGTAGGTAAGTTTATAATGGTACCCTTTCCAAAGTTTTGACAATGGAAATGCAAATAAAAGTGTGACAGGACAAACAGGAACAATGACGACGGTGCCTTTTCAAATCAGCTGTTCTAAAATATAACCCAAGGTGTCCGGTTAAAGTCTCCTGTTCCAGTTTGAGTGTTGGTTTGTCAGTCAAAATGTCAGTCCCAGTGACAAGTCATTGTGTATACTGACAGGCAGCTGAGAGCCACAGCACTTCCATTAAGAGGGAACATCACTCACTGGCCATTACGTCCACAGCGCTCCTGTATTCTCGCAGATGGACGATAACACACACATATACTCCGGCAGACTCAGCTTCAAAGACACAAACACAATGTAGCTCAAAATGCTGAGCTGTTGCCATGCATTACTAGTCTGGACTTCTGCTACTTACTGCCAGCTACTGCTTTCCACTGCATATAAGCAAGAAGGGGTTTTAGAACGATAGAGAGCTCCTTTGGGACAAACAAAATAATTAAGATCACTGTTTACCTTGGAATGAGTAGTAATTATACAGACAGTGATAATATTGGTGGTAATTTTACAAAAGGTTTTCAGACATTTGGTGGTAATTTTGGTAATTATCTGTCTGTATGTCCTGTTTACAAGGGAATAAAACATAGAAAGGAAAGTTTACCAGAAAATATGTTATAAATAAAATAAAGTAATAATAGTAAATAAATTATTTCCCAAGACAATTTCACATTGACATACGTCTTTATATTCCCAATAAGTTTATACAAATGCTGAATTGTTTATCTAAAGAAAGACCACCTAAATGCACACCAACATTAATGCAGACCATGCTAAATAAGGTACTCCACACATTACAGCAACCCGACCGGTAAAATCTCAGGTGATTGGAAAATCAATTTTTGTATAAGTTTATAGAAGGTCACTCTTTTATCTATGGCTAGTTAAGCGTTAAAATAATTTACAAGTAAGAATTTTCCAGGTCAACCTGTTTTTACATCAGCAGGGAACATGAGCCAAAAGTTGTTGTTTTTTTCCCCCTCACCAAGAAAGCCTAACTCCATATTTTTCTGCTTTAGAAATATCTAGCAACTTCCAACCAAGAGCAGAAGCAGAAAACAATGAACTGTGTGGCTCCTACCTCGTCGAGTTCAGAGATATAGATGGGTTTCTCTTCAAAGCCGATGGGCATGGGTTCATTGGGTGGGATCTCCACCTCTTCAAACATCTTAGTGTTTTCTCTGCGGATTCCCTCAGGCAGCAGCATCTGAATGCCACACAAATTTAAAAGAAAAAAGCCCAGAGTTACAATCCACCTCAAAGACTCATACAGCATGACTTAAAATTGCAATAACACTGTAAAAGGATATATTAAAATCAAGATTTCTGTATTTGTAGGTGAATTAGTGACTATATTGTCCAGTGGATAAATGTGAGAGTGATTGGTTGTCTGTCTGAGTTTTTCTGTATTTGCCCTGAAATTAACTTGTAATTGTCCAGAATGTGGAGGTGGGGTACAAGCAGCTGGAATAGGCCTCACCCCCTCACGACCCAAAAAAGGATAAGCAGTAGAAGATAAATTAATGAATTTTAGTTTAAGAGCCCTACTGAATTTTAGTATTAAAAGGTATTTTTAATACTCTACTCAAAGGTATGAGATAAAATCATATTTTATTGCTTGATCCAAAGATCTAAAGTCTTACATTTGATAAGCTTTCCAAATCATTTGACATAATTGTACCTCATATTGAAAGAACAAGAATATATCCCAAATAAAATGTATTCATATTAAGATATAACCACAGTTAGAAAAAGTATCCATTGCCAATAATGCTTTTACTCCTGTTGTAGAATCCCTACATTGGCATTAAGTGTTAGGATGTACTAAAAGTCTTAAAAGTCCTACACGGCTTGGCTACATTTCATTTACTCATTTTATGCATTTTTAGAAGAAAATAAGGTGATTTCTGAACGGCTATATGTCTGTGTATGTATACTGTATGTGTCCAGAGCCACAGAGACCAAACTAATTATTTTTTCTTTAATAGAAAAATATTTATGATGGCTTGCCAGGTTAGTGTTTAAATTTGCTTTTCATGTCAGGTCTGTACAAGGGGAAACTGTTTGTAGCTAAAGTAACAACTTACCCTGGCTCCTCCGACAAATGCAGGCGACTTTGTGGCCTCTCCGTAGCTGTCGTAGACGTTGGGATATCGAACCCTTTCATAGACTCTTTCTCTGGAGAAGACAGGGTCTCGTCGAGCATTCAGCAGAGCTTGTTCCCTGTATGAAAAACCAGGGAACAAGCCACTTACTACATAAAAAAATGGTCAGTAATATTATTTAATATGACAAAAAAAATTAATTTACTAAATGTAAATTAGCACAAATCATTCTCATTTCTTTAACACCTGTGGAATGGGCATAAAATCAGCCCAAACATCATTGACATATACATTTTTGACCTTGAAAGCAGAAATGCAGGAGTTGATAAATAGCAAAAATCTGAAGTATTATGTCCTAAAGTGGCTTACCTCATGCTAATCTTTCTCTTCACACTGTTAGACTGTTAAACTTTCAAGAAAAAGCCTTAATAAAAGAGCAATATGTGACAAATTGTGAGTTCAAAGTGTGATTTTCTTCCTGTCTAAAACCTCAAACCAAGTATTGGTCATAAAAAATGCAGAAGCTTGTCTGTTTCTGTGCCTTTGCCTGAAAGCGCAGGTGGGCAAGGACAGCCAGAACAAAGTAAAAAAATAAAAATAAATAAATAAATAAAATAAAAAAAGAAGAAAAGGGAAAGAGGTAGCATACCGCAGGGTTCTCATCTCTCTGGGGTCAAAGTTCAAGGCAGCATCTGAGACATCGCTGTCGTCTGTTCCTTTGGCGCGTTTCCTCTCCCTTTTCTCCTCTCTGCGATACATCTTCATCATCTGTTTCTCCTGCTCCGAGTGGATGGTCACCTGGCATCCAAACGCCGGCTTGGTCACTTCAGAGCCAACTATTCGACTTAAGTCTGGAGGACACATGAAAGATGAAATGGTAACAAAAACTGTAACGAAACTATAGTTTTGATGCCTTATTGGTGAGATAAGTCAGGACTTGTCACAGTCCAAAGCCACAGTTCAATTCATTCACACGGTTTTTGCAACAGATCTTTACACTACAATCGGGTTTTGACTAAACTTTGCCGTCTCATTAGACTTCAAATCATATTTACCAAACCAGAAAAAAAAAAATCAATTTACTCTAATCTACCCCTCTGCCATTTGATCCAAATGAGTATTAAGACACCCCACACAAGGGCTATAGGGAAGAATAACACAAAAATTGTGTGGCCTTCTTAATGTTTTGTCCTCTCTAATTCAACAAAGAGTTAAATCTGACAAATGCTGTGTGTTATAGCTTTAGCACAAGCTTAAGTCTGTGAAAGTTTGATCAGCACGATTAATTAAAAATGAGGAGAAGTAGAAGGGTCTGTTTAGTGCTTTTTTTCCCAAGTGCATTCTTACCAAAACTTTTGAATGTGTGGCAATTTGAATGGTTTACTTATTTATTTGACAATATAAAAATTAGAAATTACAAATTACAGTGTTTTCCAAATTTATAGGTTTACAAAAGCGCTAACAGGGTCCACTACAATACCCCCGACAGTCAAGGTTGTGATGTAATTTTCATTTACAAAAAACTAATATCGTGACTCTAATAATTAAACAACACAGTCAATCATAATCATTTTTAAAATGATTTATGTGAAAAAAATATAGATCTACAGTATTGTAATTACTGTGTTCTTTAATCAGGGTTTCATGACAGTTTACTTGCTCTGAAAACATTTTTAAAAATGTCTGGAGGTTCTCAGTCATCCAGGACATCTTGAAAAAAAGAGTTGAGTAAAAGCATCTTGAAAAAGAAGTCCAGATGCTTTTTCTCAAACCTTTTTTTCATTCTTTAAAAATGTTGTACTAAAGAAAAAGCAAAAAAACATAAGGTCATGTTGTGTTAATGAAAGATTGTGCTCAAGTGCAATCTTTAAGTAAACTTTTGTTGTTGGGAATTCTACTTTATTTTACACGAGGCGCAGTGGCTCAGTGGGAGACAAGTCGAAGGTAGGCGGTTCGATTTCCACTCTCCCCACAGTTCATACTGTCCTTGGGCAAGACACCCCCTTGCCTCTAGTGGTGTTCCAGCTGTAACACTGGTGTTTGTAAGCTTAATGCAAGTCGCTTTGGATAAAAGCGTCTGCTTAATGACTAAATGTACATACAGTAGAATTTTCCACAAAAAAATTAAAAGTTGATACATTTTCTATCATTTGTCCTTAATGGATTCTAGGGGCACATGAGAGCATAAAAACAGAATGGCAATGTTCAGCCAGTCAGGGGATTAATACTTGAAAATAAAAATTGGTTTTGTTCTACCAGTAACAGTACACAAGGTTTTATGTTTTAACAGTCTCCCTGAAGCCTATAGGAGCCAAGTGCAGCTGTTAGGCACTGCAGGGGTTAATGTTCCCATTGCAGCTCCGTGTTTGAGGCACAACAGCTCAATGAAAGGCAGAATTGCTCTTGAAAACAGATGAGATCTGATGATTGCACCGCGGCCCGGGCTGATTGACTGAATGATTTCGTCTTTATCTCGTCTTGCGTTCTACCTTCTGTACAGCCTCTCTCCCCTGGTCCTGTCACTCTTAACCATCCCTCCCATTACCTCTACACTCCCAGCCGCTTTAACTCTGTCACCCTCCATACACCAAGTCCTGTCGCAACCATTTCCCACCTTCATTCAACCTCTCTCCAGGAGCCATTGTGCCTTGTTAAGGGTCTCCAGCAGTGATTACTTTCAAATCTTCACAATTCTCATTTCCACAAATGCTCACATCACCATAATCACCAAGAAAAGTGCCGCCAAGACACATACAGTTTACAACTTTTCACAAGTAGGTATCAGGGTTTGGGAGACAATCCTACTACAATCAAGTGGATAGATTTAGCATAAGCTTTTATTTCAATACAACATTTTTGCAACGCTATAGGTCACAGTGCAAAAGCTGGATCACAAATTCACTTAAATGAGTATGCAGGTTAAAACGCTAAACTGGATACTTTCACTACTATCTTGCTGTTCTGTTCTGTCTACAGGAGATGTTTTTGCATAGCCTTCAAAGTCTGTCTGTGTTTACATAGTTCTTTTTAAGGCTCTCAAAGCTCTTTACAGAGTCCATTATTCATTCACTCCACAGTCACACACTGGTGGTGGTGACGTGGCAGCCATTTTGTGCCTACGGACTCTCTGACCTTCAAACATTGTCACACATTCATACGCCAGTGCCAGACACTGGAGGCAAGGAGGGTTAAGTGTCTTGTCCAAGGACACAACAGTATAAACTGGGTAGAGTGTGAAGAGAATGATTAGAACCAAGAATCAGCTTTGATCAGCTTAACTTTCGCCTAAATGTATGTGCAGCTCATGTTGTTTACAAAGGGTAAAGTCTCTAAACAGATACAGCATTGATATAATAAGGGACTGTTGGACCAGCTGAAGGTAAGAAAGATCTGTGCCGTAGGGTTAGAGAGTAATAAAAATAATAAGCTAATCGTCAGTACACAGCTATAACATTTTGAGCACTTACAACAGACTTTAACAGTGCTTACAAAAACCTAATGTAACAACTCTAACAATGAGTACATTGTGACAACAAGACAAGCGGACCAGCACATTTTAAATGTGTAGCTAACAACAAAGCTTAAGAAAAACCCAAGTTTTTGTTGCTCTATGGTGAAAAGGGTAAAAAAGAAAAAAAGTCATCTGGATGTAGGTTTTAGGTTAAAGACGTTTAATTTCCTCATCTGAGAAACTTTTTCATTATCTCCTGGATGACTGAAAACCTCCACAGACATTGCTTGTGTTGCTCTATGGAGATAAATACCCACTAAGGTAGGTTCATTCAAATAATATTACTAGTGTAAATTGCCATATTGTATTTTACTTTAAGCGTTGCAGCTGAGAAAAACCCTCTTTGTGAATAAAAAGGGAGAGAAAATTGTTTACTGTGCTTGTTCAATAAACACCACAGCATTTTCTTTTTCCTATACTTACAGTACAACAGCGGAGGAAGAAGGTGCCTCTGCTTAATGACCCAGACACAAGCATTTGCACAAACACTCGATGGGAGACTATTTCTACCTGGTTGTAGCTGTCAGTGTCCCACAGGGAGCCAGCGCTCAGTGTGGCTCCAACTGTCTTCGAAGACAACACAACTCATTCTTTCTGCTTCTGATAAACACATGAGTCATTTTGTGCTAATTCAAAGTCACTCAAGAAGTTGTTGCATGATCCTATTACAGTTACACTTTCTTAAAAAGGACATTATTTTGTAAATAATAAATAGTTCTCAGTAGCACCACAGGGAGTCTACAATGGAGGCGGTAAATTATAGCATCCCATTCTATTTTGCTACCAGAATATTTAAAGTAAAAAGCATCCTATTGTAATTTCTTTAGGCAGGACTATAGTCGTCAGAATCTGTTTGATGTACTGTCAGCTTTCATATAATGGTGTTATGTAAAACGTTCAATACAAAGAGAAAAAAAGTCTAAACTATTATTTTAATTGTGTACAACTCTTCATATTGTCTGACTTGGGTAAAAAAAAGCATGTAAAGCTCGTTAGAAACCATAGGACCTGTTGTTACTTTTCCAAAGTTTCCAAAGACGACAAACTGAGCCCTTCTGAAAAAACAAGAACACATTTCTGCAGGAAAATCATGATTATGCTTACGCAAATTCAACTGATCATATACAGTACAACAGCATGTCCCTGCAGGGCTTCCATAGCTGTTCAAATGCTCTAAAGAGGATGAGTGAGAATTGTGTAGTTGCAAATCTGCTGAAAGACAAAAACTACAAACTGCATTGTAAACTCTGACTGGTCAAATGACAAGGAAAATGTATAATTTAAATAATGTCAAATGAAATAAAACAGCCATTATATCAAATTATTAAAACTGAAGTGCGTGGTAAACTATGTATTCTGATAACTATCTAAAAAGTCACATTGATACAACTGAAAGATTTGCCTTTTTGACTGTATTCAAAATGTTTTTATATGCCAAATGAAATACATATTTATTGTGATTAAAGATTAAATTACTGGTACTAAAAATGTTTGGATCTTTGGTACTTGCCTCAGTCGCAGCCACTAAACTGTGAAGAGGAGCCGCCGATTGAGACTCTGTTCTTAGATAAACACGTACGTGCCAGAATGCAAACTGCAATTTAGAAGCTAATCAGCAAGAGACAGGCATTCCCACTAAATCCCACTCTTTTCTGATGACATGCAAATAGTGAGAAATTTAATCAGCTTTTTTTATTTAACCCCTCCTGACTTCACTCCCGGTCGTCAAGGAAACACAAATCTCAAAAGCTTGTCTTGGAAGGTTACATTTTTAATGCTGATCAAAACTTCTTCACTTCATATAAAATCAGATAAAGGATCGGGGAAGACTCTGGATGGGGGCAGGATAAAGGCTTTTGTTTGCGTTGAACCTGGGGAAAAACCTTTGTTTTTTTTTTACTTTAAAACCCAAAGTAAAGGTTCATACATATTTCTAAGCTTTTAATCAATCAAATGTCATCTGCTTGACTGAGTTTACTTTAAGATTTTGCCTCTAAATGTAAGAAAAGGCTAAAGCAAAAACACATTCCCCATTGACGCAACTAGCCAGGGTTAGTCCTAACACTAACACAGACCTATGTTCCTACCAGATCCCTGCGATCTGCAAATGAACGTCTGGTTGTACCATCCCAAAAAGGAAGAAAAAATCACTCTCACGCACTTTCTCTGGATCTGTTCCACATTTGTGGAATGATTTACCTGCTGCTACAAGATCAGCAGATTCTGAAGACATCTTTAAAAAACGCTTGAAAACATATCTCTTTTGTCAACACCTGACTGACAAACACTGAATTCTTAACTTCCTTTCTATCGATTCCTTCTTTTAATAAATAAAAAAAAAAAAAAAAAAAAAACTTTCTTATTCTTAGCTTTGTGTGCTGTTCTAGGTTTTAACTGACTAGTTTTTTTGTGCACTTATGCTTTTTGTTACCTTGTGTTGTTGAAATTGCTTCCATTGTTTTCCTCACTTGTAAGTCGCTTTGGATAAAAGCGTCTGCTAAATGACTAAATGTAAATGTAAATGTAGTCTAAAATGATTTAACAGATTTAAAAAAAACTTCATACACTTTTAATACAAGGTTAAAATATTTTTGTAATAAAATAATGAAAAATAAATATTTTTTGCTACAATGGTCTCTTCTTATAATGCAGTAGACAGCTCCTGTGATAATAAACTATCCTATTCTTATCTCCAACATCTAAACTCTACACACTCAACAACATGGAAAGAACAGGAGTGGTTGGACAAAAGGAAACAGTGCCTGTCAAAAGCAAGGCATGCTCCGGAAAAGGGACAGTGTTGAAGCGGACCCCAATGACAGGGACATCAGTAGAAGGGCAGGTACGACAGCTCACTATCAAACCTCCTGAAATCCAATCTCACACTGAATCAATGAACTTTTCTTAAAGCCACCACAAGAGTCAGATAATACAGCCCCCTGATGGCAGCTTATTCCACCAAAAAAAAAAAAAAAAAGCAGCATTGGGGCCACACTGTTCACCTGTTTTTCTCCCATTACCTTGGCATTTCTCTTATTCATAAGAGAAGGTGAAGACGGACAGAGAACAGCACAAAGACTACTCTCAGGGGAGGTCATAGCATGGTCTTCATCAGAGCGGGGAGATAGCATAAGAGACGTGGAAGAAATAATGAACAATTGCTTTGAAGGGAAAGGCCAATCTTTAGGTAATAGGCTTTTGGAGGATTGAGCCGCAAGTGGGAAAGACGAGAATTACTTGTGTTACATAACTGCATGCTAACTTTGAACTAACCTGGCATTTTGTTCTTTCTGCAGCTCATCACATAGAAAATAAAAATACCTAATATTTTGGGTATGGACATTTTGAGATTTTAATTACAAATATAACATTTTTACATGTTTTCTGTATTCTAATGATTCATAAATTTATATACAGTAGTGTTCAAAATAATAGCAGTACAATGTAACCAGAATAATCCAGGTTTTTAGTATATTTTTTATTGCTACGTGGCAAAAAAAGTTACCAGTAGGTGCAGTAGATTCTCAGAAAACAAACAAGACCCAGCATTCATGTTGAGGGGCGGCAGTAGCTCAGTGGTAGAACGGCGGGCCTTTGACCGATGGGAGGGCGGATCGATCCCCGCTCGAAACATCCCAAAACATCATAACATCCCGCTCTCCACCACAGTTCATACTGTTGTTGTGTCCTTGGGCAAGACACTTACCTACTTCACCTCCAGTGGTCAGCTGCAACACTGGTAAACCGCTTTGAGTGTCTACTAGATGGAAAAGTGCTTTATAAATAAATAAATAAAAATGAAAAAAATTATATGCATGCTCTTAAGGCTGTGCAATTGGGCAATTAGTTGAAAGGGGTGTGTTAAAAAAATAGCAGTGTCTGCCATTGACTGTACAAACTCAAAACTATTCTGTATAAACGTTTTTTTTTAGGATTTAGCAATACTGTGAATCACAAAACTAATATTTAGTTGTATGACCACATTTTTTTTTTTAAACTGCTTCATATCTGTGTGGCACTAACTTGTGGCACCTCTCAGCTGTTCCACTCCATGATAACCCATTTCTTGGTTTTGAGGTCAGACCAGTATATACTATGAACAACTTTCGCCTCTTGGTCCCCTATTCACCGATATTGTCGTTACGACAGGGCAAAAAAAAAGGTGGTTACATCTGGACTTTTTGGCTTTTACTTCACAGTAAAACAATAGTTTTCAGATAGCATAAATGGACGTATTAATCAAAGATTTGTCATGTAGTAAAAACTTTTGTACCAGGCTGTAAACATGATTTGTACACTTGTAAATTTCTCCTTATGTTTCTGCTTTTGGAGCCTGCCCTCTGGTGGACGGTGGTATATCGCTGTATATCACTGTATGGCTGCGCCTTACTCAAGGACCTTTTAAGGGCTTCCATGAGAGAGGCTTGGGGGAGACACAGTACAAAAAAAATACTCATCTTGTTACTATAGACAGCCATAGGTGTTCAAAAGCAGTCCTATTTATATCTTTAAAAACACATTAAAATACATGCACTAACATGGATTTGAAGCAGTAGTGTTGTTTACAGAATTATAGTGGTTTTAGATTTAAGGAAACAGCCTTTTAGACTTTTTAGAAGTGTTAGAATAAATATTAATTCACAGAGAGCTGGCTTTCTTGTGTAATTAGCTTACTTTTTTATGTACAAAGGTCTTCTCTAGATTAATGACCTAATTTATTTGTGACCCCTAGACACATTATGCTCCACTGTAAGGAAGGCAATTATGACTGTAGCGTTTTTAACAACAGATAATTATCAGCAAGAATCATTATTAATCACAGGCCAGTATCAGATGACATTAGATTTGGGTGTTTGGTCTTACTTTGGGCTTCAAAAGACACCCATCATCTACAGGGTAATGACAGCACTTATCTGTAAAAGCCAGAAAAGCCAGAACAGAAAAGGGGCAAATGTAATCTTCCAGCCTCTTATGTTGAGAAAGATGAGTTCTGATTACAGCATCAAACAACCTGATACACGCCTGATAGCTTTGTTGTAGTCGTGGAAATATCTTTATAAGGACTGGAAGATAAGTGACCCCAACAACAGGTAAACATTGTCCGTATATTATTTCACCCCGATACTTAAAAATTCTGAAGGAGACATAGCTGTAATTATGTTTGTCATTAAGGGATAAACAAACATGTATTTGGTTTCTTAAAAGTGTGAATTCAATCAGAAAATTGGTTTATTTCTTTTTTGTTTATTAAGAGTAGCTAATGAAAACCCTAAATAGTCAACTGCAGTTTATGTTGAAGGGTGCACATACACTAGCAATGTGTACTGTGCCCATAAAGCAAGTTTGACAAGAGTGAGTGCTCCCTGTTGTGCTTAGACAGAGCAGACACATGAAGGGTCTTTTTGTAACTAGGTCTTGTCTCATTCTCTGACGTCAAGACCAACCAAGACCACAACTGGTATACTACTTTACATCATTGTATCATTTTATATTCAGGTAGAGCTCACTCTAATTCTTAGCCTGACCAGCCAGACTGATTTTTCATTCTATTGCATACAGATATATCAGTCTGGGATTGGGAGTTTGGAACAGGATTTCAAGGCGGGACCATGGGCGTGACATAAGGAAATCGACCGTCCAATTCCAGCTGTCAACAAACCACAGGAGTATACAGGCATGGCTAGTCAGAGAGAAGTTTGTGGTTTTAAAGACAAGTCAAGGTCTTTAAGAACAGAAGCAAGCACAGTATCAAAACATCTTGACTATTTTGGTTCAAAAAGAATGTTGCACTCAATATGATGGAAAACTAAAGCTCACCTCCCTCGCTAAGATTGGCCAGAGAAGAAAGAGCCGGAGCAGAATATAGAGCAGACTGGACAATCCCAGACCAATTTCTCTGTGTATGCAATGCAACAAGAAAGCAGCCTGGCTGGCCAGGCTATTTAATTCTACCGCTTTCACAAAACACTAACCTCTCTAGAGAGAGTCTCTATGATATTGGACTCCATTTAAACAATTAAAAAAAAACAATTAAAATATTAGACTTGGATTGTTTTCATTTATTACTGTTATTTGGAAAATAATTCAGTGCATCATATACTGAAATCAGTCTTTATCACTAAAAGACCGTCAGTATTTCGTCAGTCTCTGTGTTTTACGGTCATGCACTCCACAGACTATGCTTCTTAAACAAAAAAGGGTCCCAAGCCTAAAAGGGTTTCAACCTGCCCGATCATTTTCATATCTGTAGTAAAGAAAGATGTTTATAATTTGATTAAAAATTAATGTTTTTTTTTATTAATTTAAAAAATAAACAGTTTAACAAATACAAACTAAAACGTTTTTTTTTACCTATCCAAATTTGCCCAACAAAGGAAATGTCATTATTCTCTGTGCATTTATCTAACCCAGGGGTCTTCAACCTTTTTCCTCAGAGAGATACTTTAACAAAATGAAAATGGTAGCAACCCATCACTAACACATCAGGCCAACTATTGGATTGAGAAAAGAAATATGTGATTCATAGTTAGCTTTAATGGAAAATAATATTTAGCATTTAGACAAATGTGTACCTAATTTGCATCACTAAAAAGTTTTACAGCAATTATAAAAAAATATCAAACTACATGCATTGGTGTTTGAGAGTGTTTCAAGCGGAGGACAGGTGTGGTTAGTGTTACCCTAGTGATGACCTGGTTTATGGCCGCTCGTCTCACCTGCTGGATATCCGACTCTATCAGATGGGACGCTGAGCAGGGAGTCCACGATGGAGGTCCTTCGTTGGAGGAGGGTGGAGATCATCTCTAGTCCCTCTGGGCCCAGCAGCTCGAACAGCTGGATGCAGAGACACGGGCAGAGAAGGAGCCGGTAAAAATCAAACTCAATCAAATGTGTACATTCAAACTACAGTGAGATAAAAGGGAACATGATGCAACTGAAGAGAAAAAAAACAAAAACATTTTGCCACTTTCAGTTCGAACACTAAGGATTGACTGCAAAAAGATGTCCTGGGAATTTAAAGAATAAGGTCTGTATTTTCTTTAATGTAAGTGTTGAGATATGGTGGAAGTAGTCCAAGAATAGCTTTGTAAATGAGTAAATACCAGTGTGAGCCTCTACGGATTTCCAGAGCAGGCCAGCCAACTCATCCTGTTCCTGAAAGTCTTTTCCAATTGGCAAAGTTTGTGGTGGTATGGACTCTGGAAAAAAATATAGGAGTTCCCCGCTTCATTTAATTGTGAAGTCACATAACAACCCCAAACAGGCTGCCGATGCCAGGCCTGAACACCTGGTAATTACCATCCGCCTGGTACCAAATATGCTCCACCGCTTAGCCTCCCAAACATAGCCACCTGGCACTTAGCAAGTGACAGGAAAATAACAACAAGAAACCCTGTGCACAGCAGCCGGGCACAATTAAAAGCATAATGGAGACCTGGCAGCACACACTCATCAATATCATTGTGTGAAGACGTCTCACGGAGCGGGAAGCGATGATAAAGTTGGTGCTCTCTAATTGGAAAATAGAGCTGGAGGTATGTAATTTACACCTGTGACAACAATACAATGAGTATTCCCCATTTCCTTTCAAAGACTGTTTTCTAGATGGAGGCTTGTGTGCTCTTTCACCGAGTTGTCTCTTGGGAAAGCAATAGTCAGCGCAGTAGGAAGCTAAAACAACAGACACGCTTTGATGTGAGGTCAGTCATGTCTTTGTTGAGGTTATCGCTGCTTTCCTTGGCAGTCTCTTTTATTTCTATTAGTCATTGTGCATATCTGTTTTATTGCTTCTGAGTGTAGCATATGAGAGGGATGAGGGAGGGGTTGGCTTTACCTGTTTAAAGTCAATCTTTTTTTACCATTTGATGAACTCTTGTGAATTGTGTCCTTGGACTGGAGTGATTAGGAGTGACTTTCTCCTTCAGATGGGCTCAGTACAGTCCACTGTCCTGCAGGCTACATCCATTCAAAAGCATTAACAGTGGAATAACTAGAAACCTCAAACTACAGGTCGCAGGTTTAACTGTTCAGGCCTCTGGCTCTGTCTGGAAACATATTCAGTTCACTTTTAATATCTAGCACAAAGCACTGGGCAGACATTCAGGCTCCATCAAGTTGAAGAAGGGAAATACATGTTAAAATAAGTTATACATCATATCATTTAGTAAACCTAAATCCAGGTACTGTAAGAAATGCATATATTAGACCAGACATGTCCAAGATCCGATTTGAGAGCCAATTAAGTTTATGCGGCCCTAAAAATAAACTTATTAAATATTGTTTGTGGCTCTAGCATTAACACACACAATACAAATTCTGATCAAATCCAACAAAAACCTCTTTAAACCTATCTATAACCTGTTCAAATCCATCTTAAACCTGTTTAAATCTATCTAAAACCTGGTTAAACTAAAACTTGTACTTGTGAAATAAGAATAAAATCATCAGATACTATTGTATCTTTGAAAGTTTTTATTATTAAATGTGGCCCTTTTTGCTAAGTTTGGGAACCCCTTAATTGGCAAATCTCAAGTGTCTCTACTGAATGAATGTTTTTACATCTATCTATTGAATAGTTCATTAAACATTGCGTCAAGTCCAGCTTCCCGATTGGTTCAAATTCTTGTGTCTGACAAATTTTAGAGTGTGAAATGTTGAAAAAGCTGTACATTTACTACACTTAAGGGCTAAACACTGTCTAAAAATAATGATTCTCCTTAAAATGCCAGGCAGAAACAACAAGAAATGTTCTCACATAGTGTCCTGTACATCATAAGAATTTGAAATATATGTGTAAATGTTTCACAAAGAAACATGAATGAATTGTCCATACTGTGTTTCACACACTATTCAAAAACATCAATGTTAAAGTATAGTTTATCCTCATCTATAAAAATGCATTTTAATTTTGTTATATGAGAGTTATATGATTTCCGAGTATCCCTGAAATTTTCACACGGCTCTATAACCGGCTCTAAGAAGCATAGAAGGTCATATCTATTGTGTAGCAGCCTATTCTCTACAATTACAAAACCAGCCAACTTCATATTGATCCTGAGTCCAATGTTCTTGACTTGAACTTGAGTTGTTCTCAAAGAAATGAAGCGTGTGCCATGTCCAATAGAAAAGGGCCTGGATGAGCTCAAGAGATTGGATGAAATGAAGAAAGGCTGCTGTTGTACACGATGAAGACATTACCCTTGGATTTGTTGTGTTATTGTATTGTCATTGAAGTTGTTAAGGTTTTTACATGTTGCAGCATATTGTAACCAAGCTGTGTACATATGTTTTCTCTATATAATAAGATTGAAGGTATCTAATACTGAAAAATATCTACCATACACATATGTCCAATCAATTCCTATGCATTTATACTTTTCATACATCATTTGTTGTGGCTGGGACATTACAAAGACCTGGTCCAAACCTGAGCTGAGTGCAATTAAACATGGACCAATGATGCAACGCTCTGGACTGGAGTCATTTTTAACCTCACAAAACCTTTAAAATTCACACCTCTTTTCTATTTTTCCTCCCTTACATTATTAGCTTCTTCTCTACATCTTTTACTCCTTCCTTTCGCCCATGTCCAACTTGCTCTTATTAGAACCTGTCTTTACAGGCAGAGTGAAGACACACAACATACATACAATTGTTAATATCCAAGTACGATCAGTGCCAGCTCCAAAACTAAAGACAGCTCATTTATAATGCACATAAAATGCAATGGAATACTTTCACTAACTATAAAAGTATTTGTCACTGTTTCTCTATTTTTGAAGCCATATAGTTATTGTAATGTATGCATAGAGTTGGGTTTAATTAAACATTCTTTACGTCTATGTATAGAAAAAAAGTGCAAGTTGTAAAAAAAAGTTTTTTTCATTCTTAACTCCAGTGAAGCAGCTATTCAGTTTTCTTTTGTCCTTAAAAATCTTGTTTCTGTTCTGTCACTGGATCTCGGCTTTATACGTAAAGTGAAGACACTAAAAGGTTAAAAAAGGCACCTGGACATGGTTTGTAAACAGAAGAGGTTTCAATTCTGAAGTAGACTGGTCTGTGAGAGTACTTATCCCTGAGAGGGAGTGGTTTAACTAAGGTCCAACACCTGATGGCAGGCTGAAAGTTGTATCAGTCTGGTTCAGCGGGTGAATGGCCTGTGTTGGCATCAGTGGGGAGTCGTTTCCCACCTGAGGGCCAATAGCATAAGTTAACTTCTCTGAGGTTGATAGCTTAGTGTTGTGGTTTAACAGTCTCTGTCTAGGCTTTCACACACAGTTGGTCTCACCCACATAAAGCTCACTGCACAGCATAGGCCACGTCGCTGTTTGTGGGTAGGGAAGACTGTCAAACTATTGCAAATAGGCAAGAAAAGAGGCAGTAGGATAATGCACACTGGCAAGATGCATGTTTGTGGGACGTAGATATTTAAACTTTCCTCTCTGTAAATTCTCCCTTACACCCTTCCTTTCTTGTCCCACCTGCTCTGGTTCCGCTGGTTCAGATGTTCCTCACGTAGCTGACATTTGGAGGCGAGCTCTCACACTGACACCTTTAGAAGTCCGATGCTGGAGAGAGCGCACCTGCAGACTCTCCATGCATCTACCTCAGTGTGACTCCACAGTCAACAGTAAAGTTTAAAGGCTCTGCACTCAGGGCCATTACAGCTGACAATGGAGAGAACCTGCGTTGTGTTATTTCTCATCGGTGACCCTGGGACTGTGACATTTGGTGGCGGCCACTGTGCTGCTGCGGGGGAACAGCAGGTACCGTGGAAAGCCATTTGTGTAGGTACGAGTACTATTGTACATGCAGTTTTCATTCACACTGGGTCTATAGCATCATAATAGTGCACATATTGTTTAAAATAGTAAAGTAGCATTTTTGTACTATAAGGCTGGGCGATCAATCAATTTTGATAAGAGTTTTGTTTTTTAACTATGTCAAAAAATGTAAAGCATTGTTGACTACATGAGCCTTAAAGCTACAGCCAGCAGCTTGAAAAACTGTTTATTGCAATACAAAGTTATGTTTTCACCTCTGGAAAATGTTAGTTTTGCAAAGTAGCAGAAAATAGACATCCTTTTACTAAAACATATTTGTAATCTAGGCAAATTAACCATGTGCTTTGACTAAACAGAGCACCTGTTGTATTTTTATTGCATGTACAATACACTAGACACCTTTTTTGCTGGAAGATGTTTGATCCCAAATTATTATACATATGCTAGAAAAGGAGATCAAAAAGGTAAAAATATTTCCAGTTTCAGCCTCTAACTAAAAGAAGAACTTACTTTTAGGGACTGCTTCTTTTAGTTTACATTAAAGTGATTCCACAATTATTCATTAGTAATAAATTATATTTTCCAAAAAAATGTAGTAGAAATAAATCTCTCCAAGTTAATCAAAAATGGATTTTTGAGCATCAACAAATATTCAAATTACTACACTGTCCATAATGTTGAGCTTTCTTATTGATCAAAGTGGTGGCTTCTGCCTCTCATTATTGGTCTTTTCTTGTTTTTCAGTTCACAATGTTGACTAAATTGGCAGCACACGGAGAACACGGAGTGTGGGAAAGAACTTCCAGCGGTTTTCAAAATAAAACACCCAGACTTTAGCAAGCGTCCAAAATCCATTAAAATGTAGATTTTTGAAAATCTCTTTAATTTTGATGTTATATAAATGAAATAGACAAATCTATTAAAATAGTAAATTGTATTGTTACTTACTGGGCCTCATCTTTATTAATTAACATGATCTAAGCTCAAGTATAGTGCTTTTTTAAAATCATGTATGCTTTAATGTGTTACAGTTATAAATGTCTTTAAAATGCTGAATTTAAAGGCCAAGGACACCATGCCCTCACTGTCACGCCATAATGGGTCTGAGAACAACTCACATAGGACTGAAGGTTAAGGTTAAGATCAATAGGTCACCAATAGATCAACGTCACCCCTGGGACAGAGTAAAAACAACATGTTTGCAATGTTTAATCCCAGAACAATTATTTAAGTTTAATTGTATTATATCAGGCCCTAATCTTAATTGTGTTTGTCAGTGTTCAATGTAAAAGGAGCCACAAACACATTACAAGGCAAATTCACATTTTTTCAAGAGTAATTGTTATGTTTGAAACCGACTGATTTTGTGATTAGTCAAAAATTCAGAAACTGGCCATTTAAATAACAATGTGGCACAAGTCAAATTTAATATGACATTTCTACGGGTATGTCATTGAGATCTTTAAGAATGGTTGGGAACTGGCCACTAAATTTTTAGACCGCTTTCCAAAGTTTTGCAACCATTTCATTTTAAAATGTCAGAGCCCAAAATATTAAATAATCATGGTGCCAATCTGAGCCTAACTACTGTGACATTTAGCTTTGTGTTGTGTCTGATTGTACCTCATTCTGCAGCTCGTCGTTGCTCTTGGGCGACGCCAACATTTCGAACAAAGAAGTGCACAGTTCCTCTGGGCTGGAGGCGATCACATTTCCTCTGCTCAGGTACAGCTCCACCTCTGTTCTCAGGATGGTCTCGTCTCCAGTCTGCCATGTCTGCTCTCTTCCTGAACAGGGCGCTTGATTTTCATCGGATGCCTTCTTCCCACTTTGTTGGTTTTGTATGAAGTTCCTGAAGTCTAGAGTCAAGCTGTCTTCCTCTTCTTCAAAGCCGTTGGGAGGGAATTCTTCCAGAGGCTCTAAGGTGTAGCTGTCATATGAGAAGGGGATGTTGCGTCCGAAAGTAAATCCTCGTTGGGGGTCGTGCCGCGAGCTCTGGTTTTGGACAAACTCTTCAACCCGGGAGTCTCCGAGCTTTGCCACCAACTTAACTACAGTAGCACAGGCGGCTTCAGCGGCAGACGAAGGGAATGGGCCGAACATCTGTTTAATGGAGCGGGTCTCCTCGGTGCCAACATGGTCTTTGTTGTGGAAGGTCTCAAAAAGAAAGACGCCAGCGCTTTCAATGGCTTCCTGTCCATGTTCAGTCCCCACTGTAGAAGAAAACCAAAGATTGTGGGATTAATGTTGGGAGCACGGAAATATCTTTGCATAAGTCTGATGGTTTGTTCACAAAAGCAGGAAATATGAAGAAAAATGTGTTAATATTCTGTACAAAACTTACAAGGAGCTATAGGATTGTGTTATTGCGTATTGTAATATACATTTTAAAGAGGGGGTGACCTTAATTGATTAATTTTGTATTACTGCCTACATTACCGTTTTCAGGAAACTACTAAAAATACAGCAAAATACTGCCAGATCATTAAGACATTCAAAAATTGTACCACACTCTGATAACATATTGCACATCTGTGTCTAACCTAAACTTTTACAAAAGTTTATAACAAGACCAGTTTCTTTCTTTGTGCAGTCTGCTGTATTTAATTTTCAAAACCTTTTCATTAAATTGCATATCAAAGTATAGATTGGGATCAGACATGAGCACCCGGAGTCGATAATCAGCAGCACCTCATCAGACACAAACCTCAAAGATCCTTGTCCTCTTTGGCTTGAATGCAGCCTTAGAGCTAATGTTAAACCAAATAAAAAAAAGAGCGAGTGTGTCTAAAGACCCTTTACCTACTGAGATAACAATGTTTTGCTGTTGGGTTATAGCTTTAATTGGAAAAAGGAGGCAGAGTATGCCTTAAAGTGACAGCAGAAATTATACAAAAGCAACAAATAAATGAGATGTACTGGTTGTTATTTTAATTACTGTGATTATTAAGATTACTACAAATTACCTTCCCATTTTCTATTAACACTAGCTGGAGTAAGATAGTAATGTTGTTGTGTATAGCCTTTTAATAAAGTCGGCTATTCATTGCTGCACCAGATGTTCCTCTGAGCCCTAAAGGCTACGCATAAGCTCATTGTTTAAGGTCCCTACACCTCATTTAAATAATATCCAAACAAGTCATGCCTAACCAGAACTGCACTTAACAAAAAGAAATGCAGAGTAATTGTCCAATTAGAGGAAAAATGTCACAGCGACGGAGAGAGCGAGTGGAGGCAGCGAGGTTGGAGAGGCAGGGAAACAGATGAAAAGGATTTAAAGCAATTAAAATGGTCTGAAGCGGCGCAGTATCTACAGCTTGTAGCCGAGTAGAATGGCGGCTTTCATCCTTGGCACAGTGTCCTTAAGAGTGGCTTCTTATTAGGTTCCAGTCTCTGAGCTGAGGGCAGGTTCAACACATCACAGCAGAGAGATGCACAACAAACAGCATTAGTCCCGACTGATGAGTGAGACGCAACAGAAGTAAATGAGAGCCATCGCATGCTTTTATACATGAGCTCTTTACTGTCTCAAGAGGTTCAGAGAAAAGATATCGCAGCTGGGAATTAAACAATGAAAACTCCTTGAAGATTGAAACAATGCAACAACACCAGGTATTTAGTCATTCCTACTCAATAAATAGAGAATATGTCACATATTCATATGCTACATACATAGAAAAAGACTTGCTTAAAAATGCAATAAATCTAGTATTGTCATGCAGTGAAGAGACTTGTGAGGCCTTGAACTTAAAAAAGGAACCTAACATGGATAATAAGATAGGAAAGCTGCATTTTTCAAAAAACGTTGTATGTTACAGACTGGCCTGTGTCTGTTAATCGCTCAGTGTAAGTTTTATATAAAGATAAAGATCTTTTCTAAAAGACATCTAGTATATTGTTCTAAAGCATTCATCAAGTAAACACAGCAAATAACATGTCCTTTGGTAAGCCCCGATTACCACTGTCTTTAAAAAACTATTTGACAGGCATTCAAACTAAGCATGTTTCTATAATTGCCCAAAACAGGCTCCAAAGCAGAAAAAATGATCCCCCCAAAGATAACTGTCCATTAATATATAGTAACACTTACAATGAGTGCATTTTATAACACATGGTCGCAGTGTTTAACAATTACACTGCACATTTAGCCATCCTGTGCTGCCAAAAATCAAGATAACATGCAAAATAAATGGTAGGGTTTCTTTTGAAAGTTGTTAAAAAAATGTAATATATACATATGTTCAAGCTTCTTGACTAACTTGCAGCTGTCACACTGGTGCCATTAACCGTTTTATTTGATCATCTAAGGCTCTACATTCAAGTGTAGATGCCAGATACAATGAATACCACTGTGATATTGCAGTTCAAGCAGTCTGTGTATGCTGATACAGCAAAACTTTTTAACAAAATCTTTGTCTGTGAAAATATTGTGCAGCCCTAATGTGTTTTTCTTAAATTTCTGCAGCTCTAGTTAATGAACACCATTTCCAGATACAGAAAAAGGCCTCATTAGACATGCCTCCTATTATTTTGGTCAAGAGATTTTTTGAGGGGAATTGTTTGGCAAAATGTACTGTCCTATAAAAACATTACTGCAGGCACTGGAGAAGCTTCATGTGACAAAATCTATGTCAGCTTCATGTTATTAGTAATCTGCCTGAAACTTCCTGCTTGGACTGCACAGCTAATCCTGTACATATAAAAAAATGAACAGAAAGATAGTGAGTTGTAAAAGGCTTTAGACTTCCTTTTTAGACAACGTCACATCCACTTTTTACACAGTGTTAGAGGAAATAAACGGCAGTGGATTTTAGGCTGCTGAGTTAATTACCGATCTGTTTGGCTGCCAGAAGGAGACTCTTCAGCTCCTGACTGACAGCTTGCTGCTGAGCTTTGTCCTGATGTTCATTGCAGAAATGGACAATCTTCTGCCACGTCAGGCCCTCTTTGGCAAACAGCTCCTGCCTCTTCAGACGTTTAGCCTAACATGAGTCACAAAAGACAAAAAGTTAGAGTTTAACACTTTAACAACAACAACCTACTCGAGTAAACAGTGAAAGTAACCTGAATGTAAAATGTACTAAAAAAAATAAAATCCGATTGTTGAACTTCTTTCCTGAACTATTGACATTTGAAAGCTTTAGGCTGAGTGCAAAGATAAAACATGTTACATAATGCAATGTTGAATTTGATTGAGTCTCCAGACAAAAAACCTCATTGTACACTACTTTCTCACTTTTACATCATCGTAAACTGAATATCATAGTAGATACCAGTCAGGGCTTTTAAAGAAAACTATAAATGATTAACATGGTACACAATCACAACAGTTCTCTAATGAGTGTGTTGAAGTTCAGCTTCAGCCCTGCACTGAGGCCGACGAGTTTTACTGTGGCAGCTCTGAACTCAGAACTGTAAATGTTGGCTAAAACATTTACACATTTAGACATTGTTTTAATGCGTTTTATTCGGACATTAGAAGAGGTAACTAACAGATCTTTTAATGTGGAATGGGTTTCTAAATGTACAAGATACCATTAAGTTTCACTTTAAGTATCACCAGGACAATTTCTGTTTCAGGGACTGTGAACATCATCAAGGATTGAGACATTACAACTTTTCTTTCTTGGCTTTCTCTTCTCTTTTAGTAGACATTTGTTTCTGGCTAAACAAATGCCTTTGTCATTATTGTATTATTATTTTCGGCAGAGATAACCAACAGATCCTTTTGTAAGGTAATGTGTGTGTAAATACAGTACATAGATCTTAAATGTCTTCCATAAGTCACTTATTTTTACTGAATAATTATCATTGTTTATGTAATAATCTGTTTAATATAAAGCATGTCACTGCCATCTGAAAATGCAAAGTGGTTAGATCTGAGCATTATTTCAGATCACATTGAGTGAGTGACACCACTTTAGGAGTATAAAGAGGGACCACAGTTATCCTCAAATAATGTAGTTATGTGAGAAGATTTACTTCAGACTCAAATATCCCATGCAGGTAATTCTAGATTATATTAAATTAGAAGACGTATGGCAAAAAATAAGCAAGAGTTTAAGTATCTTTCACTATAGCTACAAAAAATTAAAAGAAGAAAATACTTTTATAATGAAACTACCATCAGTTTCATTTCAGTTGTAAAAGTACATCAAGATTAGGGATATGAGGAATATTGAAAAGAATATCAAGATGATAGAAACTATAATGCATAGTTAAGCATGGGGGGGGCATTATATCTGCCATCTAACCTGTTTATAGCTGGATTTATTTTTAAATTCCTCCAATTAGAAGTTTTCTTAATTGGCATGTTTACTTTGTCTTGACTTGGGCAGCAAAAAAGGTTTTACATTCTACATTTAACCAAGCAAAGCAAGACTTTAAACCACTATTTTTTACCACCTTCACTTTTAGACTCATCATTAATATAACTCCTTAAACAGCAGGGAGTTGGGTGTTCCCATTTCTCCAGTGAGGTATTAAACCAGAGCAGGTCTCTGAGGTCAAGGAAGTGTTAACATTCAGTTTTTATTACAATCAGCACCTCTCTGTGTCTGTCCTAAAACGAAGCATTTTAACACCAGCTCCAAGATAATCTCAGTGACTCCAGCTGGCTTTCACCTGAAGAAGCACTTCTGCTGCTTTAAGGGTTTAGTTGGAGGTGAGCCAGGTAAAAGTCCCTGTCTAAATGTCAGTGCTAGTATTTGCAGCAGGAACCAGATCAGAGACAGCACAGAAAACAGAATTTTAAACATTGAGATATTCATTAAAAAGGTAGCTGCTGGGAATACAGTTGTAGCTATTTGGGTGAGGAAACGGGACAGGAAAATTTAGATAAGCCTTATACCACTATAGATGAGCAATAGTAAATCTGTTGAAAAGTCAAACGATGTCAACAGCATTTATTAAATGTCACTGTAAAGCCACTGATTTGAGCAAAAACAAACAAAGCAAAAGAGCAAAAAAGCACCACATCTGTGTGACCGAGTGGTCTAGAAGTGTCCAACTAATAGCCCTCTTTGCCTGCCTTCCAAAAAATACATTGAATGTAAGCTTTTATCGAGCAATTGACTCCAGGAATAGAATAACAGAATAGACATAAAGACAAATTTCTGCAGTAATACATACATTCTACAAGGTCTTTATAAAATTGTAAAACCAGCACAATCAAAACAAAAAGAAGTTGGCCTAGAAATAATCAATAGAACAAACACAGTTTATTACACACTTTTTGTGCTAAACATAACAATGCCTGTATTTGGCTCCTGTCACATTGTAGATAGATGTTGTGCAGTGGACCCAAGAACTAGAGCAAAAAATTAGTAAACAGAAAATCTCATAGTGTTGCTAAAAGCTTAGATAGAAACAAACCAAAGAACGTTGTAGTGACCCTTTAACCGGGCAACATTACAGAATACTTAATACCCCTTGCTTCTTGAACAACTCGAGCGTATAACTTTGTCTAAAAACAAAAAGATGAAGTTGTAAGACTTTTATAAAACCAATTGATAAGCCAGTCAGGTAAAATGGAACAGCTTTCCGAAGTGTTGCATACATTTTTCCACTGCACAAAATCTAAAACCCATTAACAATAATCAACATATAAAATGACAACAATGCAAACATGGCAACATTTATTTAGATAAACTAAATAGTGGGCGGCAGTGGCTCAGTGGTAGAGCGGTCGTCTTTCAACCGGAAGGTAGTGGGTTCGATTCCCGCTCTCCCCACAGTTCATACTGTTGTTGTGTCCTTGGGCAAGACACTTAACCCACCTTGCCTCGTATGAATGTGTAAGAATGTTCAGTGAATGTATGTGGTGATGGTCGGAGAGGCCGTAGGCGCAAAATGGCTGCCACGTCTCTGTCAGTCTGCCCCAGGGCATCTGTGGCTACAGTTGTAGCTTACCATCACCAGTGTGACTGTGTATGAATGAATAATGGACAGCTTGTAAGCGCTTTGAGTCCCTTGGTCCCTCGGGAGAAAAGCGCAATATAAATCCAATCCATTATTATTATTATTAGTGTGGAAAATAAAGATTAAATGGTCTAAATATCTAGAATCAAGCAGCTACCGCCTTAACAAACAAGACAACATTTTCACTATTAATTCAATCTTAGTGTAACATTTTGTCACATAAATTGGCGCTAATTTTTGTGTTAAATATATTCAAATTATTCTTTATTCAAAAATTAGAGTTATTTATTTTCATAGTACACACCATAAATCAGAATCATATCAGTGGTCTTGTGTTTACATATGTTTCTATAAATGTGTAGATAATAATATATGACAAAAAGCCACAAATAAGCAGGTAGAGCATTACAAGGCAGACGTACCCTGAGATCAATGCGCTGTTCAGTTAAGTCCTCCTTTTTGCAGACGTTGGAGAAGGACCTGAGGGCTCCTGTGAGTCGAGGGGGGACCATCCTTCTCTCTCTGGACTGGAAACTGGGCTATTAACACAAGTACACAATAGTAAAGCCCCAATAAAATCATATTAAAGTTGACGCTGACTGTCCTTAGTCGGTAACAGTACGTAACGTTATGTGAGTAAACGCCACTTGACAGTCATTAAAAACAGTTGCGTTACTTTAGCGCACACTGGAGACACTATCGTTAGCAAAAGCACAGGAAGTATACTTTTTATGTGAAGGTTATCTTGTCCACTGCGTTAGAAATGTGTCTGATGTTTTAACAATGTGAGTCAGAACATCGCACAAAGACCATCAGAAATAGTTTTACTTTAGCCTTTGCTTAAACCATGGCCTTTTTAGTGTTATGAGGTTTTGTAACGCTAAAACATACATGATGCTGAGCAAATTGAAACTTCTCAGCTACTAGCTAATGTTAGCTCTTCTGATAGCTTTCCATTTCCTTAGCCGCTTTAGCTAAGGTTTTTTGTAAAGATCCGATAAACAGACCAAATCAGTAAGTAAATACAAATACCCGACAATGCGTAGAATAGTAATCAAAAATATAAATCTCTTGAGCTACCTGTCAAAACGCTTCACAGAGTCAACTGTCAGGCGCATGTAAGTCCCAGTCGGCATTTATCAACAGAAGTTGCGAGAGCGCTTGGAAGTGTGGGTAATGGAGTTTTCTGTTAAGGATGCATAACGGGAATTGATTCCACGAAGGACTACATTACCCACACAGCGAGTGCAAATCCCACAGAACTCTGGAACCGGCGCATGTACGTCAGCATAACATGGTCCAAAATGAAAAATATAATGGATAAACTAGGTCTGACGTTTAAATGTTACAATGAACTAATTTACAATAGTTGCTGCCTTTTTTAAAACATAGTTTAGTCAAATAAGTAAACATTAGCAACAGTCAAAAAAACACATTATTTTATTTTTTGTATTTATTAAACATAGTGGTAGTATATAGCAGTGTAGATTGAAAATTTATTACATTTTGACTCTGGCCTCTGGAGATATTTGGAGTAACTGTGCATATTTATTTACAAAGCTAAATTGTTCACAATGTTTACTGTAGTGATGCTGCTGTGACTTTGTTTGTCCTGTCTTTACTGTGATCATTCATTCATTCATCTTCTACCTCTCATTCCTGTTGGGGTTCACAGGGGTCTGATGCTTATCCAAGTAACTATGTGCCAATGGCAGAGTACAACATGGACAATGGCCAGTTAGTTGCTAGTCTAACACTTAAACACTTAACACTTAAGACAACCATTCAAACAATGTCCCTTCAACATACAATAGTGCCCCCAAAAAACACAAATCACAAATGGTGCCATAATGTAAATAAAAAAACTGTTGTTAAAGGTTGCCACACAGTAATCCGTGTCATGGGGTCACATTAGGAAGCATAAATTATCTCCATTATAACTTGTGGCCATTAGTTTGCTGGTCACTACGTGTCGTGTTATGTGTTTATTACAAGCCGAGATATCACATTCATTTCAGACTTTCTGCCTCCTGTCCCTGCTGTGTATTTCATTTATTCGTTGAAAAAAACCCTCATTGTAATTCATAGCTCACCTTCAGTAACTCCAGCCCATGTAGAAGGTGTCTCATCCACTCTCTCACTTCATTTGCCTGAGTCCTCTGTACACATTGTCCTCTCAGGCCTCTTCCAAAGACACTCGATGAACTGTACGCATGAGTGGTGTCCGCTGAACTCTGGCGATGCCGCGAGAGAGCTATGCGTTGGGAGGATCTGAGAGCAAGACAATGATTCATCCTTTTTTGCCTCTGAAACGCACAAACACACGTACATCCAACAGATCGGCCTCAAGGGCATGGGTTGTAAAACACAGTGCATCACTTTGAGCTTTATTTATGTGAATTTCTCATGTCTGACTTGTCATTCCTGATATTGTAACGTAAAGTCCATCCTCAGTGAATATTCTGTGGATGACATTACCACCGGCAAAGACAAAAGTTATATGAGTTGCAGTGAAAAGAGAAGGATGGGCATCAGACCAAAACCAAGAAAAGATAGAATTAAGAGTAATATCAGCTGACTCCAACTTTATTTTTATATTAGGTACAAACTGTCATTTTAGTGGATATGCAAACTGTCAATGTAATGTAAGAGTAGTAAAATATAAGCATGCGATTGGGTGTAAGTCCAGAAAAGTTATACTGTTGTAAAGTCCTGGGGGGGGACTCCTCTCTTAAATGGTGGGTTTGAAAACAGCTGTTGTCTTGGTTGGACGGTCTTGTAATCAGGGACACCTGTTTCTCTGGTTGACTTGTCACTCATCCATTACTATTTCTCCTGTCTCCTAGACAACATCCTCTCTGGTTACAAAGTTTTTGCTACTTTTTACCACTCACTATTTACTTGGCAATAAAAATTACTTATTTCTGAATAATCCGAGGTGTGGTCTGGACCACAGCTATGACCCTTGGGAAGAAGGCATTCAGCATAGTCTACAGGGGACATAGTCTACAGTTGGGGCAGGGGCTTGAATGAGTTGACGAGAAAATGGTTAGTCATTGTACAACGTATGTTGATGCATGTCCTAAAACATGTGTCCTGGGGCCATGCTTCAAGCAGAATGCAGAAACATAAAACAGGAAGTAACAGAACTAAGAACTATTTAATGTCTATTTTTCAAATGCAAATAATTTTTTTGCGATGTACTGAAACATAGATTTGACTGATATGTACCATTTCCACAAAGAAATCATATTCTATGACACAAAGCATGTCAATTTCTCACAAACAACACAAACATTTAATTCATTTAAATCTAAAAGTAGTAGTCATAGTATAATGTCCTAGTGTCATCCAGTACACGTGTTTCCAATTACAACCAACTTACAACTTTCTTGCTTTGGATAAAAAGATTAAATGAATAAATGTCTTGTTACCAGGCTAACATTTTGCAGTTTCTTTTTTAATCAAGTAAAAACATTGGAAAATACATTCACACAAAACTTATTTATCTCTGAGCCAATAAAATGTAATGAAAAGATGGACAATGGGCAGTGGAAAAGCGTATTTAGACTATATTGAGACTAGTAAGGGCTCTCATTGGGCAGAGTATTACAGTGTGTGCAGGTCTAAGGAAGTCTGGATACAAACTGGATCTGTTTCCAGGTGCAAACCTTACAGCGAAGTTTATCATTTATAGGCTACGGTCCCATCATTTTTCTTTCTCAGTCAAAGTGGAGCTGGTGAACATTAAAGTCGACACGGTGCAACAGAGTCTAACTGAAAGCCACTTCAGGGCTCTCAATAGAAACAATAAAGGAGCTCCCCGGTATCTCCTGTGGCATATGGGGGCCATTTGTTGTTGTCAGAAGCCCGCTCAACACGCCACTAATGTGCTTCCAGGATGCTGCTACGGGTTTCTCCCTCAGGGCATAGATCCATCCTAATTATTCACATTTTGAAGTGAACTCCACAGTGAAGACCTTCTCCCATGGTGCAGCCAGCATCACATACATCTTAATAACTCACCTCCCGGAAAGCCAGCCTGCCACACAGCCCCAACAACTCTTTAATGGGTACAGTACACCACTACTCTGTACAGGCTGCTTTTAGGGAAGGCTTTGAGCATTCATGCACCAAGTTGAGCAAGATTTGTTTTTTAAAAGATATTGAAAAAAAAATCTATGACCTCATTGCTAGGCCCAGTTTGTCTCCCTGATGATGAGGGCACCTGCATTACTCTTGGACTCCTCAAAGCTCTCTATGTTGCTGCTTTCCAAATATTAATGTTGGATTTAGGTGGTGTTAAAACCAATGTATATGATTTAAGGATTAAAATGCAAATGAAAACTTGATCAAGTTGAAAAAAGGACTCAAAAAACTTTGGTGCCCAACTTTGTGTCTTGACATCATGCATCAAGAACATAAAGTATTTTGTTTTTATTGATTTATACATTGTACATTGACATTTTGCTGAACTAAAATGTATACTGTGGGATTGCAGTTAGTTTTGTCTTTCACAGGATTGGGCTAGACTTGTGCTAGAAATGCAATGTATCAATGTTAGTTGTAGGTAATGTACAGACATAACGAGAGCATATCTTATTCGGTTTGCTTCGTGAAATTTACTTTTTGCCGCAGGTACTAAATACTGTTTAGTGGCTTCCTTCAGCACAAAGGCTGTAGCTGTAGTGTCTTTGCTTGTGTTTCAGACTCGTATTGTGTAGACAATACAACACTTAATAGTCTTACTTCTCTTACCTTCGCCATGTTCCGTATTTGACGGTAAAGGAACTTCTCCAAAAAGTCTTCAGCCTGTCTTTTTCTGTGACTCCTCTCAGCTCAAATATTCCCTTTTTCCAGATGAAAGCTCCTCCCTTCTTGAAAAGAAGGACCATTCCAGGAGCACATCTAGGCAGCATTAGTGACTGTCTCATTAAGCCCCCTCCTACTAACCCTAATGTGCTCTATTTGCTTAGTTTTATAGAAACAAACAAAAGGGCAAAAATCTCACACATTCATACACCAGAGCTGCAGGCAAGGCTCGATAACACAATATGTCCTTTCATCTGTGCTCACGACTTGCAGGTTTACCTACCGGTTGTACCTGCTTCAATCCATCAACAGATATTTAGAGGACATCAAATTGTGGCTGTCCCAGATTTTTTTGGAATGAGGATAAAACTGAATGTATTGTGTTTGGTACATCCAACCTGCCCAGTGTCTCAGCTCCTGGTCCAGTTTCTTTGGCCCCCCATCTTAACCTTGTGGTCAAAAATCTGGGGGTAAAACATGACAGCAGTCTAAAATTTGACAAATAAATAGATTCTGTGGTTATGGCAAGCTTTTTTCAGCTTCTGATTGTGCTGACCTGGAGAAAGATATCCATGCTTTTATCAGCTCCCGCATAGACTACTGCAATGCGCTCTGAGAGTTAACCAGACTGGGCTTCACCATTTGCAGCTTGTGCAAAACGCTGCTGCCCGACTGCTAACTAACAGTCGTAAACACAAGCACATAACACCTGTCCTGTCCTCCCTGCACTGGCTCCCTGTCCAGTTCAGAATCTATTTTAAAATCTTAATGTTTGTTTTTAATGCACTCAGGGGCCTTGCGTCTTCTTATTTGTGTGAGATTCTGACACCTCACCAACCCTGCTGAAGGTCCCCCGAACCCGGTTCAAACAGGGGGGGCGATCGTTCTTTTGCAGTGGCCGGTCCTAGACTCTGGAACTCTTTGCCCAGTGAGTTACGGTCCATCACTGGCCAGCCTCTGTTTAAAGCCAAACTTAAAACCTATTCATTTAAAATGGCATTTTGCACTTAGTGGCTCTGACACTGCTTTGTTTTTATTGTGGTATTGTGTTTTAAAACCAATTTGTAATTATGTTAATTTATTATTAATGTTGTTAAGCACCATGGTTTAATCTGTGGTTGTTGGAAGGAGCTATAGAAAAAAATTATTGATTGATTGATTGAATTGTCTTGCCCAAGGACACAACAACCTAACTGGTTATCTTCCCACTACTTGAGATTACATACCTACACTGGACCTACTTTTGACCTCCAAATTGAGTATATATATGTGTTAAGACCATTTTTAAGACAATAAAGAAAAAGGGAGAAAATAGTTGTGTTTTAAAACCCAAATTTTCTTGCCTCACCTAGCAGGTTAGTAAGGCCAAAGGGCACCTTCAGCATCTGACCAAACTTTATTACACTTTAGGATGAGAAGCAGAGCTTGATCAAATACTTTACTTTGTGTCAGTATGAGCAAAAAACACGTTCTCCAGGTGGAATCTCTTTGCTTTAACTCAACAACATCTGGACGTCAATTCCTGATTATTTTGTGAAATATGCACTTGTTATTTTTACTCTTCCTGTGGATGTCCTTAATTTCACTGTCAGCTTAGTAAAGCAGGTACAAACCAGGGCTGAAAATAGTTCTGTCTAGGATCATGTTGACATCAAGAGAGACTTTGATCACAGGAATGCAAATAATCAGTGCTGTTCTTCTGCTCCCATTTGATATAGCACACCTTTTTCTTATATTTATGCAGGATATATGCATGTCTCTTACATCTATATTAATAAAAGTCTATGTTTGTTTGGCTAAAAATAACAGTGGCATTTTAAAAAGAACTTTAAATCAAGATTCAAGTTTGCACAACCAAGGCTGGATATGGCTTCATCCTTTCAGTCGTGGCACCAAAAGGACAGAACTGAGTCCACATGCTTTCAGTGTAAAAAGAAATGTGTGTAAAACTATTGACAAGACCTTTGCACCTTTCAGAAACATTGGTTATAATTGATTTGTGATATTGTTTGTTGCTTATTTGTGTCAAAAGAATATCATCTGTCAACTTTTTGAATAGGCTGCTATAAAAGTTGATGTTTTTCCATGTGTCACATCCAGTTCTATTACTAAGTGCCAAATCCAAATATAGCTCAAAATGCTGAGGAAACTTCTTAACTCACGGACGTACGGGTTTTGGTGGCCATGTCACAAACAGCCCTATATTATTTAGTTAGGAAAGTAGTCAGGAAAGGAGCTGTAAATCTTTCTTATTATCCACAATGGCAGGGTGGTTAGCACTCCGTCCTCACAGCAAGAAGGTCCTGGGTTTGATTCCCATCCAGGGCAGGGCCTTTCTGTGAGGAGTTTACATGTTCTCTCCCGCTTTCCTTTGAGGGGCTCTGGTTTCCCTTACCCCCAAAAAACGTGTACAATATAGGACTACAGATGGAAATGATGTAGCTTAAAGATTCAGCTTACATCCTACGCTGTCCCCCCAAAAAAACTGAAACTTTTTACCTCCTATAGGTAGGAATTTCCTTAACTGTCCAATGGAGGCAATGAGCTAGTGAGCAGTTTTTAAAAGACACTACTCTAGAGTGACTTTTTAAGTCTTTTTTCTCAGGATGTGAACAATCAGACAATGTGTGAAGCTGAGGTGAACATGATATCCATCTATGATATCCATGTGTCACTTGAAAAGACTTGTTTACGATGTCAAGATGGATTTATTGATGATTGATAAATGGATTGCCTACTTTCAAAGATTTCTTTAACATTTCACATTAAGAGATTACACAGTAGACTAAATTACAGCACAAAAAGTGTAGATATCTACATTTGAAAGTATAATGCATAGGTCAGGAGGTTGGTGATACATTATCCATAACCAACTCTAAACTAAACATCAGCATTGTATAATATCATGTCTGTTAATGTTACAATACCAAATCTGTGACTACATATTTGCATGAATATGATTGACATATGATTATGGCTGAAAGAGAGAGACAGCAGGCGGGTAAATCCCACAAACTCTAAACTCCTGGCAGCTTGTTCAAAAGAATAGGCTCTGAATTATTCACTTTTTACTCTCTCTGGAGATTTTTTTATTTGTCTGGCTTTTAGTTTCTAAATTGAATTGTCTGTGTGGTTTCACTCTCGATTTGCCAGATTAAAATATTGAAAAATCCATTTTAGACTGAGTCTAATGTGACAATCGGTAAGTTTGCCAGAGCTTTGGTGCAAGAAAATACACTGAATGCTGTGGCACTGAGTTCTCATCACTCTCAGTTTAGCACAGTCTCAAATGTAAACTGAGTGAGAGAAAAACAAGCTCAAAGACTTCACTGGAGACGTTTATGAGTCACATTGGACAAAAGTGCATTTAAAAAAACTAAAGGTTTGCTTGGATTTAAATGATTGTGAATTCAAATTCTTCGTAATAGACAACTTTTTGTTGAGCAGTAAGTTTTGGAGTTGGGCAGTTAATACTAACTACATTAACATTACATTTGTTCATTTATTAATTGTCTTCCGTGTTTTTTACAATTAGGGGTCACGGGTGACTAGAGCCTATCCCGGTAGCAGCTTTAGGCCTTTGGTTGGTACAACCTGGACCACAAGCTTATGGTGTTTGCAGACATTTATCCGAACAATAGTCTTGGTAAAACCTACATAAAGTAAAAAGAATCCTACTCTGTCCAGCCAGACTGATTCACTTTTTCAGTAAATTGGGTCTGTTACCCAATAAATTTGTTTTCCAACCAGATCAATCGGATTTGACCAATCATAACTTTTTATTTTAAGTAGGGCGGGTTTTATGAGATACTCTTTCTTTAATTGGTTCTATGTTTTTTTTAAATTGAGTTGGTCCAGAGGTTGTTGCGTATGTTGGTTCTGCCCCCTGATTTTTAATTGGTTGTTTGTCTAGCCAATCACATTCAGAGGTTGTTTAATCTGCGTCCATTTGTTCAACCTCTTAAAAAATTTAACCCTTTTAGTGTCTTTAAACAAGATGAACAACACTTGTGCATTTTGGCAAAAGACATTGACCCGTAATGCACAAGAGTATTCAACTTCTGCATAAACCAAATATTTTTTACAAATGCCATGTGTGTGCTGTCAGTGTCAAGCAGTAGACAACATTGCTAAAGTTACAAAAGTTACCAAGGTTTATGCTGTAAACAGAATTAGATTTAGCAGTTGTACCTCTGTGTCAGGAGTCGATCTTTAAAATTCAACCCAACGCTTCTGCAGATGATGAGTTTTCAGATGTGACGTGTGTATAGAAAAAGAGTCTGCGAAGCGCGACACCTTTTTATCAAATTTGCCTTTACATTTTTCTAAATCCAATCTTCTCGCTCTGTTTTGTGAAATTACATCTCAGAAAGCTGCTATTATATTATACAACGAGGCCCTCAGAGACTAGTCTGTTAAAACTCTGAGGCGTTTTAACTCTTAAAAGATATAATTACCTTAAAACCTTTCTGTAAATGGAAGTCTAATGTTCTTCATCACTTATTTCATGTCTGCTTTGACATGACTTTAATTTGAGTGATTACTACACGTCGGACAAAGTGGCCCCTGCCATTCTCATTGGGTGGGGCCAGATTGGTTTAGTTGTGCGATTGGTTCCTGTTTTAGTCCTGTGCATGAAAAAAAGGTATAAGAACAGGGGAATGAAAGGGAAACAGTCACAAGAGCATGGCGAAACAAACACTAGCACTTCGGTTTCCTCCCACCGTCCAAAGACATGAATTGGTGAATCTAAATGGTCCACAGTAAATGATTGCTTGCTTGCCAAAGGCTCATTGCTGCTCTGAGGAGTCGAGATGAGCGAGACACCAGAGCATCCTATGTGGACTTTGGACAAAATCACAGTTATGGAGAAAACCCCCACTCACACAGTCCACTGTTGGAGGAGCTACACAGGTTTAAACAACATAATGACCAACATTCGCATAATGAGCGTTTGTTTGACATAATCTTTAGCCGTGTTGAGTAAAAGTTTCTATTAAAGATATGTGTTGCTATAAGTTAATCTCCCAAATGTGATTCTATTTATCAGCCCACTCACCAAATATCACCACCAGCTGCTGAATTCAAGTTTATAAAAGTGAAAAGAAACAGTGTAAATGTCATCACAAACAGAAAAAGGATATCCTTTTCCTCTAATCTCATCTCCTGTTTCCTCTGTGAGACGGACCAAGGCCAGACGTTTAGGTCGTCATGACACAGTATTTGTCCAGGTAAGCCCTCTCCCTGAGATGGCACAGTGCTGGAAGCCATTTACACAATGTAACGATGACACAAGTACTGCTTACAAGTTTGTGCTGCCACTGATTAGGATTGTAATGTTTTTGTGACTATCACTGTGTAATGCCACGTTAAACAGATGCATATTAACCTGCTCTGTAAGTCTTGCTCTGAAACCTTTACCTGTGGATGTGCTCTTCTTCACCCCCTCGTTTGTCACACCCTTGTCTCCAACACATCTTCGAGGATAAACTTCAAAAATATTGTTTGAAGGTTTTTATTTTTAAGTTAGAAGAACTTCTGAAGAGCCAGAGTGAAGAACAAGAATGAAAGATAATGGTTTTAGACATACAGTTTTAATAATAGCATATATAAGCGGGCAGTAGGTCAGGGATTTAAAAAGTATTATATTTGCAATGTGTGTAATGTGTGTGGTAGGAGTCGAGTCTAAAGCAAACCGTCGAACTAAAAATACTGATTTTCAAAGACATGACTTACTTTGTCTCGGAGAGCTGTATGGAGAGATAAGGTTATCAGTCTCCTGTGAAAAGTATAACATCCATAAATGTGTTCAGAGCAGATTTAGGGCAGCCAGGATAAAGGATGGAGCCCTTTGGAGGTGACAGCTAAAGGCTAAAATCGAATGGAGCAGCTGTGAGGGAAAGCTAAGATCATACACAGAAGTAGAGTCTCTCAGACAGCAGCGTAAAACCGTAAAAGAAAACTCAAGGCAGATTTTTACTAAAGTCACATTTCAAGGTCTATTTCATCCCAGGTAATATTTTTATTGTTTGAAAGGAAGCATTGAGATTTACCAGTATATAGTCATGGCTTTCTCCTACAGTGCTGCTGAAAGTGGGACTGTGAGGCCCCATATTGACACAAAAGGTTTTCCCAAAACTTTAATCTAAAAGGACAATGGATGGGTTAACTATAGGTTAGTAGTTTTTGTATTTTTTGCAGTCTAGTGGCAAAACTTCAGTTTCTAACAATACACTTAACAAACTCAGTGTAAATTGATCACAAATGTTCTAAAAAATCATCCAGGATTAAAAAACAAAACAAAAAAATGCTTTTCCTCTTGCAGTACTTAGTTTGTCCACTTCAGTTTTAAGAGAAAAAAGACATATACAACTTATTTTGGGTCTAAATTTTAACAAAGTCAAATGCAAAGACTTTTATTTTGACATGATTTAACATTTTCCACCAGACACATTTGTTAATTTGGATTGTTAAATCGACCGTAACCTGACTTTCTCAAGTGAGACCTGAGTTCACGTCTGACATTGACATTTTTTGATCTCTTGTGGTGTTTACGGTAATATGAGCCTTTAAAAAGGTGTTTTTGGCTATAGTTAGAGCTAATGAGCTGTTCATTTAGCTCAGTTCATCTTCGTTGTCCCTTTAAAAGGTAGATTTGGTTTGTGTTTGTTGTTCAGATAAGACAATAATGTGCATGGCACAGAAGAAAGTGTACATCTGGATCTCTTTCTGGAGGAAGAAGAGCACACTCCCGTAGAGGATGAGCAGAGCTGGAGAGAAGCTGGACTGAGCCTTTTGCAGAACTTGTATTTCTTTTTGGCCATGTATGTTTGGCCATACATTGTATACCTCAAAATAACAGTTGCTTCAGTAAGAATAACGCATTGTAAAGCGCTCAAAGCCACTTCAATATACATGGTTTATGACCTTGCTGTTCTGTAGTCTGTCTGTTGTGCTGATGTCCTGTTTGGAGAGGTGTGTTGATGGATTGTCAAGAGCAGCAACTAAAACAAAACTGATTTACTGCTGTGACAAAAGGCCTGACACCAGACGTTTTCTCAGATCTGTCTGACAGTTTATATAAACAAATACAAAGGATGCATCAAGAAACAGGTAACTCTTCATGTGGAATAAATGCTGGTGGTTTAAAAGCATCAAGGAGAGGTCTGAATGCATTGATACATAATACATTTTATGGTATGTGCTTTTAGAAATCAAATATGTCAAGGACAACTAATAAGCATCCCGCATTGACACTTTTATATTTTACTTAGAAAATGTGAAATGGAAACTAATAAACTACACACAGAAGGTGCATTTACATTATTTTTCATTTGTAAATACTGCGCTACAATCCACATTTGGACGGAGTAAATCCTGGCAGTCCCTACGACAGAAGCGAGTTCAAACAACAGCTCTTCAGATCCACGGTCACCTCATAGCGACTGTTCTGAAACGGTCGCCTGGTCAGACTGATTAGTCAGGTTATTCAAGGTTCCCTGTAACCATTAGGAAAAGGGGTTTTGGTTTATGAGAAAAGGTTGCTAAAATTTGATAAATCTAATATTTTATTTGTTATAGTCTGTGTTTTAAGCTCTTCCCACTATGCTTGGTCTGCTTTGATTGGTCAGAAGCTCTACTCTTTTTTTTCATATAGTTAATGGCAGAACTATAGTGAGCCTATTTTTTTTTAATGGGAGCTTGTGGCCTCATTAGATAATTTTACTATTCAAAGCTGCATTGCCAAGAAAACTTCAGCTCCTACCTCTCACCCTCTACAAAGGTTTTCTGTAATTATAGGATAAAAGTTGCATACTGGTTATTTAACATGTCGTTGGAACATCTTTGCTGCAGCTCTTTTTAGAAGCTGCAGGTGAGCACAAGAGGACAACATGGGGTGTCAACATATTCCAACACACCTGTATTCAATAAGATAATGCACAAATAATGTCTTCTATAAAATGTAGGTCCCCTCATTACAACTTCTTTGCTAAATGCTTTTAAGAGTCAAGAACAGAGCATGTTATATCTAGACTCTGTTGAGTGACTTCACTGACCCCAGCACTTACTACAGTATTTGCCAATATTATGAATTCACTGATTATAGCAGCATTTGTTGTCCTCTGTCAACACCAACACATCAGAGAAAACAACCAGACAGTGAACACATGAGGCTGAATCTTTGAACATGAATGCAGCCATTCATAAAGTATTAGTTTGGCCACATTTAACAAAAGTCTCAAAAAGTAGTCCCAGGTAAAAAATGTGACAATAAATACAGCCAACATTTTGCATTTTACTGTTGGCATAGCTTCCCAAAAATACATAGAGGAATATTGCATTTAGATATGCATACCCAGCAATGTTATCTCTGACAATACTTCCCAACAACTGGCACACACTTGAGTTAATGTTTTCTGATTTACTGATACAGCCTCGATGAAAAATGCATCCAAAATGTGTTGAACAAAGGACCCCCTCGAGGCAATCAAACTAACTACATCCACAGACACACCTGAGTGCTTTCACAAATCCTGAATGACACGTTTCCTTTACACTCGGTCTTAAACAGGCAGCTATTTATGTGACGCTGCAGACTTGGGCTAATCAAACACAAGCTGTCAATCACACAAATATCAATTTCAACATGTTATCCGGGCCTTCAGATATGTATTCTCCGTCTGCGACAACAAATTTGCACAATATGAGCGGCTGAGCACAAGACGAATTTATTTTAGATTAATAATGTTTCATGCAGCAACTGTCATGCATCAGTTGTCACAGACGGTCTCCATCTGCATAAACAAAATACCGCTGCCAATTAGAAAGACGACTGGCATTTGTCCCTGCAGCTATCACTGTGAAAGCACACTCCTCCAAAGGCACAAAATATTTGATTTTTTCCACTATTTCAATAGAATTTCCTGTGTATTTTTGCCATACCGAATATGCAGTCTTATGAAACCAGATTAAATTTGAATGAGCCGCCTCCAATAACAGCTGCTATGATTTTAATTTGTTAGTTAGGCCAACATTACAACATGCTGTAGGCAAGTATTTTTCATGGAGCCAGTTCCTGAGGCGTTATATCACTGTGCCAATGTTTTTGTCTTGTTCTCTTCTGATGCTGAAGGCACTCTTTAGGACTGTTTAGGACGGTTCATGCTTTAAATCTAGGACGACTGGTGGTACTCTATGTTGAGTGGGAGCAGCAGAAGAAGTTTGTTTTCATGTTTGTTGTATTGTGTATTGTTCATACATGTGACAAACATGTGCTTTCCTAAAAGAAAACAGTTGTGTGTTTGCTCGTTACTTTGTGGCGACTTTCTTTTGTCATGATGTAATGCTTAGCAATAGCCTCTCGTTTAAAGTGGCACTTTGCAGGTCTGGCAGTTTTTTCACTGTTTCTCTTTGGATTTTTTCTACAAAGCTCCCCCGACAGATTCGGTGTAATGTTAAAAGCACTGGCGTAAAAACTCACTGGTGATGAGCGTCTCTCTGTCCTCCTCTCTTCCCTTTGTTTAATCATGATTTACGGTTTTCTCTGCTTTGCCTTCTTTTTTGTCAGCTCTGCCACACTGAATGTCTGAGACTGACTGGAGCCAGTGTTGTAGTATTGTTAAGCAATTTGTTTCTCGTGAGACCCAAAACTCTCACAAGTCTTCTTGACTCCAAGGGACAGTGTGTCGCCAGCTGGACCTTGGACGATTCTTGCAAGGCTGGTTTTCCCTCTAAGAAGCACCAGAGATGGTTGGGACAGACACTATTCCCCATGAAATAAGTCAATAAGCCATCGCAATAAACCTGAAGCTATTGTGTTAATGTGAAAGCACCGTGTGCACCCAGGGTCGCACTAGGAAGGGATGAAAGAGGTTTTATGAACATTATGATTCTGCAGATCAGACCAGAACACGCCACGAAAGACGCAGAATGTGGCACGAAGGTAATGCGTGTGCGTGCTTTTTTTTTTTGCAATAAGGCAGAGTGGTTAGCACTCCTGCCTCACAGCAAGAAGGTCATGAGTTCAAAACCCGGCCGACTCAAACATTCGACTCCGGTCTTTCTGTGAGGAGTCTGCATGTCCTCCACGTGTTACTGTGGGTTCTCTCCAGGTTCTCCAGCTTCCTCCCACCGTCCAAACACATGCATGTACAGGTTAACTGGCAACTCTAAATAAATGTTCCTAGTGAATGAATGACCCCCTCGAAAACGAGATGATTCATCGAAAAATGTAAATAAATTATCATTGTCTTCTACCCAGAGTTCTCTGCAGCTGCTGCGGGGAACAGAGAGAATGAGATTTTTCACATTTGGCATTTTCTTTAATTTCTCTGAAAATGTTTGTGTTGGAAAGACAAAATTTTAATACATTACAGCTACATCAGTCAGCTATCTAACCTGTACAAATCATTTTATACTTACAGTTTGGACTTAAATAGACAAAGTCAAACGTTGCAACTGAACCCGCATGAGGAGCTGGTCATGCAACAGTTCCCTGGGATGGATAACTTTTCATCCATCCCAGGGAACTGTTGCATGATTTTAATTCCTTAACAAAATTATTATTTGAAACAATTTAGCATTTTTGTTTATTTGTGAAGAAGTTTGTTACTAGTTTAAATGAACCGTATGTAGATTATGCCGAGTGAAACAGATAAAAAAAACACTTTTTGAAGAAAGTCTTTTTTAAAAAGCATAATAACATTAAAATAACACTTGTGCATTTCTCTGTCTTGGAAAAATAATAATTGGGAGGTCTATAGAACCCATATAAAATGGTTTGGTTGTAATATTTTCATACTCATTTTATTAATTCCACACTACAAGTGCCCAGAGAGGACAAACTGAACCAAACATGCCTTAAAAAAACATGTTCTTTATTTAATGCATAAAATTGCAATTTTGTTATGTTATGGAAAGCTTTATTATTTCTGCCAGCTTAAAATTTGACACATGCTAGTTCCAAAAGTTAGTAGCAAAGATAATGCTGTTAAAATATGGCTTAACATTTCCTCACGTGACAGTAAAACAAAAAATCTGATGTTGAAAAAAAAGAAAAGAAAGAAAGATCAACTAATTAAACATACTGAATGAATATCATGGCTATAGCTCATTTCTTATTTGAGTTATTATCAATGTTGCATTATATAAAATAAAAAAATGTCAAGTAATAGCTTCTAAATTTAAATAGAAAGTATGCATTTTTTTAACAGTAACTTTATATTCCGGCTTAGTAACTTAAACCATGAAAAAGGCATTACAATTTTAATCTTCACACTTTTTTCCCATAAAGATAAATGACAGCACAGAGTTTAGAGCCGAAACATTAAAATTCTCACTCCTGGGGTTGTTACTTTTTACCTGCTGCCAGTGTAACTCACTTTGAAACAATATTGTCCTCTCAAAGACCAATCCCAGCGTCGTAAATGTTTAAGGGAGTGGAAAATGAAGCAATTTACACTTGTGTTGTTTGTACAAAAACTTATATGTGCTCAGAGGAGATCGAACGAGGCGGCTCAGAGCGAAGGGAGGGATATTAAATGAAAGGCACACAGCCGAAAGGCACAAAAGTGGTATAAAACTACGACTGGCAACAGCTGCTGAAGTAACGTCTACTGCAGTCGTCAACGTTTTTACTGTGTGCATGACCTCCAAAAGTCAAATCCACATTAACACTCCGCTTATAAACTGCACCTTCACCTTTTCACTTCTTAAGAACAAAGGATTCGATTTGATTGGCAGATTTAAATGTATATAAACATGCCTTGCACAAACCTGTTTTGTATTTGTTTTTTTGTATTTTTCTTTCTTTTGTATTTTTGAGTTTAGATTGAGCTACACAAGGATAATACAGGTTGGTTCATACTCAAATGTTTGATCAGTGCATCGGTTAAATGTTGTGGTTTTTAGAAAGTACTTATAGTGGAACATCAGTCAAAATTGTATTTTCTGTTGTGTTAGTGTAAAAACAATAGTATTTGCATTTATCTATTCTGTTTCTTCAAATGACCTGCTCCAACAAACTAAGCACTTCTGGAGAAGCACGTTGTGTTTCTACCTGAACAAATGCTTTTTCACCCACACTTTAAGCTTCCTTTTGGAGAAATATTTTACAAAACTCTTATGTAGACAAGGATGATTTTTTTAAATACTCTAGATGAAAAAGTGTATTTATATTAAGTTATATCTATGTCAGAGTTTTCTCATATTATATTATTATAATTATTATGTTTTTTAAATTTTTATACTACTTTCATATACATTTAATTTATTACTTATAATAGCTTTATTTATGAACAACAGAAACAAAAACAGCTCTTTATGTTCAACATGAAGCAGAGTTTATCTTTTATGCACTGACAGAGTCTTTTGTGCTTGAACAGGCAGGTATAGACCGCAGTATATTGCAAAATATAAACTGCCGTGACATTTTTGCAACTGAATGCAGTGTGAAAAAAACAAGACTATTTGAGATAATTACAAATTAATATGCACATTCGCCACCAACTGGACAGGAGTAAGAATTACAATAAATCACCCTTAGAGCATTCAGATTTTTCTGTCACTGCTAAAACAGTCAATGATGGAAAATATTCATGTTACACAGCCTCTTGTTTATGAACATGAAGCCAGGGCTGAAGATAGTGTTAGATTTTAATAAAGGTCCTCCACAGCAGTCTTTATTCTTCAAATTCCTCCTCCTTTTACTGCCTGCGGTCCCCTACTTACTTCCCATTCTTTTCATTTTCATTGACTCATGTTATAGGGCCCTTGTGACACTTTGAATTACCCCCATACTTCTGCACAGATCCCTCCAACACGAGCGCCGCGTGTCGCCCTACGATTATCCTTTCACCATTATGGCAACCACAGCTTAATAATGTTTCTCTTGAAATAGCCACCATTTGAAATTTCCACACATATCTCAGTGCAGCTGGAATAATAGACCTCACCCTAATCCAGAAGAGTTCCCCCGATACATATTCTTTGTCGACATTTCCTCGTAATTACATTCACCTCAAGGCACAGGAAGTGTTGTTTTGATAAAGAGCGGCATGCAGTCCTTCACAGATAACTCACTAACAATGGAGTCCAGACAACACACAGTATCTGTCGGTGACAATGGGATTTTTTTTTCATGAGGCTGTTGGCAGGCGGCAAATCCTCCAGACAGATGAAGGTTAGATGCTTTAGTGCAGTCTCCAGAACTGACTCACACCAAACACAACACAGTCCGAATACAGATGAATGTGAATGTCTGCCATCATGACTAATTTGACATAAAGGTAGAGTTCTATTATTTTGTGTAACTTTTGGGTATAATTAAAAGCTCCACTTCCTCATTTTATTTATTTTTTGCCTTGGAGAGGTGGCTGCGTCAGTCAAGAGACCTGCTTCACGTTTATTAAAAATATAAATAAAACCGCGTTATCTTAGCAACTTTAGCATCAGGATGGCACTTGTCTTCTCTATATGTAACTGTTTAAGCTCAAATAACATTTTTATTTGCCCAAATATGAGCCGACCATAATTAGATGAGACGTCTGAGACCTTCATGGTTAAAAACTGTTGTCTCTTTGAGCCTGTAGGCTCATTTTATTGTGCAGAATTCGGGCCGGTTTTGCTGGGAAATCAACCTGAATGTGACGTAGTGCGCGCTCCCGTGTACAGCCGCCATGACAGCGAGTGTTTATATTGAGATAAACAACTGGCCTCCAGCACAGCCCAGACAACGACTCTGGAAAAAAAAATATTTTATTGAGCGAATTGCTGACTGTAGTTCTCCTAACAGCCACTGGTGTCATTAACTGTTAGGTTTTTCTGAAAGTTACGCAATTTCCCTTTAAACATTATGTAATTGAATTGACAGTATTCATTGATGTTGATGTTTTTATTTTTGTGTTTCTCTGTTAAAAGAATACAGCTCAAAAAACACTTTATTGGAGGAAAATAAACTTCCTGGAATGTCATATAACAAGCTGGTGTTGACCAAGGAATACTCATCTATACTTTTCCTGGAAAGGAAAAGTATAGACATTCTTAGGAGTTAAATATAAATTAATTTCTCCAACTACAGGGTCAACAAATGTCTTTGTATTTAATTATACTTAAATAGGTATTGTCACATGCTTACTTTGAGGTTGTATAAATGTCATGCAGAATAAAAAGCAAGCAATGGATATGTATACACACTTGTTGATGTCCATTTATTTTTTACTGAAAATGACCACGACAAGTTACAATATTTTGAGGTTACATGTCATTTTCAAAACACACTCAGATCTTAAAACTTCCAGTGTTTTGTTTCACAGTTTCACAGCCATGTTTCTTTTCCCTGAGCAGCCTTTTGATTTTATTGACCCTTTGACATTTGCTCACAGCATACGTCTGTGGCCCGAGAGGAACCGATGTGCTCCTGTGACCCCCTGTTTCTCCTTTGTGCTGCTGAAAGATGCTCACCGTTTTCAGAAGACCTCACAGGACATATTCAGCATGTGTTCTTCAGCCTCTGACTTTCCAAGTACCTACAGTTTACAGCATTCAGGTACTGTAAGGCCCAATCCCAGCTTACCCCGCACCCCTCTTCACCCTTCCCCTTGTCCCTCCAAAGGAAGAGGTAATGAGTAAGGCCCTAAGAAATGAGACACCCCTGCAGTTGTAGACACATGGCTGTATCATTATATAGTAGTAGTATTTTGGATGTAACAACCACAAAAAAGAAAAAAGATGTTCATTTAGAAAATATCTATTAATATAAAAACTGCAAATACGAGACTGTGACTTGTCGATGTGAGGCTAACGTTTGCAAACAGACATAGCTTTCTGAGGGGAACTGTCATGATTCGGGAGGATTCCACTCCAGATCCTTCCCAGGACTCTCAGTCACACCTGCAGGCACCTGTGCCTTGTCTCCTCATCAGACTGCACTGTATATAAACACCCACAATGCAGCTTTTCCTTGCCAGATTGTTCTACTGGACACTCAACAGAATGGCTACTGCACCTACGCTCCAGCTCCAGCTCGGTTCTAGATCCTGATCCTGCCCCGGCTGTGGTCCAGCGGTACAGTTCCAGCCCAGCGCTCCTACTCCTCCTGCTCCTTCGACTCCCGTCTGGGCTTTATCTGTATCCAACAGTTCTGATCATTACCTGTCTAATAAAGAACAGTTACATCCATCTGTCTTGTGTCCTGCCATTGTGCACTTGACTCCACCGCTGCGTCCCTCACAAGAACACAGACTAGTGCATAAAGGAGATCAAGACAGCACTGTTTTTACTTAAAAACACCTCTGAACACACTGCATGCTGGAATTTTCTTTTACCTCTTCGTTTTGAAGTATGGTCCCCAAAAATCTCTGTTTGGAGGAGTATACAGCCCTACTTCTTACCACTCGATCCAAATGAGTTTTGGGACAGCCCTTAGCCTCTTGTGAACGGGTTAAACAAAAGCTTTTATAAAGTCTATTGCATGAACTGTTTTTGAAGCCTATATTTTGCCACAGGGGACAAAAAAAATCATATCAACTGCCAGCTGTGACATTAAGCTGACATTTACCTAGTTACCTGTATGTACCTGTTGAACGACAATAAGTGAACAAGACAAGAACGTGGATTAGACCATCTGCTAAACTGCAGTTCTTGTGAACTTTACAAATCTGCAGTTCTCTGGACCACAACTGGAGCAAGAAGAGTGAAAGTAAAGGAATAACACAATACAGTGACACTCAGAATACCCTGTGTGTGTGAAGTTCTCATAACAGTCATATAGACATAGTTTTGAAGCTTAACATTTTGCCCTTTATTTGATTTACTACATTATTACTTTGGTGCACTTTTACAGTCAAAAAATGCTCTGGTGCTGTTTTTTAACATCAGTATATGTATAAAAGAGGTAATGTTATCCTTGTGCTTTAGTAAAGTGGCTCATCTATTTCTAATTCATTCTATTGGTTTCTATTTAACACCTGTTCTTCTACTGGAAATGAAATCGGCAAGACCTTTATATGTTCAGAATAACATGCACAAACAACACAAAGACATTACATTTACAGACTTTTTTCTCATGTGTTGATCCATACAACGCTGACTCTATCAAAAAACTAAAACAACTGTTGTTGTTGCTCTTGTAGAATTCTTACCTTTTGGATTATGTCTACCTCAGGAACAAGAAACTCTTTCCAGTTTTGTGTTTTTTCTTTCAACAGACTCCAACCACGGGGTAACTATACCTCACTGTTAAAACGAGAAATATTAACAAAGTACATTTAGTACTAAAAATCAAAATCAAACTAGAGCTTCTTCATTTAATCTCTGTGGCTCAGTTACAAGCTGAAGGCTGGTGTTGTGGTGTTTGTCCAACATGAAAGTGGTTATTACACGTGTTAAACTAAATATGATCCAGACAGTGATTATTTCAAGGCGATGTGGACGCGGCAGCAGTTTTTAAGCCTTGCCTCTCGTCACCCCCTCTGGCTGTGTCTCATCTGTGGCCCTGAATTAAACATGGCTTCATATAATGTAAGAGGCGATTGCACAGGCCGGTCGATAGGCTTTTAATCCCTTTTCTCGCTCGGCTCTCATCCCCATTCTGCTGTTTTAGTCTCCCAGCTAAACACACTGTGGCTCTCATCTCGTCGTCCTTCAAACCGCCGCTCTCTAAAAAAATACACACAACACAGACACTCAAGACTCTGTGTTTCTGCCACTTCTGCTGCTACATAGTCCAACCAACCCCATAATATTACTATTTTCAATAAGGTTTTTAATATGAAACGTGTGTTTATTCATCAGACATACGTGTTCAGATGAAGGTGACTCTACATTGTCTGTCCTGAGAGGGCTGTGTTTTGGTTCGGTAACAAGAGGTGGTCCCGGTCCGGAGCAAACCAAGGTCTGATGTTAAAGAGCATTTGGGGATAGTTTGGACTTTCTGATCAAATGCAGGAAGTAAGGGCCAAACACGTGACAAAGAGGATACGGAGGAAAGAAACTGGTTTGTGTTTAACAATACTCGAGCAACAGATTATGTTCTAAGTTATGGATTTATTTTTATCTCTACTGAAGGCACTTCCCCAATTATTAGGACAACAGTAAACACAGGGAAAGTCCAACAAAATACTTGACGTACTTTACCATGTGATTAAAGCCCAGATAAAAACACTTATCGTCTAATTTTTTGATGTTATTAAGTGATTTTGACAGTTTTCCTCTAATGCAAGAAAGAAAATCACATTCTCAGTTTAAGTGGTTTGGCTCAGAAGCAGTGGTGTCAAATTTAGTTTTCCTCATGGCCACATCAGGAAAAATTATTTTATCAAGGGTCAGCCATATGTTGTTTTCCTTTTATCTATAATAATGTTCTGGGGCTTATTATTTGCTATATGACCCACATTATTTTGACAGAGGTCAATTAGTTTAATAAAAGACATGTATGTAAGAAATGTACTTTTTCTGCATTAAAAAGACTGCATTTGTTTAAGCATCAGCTTTGTTTATGGCTATTATTTATGGCAGCTGCATGACCCAAAATGCAGAACTTGTCTTGCCTAATTCATGTTTACTAAAAATAACTAATAAAAATAAAATTATTGTCTTTTGTCTTAAAGCTTAGGTTTTCTTAATCACAGCCATGTGTAGTGCCTGCCAATCGTGTGCCATATTTGTGAAGTCTATACGATAGAAATACTTTGTACATATCATTTCTTTTATCCACATTTCCACCAAATGTTACAGAGACGTCAGATTTGGGAGACGGGTTGCTCTTCTTTTAGACACCTCCTGTGTCTTATTTGCTGGTGTCCATTGTTCCTCCATTGATCCGTTGCTTCTGTGTTGCTCGATGGATGAGCCTCCATGTGGCTCGTTTTATGAGACCACTTCTGCGATCGCTCCTGACCCTCTGTCTCCCTGTTTTCCTAAACTATACAGTCTTTACTCTCTCCACCTGCAGACCAAACACCCCCTGGACTTTTGTTTTATACATCAGGCTCTGAAGAAATACACAGCAGATCCCTGGAGTGTGTTGGGAAAGGTTTGAAGTAGATGCTTTAAACCATCAAATTTCCAGAGTATCTGTGACATGGAAGTCAAAGATATCTGCTTCGGAGTGATATTAAAGTAACACTAAGCAACTTTTTACGTTTACTGCATTTGTGTGTGTGTTGAACAAATGCTAACAAGATACAGACCATTATCACAACAATTTAAGACACACTACTGGATTCATATGCCTAGTATAAAGTCCTAAACCTGGCTCTAATGTGCAGAGCCAGGTTTAGGCTCTCAAGCATCTGAAACAATGACTTCTGTTTATTTCCACACTGATTAAGAATTGTACAGATCTCGTTGGGTGAGTTAAAAATATGCAACAGGACCTAGCGTTGATAAAACGCAACTTACAGTATTTTCTTCTGAATCTTAGTGGTAGCTTCTGGCTGCCCAGAGAAATGTTTCTGGGGCTGAGACCAAGCTCACGTTTTTGATTTTAGAAAAAGGTCACACACCGTGCTGCTTGCTCCGTTCTCGCTCCCTGATGCTGCAGCGGATGGCTCCGTTACGCACTGATTTAAAAGACAAACTGAGCTAAACCTGAACAGAAACTAACCCCACTGTACCAGGTCGGAGAGATGTGGACAGTAGTCTGATCAGGTGACCTCGAGGTGCTGTTGACTCTGAGCCTGGTGTCTGATAGCCTGGTATACCAGTCCGGCCTACTTTTTTCAAAAGCAGGTCTCTTCCCTTCCTCACAGCGAATCCCTTCCTCTAAGATTTGGGACGGACCAATCAGAAGTCGTTTATCTGCAGCAGAGTGTGGTTTGCTGGCTATGTTATGCAAAAGTGACTTGGCCTGGCGTGGCTGGTCCAAAACATTCAACATGGTGGACGCTGATATGCTGCCTTTTATTTCTGTTCTTGCCTTGGTTCTGAAAAACCAGCAAAGTATAAAAATTATAAAAGATGAGAATGTTTGGCCTGTGACAGTGAGCTTTGGCCAATCACGTGATCACATATATCTGCATTCTGCTCCTATTGGCTGTTGGTCTGCTTGTCAACATTGAATCAATGGTAGCAGAAAATCCTACTTAGTGTCAATTCCTGAGTTGGCATCTGATTCACAAAAAGAAAAAGCACAAAGAAACACAAACAGAGAAAAAGTAAGTAAAGTAAAATGCACATAGACCTTGGAAACAGTAGCAACACCTACAGCGGCAGAGCCAGGCCTTGTCAAGCCCTGTCTTCATTCATGTTTCATCACACGGTGCAGCACTGAACATTTGGCATCCAGCAGCAGCTGAGGAGGGGTCAAACAGCAGCCGGGGATGCCTCGGCCCGTCCCTCTCTGATTACCAATTACCGCTGTGCACTGCTCCGAGGGTTGAAGCCAAGCAGCCGGCCCCATCTTAATGAGACAGGGGTCCGTGGCCAGCCGTCCTGACGTCAGCTCTCTAAATACCAGAGCAAATCACCTACACAGTACGGCTTTGTCCCCGTCTGACGATACAAAGATGAGACTGAAGATGGAACAGCTTCTCAAGTGTCTCAATTTGCAAAGAATTCAAGGTTTGGAAAGGTTTGTAACGAGCTAACTCTGACACAAATTAGAAATGCTTGGTGTTGTTGACCAAATGTCTTCCTTGATGCGGTCGTCATGCCGATTAGAGAAGCCAGAGTTTGTTAAAGAGTAGGCTCATCATTGAGAGGGAAACGTCTGCTCTGGAGCTGGAAATGGTCTGAGAGAAATACAATTAAGTAATGTCACAATTATATAGTTATGAAGATTAGAACCACATTTAAAGAAATTTGATGTGGACCTTGCGAAAATAATTCTGTTATAATCCAAGAATGAAGATGAAATGTTATTAGACACTGTCCATATGGCCTTAAAAGTGGAAGAAAAGGTTGTAACATTAATTTTAAATAGTAATATTACAATGTTTTCTATACATGGGTCTATTTTGTTGTATAAATGTTGTCAAGTGTCTATCAGCATCACACACACACACACACACACAAAAATAACGTCTGAGTTCTAAAATTTAAAACCTAACTCAAGTGTGAAATAAAGTACTTTTGTGTCACCTGTCCCCTCCCCCCCCAAAATAAATAAATAAATAAATAAGAAAGATGAATTAGCACATCTGTTTCTAGGGACAGGCACGTCGAAAACCTTAAGATGAAAAGACTCCTGCACAATAACTTCCAAACAGTTAAATTTATTCAAAGACCAAACAATGCAATGTTTTGGCACTAGGTCTTCATCAGACACGATGAAGACCTAGTTCCACCAGACGGCAGCCAGAAACTAAGTTCAAACAAAGACAGGGATTGCTAAATAAATTCAGTCAAACCACATTTTCAATTTGCAAATATAGATGTTTTTTTTTCCTTTTGAACTTTGATGAAGAGTGTAGATGGACAGGTTTAGATGAAGAGGCATGACATAAAGCAGATATGTAATGTAAATATAGTGCGTATGTAATGTTTAATCTATAATTGTACCCCAAACCAAAAAGAGAGATGTTTGTATTCTCGACGGCAGTAACTCATCAGGTGTAATTCAACCTGAAGCACCTTCTATTTGTTCGCCTTACCTCCGTGATTCAGCCTTAATGAGAGCTGTGTGTGCTGGAAATGACATGAACCGGTCTCTCTGAAAACATTCGTTGTCTGCAATCAGCGACAAAAAAGTGCCATTTCACAACCTGTAATTTGACGCAATTATTTTGGCCAAAAAGGCGGTGTTGTTGGTGTTGAGGGTGGCTAAAGGCACAAAGAAGAGTTTTTTTTTCCCCTTTGAGGCTGTATTTTTAACATATGTAATTCCCTGTAATGGTTCTTTTTGGGGGTATTCAAAAAAGGGGACATAAAACACAACAAACAGAAATAAAAGATTTTAAGACCAGAAAAACCATGGCTCTTTTGTAATAGAACTATACAGTCTGTCACAAAGCAAGTCCTTCCATCACTGCTGCAGTGAGACTAACAAACAGGCGAGCAGTGGACGTTGAACCAGGTCTATAAAGGCAGAGCTGATTGCAGTTGGAGCACAGGTGAGGTGATTACAACAGGCTGCAGCTGGTGAAGACTGGATGACTCCAGGGAGGTTGGACAGACAGACACGCATGAAGGAGGGGGAGAACACAGGAGGATCATGACACGGTGATACAAGAAAAGGTAACTGAATTTTCCCACGTAAGGATTTGTGTGACACAATGGTTTACGCCATTGCAAATTAATTCCATGCAATCTGCACAGCAGGCGTTATCAGCAAAAACAAATAACAAACGCACCAAAGAAGACAGATTTTAGAAGCCATTGAGGAGACTGAGTGTGAGGTAGATGAGATCCTTGCATACACACACAGCTCTTAGGAAATTGTGTAACATTTTAACCAATTAGGATGTCTTGTTCTTGCTCCCCTAGAGAATTCCAGGGAATCTAAAAAGCCCTACCCTCCAAGTAGGCACTTTTTTAGAGCATTTTTTTTATTGCCATTGTTGTGCGTCACCAACAGCCACTATCTTTCTGTGACTCAGAAACAAGAACAGCTCCTCGGGCTATATTCAAAAGTTTGTGCAATCCCGGAAAAAAAGCAACCAAAAGCAACACAATCTGATAGTTTTCTCGTGAAATGCGTTGTTGTGTAAACAGACCCCATATTCAACCATTTGTGCTGTGATTCTGTAAACGGAACACACAAGACACTGAAGCAGACATAATGAACACACACAGGTTTTAAATGAGCCCCTGAATCAATCCTGACCTTTACTGAATGCTTCCTGCTGCTGTTGCAAATTTGGTATTTTGGTTTGAACAGCTGTAAGACAGTACTTTGCATTTTTTTTTTGTGACGCAAAATAGTTGCATTTTAAGTGTCAAGGGGATCATATATAAATATTGTCCATAAATGTCCAGAAACAAGGGAGTACCTCGGCTGCAAACACATCCACATGACATGTTTGGAAATGAAGCTCTGAGTCGTGTTAGCTGTGTTAACTTCTTAAATCTACCACAGCACATCACTTTTGAATTATTAAATAATTTAATAAATAATTACCATTAGGCTTGCCTAGTTTGTCATTTTCAGCAGTTTACCCTTGACAACCAATCTAAATAACATTATTTATCCATGAGCCACATATAATTATTAGCTTTAACACTGTGCAACTCAAAGAAAAAAAATTATTTGAATTAATGCAAAATAAAGATATGTAACTTTTTCAGGTTTTAAACTCACTAAAAAGGGACAAATACTGTGGCAAACGTTAGATTGAACTTTTCCTAAATATCTTTGTAATAAAAAGGTTACTTGTTTTATGTCAAGAAACCATAAAAAGATTGTAAAATTATTGTTGCAATAACTTTCAGGCTTTTAGTGATGTTGCCTTAAAGTTGTCTTTAGGGCTTGGATTGTTTTGTCTGGGATGCCAAGAAATAAGAACAATATTAACCATTATCTTTGTCCAAGAGCTATGCAACACATACTTACAGGCATGTTGCAAACCATAAAACTAAATAAAATTGGGATATTGTGAAGAAATGCAGTACATTCAACTGCAATACATCTGTCGAATCCAACATGCAATAATCAGAAACTTGTCTTTTATGTGAAATATTTCTACAATACATTTATTCTTTTCCTTAATCAAGTAGTAATTTGAAAGCCAATCCCATTTCAATAGAACGATCCTGGAAAAAAAACTTAAAACTGCAGTTTTCTTCATGATTGAGGGACTATTTAACATCTCTGAACAACAAGGTCATTGTAAATATATTTAGGAAAAGGAAAAATGTACAACTTTTGACTATATTGATTCCTGAATTCTATCTCCAGCTCTTGGAATTATTACGTTTTATTTATATTTTTTCTTGTTCCCCTGTGGGGAAATTCACTATCAGCAGCTGACAGCAGGGGGCGTCCAGAATTAAGTAAGTAATTTATTTATATAGCACCTTTCACAGATAATTATCACAAAGTGCTTTACAACAGTGTTTTTGACATGGAGCTTCCACTCACCCCATCCACACACATTCAGTCCTGGGGCAGACAGAGAGGGGGGCAGCCACACAACCGGCGCTCACAACCTTCTGCTACCACCACCAAACACACCTCTACAGTCACACACATTCATACACCAGTGCTATGGACACTGGAGGCAAGGTGGGTTAAGTGCCCAAGGACACAACAACAGTATGAACTGTGCAGGAATCGAACCTACTACCTTCCGGTTGAAGGACGGCCACTCTACCACTGAGCCACTGCCGCAACATGTTTGTCGCCCCCTGGTATGCACATGACCCGTCCTGTGAGGCGTCCTGGCACAAACTATTTCTAACCCTGACCTGTTAATATTGTGCCTACAGTAAATAGATTGTTTTATTAACATATCCTTCAAAAATGATTTTTTTAATGTTTTTTTTTTTTTTTTTTTTTTTTTTTAGTGATTGCAGCATTTTGGTTCCACAGACCTTTTATAATTTCACTGTGAATGGAAATGAAGTATAGCAACACTAGGAGGTCTTTCATGTAACCCAGGATCACTGCAGAGCTCCTCAGACTTTTGGACACATGTGACACAGACCAAGCCCCTCAGGACACACTCAGACCTTGCATTAAGACTAGCGAGTCTGGATTTTAATGCCAAGTCTGAAGGGGACAATGTTTTATGTTGGTTTAAATTCAAATTGATTGAAATAACAGTGAATGTCAAAAGTATAGTTCAGAGGAAAAACGGCTCCATTTTGTGTTTGGCATGTCCTGATTTTCCTGTTGTTTTGGAAGCACTAAACCTCTTTATAGTCGTTGGCGAATCGCTGCGGTGCGTTCTGCTGGAATGGACTTCAGTGAAACAGAATGGCTCTATTTCAATAGCGCTTCCAGCTGTGAGACTTTTAAAGCAATTACAGCAGTCCTCTGACAGAGCCGTGCACCAGTTCTGTGTGCAACCGAATATATTAAAACTGACCCCTTTTAAGTTTGACGCTTGATGGCTTTCACATGTCAAGGTGTCAGCTGCAGCGAGGCTGAACCGCCGAGCGAACCGGAGAGGGCACGATGAAAACGGAGATGGGCTGAAAATCTGAGCCCTGAGAAGCACTTGACTGACTAAAACCCCACCAACTTCAAAACATGGCAATGGCTTACTACAGCAGGACTTTTACACAGAAATGAGAACTCGAACAGGAAGAAAGAAAAATGACAGAATGAACAACAAATTCATCACATGGGTCACTTTATTTTGTGGTTTGTGTTTACCAGGTGAGCCACTGAGGTGCTTCATTTCCACTTGTATTTTGCATTTAAATGTTATAATCTCAACAAACAATAAACCACTGGCCACGAAAAAAGTTTAAAGTATTTAAGTTCACAATAGTATTTCCTGTACTGGGACTTGTGCTACAAAGCTAGCTGAACCTGTTAGCTAGACAAACCCTAACAACCCCAATCAGTGGAGCACAATCCCATCACACATGTTTATATCACACAGCCATAACCTCCAGCTCAGACGAATAATAATGCACTGATCTGGTTTGGCTTGATTATTACTCCACATTCCAGAAGTTACCAATCCTAAAGGAAAGAACTCTCACAGGATTCGTTTGGTTCAGTAACTTCTGGTTTCACACGACAGACTTTCCCTGATGCTGTGTTCGCTGTCGTCATGACAACGTGGGGCGTGTCTCCTGTAGACTTTTACCGCAGAGGCTCATTTTACAGTTGATCTGGAGAAGTACAATAATCAGACTGGAGCAGGGCCTAAAGAGACATGTTATTAATATAGAGTTAATACAAACACAATGTAGCAAGACAAATAGAGCCATACACGTGTTTTTAAACTCGGATCCAGTATCCATTTTTGTTGGTTTTCCTCCGTTTGCTTTGTGACTTTCAGCATTTGGTCTAAAAATCCAAAACTATCATCAAACATGCTTTCACAAATAAACCATGGGTCAGTCTGGTCTGGACTAAAGAGCAGATGTTTGATTCTAAGGAGTTTTTATACTTTTATGATTTGGTTGGAACCAAATGGTAAAGTCCAAAAAGTGTCAAAAGGCCCTAGAAAAATGCAAAGTTTTGAGGATATTCTGAGTTGACAAAAAAGCAGAGATCATTTAAGGTGACATTGACCTTGATAATTGTAGAAATGAATTGAGCTTAAATTAAAATACTTTATTTTCCCGTTTGAACAGAGCAGATTGTGATGAGTCTATTACATTCATCAGAGCGGTCTGTTTCAGGTGACTTTGCTCAGAGTCATTTCCTCGCTTTTATGCCTCTGCCTCTGATGTCTTGATGAAGCCGTGGGTTGAATGTGTCTGGTTTCTCTCCTGTCTCGTCGAGCCACGCTGAAATAAAGCTCTTTTAATTCATTACTGTATCGCGGCCTTATCAGCAGTGTCTGTCCTCGGAGCCGAGAGCAGTAAGCTACTTTGGAGCTGACTCTTCAAACTTACTTTTTATCTGGCGCTTAGTGTCAGCGGTCCTCAGGAGAGATACTGGAGAAGTAGGTGGCACCGCGACAGAGAGAGTCATGACCTACTGCACTTAATGTGCCTCTACAAAACAGGCTATGCATTCAGATTTTAGAGTATAAAAGCAACACCTTCAGTTATAAAGCCTGAATCAGATGCTCTGAATGTGCATTTAATAAATTATGAAAAGGACAAATACTGAGCCAATAAACTGTAAAGTCACCCATAAAAACATGAACTGAACCATTGAGACCAGACATAGTTAACATGTTGGAAAGAAAAACAAGCATAAATAAAAGTAAATCCAGTCCATGCAGCTAGTGATGCTAATGACAAGTGTAGTAGCATTGAACGTCATCAAACCTCAAACACACTATAATGGATTTGTGCCATTATAAAAAGAAAGCAATGCATCTGTTACTCTAAAACCGTTCTGTTACTCTTTGTCATTTGCAGACTTGTCTTTTACACTAGATGGTAATGTAGCTGGAGAAAGACTCATTCATCAAACTAAAGATTGTTGTGCGACATTAAACCATGTAGCTAATGTAGTTATTAAACTGCATGATCTCACACCCGCAGTGTCACCACACTGTAGACCAGCCAAATCTAAGACCACCTTTGGTCAGAGCTCTTTCACAGTAAAAGGCCACAGCTCTGGAACACCTGCCAAACTAAAAGCCCTCACAGGTCTGAGAGTGGTTAATCCAAAAGTAAACCAGTGGCTTAAATCCAATCAAGTCTGTGAACAGGAGTCCCATTTGAGGGTTTTAATGTAAATAGTCTGTGTTGTATGTACAGTTTTAATGTGTTGGGACATTGTTTCAATGTTTGTCTCTGTCTGTTGCAAATCAGCTCTCAGCTAGATGTAAGAGGTAGCACTAGCACTTCTCCACCAGTTTCCTCTTGAACCACTTTAGTCCAGTACATGATATATATTTCAAATTGTACTACATCGTTTGACATAATCTTCTCTACATTTCTGTGTTGTCCTATAAAGATTGTGTCCCTGAAAGCGCTGGAGCCTGTTAGATCACAGAGCTGTCATTGACTACTTATTTGTGTCCGCACCATTCAAACAATTCAACTCTTCATGCAGCGCTCTGTGGTGTTCGTGAGGGTCGAGGGGGTGGGTCGTCGATCAAAGCTGCCTTTCATTTGGGCTCCGCACTGAGACCCCAGACCAGGCCCAGGTCTCTGCAGGGCTCTGCTCCTTCAACACTCCACAGAATACATCTCACTTTTACACCTGCGGCTGGTGTTTCAATCCTTCTGAATGTTAAAATGAGATTTTGCAGAATGGAAACAAATGATCTTTGACACTAGAAATAAAGACATACTAACTTCCTGACTTGGATTTTGGTCTGTTTCAGTCCTAAATGTAGTCCATATTTTTTACCTGAATTAGCTCAAGGTTAGTCCACTTTAAATCGTTATTCAGTCTGAGGTTAGTCCTGGTTAACCCTGGTTTTGTTCTGGTTGTTAGACTGCGTTCAGTTCTTAAGTTTGAGTTAAAGTTATGGTTAATTGGTTTAGTCCCAGTTACTCCTTGGTTTATTCTTGGTTTAGATCTAAATTTAGTCCGGGTTGCATCATGGCTTGGTCTAACCCTGGTTTTGTAGTGCATCAGTCCAGTGTTAAGACCGAGAAACACTTTTGGGTTTATTTCTGGTTTAACTCTTTAGTCCTGACTTCAATCCTGATGTTGTGCTAGGTTTAGATCTTGATTAACCTCTAAAAATATATTTTTTCTAGTTTTCTTTAACAGTTTAGACCTGGAATTCTTAATTATGTCCAAGTTTTGAGCTTGGGTTTATTCTTTCATTTCTCTCAGTTGTGCTGAAGTTTAGTCTAGATTTAGTCTAGACTGTCCTGGGTGTAGACACACCTTAGTCCTGGATTATTCACCTGACTCTACAGACATTCTAGTCAGGCTTCCACAGAAAGTGTTTGCAAAGAACAGGTACTTAAGCTGAACACTTGACCTGTTACACACTTTTATCCAATCATAGCAACAGGATGTGAGCAAACACATTTCCTGGAGAGGTACAAGATGGAGTTTTGTTAGTTTGTGTTTTAGAAAACTGGATTATCTCCCAGTTTAAACCTAAATATGATCAGGTCAGTTGTGGTTTAATGCTTGATTTAGCCCTGGTTTTGTTGTAGATTAGGTCCAATGTTTTGTTCCAATTTATTCTGGATTTAGTCATGTTTATTCTTTGATGAGTTCACGTTAGTCATAGGTTTATAATTATGCCTCACTCTATCACTTTTCTCGCTCACCTCCCCTCTCTTTGCTGTGGCTTTGTCTGGCTGCAGTACCCTTCTGCTCCGAGAGGGGGCGTGTCTCCCCTTGGTCCTGCTGCTCGCTGCTGCCAGACGAGAGCGGCTCCTCACTAAACACTATACTTCTCTGATGCGGCTTTCTTCCCCTGCTCTGCGCCTCTACAAGGTAAGCTCTTCTTCAAATTAAACCACATTAATTCCGCCTCGTGGAGCGGTTTTATGTCCACAAACCCGTGTCATTTCTCGACTCTAGTCGCGCTTACAGCTTGTCAAGTTCACGTAAGAGTTTATGGACGAAAACGCGCAGCAGAAACGAGCAAAAACGCCTCTAATTTACGCAGCGTTTAACATCTCGCGTCTTTGGCACGACCTCTACTTGGACACTCTCCTGTTCTTGCTCCTCGCCTCGTTTTTTTTTGGACACAGTTTAAGTTCCTCTGGGTGAGCATTTTTAATTGCGCAGCTGACGACGAGGACACGCTGGCTTTAAATCAACTTTACCGTCAGCTCTGGGCAACCTTTTTTTTACGCTCACAAAGGGGCATTTCACAGAAACAGCAGCGCCTTCTTTTATACATTCTTCTAAAATCTGCTTCATTTCTCCTGTACGGACACATTTATACCTTATTTCTCTCTTTTGATAGAACTCCATTCTTAAACTGAAGCAAAAAAAAAAAAGACTTGTGCGTAAAACAAAGTTAGGTTCGCAAAGGATAAACTTACCCTTCTACCATCGCATCTTAAACCTGGGATATACTCTTGTTAGTCAGACAGTGTCCCCTTGTGCGCTTTGGACTGGTCCACAGCTCAAGATTGGTTTTCTACAGACGTTTCTTTGCAGCGTAACGATGTTTAACCCTCGTCCGAATCCATTATTAAAAACGTAAATTGCTATTTTAAAAGCATTTAAGACAATTCTATTTCTAAAAACAACGTTGTACAAACACCACCAACACGACTAAGAGTACATTTTTAAGCTTTTCAAGTTGGAAAAACCAAGAAAGGCTTTCCAAAACGCTGAAATACTGAAGTCCAATTGTGTTTGAAACACTATGTAACATACAACCTCGTAAAACAGCTTATAAGTTTGGTTGCCTGTGGTTTCTTTTCACGACTCACGACTGTCCCCTTAGCCTCACATTGGCTTTAAACAGAGTCTACGCAGTCTAATGAAGTTGTATAATCACTCAAATGAATTGAGTAGAAGAGTGTTGTAGGTGTGACGGAGTTAGTGTAGCTGTCCGTGGTGCTGAACGCGTCTCAATGCAGGGCTTTTACGCACGGAGCTGTCCATGGTGTCATCACATTCAGCACCGAGGAAAAAGTTGCTATCCTGAATCATCTTTACTTAACTCAAGCACTGTCATATTTAAAGTTTAAAATAAGACAAGTTTTCTTTTGTATTTGCTCCAGAAATAGGTTTGATATTTTGTCACTTCAATTTTGTACACATATATGCCCAGAGTATATGTAAATGTAGCCTACACTCTAGCATTACCCCGTTCAGCCTTTAATGACACTACTTTTCTGAGACCAGCCTTAAATCAGAGCGCAGTTGTTTTGCAGATGTTCCCACGTGACTCCCAAAAAAAGCCTTAAACCTTTTGTAAAGTGTGTTTTCCCAAAAATATGACCACACACTATAGTTTTAGAGCCTTTTATTGTGAATATAGATGCGAGAGTGACTTATAGTAGCTGGATGTGAAGCTAGAGCCCTTTCCTATTTAAAGGTATAACGTTGAATGTTTTAATGTCTGAGATGGCCACCAAAATGTATGCAATGAATGCTATTTCACAGAAAACGCATAACATTCACAAATAAAGAAACTATTCACAAAAGCCAAGGTTATTTTCCATCTGCTTCACCTGAAATCAACCTGACCTTCAGAAACAAATTATTTCAACAGACAGGACTAAGACTGAATGGAACCACAGTCATTTCATATCAGTGCCCCTGAATGCACATAGTTATGCAAGAAAAAGTTGTGTGTGTATATATTTATTTATTTATTTATTTATAGCAGCTGTGAGAAAGGTCTCTCTGTAAAACCTGACAAATGGCATGAGAGAAGATGTATTTATTACAATTTGTATTCATTTGGCAGTTGGATTATTTCATTTCAAAACTGTCAAATGAAAAGAAACATTGCTAAATGTTATATTTGTACTAAATGTTTGAGTAAATCCTAGTCCATGGCCTTAAAAAGACCAAACGTTATTTTTTTAGGCACTATATTTCTATGTTAAACACTAAATGCTCACACTTATGCCTGTTACATGTCAGCAGATTTCAGATCATGTGCTTGTATGCAATGATGGAAAAATATGCTTGAGTTAATGTATCATCAATAAATGTACATCTGACAATTTTAAGTTATAATATGTAGGCTCACACATACATGTCAGTCATTTCTTTCTTGGTTGTATTTGTCCCAACTTTGGTTCAATTGTGCAATTTGTACGGGATGTCTAAAGGAGATTTTAAGGATTCTGCCTTATTTAGGAAAAAACGGAAACGGTGAATAAAAAGCTAAAATAATTGCTGTTTTGATATGGCATCATTAAGAACGTAAATCAATAACATTTTTCACGAGTGTCCATCAAAGTAGAAACAGTTAAAATGCCAAATCATATGAAGCACATTTGAGTCCGCAGAAGACAGTGTTACAATCCAAAGACACCAATTAAAACGCACCCGAGGTCTCCGTGTGCGTAACATCCAAATGAATAAACGGAGCCAAGTGTCAGTGAGAGCCGCGTGAACGAGAGGGCTATTCATCACGTCGTGCGCGTTGACAGCTTCGGCTCCACGGACTCCCGAGTGTAGGGCGAAGGAAGAAGTGGGGGCACTGATCAAACGCGGAGCAATAAGGCGTTTTAAAACCAAACTACAGCGTGTTGGCTTTTTTCTAGTGAGTGTCCGTGGAGGAAGGAGGAGAGAGGAAGAGTGCGGATAGGACACGTAAGGAGGGAGTAGGAGGAATGACGTTTGGACATGAGCGCAACACACGTTCTTTCAAATGCTGTCTGTGGAGCATTGGTAGCAATATTTCAAAGTAAAATAACAAATCAAATATAGGTCTATGTGTTTAATATTGCTTTTTTATGCTTATGGGAGTTTATAGAACGACGTTTACGCGTATCTGGACGCAATTGGAAGTTGTGTTTGATTTAACTGAGGTGTTATGTAAATGAGTCAAGTGCTTAGTATTGTGAGAGACAGAAAGAATGAGAACTGACTGAGGAGAGGGCACATAAGGGTGAGTGTGAAGAAGGACGTTTGGACATTTGCAGGCAACGTAGTCCAAACAAGAGCGTCGGCTGCGTGCTTATTGGGAAGTTACGCGATAATTAGCATTTCAATGGAAAACAGGCTTCCATCGTCCATAAGTGTAAACGGCAGGAGTGAGTCTAATGTGTGGTGGTGTCCATGACATTAAAAGCTCAAGCCCCAGGTGACTTTTGCCGTACGGGTAGGCCTACTGAAACTGCCTATTTAGCCTAAATCGGGACCATCCAAAGTTCAGGTCCTTTTACTCGAAGCAGGCAGCAGCGCGTTGTGAACAGCCTTGTGTCTCGACGTCAGATGCTGTGCGGCAGTGCAGCGGGAGGAGCTCGGACTCTCACTGACGAGGCTCCACTCTTTACTCACACTTCCAAACCCCTAAAAAAAAAAAAACCCACCCGCTCTTTCTGTTTGTTTCAGTAAATGGACGCCTGACATGGATACCCCCCCAGCCTTCCCACCTCCCTCTCCGCCGTCTCCTCCTGAAGCTTCTCCATCCTTTCCCAAGGCTGAATCGGACGCGTTGTGCTGCTTTTTACTGGCGCAGTGAAACCGGACAAGCTTCCCCCCTCCTCCTCCCCTCAATTCTTTCTCTTTGTTTTTCGTCGTTTTCTTTTTTTGGACCCTGAAATGGATATGTGGAAACGACCCAGCAGCTCTCTGTCCGCGCTGATCATGCCGTGACACTTAAAGGGATTTGAAGACAAGACAAGAAAGAGCGACTGAAAAAAGAGTGTCTGAAAAGAAAATCTGGGGAGTATACAGCATATATCTACCTTACGTTTCCGGGAATTTATCCAAGATCCCGCTAAGCACCATGAAGATTACCTCCCTGTTGGGTTTTAAAGCGAGATTGAGGTGCACCCTAAGGCTTCTACTGCTGCTATTACACTGTGTGGGATATTGTCATGGGATGCCACACGTCCTGAGATTTGGTGAGTACCCTGTCTCTCTCTCTTTTTATTTTATTGGAGCTGGAAAAGTTTGCACTTGTTGACAACCCTGACCTGTGGCACAGTGAGGTTGGAACTGAGGTGTGTGGTCGGTACAGAGTTTGAATTAAGCATGAGTCTAAACTTGTTGCTCTTGAGAGAAAATGTAAATGTTTGTTGTACTTAATTGGTTTGAGCGAGAAGAGAATGCTTCTCATTTTATTCTAGTTATTTTGAATCATTCGACGAGCTGTGATTTGTCTCTGTATGTGGTCTATAATGTGAATGTATTTAAGTATTAATCATTTGCTGAGATGAGCCTATGTTTTCAAGGGGTGTTGGACATCAGAACCTAAAGGTTGGTCTATGGTTGCTGTAAAATCCCTTTATTTCCATAAAACCGAAAGCATGTGGCTTTGAGAGAAAAATAGCTGATTTGTTGGATAAAGAAATTGGAAGATATAAAAATAATTGATACAAAGTGTTAAAAAAAGAAGGCATATCGTGTCAGGTCGTGATTTGTGTGGGATGAGTCGCTGTGTGATGTTTCCATTAATCCCAAGGCATATGGTTCAAAGGGATTTGAGGGAAAATAGCTGCTTTAAGCACAAAGATATTAGAAGATAAGGACACGATGCATTAAAAATAAACTGTCAGGTTGTGATTTGTTGTTGAACGTGTCTCTGTGAAAGTGGATGGGTGTCTACAGTCTATATTTTGACTTCTTTAACTGATATATGTGCTTTAATGTTTTGTGTTGTGTTTCCTGATCATTTATTTTGGATCACAGTGAGTGCGTTTACATGCACCTGAGTGTCCCGGCGATGCTACTCGATACTCTACCTGTACACACCTGAACACATCACATCCTGGTTTCTGACAGGCACCGGTGAACTGAGCATGTGCGAGCTGAGTCGAGTGAGGCGCAGCAAAACAAACGCAGCACGAGCAACAACTTTCACACAACCACAAAACGATTTGCTTTCAGAAGTTCAGACTGTGTGATACGTTTGTCCAACACCAGGGCGTTTTTTTTAATGTTTGACGCTGGTCTGTGTGCTGTTGTCTCTGCTGCTCTCACAGTTGCTATTCCACAAAGTTGCGGTGTTTTATTTGGATACTTTCTGTCCTTCTGTTGTTGGAAATGTGGTAAACAAGCTATGTCTGTAGGCTATGCTTCTCTGTCAGTAAACAGCATTACGTTTGTTGTTCTTTTCCCCATACAGTGAATCTACGTTTGACACAAATACACAGATATCAATAACCAGGTTTCTCTGTGTGCACGTTAACACCATGTCCTGAATTAAACTGAGAAACTGCTCACAATCGGGATACTCGAGTACATGTAAACAAAGTCAGTAATAATTCAGAAACATGTTTGTAATGGGCCGTGTGGATTAAATGAAGAATAGCTGCTTTAGAGGCTTATGGTGAGGTAAAAATATATTGGATGTAATATAAGCACTGAGGGACACGGTATGTTCAAAAGAAAGGGATTTTGTTTGACATTTTGTGGATTCCATTTCAAAAAGTCTGGATAAAATACGTTGGACTAATTCAGAGGTGGACAACACATTTTTTCTACAGAGAGTTGGTTAGCTATACTTTTAAAATAAATTACAGTAGAGGACAGAACATCATACTTATATCTATGACTTTGTATAGTTTGTGTTGGTCGGGAACATTGTGTTCAATCATGACTCGCATAAACTATAAAATAATAAGGCCTATAGCACTGTTTTGTAAAGATCCCTGAACAATTCATGAAAGTAGCTGCTTCCTTATACTGTTGCCGACCAGATGATGTTGTAATGATGTGTATGTTCACAGTCAGAAACACTGATTTATAAAAAAAACAGAAGCATTTGAACAAAGTCTGCTGGGTGAACCTGTGCTGTGATTGATTTGACATTTAAAGAAAGTGCTCAATCATTTATTCATTCAGGAACTGGTTTATTAAACGGTTACGTGACAAGGCTGTGATGTTGTATGGCTTCAATATCAGACTCTTGCAGCGTCAGAGAACACCTTGTGCTGTGTTATGTCACATCGTATCGCCACAGTCTTTCAAACGGGCCGTATTCAACGACAGCCTGAGGTGAATTGTGTTATTTCTCTCCCATTCTTATTTTTTTTTGTTAAACGTCACATTATCCATTTTTATTCAGGCCTATGTTTACACTTTCTTCATTTATGCAGTATACATGCTACCTCAAGCTTTCCTTTCAAACTAGAGACCTTGCAAACACTGTTCAATAAATTGTGGATCTCTGTAGTGACATTCAGAATTGTTGGAGAAATAAGAGGAAAATGTGACGCTGCTTTACAAAATACGAATGAATGAATGAATGTTCCAATATCAACCCTATGCCATACCAGCAACTAAAATCTTCTTCAGGCTGAACTATGTAAGAGCATGTCCACTGGAAGGTAAAAAGATGAGGGTCCACACGTTCCATTGGAATGTTTTGTTAATTTAAAATCATTCAGTACAATCCTGGAAATACATACAGTGTAGCTCTGCCTAATGTTGCTCCCCCACACATTACCTGCATCACAGCTGCTGCTTCATCTTCTTTTTCAATCTATTTAGGAAAAATGTGCCTCTTTTTCATCCTCGACTCATCAATATTGAAAATACTAAATGATACATATTTCATTGAGGTGTAAGATGTTCTCGATATGACACTCGAAGCAAAAAAAACATGATCAAACGCCTGTGTGGGAACAGGTGTTTTTTTTTTTTTTTACGGCGAACGTCTCATCTTTAATGTCCTTTGAATGAAGCCTGGCTGTGTAACATATGATTTTTAATGCCACCACCAAATTCCAGGGCGAGGTCAAGGCCAATGACTTGCATCACGCAGAGCAGCTGCTGCCACTGAAATCAAATGGAGAGGAAAGAAATAGGCTTTGAAACCAACTTGAGTTCTTCTTTTAATAACTATTACACGTGCTGGGTGCTACATGATGACAAAAAACAAGTTTAACAATCACACATGGATGTCCCATTTACATGATTTCATTTTGTTCAAGTGTTTTGTATGGATCTGTATAAACGGTCCTTCTTGATTGCATTATGCAGAAATATACATCATTTACATTGATTAAGTGATGGCTCTGGATCTGATTTATACATACAGTCCAAAAGATGATTACATTTAATGGTAATGTCATGTTTAAATGCCAGTCCACCTTATTTTTCTTGGCTCTGTTTCCCATTACATCCCATCAGTGTCCTTTACGTTCAACCTCATGTGACGACAGTGAGTCACAAAGCCAAGGCTACAGACCTGTATCTGTTTGTCTGGAGTCTAGTGGATTGTCTGAAATTACAATATTTTCTCGTCTGGTTCCTGTTGCTATGATGCTTTTATCATCGACTATCTGCTTGTGTGTTGACTAAACAAATCAGCAGGTGGCTTCTGTTGGAGACACTCACAAATCGTGTCATGTCCAGAAACTTCCATGTTTTTTTTTTCTCTGAAATAAACCAAATCTAGCAGTGAACCAATAAATATAAATAAAATATAGGCTTACATTCTCCACTGTTGGGTAAAAGGTCGTCTATTTCTAAAATCTAGTCTTATATTAAACCCAAGAAGAAGATTTAATATACAAATTATTAATAGACAGCATGTCAGGTATATTAATACTTTTAATATTTGTGACTTCCTCTGTTCTCTGTGAAAAGCTTAAGCTAGTAAAAATGAATAGCACCAACATTCATAGTGTTTGAAATCTTTTCTATGCATTTTTAAGGGGGTTTGTTTGTTTAGTATTTGTAATTCATTCCTTCATCTTCCTCCTGCTTAGTCCTGTTAGGGGTGACTGGAGCTGAGCCCAGAAGCTTTGGGTCTGAGGTGGGATACATTTTGCACAAAGGTCAGTTCCAGGTTGAGGAAGTAAGGCAGAGTGTCGGATACGATTTTAAAAAAAGAGTTGTAGCTTGTAGTAAATGTTGCTCTGTCCAGAGACATCAGATAGAATGTCTCTGGTGCATATATACAAATAAACTGGTTATTGACGGCTTTTGTGACCAATCGCTGTTCACAATTTGACTGAGGCAGGGAAGAACCAATCAAAAAGCTGCCATGGTCAGATTTAATTTCATTGCATGTTTAGAAAATAGCAGTTTTCTATGTATCATCAAATCAGTATGATTAATGTAGTTCTATATTCACTTAGTCAAACCCAGACATTGACATCAGCAGTGACTTTCACAAAACCCTTTGACAAATAGCAAGAATGCACATTTAAAAAAAAAAAAGATTATAACTTTATTAAGATTGGATTCAAATTTGTAATTGATAATAGCTGCTTAAAACAATCACCATCTTTTCCTGTGTAGAAATGATGTCCACTGGGAAGTTTCTGTTTGTGTTGTGTATGTGTGTTTATGAATGCTTTTGAAAATATTATACACTGGAAGTACATTATGGAAGGCAAAAAGCCATATTTGATCAGAAATATGATTAAAGCTAAGATCAATGAGGTTTCTGACTTCTCATCTGAGCTTTTTGAATCATTTTAGCGCATCCATAAATGCATGGGTGTATACACCGGCATTTCTGTCTGTGGAACGGATCGTGAATTAGCTGCGTCGGCGCTCGCTGCGGCGCTCGACATTAGTATGAAGGTCACTGTCTAATGGGCCAGATGAGCTAAATGTTGCAGGTCGAAGCTAGAAAAACTCCCTCTTTGGAAAAACAACTCGGAAAGAGCTGCATCTGTCAATAACTGAACTGAAAAGTCGACATTATATCCTTCAGGCTCCAGACGCTTTACATGAGGCGGCGGAAAGGAAGTACGTGGATGGCTGCTTCATTGTGCAAACAATGTTTTTTGACTTGAAATGGGTGGATGTGATGGTCCTTAAGCACAATGGAGACACCTTTTCTGATGTGCACTGAAAATATATTTGAATCAATGCAACTACAATTAAATATATTTAGTTTGCGACCAACAATGCATGTTAACAAAACTCAAACCACCCAATGGGTTTACACGGTTACAAGGTTACACGGTTACACATGTGATGTTGCAACACAACACATGCCAACGTTTTTAGATCTAATTTCCACCTTTTCCAGAATGAATGAGAGCTCTGGCTGTGTTTTGTTATTGGTTCCAAAATAACCAAGCCCCACCAAAACCACAGTGTACCTAGTTATGGACATCAAGTGAAAACAGGGTCAGGCCAGGACTAAGGCAGGACTAGAAGGAGTTAAGACTAAGAACAGGTCATGTTCTTAGAAGGATGAAGAAGGATACCAGGACTGCAAAAAAAAAAAAAAAGGCAGTTGTCAGTGACTGAAAAGACTAGAAATTTACTTGCATTTAATTCAAGAATGTTTCAATACATTTTAATTTTTTCTTCCAGTTAGTTAAAATGTAGATAGAAAACCTTCTGCTATTTAAAAACAAAAACAAAAAAAAACTACTCAAAAAAAAAAAACCTTTTCCAGATGCTTATTCTCAAAGTCTCCACCCTGTACACCGCTGTGTATTCACAGAATTATAAGCTCACTTTAGTTGCTGTTATGGGATAGTTTTGTCTTTTTATTTTTTTTATTTTTTGCTTCCATTCCAAACACCCAAGCCAAGCTAAATCTGCCCAAGAGTCTGGCGGTGACAGATGGCTGAAAGATGCTGGAAAGTTTGACGGAAAGATCCAACATGTTTGCTTCCTCTTCAGTTCAGAGATGACGCAGCTCAGAGACAGAAGGCGTTCAGGAATAAGACATTTTACACAACTTTAGTGAGGTGTAAGGCAAAACAAAATCCAACAGCAAACCATATATTGACATAAATAATACCATAAAATACCTTTTTTAATCTGAAATGGAACGCCAGCTGATGAGGCTTTGCCAGTATGGCTTTGATTGCTGCAGGTTATTCTGTGCTTGTCATATCAGTCCATATTTCCTCAAAGGTTTTGGCACAATAGAGTACTTGGAGTTTAAGAAATGATGATAAAAAGGTGATAAATTGTGCAGTCATTATAGTTTATTCAAAGAGGTATCGATCCCAGACAGTCATACACTGTACTTGTCTTGCATCAGATAAGGAGCTGTGAAGTAAACCGACACAATCCGACTTTGAGGTTTCAGCTCTGGATGTACCTGCGGCGGTGGCGCTCGAGTCTGTTCACGGCCGCTGATGTATGACTGATTGGGCCATAGAGGAGGAAATTACAATCATTGAGCTTTGATGAGACGAATGCACGGATCAAAACCTCGACACCAGATAATAAAATGAAATGGATGGATCCTGCAGATAGTAAATTATACATTCATTGGCGTAAATGTGTTCGGATCCAGGTATGTTGTTTGATAAAGGACTCTAGGATGTTCTTGTGTGAATACAAATGTACAATCAGAGTTAGAAATCCCATCGTTTTATATTGACTGGCACTATCATTGTTCTGCTGGGTGGATATGGTGTAATTCTCTTCTCTATGGCCTCACTTTGTTACAAGAGAACAACAATGAGTGACAATAATCATTCTGAATGCTGGGGCTGCAGACTGTTGGTTTTCCAATTACATTTACTGTCTGTAGTTTCTTGCCGGTTTATGTGATGTTAGCAGAGAATATACTTTTTAAAACAAGCATTCAAGCGTTTTCACTGTGCAGCGAAACCCCATAGTAATAAATAGAACCAATGGAAAAGACAACATTTACATGTTTCTGACCCATCTGTCCAGCCAAATGAAATTTTGTGAAAATGTGACAGGTGTTTGTGTGAAAAAAGGGTAAGTCTAGTGTAAAGCCCAGGGGACCTATAACTAAAAATAGCATGTTGCAGCTTTATGCTTTTGACAAATTTCACCAGATTTGTTCTTACGTCAGCTCCAGACTTTAAGTGGTGTAAAAACAGATTGTGATGTCATTCATAAAACCCCTATAGACATGAAGTTGGAGAGTTTGTGAAGTTCACAATCATGTCAGTAGCCTATCTAGCTAGTGATGCTAATGACCAGAACAGACACAGTAAACATAACACTAATGGACCTAAACCAGGTTTAAACAAATCTATACTTAACACTACTTTGGACACTTATTCTGACAGATAAAGAGTAAATGTCAATCAAGTGGAAGATTGCAATACAAGTAGATCTTTGCAATAATGAAATAAATTTTACCCTACAACAACCCACATACTTTAGTCTATATTTTGGCCTGTCACAAATCACAAGCTGCTAATGAAAAATAGTTTGAATAGTAACAATAAAACAACAACTAAACAATAAACTTTACAGATTTTTTCCTGTTTTCGAAGAATCAATTAGTGCCAGTCTTTTTGGAACCTTCCTTTCCACAACCTTAATCACAGCACAGGATTCCTGTATCTATTCACTTTTATTTTTTTCCACCCTGCACTTGAAAGGGTTACGTCTTCGGCTGCAGTTTTTGCTTTGTTCTCTATTTGTCTGTTATCTTTGTTGTGTCACATTTGTGGTCGCACATGGGAGGTAACACTGGCTGCAAACAACCACAACATTTCCTCCTCATATTTCCTCAGGAAAGATGACTTAGACAGCTTTTCCCAGTTGGCCAACCTTGTTTACACAATCCAATATGACACAAATGCAGCACTGCTTTAAGTAACCGAAGTAAATATACGTTTTTAGATTCTGATATCGAATGCTGTGTTTATCCGAGGGCAAGTGAATTTCTATCCCGTTCACAAAATATGAAATCTTAATGTCGAGAACAATCAATAGCAGAGAACATAAAGCCCAGGCAGAGAAATTAAGCATTATAAAAGTCTGTCAGTAAGGCTCACATCAAAGCTCACTGAAGCAATTATATCCAGCGCAGTATTTGGTAGAAAAGACTCGGCAGCTGAGCATGATTTTAATATGAATCCGAGCGGCGTGTTAAAAGATTCAGCTGGGAATGTTAAAACTACATAACAACCCTCAGGGGAGCAGCACGGTGGAAACTCTACCCACAGCCTCAGTCTGACTGAATGTATGGTTGAACACAAGGCTTATTTGCTGTTGGAGCTCTGAGAGTTTGTTTCTCTGAATGTGTTGTTGTTGGTGGTTCAATAAATCACTGGAGTTAGAGAGTAGTCTTAGATTAGACAGGTGAAAGGGAATTTAACAGGGTGTCATTAATGCTGGGTAAAGTCTAAGTAAAAGACAAACTGGAGACACTCTGGATGTCTTAAGATGAGTGTAACAGTATTTTTAATTTAAGGCCATGCTTCCACACCAGACCAGACAGTTAGGCCAGACTAGGCATCAGGATTATCAGAAAATACTTATAAGTACAGTACATTGTGCAATAAATAGTTTAAGAGTGTGTGTTCTTGGAGGCAGTCAGGAAAAAAAAAAACAACACAACGTAATAGTGACCACTCAGTATCTCCATCGTGTCACGGGGGGAGGTTCTCTGAGATTTAATTCAATGGAGCATTTTACTTGAGGTGCTGTTTTTTGCATTTATGTTTTGTATTTAAATAAATCTTTGTAATTACTAATTTATTTTACTAAATCTAACACCCCAAATAGTTTATGTAGAGTCTAGTGGCATCCCCTTGTTAAGCTGGTTAGATCACCCACTGTAAATGTCCCCTTGTGTTTTTTGTCTCTTGTTTTCTGTTTGAAGTTAGATCTAGTTAAATTTTTGTGTTCTTGTTATAGTTTTATTGTTCTTTTGACCTGTTCTTGTGTCCTTTTGCGTGATCATCAGATTAGAAAATTAGAAAATGCTAATGTTTAGGAAAATAACAGCTGTGACAATACTTTTTTTTAAAAGAATGAGTCCAAACATAAAACCAAGTATTTAATCTCCAATCATACACAGACCTCTGAACAATAATGAGTTTTGTGTCCATGGGCATCAAATTAATTCATTAATGCAATCAGGAAGACATTTATTTAGATTTTGAGTGAACATTAGGCAGCGTGAGGACTCCCCAATGTTTTTTTTGGTCTGTGTCATATTCTTACTTAAGGAGGCCCCTCCCTGGAAGTTAGGTTTTGACAGAAGGAAGAACCAGGCTCCCCAGCAGCAGTAAAGAAAAAACATTTTAATCCAAACAAATGTAAAAAAAAAGTTTTAAAGAATGTGAATGCCACTTGAAAGTAAATTGTATGTGTGATTTATTTATTTATGTATGTGTATGTGTTAAATTACTGAATGAATACAATAAACTGAAAAATGGGTGCTGGATTACCACCATTTTGCTGTTTGGCAGGGTCAGCCATTATTATTACAACCTGTGTTTAATTACATTTACATTTAGTCATTGATACCCCTTCTCTCTGTCAAGGCCAAAAATATACCAGACAAGACATTTATTTTTGTATAGCCCAATATCACAACAACACCCTCCATCAGGGGAAAGAAAAACTCCCAAAGAAAAAAACAATTTGCAAAATTAACCAGGATGTCTATGTAATTATATCAGGTTTAAATAAAATAACTTGTTTGAAGACATTTACAAAAACAGTATTTTACAATTTTATCTTTTTATTTTATGTAATTTCCAAAGTGCTCTTTTGCAAATTTGCATGTATTAAATAAAGGACAATCTTATTGGTCTATACTGCTTGACAACATTGAATCAATGGCGACAGAAAGCTCTACTGGGAATACGTCTATTAGCACTGGCTACGTCTGCTTCCATAAAGAAACAGCCCAAAAAGAGGCAAAGTGAAATGCACATAATTATTGGCAATGCATTCACGAGACACCATATTTTAGCGAGAATAAACTTTCCATCCTAGATCTGTGTTTGTAATTATACAATACGTTGTCTGTTGTTGTATGTAGCACCAGGGTCCTGAAGAAACTCATTTTACTGTGTCCTGCGTTCGCTGTATGTGCTTGAAATGATAATTAAAAGCTTCTTGAATCACCTCAACATGTTTCCCAAGGCTAAGATAATTGTGGGATCACATCATCCTAATGGTTTGCTTTGTTGTAATGTAGATTTTTGCACTCAAATCTCAAAGAAGCAAATTAAAATGTATTACTGCCTTATTCAGCATAGCATACTGTATGTGGAAAATGTAAAACTAATTTCAGTTTTTTTATATATATATAAAAGGCAGATGTAATGATCTATACGTTAGCTATTTAGAAGTAAGTTAATGTATAAATACAGAAGTTACCTGAAATCTTGGGTAGGTCTTTTGACATTGTAGGAAGAATGCATCAGAAAACATTTCTTGAGTCTGTTGCAGAGAGTTTTTACAAAAAGCCAAATTACGACATCCAGATAATAGCAACCAAATTAGAGCTGCCAGATCACTGAACTGCTCAAATTGTATGACAGCCGAACAATTTATATTAAACGACAGATTATTTATGTTGGGAAAAAACTAATTAGGAAACCCCATTATACTAAACAATAAATGACAACCAAATTGATCTGGAGGGAATTCAATTAACCCCATGGCTCTGAATAGAAGGAGCCGCTCAGGAAAATGTTGAACAAACAAGGCTTTGGCTTCACTGTTAGTGTTGCCCAGAAGAGAAATTAAATAAACTACAATGAGACTCCTCCGTCACAATTTAGTTGACAATGGCTGCTGCTTGTTAGTTTTTTTTTTTTCTAATCCAAAAGATATTTTAACAGAAAGCTGCTGCAATAACTTTTTTTCCACTAATGCAACCCGGATAGCAACACGAGCTAATTAGCCGGACGGCCACAAAAACTTCATTACATACAGTATTATGATTAATGACTTTCAATGGGAAAAGATGGAACTATATGTGCCATAAGTTGGGAATACTTGCCTAAATTCAACTCATTAGTTTGAATGTGCAAATGTATTTTGTGTTGCTAAAGCATGTTCAAAGTTTTTAATGTTTATGTTTTCATGTTCAAGATATAGTTTCAAGTGCATAATGTTTGAGAAGGTAATTTTAAATACAAAGTGTGACAGCTGCTAAAAATAATTAAGTTTAAATGCTCATTCTTAGACAGCACAGAAAAATTGCGTACAATTAAGACCCCTGTTTGTTTAGTTGGTTTTGTGAAGAAATAATAAATACTTTACATTGAAAAACAATTCTTAGTGTCACCATTTTGTTTTGCTGTAAGATAATTTTATATTTTTGGCTTTTGTTTTTCATTTATTAAGACATAAAAACAGTAAAATATATTGGCAGATGAGACTTCCAACAGTAACAACGTAACTTCATACAATGACTAAACACAGTCTTGACTATTACATGTATCTCCTGGTCCTTATTGTCCATATAACGTGTATAAACTTAGCAAACCCGCGGCTAACTGACAGAACACACGCCACATTTGAGACTGCAGCAGGGAGAATTTGCAGCTTCCCCAGCAGCACGAGAGCTCTGTGGTGCCTGAGTGTTAGTGGTAATGTAGAAAGCCTTAGCTCATTGTCCTCCTTCATGCTCCTCCACTCCCCAGTCCTATTCAGCCCGCTCTCACTGCTCTCACTGCTCCACAGTCAAATCCTCACGCTCAAATGGATGATTTTCCGGTAATTTGTTTACTGCCTCTACATCTTCCCTACTTGAATTAGTGAGCTGAATTAGAAGTGTTGGAAGTCAAGGTTATAGAGAGCTAGCAGCAGAGTTATTTCAATTAGGAGTGTGCTGGTTGAACTTCATTTGACCCCAATCACAGGAAAGTAATCTAATTTGATGAAACTAAGTTAAGGTGAAGAATTCTTCAAAGGAGGGTAACTTAAAGAAGTAAATTTGTGTACTTGGCTCTTTTTTGGAGGGGAAAAGGGCGATTGATTCTTGTGATATTATTAGTCATTTTACCAGAAAAATATTCTTGACGCATATAGAAATAAATTATTAAAATATCTTCTATTCTCTTCTCAATCCTGGTACCTTCTGATGCTTATTCATAAACACCTGTTCCCTTTCTGTGGTTCCTGAAAGGGCACCCAGTTAGTGACAGCTTGGTTGAAGTTCAATAGAGCGTTCTCAGTCATGTGACTTTTTCTTGGTTGGAAAAAACGCCAATACTATCAAGATTCTAAGCACAAACACACAATTGTCCCACTAAAATGACATAAATGTGGAAGAAATGAAACGGATGTGGCTAAAAATGAGCACAGAAAATTTTCACTTTTCATAATTAAAATGATAAAAATGATTGCCAATGCCTCTGTGTCGGGAGTTACATTGGCCTTTTTTACAGTGAAATTCAATAATAAACTTCAAGACTGGTTGAGTGTTTATTTTTCTACAAAGAAACTTAAGAAAAATATATTTTTCTGAATTATTAATACCTTTTATTTAGACTTGTCTTTTTATGTTTGTTAGTATCCACTTTTCTAGTAGAAATTGATTTATTGCCTTTCTAGTGTTAACGTGAATTAGAGGATTATATACTATTCACAAACTGTCATTGTTTTTAACATTTTGTGACTAACTTTTCTTGATAATGTCTACATTTTATTTTCCGGCTCCAGATTGTTCAGTCCATTTACTTTTATTCACACAACATTCACAAAAAAACTAAGTCAGTTTGCAAATCTTGTCTCAGTCTTTATTTGAGAACTTTTTCTGACCTCCTAAAATCCATTTGTGGATTTTTGCTTCAATCAATTTTACAATAAACTGTGGACAATTGACCTTTAAAACTTAACAGTGATTCTTTTTCTACCAATTCATATTACACGCTTTATGAACTTCTGTAGTTTGTTATTACGACTAGCTAGAACCTGCGCCTCTAACATTGATCTTACTTTAAATATGGTAAACTCTGGCTCTATGAAGTCAAGCTGTCAGCAACAAATATAGGACAAGCAGAATGCTTCAGCTGTAGGAGCACTAGGCGACGTGAACTGAGCCCATTAGTCCACTTCTATTTACTGCCAATAAATGGGACAAATATGGAAACAGGACAAACACGGACTCTCAGTTTTCAGAGAATATGTGCTGCAATCCCAAACCAATAACGCTGAGCTCAGGCGTTTATATCTTTAGCCTGAAATCCAGTGCTGTTCCCCTTCAAGTGCCTTTGTGTTCATTAACTATTCCTACTGTAAAGAAAAAAAAACAAAGCAGCATATACTCAGCACTTCTTCGACTGGAAAGTGCAAATAAAGGTCCCTCAAATATTGTGCGCCATACGAATGCAGACCACAGCAAACAATTAGTGGCACATGCGTCAGGCCAAGCAGTTTATCACAAGAATATGGAGGCTACAGCGGGCTTTTGTGTGTTGCCAAAGCATTCATTCTTCAGATGTCAAACTGCAGTGACAGCAGAGTGGTGCATCTGTCGCTTTTTCACTACATATTAATATACAATGATGCAATGAATCTCAAGCATTGGACCATCCTGTGGGTATTGGAAAAACACAGATGCATGACAGAGTTTTCTTTAGTGGAAGTATTTTTCAGTCAGAACTGGGCATATGGTTATGTGTTTAGTAAATGTATGTGTAAGTCAGTTTATGGAAAGCAAGGTATCACAGTTTCTTTAGAGAGAACATTTTACAAAGAGAGATGGTGAAAAAACAAAGGAAAGTTAAGTAATGAGTATAATTGAAGAAGTCACTAGACCACAAATGTTAGCAATTAGACAAGGCTCTAGTGTTTAATGTATAATCCTAATGCTTCACTGGCCATTTTTCAATTTTTGGTTGTTTCTAAAGACAAATTAAAAACCCACCAAAATCCCCAGGGCCTCAAATCCTTTCCAGTTTTGAGTCCTGGCTTTAAAGGAAGGGCCACGTGTTGATTGCATGTCAGGCTTGTGCTCATGTGGGTTTGCCAGTTGTTTTGATAATTATCCAGTCAGTGCACATGAGTGAGGTACTGCAGCAATTTAGGGCTTTATGTTGCTTTTTCCTTTAGCTACAAACTATTAACGTTCCCAGCAACAAAATTGTCCCATAACAAAAATATATTTAGAATATGAATCCACACAACAACTTGATAATTAAAAAAGAAATGACCATAAAACAGTAAAAGTGACCACCATGATATTATAATGCCCTACAGCCAGTCCATCCAGCCTGTAGTATTTACTGACTGCTGTATCCTCTGCCACATACTGTTTGTCCTCGTAGGGAACTGGCAGTGTTTGTGGCCTAGCTGGATTTCTGCCACTTGGGACCGAGTGCAGGAAACAGGAGCTGGAGGGCTGCAGCTCCACGGGGCGCCTCCGAGCACCAGTGACAAGTCGCCACGGCAACAACACAGCGTTTACTCTTCAGATGTTTTCACGAAACCGGTTGTGTCATTAGACTCATGGACGTATTCTCAATAAATAAGTGTGTTTTATAAGCTGAACTTTCTTGATTAAAAGCTAAACAAGGCACTAAGAAATTTTGTTGCCATGGAAATGTCATTTAAGTGTCTCCAACTGGAAAAGAAATGTGAAAAAAGAACATGGCTCTGGACTAATGCTTTCTTTTAATAATAATGATTTAACAGTGGGTTATGTTGACTGTTGCCATGGTAACAAAGGTTGTGAGGTTACTTAAAGTCTCTCTCTCTCTCTGGATTTTATACGATTACGACGGCAAAGTGTCCAACTCGAAACGAATATGACCAGCGACTTTATGCGTTCACACTGTGCCCTTCCAGAGGCTGAATGTGTTGTACGGCAGCATCAGCAAGAGTCAACTTGAGAGTTTGTTTAGAAAAAAAATTAAAACAAAAGCAACAAAGTCAGCACATAGGTAGACATAGCCATAGCTTCCCTCTATTAAAGGATATTATAGTACAGTTCTTATTGGTCAAAGCAGGATTCTCTAAAAGTTTTTTTTAATTTCGGACACTGTCATATATTTGCTGCAGGTAATATTTGATCAAAAGACCACCAATTAAAAGCTATGAATAATTGTTTGCCAGAATCACAGGGTCTGAGAAAGGCTTTATTGCTTTAAAACAATGCAAAAAATTAAGAGAATCTAATTTTCTAGACAGCATAGGTTAGCTCACAATTACAAATCTGCACAAAATGTTTGACCTGGATGTTTGACCTGGATGTTTGACCTGGATGTTTGACCTGGATGTTTGATGTAGAACATAGTACATATGGTACTGAAAATAAATATATGGTATGTTTTTTTTTTTCCTATACTACCTCTGCCCATTCTGCAAACCGTTTCTGGAAACCTTATGTAGAATTTGATCAGATTTCTTTGAGTTGATGTAAAAAAAAAAAATCACTGAACTCTTGACTCTGAGACATCTGAAGGGAAGCAGTCTTTTTTTTCTCATCTATTACCCTGCCATTATCCAGTCCTCAGGAACCTGTTTCCAGCCCATGGCCATGTTTGTCGAGTCGGAAATAAGTTTTCACAGAATGGCAACACTCATTCTATCATCCTTCATTGAGAGTAACTCGAGCATATGATGTGTCACTGACTCTTTTTATGCCCTCGGCGGCTCAGGACACATCCTAGCAAGACAGCGCTTCCCCTTCACTTGTTCTTCCACTTTATGATGATTCCTACAAAGTCACTGCTCTTTTTTTAAACGGATGTAGACTGCAGAGGTCATGTTTTATCACAACAAGGTCCTGTATTCCTAAATGACCTCTTTCTTGCCACAGACATATAATATTAATACTCATTTATGCTTTTAAGAACAGTGACTGTACTTTTTTTTTTTACATTAATTCATCCAATCCATTATCAGCCACCTTTCACTTAAAAGACACCAGCTCCGAGACTCACTCCATGCAACACAGTTTACGTTATGTGCCTTTGGTATTCAGCTTATGCTCTGTCTGGTTTTAGTTTAAAGCCTCATTCATTTTGGTCTAGACTCAGTTTTAAACTTCCATGTTTTTAGTCTTGACAAAGTTTTGACTTGATATTATTTTGGTCTTGAGTCGATTCCTAAAAGTCATGTCTTGCCTTGGTCCTAATACACTCTGGTCTTGAACATGACTTGGATATATACCACACCATCTTGTGGTTTTAGTGATCTGCCATGATACATCTTATATTTAGAGCTCCTGACTTAACCACCCAAGCACTTAAACCCCTGGTGTCACTGCTGTTTAAATATTGGACCGGTGCATAAATAAAAGTGGATGTCCTCGGTTAAAGGGCACTACGCTGCTGCTTTAGTCGCTGTTGTTGGTTAATTTCTGCTGTGACATGTTCTTCTTTTGTCAGCTCATGTCTGGCCTTATTTTCCTCACTGCTTCTATAAAGAATAGGCAAATGAAATATTTTACATAAATTACTTAATTTGCCTTAGTGCTGCCAGTCTAAATTATCAGCTTCCTCAAATTGAGTTTAGCCCTAGTGGCTTTCGGAGAATTACACCATGTCTTGGCCCACAGCCAACTCACTGCTGGTAAATATATTTAAATCAGGACTAAGCTGCTTAAAATATTTATATTTCACTCATAGCTAGTTTATAGAAATGTGAAACTATTGCAAGCTGGCAAAAACTCTTACATGGATAAAGGATAGGATGAAACATTTCAATTTTTGAGCCGGTGAGTAGCAGTGAAGCGGTAAAAGCTCCTGTGCACAGCGTGTGTTTTTCAGATATGGCAGGCTTCAGATGCTCTGTGACTCCTGGTCGAGGAAGCATATGTCATGTTTCTCTCAGCTCCATGATACATTTAATATGTTGAATTGAGATGGAGAAGACGCTTCTCTTGGGAGAGGAAGAGAAAGTGTGTGTGTCTGCTTTGGCATTAGTCAGTAAAGCATGTTTATAGCGCCACAGCTTAGCTTCCCAAATGTATCCATGTGACGTTTCTGCAAACCGCTGATACGCCTTTCTAAGTCTTCTTCTTTGCAGTCATTATTAGTTACTGAGTGTAACAGGAAATAGGCCTCCATTTTAAAAAAAAAAAAAAAAAAAAAAAAAAAGACAACACAGGGCAATGTATTCAGACATATTTTAGAAAGCTAGTATACAATGTCTACCTTCATCTTTTCATGATTGTAACATTCTGTGCATCAGAGATTGGTCATAAAGTTAGCCATATTCAATAGGCTTCAGCCATAACTGTGTGCTGACACCAGGTCTGAGGTAGAGGTGACCTGAGGAACAGCGTGACGCACCGAGACTCTCTGTTCCCGTCCTATAGGAGAACACACCGAGGACATAAGTGACCAGATCTGTTCCCGTATCGCTGCGGCCGTAATACGAGCCAGGACGTCTCATGACACGCCGTCCTCTGTCCAGAACGCTCTATCCTTGTGGTTTGTCCTACACTTCAGTCACAGCTGCATCTGAGAACACAGCTACAATAATCCCACCTGAGATCATGTCTCTCCTCTTTGACCCTTTAAACTTGATGATTTAAACAATGTGGCATAACCTTTGCAATGATCAAGAAAGTACTACATTTGCCCAATGGTTACAAACTTCTTAAGAAAGCTTTTATTATTCATTCATCATTCATTTTCTACCGCTTTGTCCCGTTAGGGGTCGCGGGTGACTGGAGCCTATCCCAGCAGCTTTGGGCCTGAGGCGGGGTACACCCTGGACAGTGGCTTTTATTATTATTATTATTATTATTTATAATAATAATGTTACATTTATTTACTATATAACTACTATAACTACATTTGCAAAATTGTCACAAAAGTTGACACTAAATTTATCAGTCATGCAGACGGTGCTGGGTCACTTGTGTCTTTAACAATCAACAATCTCACTGTGGAGTCTGTGGGAACTCTGGTTCACTCCTACCATTTAGCAAAAATACAAATGCAATGGAGACATTAAATTATTTTTTTTTGTTAACCTTGTCACAAGCGCTAAACTGTAAATTTAGTCTTGTCTTGATAAAACAGGCCAAAGCAATGTAACACATGAGCACAAGCCTTAGCCAAACAGCTGTGCTCAATGTGAGTGTTGTGTACATATATACGGTTGCCAGAGGGGGCGCTCCGTTTGCCTGGCGGTCTGGGGATGTCTCTATTTGCGTGTGGGAGACAGGTGTTTGGGGAGCAGGGCTGTATTTATTGTGAGTAAAAGGCCCCTGAATGAGAATGGCAGCGAGGCCTCTCCCAGTCAATAACTAATTTAGAAAGGGTTATGAATTAGAATGATCTTGCTGAAGGGAAGGTAGTCTTGGGCTTGTATCCTGCCTCCAGAAACCGGAATAATAATCCTCCAGGAAAATCGATGGCACAAAAACGCTGCGCCGTGGGGACAAATAGCAGCACCAGCCCCTTTTCTGCACCACACGTCTCTTATCTGTCAATCGAGTGAAATTCTGCTGATACGCCATAAATCCAATTACCTAAAATGTCATATTAAAATGTGAGAGCGTTTAGTTTGGCTCCTGAACGGGGGCTGATGCTTCCTCGTCCCAGGGGCTGAGATTATATGTCAATAATGTCCTCGGTGCCAGGGAGCTTCTTTCATTAGCTTGTATTTAGATTGAAGTGTCATCCATTTTATGAGAGCCGGCTGCTGCTGCTTAAGAGTGTGTCTGTGTTGTTGCAAAGTCACATGCTTCCATAGCTCTCTGCCTTAAGAGTTGTTGGTTCAATAAGTCAACAGGATCATGTCATGGTGCATAGAAACCATCCCAAACATAGATAAATATATATGTAAAGTTATCAAGTGTCACTGAAATCCCCTAAGCCACTGATAGACTTACTTCTATTAATGATTAAAACAGTTTTAACAACACTTTTCTATTTATTAGTGAGAAAACCCAAGTGTAACTTTTTGAATATTGGTAATGTGACATTTAATAATATTATTTTTTTTTCTTTAATGGAATTGGGCCAAACACTAAGTCATCTCTAAACACCAACATCAATCTGTTCAATACCTTTGGAAATGTATTACATTATTTAGCTCCTATTTAGGAAAACCACTGAGGATCAGCTCCACAGTGACAAAAGAAAAATAGTTTTAAAGGCTTCTTTTTTCTTTACTGTCTGTTGCTGTTTTACTTTTGATTTGTTATTGTCTCTTGTGTTGGTTTGACAAAACAGTCCTCGATTTAGAACTCTGAACTAATTTGATTTCTATTACATTTGCATGCAAAGTAGCTAGTGATGCTAACAACCAACCAAAGAACAGTGAACTTCATAAAGCATTAACGAGATACACAAAAACATAGCTGACCATAACCGTGGATAAGAGGTTTGCTTATGATTTAATCATTATTTTGCTCGTCTTTAAAGATGGCAGCAGGACACGGTCTAACACATACTGTGGGATTATAAAAATCTTAACGTAGTTGTCTTTCTGAAAGTCAATGATCGTTCTTGCTGACTGGTTTATAATGTTCAGCATCTAAGACCTTCAGACTAAAGTGGTATAGTGGTCAAACCTATTAACTCAAGTGTTTTAAAAAAAAAAAAAATGAAAAATGCCCCTGCTAGAATGCTTTATGTGAAGATTAATGCTTGACTATGATCTGCTTTTTTCACACAATAAAATGAATAGAGTATGAAAACTAAAAACTGAAATAAAATGTAATAAGACTGCAACGACTGTGTGTTGTATGACTGATGCAACCCACAATCTGCCAAATGTCTTCCATGAAGCTGAATGGATAATTGATAATGGATAATAAACTCAGACATCCCATGATGCACTGTTGCTGTATATGTTCTCAAGTCAGTGGAGCTTAAGCTTAGGTCTGACCCTGCTCATTGTGAAGGGTCACAGGTCAATTTTTATACTTTTTTAGAAGACAAAACTACATATTCTGGTCTACATGTTCACAAAGCATGGTTTAGGCTACCACACAAAAGATAAGTTTGCCTTTGAAGACTTGATGTTCTTTTTAACTTTGGAGATATTTTATTTGTGATTTGCCTCTTGACACTTTGACATTAGATTGTGTTGCATTATTTGTGCATTTAGAGGTTCTTCATAGATACTGTAAAACACTACGCCTTTACGTTTAATTTATGCACTGAAATAAGATGAACTAGAAACACAGCCTTTAACTTTGTGATTAAAGTGGCTAAGAGCACTTCAAATAAAAAAAAAAAGAAAATTTAAATGTTTCAGTTCATTTACAGCTCCTTATCGCTGCTTCATTTTGCCTGTTTAAATGGATTTTGCAGAGTAAAAATATCCACATTGTTAATCCTGTCTTTAAAACTCTATCTATATTATCCAGGCTTTGGGCTACAATTTAGTACAATGTCAAACCTGTTGGAATCGTTCAACAAATCTCTATTACGGCTGTGAGTCAGAGTTTCGTTGAGCATTAGATAACGATGATGATGATGATGATGATGGTTTACTTACAAGAGCATGAATATAAAAAAAGTACTGTCTGTGAGGGTGACTCGAAGCAGAGCAGCAAGTGATGACCAACGTGAGGTTTTGAGGTCATTTTACGGGATTCAGTGTAGGGGAATCATGAGGTAAGGTCTTATGGGAATGCAAGGCAAACCTCGGGGCCTGTGTCACACATGGCTCAGTCGAGTGGCTTATTCTGACTTTGTGACACAGATTAAACACTCGTTGGCGAACCTGTTCAACTGCACGTGCACACAAATATCTAATTATCCAATCACACAAGGCATTTTAGGCATATCAATAACGTTGGTTAAAATGGAGAAGATAAAGGGAAAAAAAAGATTACATGAATTTAGGTTCTCCTTCCTTTGTCATTTTTTTATGTACGCAAATTCAAGAAAAATAGACTTTTTGTGTTGTGTGTCTGAAAAAATAGAACTTACTTACTACTAAGGTAGAATGGGAAGACCGGTGCATTGTGGTTGGTCTCAGATTGGATGGACTTTTTTATTTTGTTTACACCACTTTTTAAAACTTCCATCTTACATCCACAGAAAGATGTATGTTTTTCACTCAGTGGTACCTCACTTGTTAGCTGCCATGTAAAAATAAGTAGTTAAATCTGTGTCTCTAATTTGGCAAGTGAGTGTTAATTTTTATGATTTTTTTTTTTTTGTTATATTAGCCACATCTGTGAATGTTGGGCTTACAAAGTAACTATCTTAGCTAAATCAAATAAAGCAAATGTTGCCCCTAAGCGTTTGTCATTTTTGGACTGTTGTCTCATATCTCATCCCATTTATCAGGTACTGGTCTAGCTTTTAAAAGTATATTATTGTCTTGGTGTCTGTTATTGGTGTCTTGATTACAACACTTGAACGGAAAAAACTATGCTGCTACTGAATGGACCAATTAAGCCTGGAATATACTTGGGCAGAAATTAAGATCGCTCAAAAAGTAATGAACACATTGTGTTTCTCAATTCTCACCAGCTCTGTTCTTCATAAACTCAGGACATTATGATGTGTATTGTGTTAATGAGTCAGTCTTACAACAAAGAAAAATGTTGTGGAGAAAAAATAGCCAGCAGGCAATTTAAAGCTGACAGAAACATGATTATGCAGAAACAGATTTGCAATTCCACACTGTGTGTTGTTATTAATGAGATGCCTGGATTTGTAGCACATTAGCCGCACCTCATGGACCAATAATTATCAAACGCTGCCTTTTTTTTCTCTGTTCGCTCGGTGACTGTATGAGCACAGCAGGAGTAAATGAATGTCCGTAGAGTTGCATTCAAAGACATTCAAAAAGAAAAGTTGCTTGTTTAAACTCTGAGACTTTGCTGACTGTGGATAAAGAAACACTTTAGGCCTTTCTTAAAAGTGCTGCGACATCACTACCAACAGAATCAGTGGTTGTGGGTGGCAATTTTACTTCTTCAGTGTGTCTGAAACACTCAATAAAACTTTTCCTTTTAAACTAATTCCTTCCCCTGTTCTTTTGATGTTTTATGTTCACAGTCCAGGTTTGTTAGAGAGCGTCTTTTGAGTTCCCGTCCTTACAATACTTAAAGCTCCACTACCTGATTTTCGGTTGCTGTCCCTGCCTCAGGTTCTACGCTCTCTCCCAAAAGCAGCCGAGGGACCTCTGTTGCTTCTCTTTGGTTATAAAAATTAAACCAGATTGATTTTTACCTCCACAAAATACTAATTCATAACACCAAACTAAAGTTTAGAGCTTAGAATTATCTTAGTTGCAACTTTAGCGTCAGGACGGTAATTATTGCCACCTTATTAAACATTACGTGATTGGTCTTTTTTGAGCTGTTTCTATGTTAAAAGACATTTTCAGTTGAAAATACAGCGCTCCAATATACAATATACAATATACTATTTGTGGTTTAAACCCTTTTCTCAACTAGAAGAAAACATATTGGGTACAATCTGTTTAAGATACTGCTTTCTCCCAAAGTAAAAATTGACTCTTTAAGGTATGTTTGGTGATATAGTAATTAAAGCTATTCAGATATTTAACTTATCATTGGTAAAAGCCAACACAAAACAAAAATGCAAAAAACACTGCATTAATTCAGAGAACACCATCCAAGAAACAAGCATTGCACCCAATGTTTTGGTGCGATGGTGGTTTGATCAGGCTTGATAGGGATTTAAATAATTGGAAAGCAAAAAAAAAACTTACTTATTATATTTGTAGACTTTCTATTGCCCATTCCAACCATTTTATTGTACCAGTGTTTGGAAGCAGGAGTGTTAGAAGCTGTATTGATTGATACTTACTGTGGTATTGATGATTTTTTTTCCCACCATTTACAAAACCACAGAACAAAAAATAATTTTCAGTTGTTTTTAGTGTCATCTTGTAAAACTTTTGAGTTAAAATAAAGTATCATTCTGCTTACATTTTTTTTCATATTCTCCTCTTGTAAACCTTGAATGGGCCCGATGTGGTACTGTGGGGAATGCCATAGTCCTTTAAATTATAATCTTATGAAAGTCAATAGTTACTAGTTTGTTCTTGGTACACCAGCATTATCCCGCTATAGCCCTCAGAGTCATGGAACAGAATTTAACCTTGATATATGACTCACTAGGAACAGGTAGTGGTTGTTACTTTGCTTCTTCTGATCTGTCCTTTGAAACTCTGAAGGAAATGTCTGCCATCAGTTCACTGTAACTCTTGATTGCCTCCTATGTTTTGCTAGAGTTTGCGCCGACTGTGTTTACGCGTCCCTCATCCGTACAGCTCTGATTTCCCAAGACGTCTCGGTCAGGCCTCATCGCTTTCAGACAGCAATCTCTACTTAAAGTCGAGGAGGAGGAGGAGGAGGAAGAGGAAAAGGAGGAGGAGGGCTTTAGAAAAGAGGCAGGCAGCCGCGACACGATGAAGGTCAGTTGGGAAAAATTTTAGAAAAATATGAAGACATTTTATAGAGGAGGGAGGCAAATAAATAAAGGATGCTGCCTTTTGAATTAAAGATGAGTGTAAACGGCACTGGGGATAAGGACCGCTCACAGTTCATCGGGGCTGGTCAACACTCACTTTACCAGCCTTTAGGGAAGAATACTGTTTTATGTCTCTACTTTAAAAATAATGAAGAAAAATAACGGATAAAATGGTTGGCAGCAGACATTGGTTGATTTTTCCTTTTGTATCATTGGCTTATCTTCCTTGTCGTATGTCTATAAATTCTTGTCTGTTTTAAGAAATTTGTGGTTAAATGTTTGTGTTTTTTGACCTTTTGTGCACTGCTTTTATTCCTGGCAGTATTTTGTGCCACCTTCTTTCTACGCACCTTTTCTTAGCATTAAACCTGTTACTAGTGGCAGATTTTGCAGTCCCTAAATTGTAGTAAATGCTGGGTCCCTTTTCTTATCTATAATTTTGGCTTAAGTTGGATGCCGTAAACACTCTATTACTGAGGTGATGTTGGGCAAATAGATGGTGCCAAAAGGTCACTGTAATGAAATAACAGCCAGATGAATAATGTGTAGAGCTAGATTTGTACTTTTTGTTTAGTTTTTTTGGTGGTAAGTCAAATATTTGGCTAGTTATAAACCTTAATAAATTGTTTTAATCCCCTCATTTAATACTCATTTAATACTCTTAGTTAATGTTTTGCTCTCAAAAATACAATGGTCAAAGATGGATGGTGTAAACTGGTCAATTGGATTAGTTTCAGATGTGTTTAACTTTTTATCAGTTCTACTAAGAAGAGAAAGCTTGTCTGAAAACACCATTGGTCCGCTTTTTGCTGATACAGTTTTTCAAGTTTTACTTCAATGTGTTCTCCGCCAAAAACATCTCAAATTGACATGTCTTTACATCTTGTCCTGTGTATGTTTCCAGCTTTGCCATAGATGTTACTTGTTTGAATGTGCCTTGTCTAATGAGCTTTTCATAAAATGCTACAGCAACAATTTTAATGCCGTAAACTGTTAAATATGCTGGTATCTTGCATCAACATAGGTAGGTGCTTTGGACATTGCTTTGTAATATTATCCCAAATTGACTTGTCTGCCAACAATGACAATAGCTTCATGTTTGTTATGTTATCATTTATGTTATGTTATCACTTAGGTAAACGCTGATTGTATGCATGTTATGTAGACATTTGTTTACTGGCTCAATCAATCAATTTTTATTTGTATATTTTGCATTGACCAAGAAGAAAACTCCAAAAAGTCAGTCCATAGTGTTGATATCGTACACAGCCACACATGCTTCCCCACACTTCAAAAAGCCTTCCTCTGTGCAGAACGTCAGCTGCTTCTCTCTGCGTTCATCTGCGCTCACTTCAAACACTTCTTTTCCAGAGGAAGTATACGGGCGGATGAGCTTTACAATATCCTGACTGTCGGCTGGATGTACTCAGACACCCCTGTTACGGTCAGCTGAGCTCGCCGCTTTTCCCTGCAAGCCCGGGATATTTGTTAACCTCCAAATACAAATAGTATTCACAGGGGAATTGGCAATTTTAAGCATGTATCCAATAATTTGACTCAGGGAAACGTTGTTCAACAGTAAAGTATATGGAAAAGGTCTAATTTAACAAGCAAGAGGGCGATTTCCTTGTGAGGGTTACAATTACCCTAATTGAAAAAGCTGGACATGGATTGAATCTGGCAGTGTAATTAATGGACTCTTTTAGAGGCTTCCATTGAAACCTCTGTTCAGTGCAATACTTAAACACATGAGTGGGTCTGGTATGTGCTGCATGTTGAGCTTAAATCTACAAGTGTTTGGGGAAATACAAAGGAACATAAGCTTAATTTTTTTGGTTGGAAGCCTTTTTCCTACAAAAACGGGAAAAATCAACACTTTTACAACCTCATAAAAATATTGAATGGATCGATAGATTAGCAGATGTTGTTTATCATGGTATAAGAAATCAGAATAAGCTTCATGTTGTACTGTTACTGAAACAAAAATACTCATACTCACTGCCAGTTTAGTTTAGATCATAAAGTCTTGAGATGAAATGTGTAGATACTGTAAAATCAAAACTGACCACTGCAACCATACTTCTATGAAAATAGGTTAAAGCCATTTTAATTGATTTCAAGTAATTAGCCCTCTTTATGGTTATGTCTGGGATATTGGTGTCATTTTCTTAATCGTCCATCTGCCCTAGTTATTTTCAACTAGTTTTTGTGAAAAAAATCATGATGTTATTTTTGCCAGGAGATTTTAATGTCTTAGTCCCGAAACAGCTTTATTGCTAAACTGTTCAGATTTATTTGGCTAAAGACACTTGTGTAGAGCCTGTACTTACTGTTTTACGTTGGGTGTGCGTAAAAGAGAGCATGTAAAAGAAAGGTCTGAGCAACTGATCACCTTTTGATAAATTGAAATTGTTTTTCCTGTTTTAATGTAGTACAATCCTGACAAAGGTGTGAAATACAAAACCATAAGGCTGTACAAAATTTGTGATTAGGATTGGTTTAATTTTTTGTTTGCACTGCCAAGCTTCCATCACTGTAGACCGGTGACCCTACAACCAGCCTGGCCCACTGGAACCGGATCTCTTTATTATTCTTGCATTATGTATATTCCACACATGCCCTTTTTAAAAGTCAGGCAAACGTAATAAAGCAGGAAAAGTTCAAGGGAAAACACCAAGGTACTTTCTTGAATAAATGCCAAACTTCTTGACTACCCCACTGCAGTCTTCTCCTCTATGAAAGAGAAGAGTACTACTAAAGCATGTTTGTGGGTGTCCCTCTCTTGTATCTGGTTCTCTCCATCAGCGTCTTGCTCGTGCATCTGTTTCCTGCTGAATTGTAAGAGTGTGAGTGAATATTTGCATACTGTATGTGTGTGACTAAGCCCATTGGCACAGTGCAGTGTTACAGGATGCGGATACTCATTTTGCCTGGCTGTTCCCAGCCTCTGTGAGCTGAGTTTTACTGTGTCCTGCTGCTTGTAATCCTCAGAGCTGTCCCTGGGGTAAAGCAGGCGATGCTAACAGCGGCCAAACTGCAGGAGAGGACAAGAGGTCAGCGTGTCCTTGCTCTACCACACGGCGTCCAATACAACACAGTGGGATCACGGCGTACTGAGAGGAAACAGGGCACCGGGAACGTCTGGGGTGGGGTGGGGTGGGGTGGGGTCAGTTAAATTGTGAGGTGGAGTAATGTTGGGTCAGATTAGAGAGTCCCACAGAGAGGCTGCAGGGGGCAATGCACTAACAACATCCGGGTTTGGAAACTCCAACTAGGAGATCCAGGAGGCAGAGTGGAAATTTCCCAAAACACAGAGACATTTTCACAGAGAATAGTGTAATAACTACTTTCCTACTCACCTTTTTCTAAAGATACTAATACTGTGTGGTTCATATGTTTAAAAAAAGGTTAGCATGCTCAGATTTTGTGTCCGTTTAGGGCTCCACCTCCCAGACCCACTGTGCTGTGATTGGTTAGCAGACCAAGGATCTTCAGGGCTACATTAAACAGTTTTTCTTCATACAAGAAATTACGTTTGATGTGATACCATTGGCGTGCTTTGTCCAGATATTGTATTACATTGTTTAGTTTAAATCCTCTCACTCTTTTTCTTGCTGTACAGTTTTTATTGCCCTCTCTGTCTAACAGCTGCAGTGCTCAGACCTCTGCCCTCTTCTTTATGTCTTGAATGAGTCTGACTCTGTAAGTGGCACCAGGTCATTACACCCGGGATCTTAACATTTTCATTAGGAACACGGATGACAATTGGACACTAAATTATTCATTCTAAGCTGTCAAGAGGGCCAACCCATGGCATCTTGCTCCTTTGCTTTTGCCCTCTTTCCCCTAAAACTCTGAGTCCTGTTAAGAAATATACAGCTAAACCAACACATTTTTGCAAGCCCTACAACAACAAAACAGTACAAAAATGACACTGAAACTGCTATTTTTTATTTTTTGTCATGTCTTTTCTTGATAGTGGGGGCCGTAAATGTGACATAAAAAAGATTTTCTTCTAGCTTTTCATAGACAGGATGCTTTTAAGAATCACATCAGGACCTGCATCCACTGCTAACTTCCTGAAGTCGTACTCAGAAGTGATATTTGATCAGTTTGGAGTCCAAACATGTCTAGCTAACACTTAAACACTGGTCTGTTTAAAATAAACCTTTAGGAGAGTCATGAGAAAATCCCAGGTTTTGTGTCCCCACTGGTGTTTATGACGATGGGAAGCAAATGGTTTTGTTCTTAAAAGTTTTATAAATGCAGGTAATTTGTTTAAAATAGTTATGCAAACTAGTGGCTATTAATGTTTTTCTATGTTACACTTGAGTCCTATTGTTCACCCCTGACTTTAAGTGTTCTTTCCTAAACATAATTAATGAAGCCAGTATTTTTAACCACCTATAAGCACACTGTAACTTGGGATTTTTTTAGCCTGTTGAACCTATCACATGCTCACATACACATGGGACTGCTACCATTCAAATAAGGGATGCTCCCATTGACTGTTGACTACATGCCCTGTCAACAGTGAATCAATGGCGGCCAAAGATCTCACTGGTAAAGTGACCAGAAAAACAGCACAAACGGAAAAATAAGAAATTGTGAAAGTAGAAGAAAAATCATTTTATAAAAACTTCGTAATAGGATATAATAATGTTCAGAAATGTAAATATTATTGTTTTTTTTTTTTTCTGTAAACATTAAATAGAGATATCAAATGTGGGAAAGAAGGTTGAATTAGATACAGTGAACTGTGTTCCAGAAGCGACTTGTGTGGTGTACAATCTGCAAACAGCCCAGGGGAGAGTCTGGGTACCTCATTCGGAGGTGAGAATAGGCATCGCGGCACCACCGAGAGACGGGAGTGTTGGCAGGTGTCCCATACTGAGGGGTGCGAGACAACCCCACGGTGCACGTAGCGGTGGAAGGACTAACAAAAACACAGGCTGGAGAGGTGTCTGTTTAGCTCGGGGATTTGACGGTGACAGGGAGGTCAGACAGAGAGTCCCAGGACTAACTGAGAAAAGCTGGGTGATGAAACACCACTGATGAGCGCTGTCCCATTCCAACACGTCCCTGTACCCAAATGACAGGACGCTTGATTGCAGCGACTCCCAAGACAACAGCAGCACCATAAATAGATGCAGGCTCAGTGCTCCAACAAGCTGAGAGAGAAACTGGATAAAAGGATCGATCCAGGGGGCACAAGTACATGTTGGTCTGTTATTCACAGGTTTGTAGTGTCCACATGTTTAGTAGATTCAAATATAATGGACTTAAAGTAACCCCAAAAAACATCATAAAAAACATTTCCATAAAAATAACTTAAGCAACAGTAATCTAAAACTAGCTGTCAATTATAAAGTTCTATGCATCTAAAAAGTAAAAGGTTTTGGATGATGGCAGCTGAACAAATGTATATATTTATATTTATATTATATTTGTTATCCAAAAAATTTAAATTACTGGGATTTTTACTTTATTCATAGGACCCATCTAGAGGAATCCAATTTGAAATGCTTTTACCATGAACATAAAATCAATAATTACAGACATTTTAACACTTGAAATGGAGGTGTTAATGCGACCAAATGCATGCCATTTATCCAGTAACAACTCCCAACTGTATTTATTATATTCCTCAAAGTGTTGTCTCTCAAAATAACTTGCGTTTTGAAAATTAACTGATTTTTGTACATTTCTTCAAATTGCCCCTGAGAAAAAAGCCACGTAAAAGAAATATTACAAATGATTTATTATTTTTAATTTAAACTCAACATTTAAAGAACTTGTTTTAGATTATAAAGTTTATCAGGTTTTGGTAATAGCAAGAATTTCTCTCAGCTCAACTAACTTTCAGGAGTGGGAAAACTTTAGACTTTCAGAGTTTGGTGGCAAGACTGATAGTCTTGTCATTTTTTTTTTTTTTGTGATACTTTAAAATAATATTACTTTAAGTAGTAACAGTATTTTAACTTCACTAAGACTTTGACTACTTTTGTCTGCTTTTGGAAGGTGAGATGTTTTTAGTTTAGTTGCAGGGCTATTGTGACGTCATTGTTTGAGATAAATATCTTTGCGTTAAGTTGTTTATCATGAAATTTCTTGCTTTATTGTAAATGAGACCAACCGGGACAGGGTTAAATGTAAGACCGGAAACTACTCCGAGCTTCTAAACACACTTTTCATCCATGGCTACAAAAGGTCATGTATTTTCATAACAACCATTTTAACCTCATAAACCATCTCTGTGTATGTACTCCGCCATCTTTCTGACGAGGTCGTGCGCTTTATTACCAGATGCACCGCGCTGTCCTCTGACTCAGTACCAGCTCAGTCATAAGCCACCTTGCTCAGATAAATAAAGGTTAAAATATGATGCTACAAGCGGCGCTTCCTGGGGCAGAGCTCAACACATCAAGCACAGTACACTGCACACAGGTAAAACAAGGACACGTCTACTCTGTGAGCCAGCGCCACAGTCACCAACTGTCTGTGAGGAACTAGCTTTTATCTTCGGAAGCTGTAGGAAGAGATTTGTACTTGGGTTTCGTAACTCAGTTTTGGAGAGTTTCTGTGACTCACTGGTGCCAGAGCCTCTTGTTCTTGTTTGACCTGCTCAGGAGGGACTTTGCAGTTTGGGTTTTTGATCATTTGTGTGGTCTCTCTCTGTATGAACTTTGTATGGTGTATGGTTTATAACGATTTCTACATTAGTTTTCACTGATTACGTCCAACTTTTTTGAAATTAGCAAAGTTTATAACATGCAATAACCAATGGGAACGTTTGCATGCATTATTTGACTTTTAGAATATTACGGTAGCATATATGGACTGAGTTTATTATAAACAATTCTTTAAAGAGAAGACTATCTTTTTGTAAAATACATAATACTTTGACATACAGTATATGAAAGATTATGTTACATTATTACAAATCAGATGTAAACAATGCCATGTCTGTTTTTATTGCTTCCCACAGGATGCATTAGTCACCTCCCCAACTCCAAAGACTACATCTATATTACAAAATATACTGTATGTAGAATAACGTTTTTAAGTTCTTCTGTGTCACAAGAAGATGTTGACTTATTTTTTCCTGTGAAGGTTGTTTGTGTTTGGTGCACAGAAGTGGCATGCTTTGGAAAATAATGTTTTACTTTAGACCAGTAATGCCCAAACACTGTGTCAAGACCCAACGGTGGGTCAACAAAGAGTTTATTTGGAATCGTGCCTTTTTTGAGAAATGGGTTAGGTATAAATAGTTAAGCAAATTGGTTGTTTTCTTGGGGCTCAATAAGCAATGGACTGCTGTATTTCTCTAACCTTAGCTGTGATTCTTGATTAAACCAAACCCTAAACATTACTTTATATTGTTATAACTCCATTTCCTACAAGTTTCGTTTTTCAAACACCAGAAAATGCTAAAAAGTACCTCGGTTTACTTTCATGCAAAAAAGTCTAAGATCCGTGAGCTTTTCTTCTGCTGCCGTTTCCCTCTCTTTGCCTTGTGAGCAGAACCTCCAGAGGCCAAGGGGCTAAAAAAAGGAAACTGACGGTTTGGCCCTGGGCTCTTTCTCTTTTAATAGGCCTGGTTTTCCTGGCGGAGCAGCCACGAGTTCACCTTGATGTCACACATCAGCGGCAGACTCGGGGCTCAGAGCTGGCCTTCACCGCTTTAGATCTTTCACTTAAACGGGACGACGTGATGAGAGAGGGGTGGTTATTAAATGAAGGGGAAGTCAGCAGATCCTGTGACTGTCTTTTATTCGCCATGTTCCACTGTTAAAATCGTAGAGACAGTGTGGTTTTATTTTATAGTTTTGCCGAGGACATACTCAGCTGATGGGGGTACAATAGTAGTATAGACTGCAAGATATTAGTATTTGTAAAGTGTATATATAGTCAATGGCCTTCTGTTAACCCAATGAGAATTTGAAGTTTGAGTTTTGACTGTCTAAGGCCACTGTCGTTTGGGTTTGAAACTGTTGTACATCATTTTGACCCTCTGAGGTTCCTGTAGTTTGAGTTCTGACCCTTTTGAAAGAGTGTGGTCTGCTGTTTATGAGAAAATGCTATTGTGCGCTCAGACAAAGCCAGTTCTTTATATCTCTGTCAAATGACAAACTATTGTATCCTGCAACAGAAGGACAAACTGTTAAAAATACAAATGCCCTGACCTTTGACTAAGCTGGGTTGACACTGCCACAGTGCAGGACGAGGAGAAATATGGGAAAAAGAAGAAAACTTTAGGTACAATACAGCATCCTTCAACCTTCTTCATGGTATTAGCTTTAAACCAATCAGCTTTAAATGTATAAAATGAAAACTTTTTTTTTTTTTCATTTATGACTTTGGTTGGCCTTCAATATCCTATGTTATTACAGTTTACAATGTAAGCACTTTTTGAATTCACTCCTGATGAACTTAGACTCAGCCTTGTGCATGTGCGGCGCTGTAAAGCATCAGGGATCATTGCCTTCAGCTGTTCTCTGGAGAAACACACACATGAGGCTGAGTTAATCTTGACTTTTCCACCATCTCATCCCTCTCTTCTCTCTCAGTCTGTCTTCCTTCCTCACTCGCTGTGATTCAGTCACTCGCTGTTTGGACAAACACTTGACCCAAGTGTCCAGCGGGCCAGACAATCGATGGCAAACGCCCATGGCTAAATCAAATTACTTCTGCTCTGTTTGTAGCCAGGGATGAACACAGAGAAGAAGAAAAACATACAAAACACTGTTATTTCCAGGGTCAGTGATTGTCTCCAGGAGGTTTTTCTTCACTCTTCTTCTCTCTTTTCTGGGTCTGGATGGACAGATGCCCTGCTCTGAGTCACAGCATTTATGTTGGTGTTTGTCAAATGAACAGTGTGACTTAAACAATGATACAAAAATATTTGCATTTGTGAGGAATAAAGACTTGTGTTTTAGAGCTGCCCAACTGCCCCATAGCTACAACGCTTTCAGCCAACATCGACTCATTTTGTAAATATAGGCTTGATGCTGGTCAAAAGCCATAATCCGTTTTGAATGTGACATTTGTTTGGAAATAATTGAGTAAAGGAACTCTATAATGTCTTTACACTAAGCCCACTTTTTAAAATTTTCAGACCAGACAACAAAATGACAACAAAGTGTCCTGACTTAGACAGCAGGCTCAATCTGATTGGTCATGACGACGTTAACGTTGTGACAGAAACCAAAAGCATGATGGAAGTAGGACTCAAACTTATTCTTTTTAACTTGTGGTTCAAATTTAATAAAGGCTCATTTATATATATGTAATATAACACGTAATATGCTTTAGATCAATGATCCATAGTGCCCAAAATACACAGTATAACAACACAAAGACGACAATTAAAACTGCGAAGTATGTTTTTCTAAGCCTAAAGTTTAACCTCAACAAAAGGTATTTTTTTACTTTCCAAACTTTACCTAGACTACATTTCAAGGTTCCTTTTAAAAGAAAGTTATTCAAGTGAAGCCATCTGAAGGCCTTTTGAATTTACATAATCTAATTTATGATCACTTTATGCTTAAAAACTCCTGGTATGTGAGCAGCAGCTAGTGTGCGCTCAGTAAAATCGAAATATGACCCTTCAAATATCCGTTCTTGTTGTTACGGCACCTCCCCTTAGTGTTGCCCCAGGGACGTTTTGCTTCTACGTGATGCAGGGTTCAGGCCTCCGATATTAAACTATCCATCCCTGTGTCTAATGGAGTTATGGCTGCCCTCTGCTGAACCTTAAACAGTTTGTGGCAGACAAAGAGATGTGATTAGTGTGACATTTTTGTTTGCATCATGTGTTTTGTTCTCTGTCGGCAGAGCTCTTTTCTGGTCAGACGGACAAAGACCTTTAAAGGGTCTCTGGGGATCATTTAAAATATAATGAACACTGACACTGAATAAGTAGCATTCTGTCAGACTGTAAAGGAGAAATGAATGATAAAATTGTGACAAAATAAGCAGTAAATAGGCTTTATATTTAAGCTGACATCTTCCTTACTGTTGGATCCCAGTTCGTGTACTTGTGAAGAAATTGGATGACATATTCAGTCAGGGTTGCTTGATTTGAGCATTCTCCTCAAAATAATAGCTTCAGATTCAGTTTGAGTGATTTCTCGACATAAAACAGAGGAACAAGTTTCTGTTTGATTCACAAAGTGTGCTTGATTTGACAGATACTCTTTTTATCTGTGAGACAGGTAACTGCAATATGTTCGCACTTGAACATATTAGTATCTAAAATAGTTATATCAGCACAAATTCTTAACTCGAATATGGGATGTTTATTGAAGAGTAACAATAACATCTGGGTTTGACACAATATTTGTCTTTTTTATCCTTTAGTTGATAAAGTTACCATCATTTTGGTAAAAGACAGAAAAATAAACTCCACCTTGTGCAATCATTAATTCAATTTACGTCAGCAGGCTACGCACTCATTAATCCTCTTATTGACTAGTCAGCTCTCCACATCGGTGTTGGTGTATGCCTTACATTTTTTCTATTTTCAAAGCCCTCTACCTCCACAAATATTCATGGATGGATTTTTAAAAATTATATTTTAATGTGACAAATAATATATGTGAAAGTAAAACAAAGGGAATTAAAAAGTCAATTTTTTTCCATTGATTTTTAAAATATTTTAAAATGTTGTCTCAGTAGGTTACAGTAGTTGTCAGTGGCTAATTTTATTGGACATACAAAGTACTTATTTGAGGTGAATACTCTCCATTACTGCTTTGGTTAACAGCTAAATGCAATAATCTTTACAAGAAACTGATAGCTAGACATAATTGCTCAGTGACTTATTTAATCTTCTTTTAAATTGCAAAGTGATGAGTTTTGTAAGCCACAAACATTTCCAGAGCAACCCTATTTTTCTCCCATTTGCATGACATGAAAGTAAATTAACCATACCACATGATCTTTTTGATGTGATGAAACCCTGCTTTGAGTAATTCAACAGTATTTGTTGAGTTTATCTCTGGTGAGGCTGTAGTTTTGGCTTGAACATTTAGCCTTGAGCTACCTGATCTGAGAGCAACATGACCACATTGACATCAACTCTTTTCCTCTGTCAAAATTTAGAAAAAAACATCTAGACTTGGATATTTTGAACCAGAGGAAGAGAGCGGATCTGCTGCAAAAGGTCATGAGCGGCTTAAATCTTTCAGTGTGTGTAATAAAGTCAACAGTATCCAGCTGACTGTGAAAGGAACCACACTAAAGAGACCGCTTTGAAAAGGAGACTTAGCATTAACTGCTTTTGGCCAAATATAGTTTATAGACTGAGAATCAAATAGAGCACTTAATATTTACCCAACTAAATGTGAGTGTGTTGGTCAAATGAGATGAAAGGGAGTGTTTATGGCCTGCATTTAGAAGCATTGCCAAAAGGGTATGTAGTATGACGTGTACAGGACCACCTTCGTATCCGTTATGTTTTATGTTCCATCTCCGTGGTCCAGTGGGTGGACTGCAGACTTTGGAATGGAGGATAGAAAAATGGAAAATGAAGCTTGTCTTGATAATACAAGAAAGAAATTGTCTGCTTTAAGTAAAAATGTGAGATGAATGATAATATATGTGCAAACAAAATATCTCAACATCCTCTTATATTTAAGAGGATGTGAAGAATTTAAAGATGCACTGCCTGCTGTAGAATAAATGACAGATAAGTGTTTATGTTTACAGTTTTTTTTACCAGTTCCAGAATTCTTTTCTTTTTGGCTGTTCCCTTTAGGGGTCTCCACAGCAAATCATCTGCCTCCATGCAACCCTATCGCCTGCCTCCTCTTCTCTCAGACCAGCTACCTTTATGTCTCCTTTCCTACATCTGCTTTTGTCTTCCTCTCAGCCTTTTGTCTGGCAGCTCTAACCTCAGCATCCTTTGACCAATATAATCACTCTCACTTTTCTGAACATGTCCAAACCATCTCAACTTGGCCTCTCTAACTTTGTCCCCAAAACATTTACCAGTCCCGGAATAAAATGTAATAATTCTACTGTAGTTTGATTTACTTGAGGCAAAGCAAATTGACACAGAATAAACTTCTGAATGCAATCATATTAACATACAACCAATCAGAATTAAGGACAACACACGCAGTGCAAAAACAATCAGAGATACAAAGCCTTGCATATAGTCCACAATACTTTATGACTGTTTAGGCTGGATTGATTTCATTGAATTGGAAGGAGACCCAACTCGCACAGCTCAGAAAATGAACGGGTCCTGCTGGCCAGCCTAGTTCACGGGGATTTCTGGGACAAAGGTGCACCTTGTGTTTTAAAGTGTTTTTATTTTGATCAATGTGTAAATTTGGTATGAGATTCTCCCACTCTTTTTCTGTTTGATTAAATGCCCTACTTTGTTTTGACTTTCAAGTTTGTGGCAATGTTTTTACATGCCCTTGCGCCCTCTTCCATTCTGCCTCACGTCCATTGTGTTTCATATCTACTTTACTATGTAGAAGTAAGCCAGGCAGAACAGAGAAGTCTGTCCGTGGCTCTTGACCTTTGCAGACCTTTCAATTAAACAAACTAGCCTCCACATTTATTAAAGCAATAAGAAACAAAAAACACCATTAGAGAACCTTTGATATCGTTGCTCTGAGGCAGTAACCACTAACAGCGTTGAAGATGAAATACATGGTTAGAGTTCAACAAGGACGTCTAACAGCCTGTAAAAGCATTGTCGCTCTGGTTTTCACATCCGTCTTCCACCTGGGCGCCACAATGGCCTGCCGCTAATTGTGTTATTTTCCACAATTTCTCCCCCTCACCTCTTCCATAATAACCATTACATGTCCTATTAAAAACCCTTCCCTCCTCCAGCCTAATTATCACCAGCCTCCGTCGCTCTCTGCCCATAATGGATGCCAGGAAAAATTACGAGCTCTGGTGCAGAAATTAGTGCTTGACCCAGAGCCTTCAAACTGAGATGATGTCGTTTACAGTAGAACAGAGAGAAATGCACTGGGTCTGTGATAATGGCGGGGTGTCAGACTTTACACTCGCTCCTAAATGTAGCTTTGTAATGTTTTCATAAATATGGATATGTAGAAATCATAGGGAATATCTTGATGTACAGCAAGAATAACATTGGGTTAAAAAGTGCTTTTTAAGATGGAATAAAAATCTACAACTTAAAAATACTTAAAATTGAGATTGAGTATTCATAATTGGGTACTAGCTGAAATTGTGCCTCTTTACATTAACGTTAATTCTGTTTAGAAGATAAAAATCAATTATCATACACATTAAATACAGTTGGTTGTTTCTTAAAGCAACGCTGAGTAACTCTTAGCCACTAGATGGCGCAGATCCCTCTATAGACTGTCTGTGTTTGTTTTCAAAAGGAAACTATCCAAAACCGGCAAGTTTGGAAGAAAAAAAAACTGTCTTCTGAAACGGGTCATTACAAATACATCTCGATTCCAGTGCATCAGCCTCTTTCTGCTTCATGTGTTTGAGCTGCTGAGCGTGTTTCTCACGTGACAGGAATTACATATCCTTTATATCGGAGTTTTCTGTCCCTCTGACGGGACTGTGTAAGTGTGATATGTAGGATTCTACCAATCAGTGTCTAAGACTTATTCAATCAACACGAGAACATGTCATTTTGAAAATTAAAGTTACGTGATGCTACTTGCTAAATGTTACGCAGTGCTATTTTAATGTTGTATTTATTTTAATCATATTATGTTTAAAATGTAACAATCGACAAATCTATTCTAAATATCTAAAATATTTAAAACATGATTACTCACATTTACCACATAATTTACTAAAAAAATATATCATTTTAATGATGCCTTTAGACAGTATTTTCTATACATCTGGGGATATTTTCAATTATTCAGATCATAATCAAATATAATGTCAAGAAAAACTTCATCTGAACATAGTTTTATTTATTTATTTTTACATTTTACAAACTAATTAATTGATCTTATAAATAAAATGTAATACTTTTATTCTTTGATTTATTTTGACTACAAAGTGTTATAGTGGTTGAGATTGTGTTTGTGATCAAAATTCTGTCGCGTTTGGCACAAAATATTTCCTGTCAAAACAGGAAATAGTAACAATAATTCCCCGAGACTGGGTTGGTGGGAGGAGTCACTCTTTGATTTCCCTCCTTTGCCTTTTAACTGCTGCAGAAATTGAGGGATAACTCCAAAAAAAAGGCTGGTGTCTCTAATCCAAACAGAGCGACAGTGAGCGGTAAAGGATCAAGAGAGAAAGCAGGGAAGAAAAGTTACTCTCATCATCTCTCAGCATTCACCGAGCACCATTACTCCAAAGTCTCTTTCCTGTCTTTTCTTCCCCGCAGCATTTGAAACGCTGTTCCGGTGTTCACAAAACTACTGCTGTGGGAATTGGGGCTGTTTCATACAAAGAACCGGCAAACTGAGAGGAAAAAGCAGGAAAAAGATCAGCGTTTAGTGACTTTTATCATGAAAGTGCAACACCAGAATAAAACGGTTATATTTACTATAGATGCTTTTATAGCTCTGGTCTAATCACCATAATTAGGTTGATAGTTGAGTTGACTTTGTGCTGTGTTACCTCTACAGTTTAGATTACAGTATTATAGTATAGATTTATATATAAATAAAGATTTGAGTTCTACAGAATTTGTAATGCATGTTTTACTTCGATTGGTCTATTTATTTAAGTTTGTTAAAGGCTAAATAATATACTTGTGTCTAGTTACTGCTGCATGTGCCAGTTTAAACCAGACATTTAAATACACTGTATAAAAAAAAGACACAACCTTTTTTCTCTCACTGTTTTTCTGTTTAAGGCCAGTTGGGATTACCAATATTATTCCTATTTGCTAAATGCCAGAATAATGAGAGCGAGAGAATTGTTCTTAAAGAATATTTTATTAATTTCTTCAAAGTCAAAAGTTTTCCTACATTTCCATAGTATTTGGTAGCAATGCCTTTAGACTGTAGGACTTGGGTCAAATGTTTTGAGTATCCTTCCACAAGCTTCTCACAAAGGTTTGCTGAAATTTTTGGCCCATTCCTCCCGACAGAACTGGAGTAACTGAGTCAGGTTTGTAGGGAGCCTTGCCTGCACACACCTTCTCAGCCCTGCCCACAAATTTCCTATTTTCCTTGGCCACTCCAAAACATTGACTTTGTTGTTCTTAAACCTCTGTGTAAGTATTTTATGTGGTATGCTTGGGGTCAGTGTCTATTTGGAAGACCCATTTACGCCCAAAATGCCATCTAAAACACCCCAACAACATGATGCTGCCACCCCATACTTCTTGCTTGCAAAGTTCCCCCTTATATTTCCAAATGTAACGATGATCATAATGGCCATAAGAGTTCAGTTTTAGTTTCATCAGACCAGGTCTTTTTTGTTTATGTATGCATTTCCAAACTGGAGTAATGGCTTCTTCCTTGCCGAGTGGCTGATCCAAAAGATCTAAGGGACTTTTCCATCATAAGGGAAGCTAGTATTAGGGGGTCAACTTTGTTTCATTTCCTTTCCTGTTCCTCTTCTATGTTGTGATAAGCTGCCAACAGCTTGAGTCATAAAGTTGTGATTGATGTTTTTGTGGAGCAAGTTTAATGTGTGTAATTACAACAGCACTAACATAAGTTGGATCAACATAAAACTCTTGACTGAACTAAATAATGTCAATAATCTAATCAAGCTATGAGCTAATTTCAGCTAGGCTACTGGATAACATATTGACTCACACTATGGCTTTTATTATGAAGCTTGATGCCAGACAAAGAAACAAATTAAGTTCTTAGAGAGGTGTAATCTTTAGGAAAATAGCTTAGGTACTTGCCGACCTTTCCCTGAACAAGCAGTCTTTAGCTTAGGCCTTAACTTGGTCTCACTTTGGCTTCTTGTTGTGTTAACATCTCACATTGTTGTGTTGTTCATACACTCCAAATCTCACTTAACAAAGCTTACTCAATGTCTAAAATCATCCCTCTTTTCAAGTCTAAAAAGCAATTGCCCAGTTCATTTTGTGGTACTGGAAATTCTAATCAGTGTGTAGGCGGCGAGAGGGTTATAAAAAGACAGTGCACATCCTCTTGAGATTTGGCCACGGGGCTCTAAGTACTTCGTCACGTTGGCTCCAGTGACGCGGGGAGCCTGGGTGTCCATATGTCGGAGCTGGGGGCCTTGAATTCTGCAGAAAGCCTTATTAGCATATTGCTGGCTGCAGGACATTAGCCCCATACTTGTTTAAAGGTAATGAAGAATAATGAGAGAGTGAGTGCGCGGGGATCAGTGTGCCATCTGTTACCTGCTCACTTTGTCCTGACAATAAGCAAAAAGCTGGAAACGCTCACAGTCGTGCTGATCTGTGGCTTGTTTTACAAACTATCTCTTATTTTCTGTCCTTTGGTTGTTTTTGTCTTACTTTGCCTGATTTACTGAATTACTTTAACCCCAAAACACTGACCGTTTTGATGTAACGCTTCACCTCTAATGTAGGATTGTACCATGGGACACTGGATTGTTCCACTCGACCCAAGACTAATTAAAAATTAAAGCATGCTAAATTAGTTAAATTAGGTGAGCCTGGATTTAATGTAATGCATATTAATAGATCAATCATTGTCATTGTCTTGGTTCAGTTTCTAGATTCAGTTTTGAACATTATCGAGACGGTCTGTCTGGGTGGGTGCGTAGTACATGATGTCTAGCTACTTAGAGGAACATCTTACAATTCACGTTGCAAAGAAAGCTGCCAGACTTTTCATTAGTAGTTGGGGCATTAGGGTTATGCTAAAATGTTTTATTACTTCAATAGAGAGATATGGGGCCTGTTAGTTTATCGCTTACAAACAAGAGGGCCCTTTAACCCAAGGCTTATTAGAATGTTTTGTTGTTGGTTTGAAAGGACATTTAAGAAACTGTATATGTTTAATTAAAATTTACACTGTCAAATGGCAACAGAAAAACGCATCATTATCACAATCTAAAAACTATTTAAACACATATTTAATAAATGAATAAGCATTTATAAATAAAAAAGCACAGCGGCTAGTTCTAGTCTGTAAATGTTACATTTTTACAGTGTCATTTAGAGTTCTGTAATATCATAACAGTCTTTTAATGCCATACTTAGATGCATTCTAATGCTTTATCTACTCCTTTTTCTACTCTTAGTGTATATATCTCATTTTGTTGAATCATAACACATTTCTAAACTCATCTATTTTCCATTCATTGCCTTTAGGGGTCCCAAACATTTGTAAAATCATAAAGTTTTAATTTTTGTGATTACCATATGATATTAAGATTATTAAAGCCTAGCTAATATTGGTAACAATATGCTATACAAATTGTCAAAATATGGAATATAAGAGCTCACAAACTTATCACAATCCATTATAGAAGTGAAATATCAAATTGAGCATTTGGCTGCAGTTTTAATAAACATACCTTAGCTTAGATAGAAAATATGATAGTAAACAGCAAAACTTGTATTTATTCCAAATGTCTTCTCCACATAAAGCTGTGTTGGTGAGTGTAACTGCTGCCAAATGCACAAAGAGCCTTCCTCTGCCAACTATCTGGCTGTCGCTTGTGTTTTCATGGATTTGTCGTCCTTGGGGGTGGACAGAAACAGCCCGGACGCTGCACAATGCCATTCGTCTCGTCTGATTTCCATTCTTGCCTGTGAGACGCTCACTGTTGAAAGTGCAAGGGGCCATCATTCTTTTTCATTGCCGTCGTTTGATAATGCACCGTGGACTAAAAGTGGGTTAGGTTCTCGGGCTGTTTTCTGAATATTTATGCTCTTCTGTAGCAATATTACACAGCAGCTCATCCGCAGAGGGTGTAGATGGGATGGGATTTGGCTTTCAGACATTCATTTTACAATTCTAATACTGTTAAAGTTATTATTTAGTTTAAATTGCCAGAGCTTTGTCCCAAATGTAACTGGTAAAGAATGAGAATGAATAACTGGAGGAAGTACAGTTAGAGCTGACATTTTGGCGATGTTAGTTTTGTTACCAGGTTGGGTGAAGCTCCATTGCAAAAGATGTCTTGAATTTTTTTTTTTTTGCAGCGCTTATAGACTGTTGTATTATCTGATGTGCGTCCATAAGATTCACGTTTTTGCGGCATATTTTCCTAATTTGTGTGAAAAGTAAATTAGGTCTTTAACTTCCACACAGTGTAGCTCGTTTCCTCTTTTATATTGTTCTCTCCTTGTGGCACTGCTGCTTATTCTACACATTACTCAATGTATAGCTTAAAGCATGTAGAGCAGTAAAGATGTCAAAACAGTTTTATGTCCTGCTGTAGAGACATGTCCAACCTGGCTAAGCGTTTTATTTTACAATCTTTATGGACTGATGCAGTGGATGTGGGACTCTACGGATAGTGTTCACTACAATCTAGCTCTGGCTTTAAACCAAGCACCTGGTTATTATTAGCGTGTGGCCTTTCCTTAGGCTTGTATCAACTCATAATAATAATAATAATAATAATAATAATAATGGATTGGTTTTATATTCCACTTTTCAAGGCTCTCAAAGCACTTTACAGAGTCCAGTATTGATTCACTCCACAGTCACACACTGGTGGTGGAGACGTGGCAGCCATTTTGCACCTAAGGACTCTCCAACCTCCAAACATTCTCACACATTCATACGCCAGAGTTGTGGCACTGGAGACAAGGCGGGTTAAGGGACTTGCCCAAGGACACAACGACAGTATGAACTGTGGGGAGAACCACCATCTGTTTAAGGGACAACCGCTCTGCCACTGCGCCCCAAGCTTAAAGGTTTGCACCCATTCTTCTGATATGATGACATACTTTAGAACAACTCAATCAGACCTATACTTTACATGAAAGTAAAGGATGTCTGAGGAGAGTGCTGGACTGTTAAGTAAGTGCTGAGGCATAATGCCTGTACGTTTGGTGTTGAGCCTGGATAACCCTCTTGTTTATCAGACCATGCATGGTGTTAACTTTGTGTGTAATCCTCCAGTGGGCAATACTGAATGGGTTTTTGTTTGATTGCTGTCTTGCTCATTACTTGCCTTTCCAATTTGCACTTACGTATGAACAAATAGGCTTGTCTTTGTGCTTTACTCAATGGCCTATTGTTGCTTTTACATTTATTGTCTGACTTAAGCACAGATGAAGCAAATTGTTCCCGATATGTTAATGGTCACAAGAGTTAGTTTTTGTTTTGTATTTTTTTTTATCCATTGTGTGCAGAGTACAGTGAGAAGAAATAGTTTCCCCTTGTGTTCATCTCATTTGTGATCGACAAAACCCCAAAGACAATGGCAAGAAATGGAAGCACGGTGGTAATTTTACAGAGATGGTGTAGTTAGCAGGTAGATTCTGTGGTTGCTGCTCGTACTGTCTTCATCCATGGATGCATGCTTATGGTGGATCCAATTAAACTCGCTGCAGACATGAGAAATGAGCCAAAACAAAATCAATAACATATTGAGTGCAAATTCTAGCCTGCTTTATTTTGGTCTAACACTCGAACACATACAGACATACAGGGAGCAGTAGGAGCTGAGAGTGTTAGTTAACCAAAGGCTGGTTTAGAGGCAGGGAGGTGGTGAATATTAATGCCAGTGCTATTGATTGAGGGCTTGCTTTTGTAGTCGAGACAATAGTAACTGAGATTAAGTCAGGTCCAAACCAGAGTGTCCCAAGACTGAGACCAGGTAAAGGAACAGGTACCAGAGAACAGTTCAATAATTGAATGTTACAAGTCCAGTCTCACACTAATGACAAGCTCATGACTCACTCATGAAACCTGTTGAAGGAAGGTGAAGGGAATTAGGGTTAGTACACCGTTAAATGAAAGGGAACAGATTCATCAAAACTAAAAGTTCAATAGTGCAGCGTTTAATGGCACAAATATTTCAAAAGAATTTCAAACTTCCTTAATTTTTAATCATATCAAGGTTTTGGTCTGCTTTAGGGTTGTTTTCTTGATTTTTAGCACAGTGTCATTCATTTTTGTGGTGGTCTTTCTTTAGCTGTTCTTTTTATTAAACTTCTACAACCCTTTTTCTTTCTTAATTTTTGAGCTGATAGAAATTTTGAAGTACCCTTATTAAACTTAAACTTCTGGGTCTGATCCAGTGCCTGAAAATATGTTATAGCTTAAAACTCTGTTGGAAACCAAAGGAAGCTTTTGGTTCCTTTACTTTCTGTAACTACTACTGCCAAAAGAGGACAATTTTAACCCTTAGAGACAAACTGAGCCAATAAACTGAGCACTGCCTTGTGTATTGCTGACAGTAGATGAAGACAGAAACTATGAAATGGAAAATTATTTGCTTAAATGAGAACTGTGTATTTCATCTGCTGTTTTAGTTCTTTTAAAAAGCTAAATAAATGTGTTCAAATTGTGTTCAGATCTAGTCAAGACCTTTAAGAAGTATTCCTTACAAGACCAACACCGATCTTAAATGCTACAACTCAATTGGGTTGTCTTATTTTATACCCCCCGTCTTCTCTCTGTCCAGCACACTTTATGGAGCGTCCCGTCTATGCCTGGTTGCGCATTATGGGATTTGTGGAGGAGGACCCATTAAACAGCCCAAGAAACACAGTGTGTCTTCTGCCATACACCGCACAGTTCAATCATGACACGGCACAGAATAACACTGATGTTAACAGCATATAATCATCCACAACTGGCTCGCTACTCATCATAGGCACTTAGCCGGGACAAATATATCAAGCGCTTTACAACTCCTCCCGCTACTGTAAAATCCGAAGACCGTAACTCAGGAAATACACTTTGCCAACAGCATTTAATTTGATGTTATCACCTAGCAACCTAGAGCTTTGCACAATCTGTGTCTCAGGTGCTGTATTTTAACAGGTTTGCCATTTTGCAATCAGCCAGGATTTAATGATGTCGTTTACAGGAGGAATAATTTAGCAAGTTTTTGTAAAATGTGCTTTTGGAAATACAGTTTTAATACTGTATGTTTTAAATATTTATGTAAAAATGGCTGATGTACAAAGAAGAGCAGCCCCTAGTGCAGTGTGCAAGTGATGTGTTTATTTAATTAACAGATTCTAGACCATAATAACACTTGAACGATTACTTCAACCATTGGCTAAGGTAGGTAAAAAAGCTCTGAGTAATGCTAATGCTCTTCCTACTTAAAGTCCTACTTACTTCCTACTTACTCCTAATGTGAGAAAAACCATAGAGATTTGGACACAAACTTCACCAGGTATAGAAGTCTTAGCTTTTGTTAACCTGTCCACAACCTCAGCCTAAGCTACACTATTTAAGACCATGGCAAGACCAAGACCTTTTCAAAACAGTCTCAAGACTATTCTCAAGATACTATCTTACATTTCTTCATTGTGAGACTAAAAAAATCTACTAACAATCATGTACAGTGTTTGTGTCTTTAAGCTCCTCCTTCATTGTAGCCAGTAGGGTACTGGTCAGATGCAACCCTGCTGTGCAATAGACAAGCACTTATCATGTTTCCTCCTGTACATTACATAATACATGTTTATGTACTAGCATTACAAGGGTCCTGATGTTTTATTCTTTAGTTAAGACTTATTTAAAATGATTTCATTATTGTCTGAGCAAAGTTGTTACTATTTATAGTATTCTATCATTTCACAGTGAAAACCTGGCTGAGTCAACAAGACTTTTTTTGAAATGCTTCCTCTTATTCCTTCGAGCAAGAAACTCTCCACTGCCTACTAATTAAAGCAGTACAACATGTCTGCAGCCAAACTCTGATTTTAACCCTATCACCAGGCCAACTGTCTCTGCAGGCAGCTGGGATGAGAATTCACCGAGTCTAAACACTGGCTCTCAAACCAATGCCACAATCGTATTTCATAAGAATGTTTATAACTGAGGCTACATTCTCCTGAATTCTCAGTTAAATTGAAAAAGATTGCCCGAAGGACTGTCATTTACAAATCTTTCCAAAACTCTTAAAAATAGAAGTAAGGTCTCCACTGGGCACCACTGAATAATGAATAGGCATATACAGTATTTCTAGTCCCACATAGTGTTTCCCACAAACACTGACAAGTCTTATATTGATATTATCTTTCAGCGTTATTACCAAAGATGTAACACCTGCACCTTCACACCTTCACATTCTTTCCATTAAACACCAAATGTTTGCACATCCCATTAAAAAGTCTCCATAAACTATGACCTTTTGACCTATATCATTATAGTATATACAGTTAAAAACAGTCATCTTCTGTCATTAACTTGTAATTACATCGAGTCATTTGTGTCTGCTTAATGATTCAGAGGCTGCTGTTTCCACTCAATGTTCGGAAGTCGCCTTTTGTCACTGTTTCCCTGCTGCTCTTCATCAAGTGTGTCTGTGGCGCTGTGGGTTGGAAGCACCTCAGGTTTGAAGCCTTGTATAACCAGCCCATTCAACATTAAGTGCCACTTATTCAGATTAGTTGTGCGCTCGGCTGAATCACCTGTTTTCACAACACGACTACCCGCTAAGTGCAGCACCGGTGGGCTTTGCCAAACATGCCTTACATTATCTCTTAATTTGTGATTTAGATGAGTTGTGATCTTAATGGTCATCAAAACAGCATTTTAGCATTTGGCTATGAGGGTTTTTGCATAGTAATTAAGTCTGTAATGTAGTCTGCACTCATCCAGCAAAAGGTTACAGGATTCTCTGGAGTCAAAAGTCCAGAGTCAAAGTATTTTGCACCACAAGCAAGTCCTAACTTTAAACAACCACATTTCTGCTTTAAATGCAAATTCTGCCTTTCAGTCATTTTAGTTAAAAGCAATTTTTATTAATAAGAGTGGTTATTGCTCTTAGTCAGATGAATGTTTGCAAATGAGTATTGGTCAAAAAGCAACCATGTAAAGGCTAAATGTAGTTACTTAAGTTGTAAACTCAGAATTCCTTCTTTTTGCTGCTAACAGGTAATTGCAATTCATTAAAAAGTTTTCAAAGATTTGCATTTTCTGTTGCCTAAAACACAGAACATTAAAGGACAAATGCACAGAAAAGAAAACCTTGTCGCAGATCCCAATTTGTACAGTTGCCATGTCAACATTACAAAGGATATCTGCATTTCGAAATGAAGAAACACATTTTGTCTTTTTTCTTGATACAGTGGGGCTTAAAATATTTAGTAATTGAGTCATCAACTTTATTTGTCAAACCTTGGCCAATGTGTTTTTCCGTAAGTGTCTCCAAGTGCTGTATATTGTCAGGAAACTCCAGATCCATCAGAGATATACTTTTGTTGAGACTGTGTTAAAAAGGGTCACTGTTAAACACCTTTAACAGTTACAGTAGATCTGTATTTGACCTATTAACCCTGGAGACTGTGTAGTGTCTGAGGTCTGAGGTCATCCACCTCTGATTGTCATGTGACGGTCTGGGGCCTCATGTGTGACCTCAGTTTTCGGCCTTTGTTCTGGGCCAGCTATTTCTTGGCCTGGTTTCCATTCTCCTCAGGGGGAGTCCATGTAAAGAGCTCTGTAGTGGTTTATGGAGCATATGTCCAGGTAATTCAGGTTCAGGTTATTCAGCAGGTAGTTGGTCTTAGGCCAAAGACCAGTGCTAGTGTCCTCTTAGTAAGCTTTCCATTGACTTTAATGTGCCTTGAAGTAGAAAAGTGTATCAGGTACAATAATTGGAGCAACCCTTGGTGAAATTGGTGATTAATGATAATATTCAACCTATATTTCCTCAGTTTTTTCAGAGCAGGTTTAGAGTGAGGGTCTTAAATCCATACAAGTAAAAACAGGCCTATAATACACTGATTTCTCTTGGATTTAAAAGTGAACAGTCAATAAATAATTTACTCAAAGTTTAAAATGAGACAAGCACTGGTAGTTTTATCCTATGGCTCCTCAACTCTTATATATTTCACTTTGGCTCTTTATATAATATATGTCTTCTCATTCTCATTGGAAGCACAGACCAAGTGAAAGTCGTGAATCTCTGCCTGCTCAACTTTCCTCCACTTCTTCTTCCTTTAGTGTGACTCATCTCTTCTCTTTCCAGTCGCCTAAAGCCTAACTGCACCGAGTTAAAACATCTCCATTTCAAGCACACAGAACCCCTCATCTAAGGCTGACCGGTCCCTTCTGTTACACTCTTTACCTCCGGAGTCGACACACTCTGAGAGGTACATACTCTGTGTGACTCACCGACACCCTGGATAAGCGTTAAAATCTTAAAGTCGCCGTCTTCATTTGCCATTTTAATATTTTCCAAAAAGAAGCTAACTTTGCGAATGGTGCTGGAGCAAAAAGCCCACAGGAGCAATCCATTGTGACTTAAATACGGAGAATGGGAAGAGACAAATGGTGAACAGTTTGGTGTTTGATAGATAAGAGCTTGAGGAAAAACTGATTGCAGTAATGAGCTGTTGTAGAAAGGAAGTGAGTGTGGCTTACTTTGTCTTTTCAGTGATCTTATCAATTGTGCATTAACCGAATTTGTCAATAAAATCAACCACTGATCACACAGGACAGATTGGACAGGATACCAGAAAAATGATTCTTTGTGGGGGCTTAGGAAAGGTTACAGTAATGTTGTAGTTGTTTTGGATGTCCTTATATACCTCCTCAATACCACAATCAAAATAATAAAGAGGATAACCACATGTACAGTTTTAGCATTTTAGAAGAATGAAGTTACTGCAGATTTCTCTGAAATGCAATAAAACTGTTTTTTGACCAAATATGCTGATACTACAGTTGGTCTTTGAAGGACAAAAAAGTTTAGGACCTTTAGATCTGTCAGCCTTTCCTGATAAAGTGTAATTAAAACTAGAGACCAATAGTCTTATATACTTTTAAAGAATTAATATGTTAAATCGGGCACAATACTAAAATATTTGCCAAAACACAATATTTGTCCCTAGTTCATGTACATGTACTTTAATTTCTTTTGTAAGGTGCAAGAAGAATTAAATCTGCTTTTTCTTTACTTATGACACTGACTTTTTCAGACTTCTTCAGACTTCAATGGCTGTGAGGATAAAATGCTACTTTACAGTGATAATCCTATTTATGTGCCTTTTCAGGTTTCCGTAGTAGAACACTCGACTGAAGGTGTTCCTGATGTAATCATTGTACAGTAAAGGTGACTTTTAAAAGAGATATCGTGCTTTTTTAGATTGACACAATGGTTGAATCAAAAGTTTGTTAACTTTTCATTGTGAATGTTGATAGATTGTTGTATAACGGTTTTTAAAGTTAACTTCTCATTTTGACTTATAGACACTAACCACTAACCAGCGAGGATCAGTTTCTTTTGAATTAAAAAAAAATCTGTTTTAGACAAACTAGATCAAACCTGTCCCAAAAGGCCTCTGTAGAAGAGAGTATTAGAAACAACACTGGAGACTGGAGCTGTAGGCCCTGCATGTGGTACAGTTTTGACGATTATTTGACTGACACTTAATAATTATTTCATTTTCCAGCAGTTTTAATGAGACACAGTATTGCTCATCTATCTTCTGGCCAATTAAAACAACCAGAGAAGTCTCGCTGCCTTGATCTTTCACAGCCGGTCTTTGTCCCAAATGGTTTAATCTGGCAATGGTCAGTCTGACTTTGCCAAATATCCTCCTAAATGAACCACTCTTCTCAGTCAGACATTTTTTCTTTTTTATCTTTGCCCATTTTGTTCACAGGCAAAGAACAGGTCAACATTTAATTTTCAAAGCCGTCACACGAAAAGGGAATATGTCTTTGTGTCAGGCGTCTAATTAGGATGATGAGCAGTTATCACGGGGTCAGATCTCTGGGGTGGGGCGGCCTATTGTAGCGGGATCGGGTGGGAGGGGAGCTAATTGAAAAGCCTGCTTTAGACCTGAGACCTCATTAACCTGTGTTTTTGTGTGTAAGGAAACAGAGGGATGGCTGCACAAGAGTTGAATGGCAGTTATGGACTAATGTGTTCATGTCCAGGTTATGGTGTATATAAACCAGGACCATAGAAAACAATAATACTCTGATTGTTCACATAAAACCTCAGACACCGTTGCTCAGACTCCTTTAGAGGGTGTTGCGTTAATTCTTTTGTGTTAAAGGGGTTATTAATAGGGAGTGTGGCAGTGTCTTAAATACATATCAGCTGTAGATTTAAAGCAAATCATATTTTTAAAATTCCCAACGATCTTCACCTTTTTAAGGCATTTTCTATTCTATTTAAATTTTCACAAGATTAATCAATGCTTGTCAATGACATCTACAGAAACAGTAATACCAATGTCACAGGTATGTTTATATAATGTATATGTTTTTATGAATAACAAACTGCTTTATGTCTTTCTAATAGTTTTAGTTTTGTCCATTTTTGCCCTTGACTCAAGTATGTTCCTTGACATGTCCGAAACATTAAAAAAAAGCAACGTAAAATTATTACAGCCTTCAACTCCAAACTGAAGGCACTGATTACAATTAGTTTTGTTCGTTGGACAAAAGCTAAACATTAGTTGCACAGGTCAGAGGTCAAGTTTGAATTATGGATAGATTTCTACAAATTACGTAGGTGTGCATCAAAGTGGGAAAACTAAATCTAATGTTATTGGATAAGCTGTGACTCCTAGACCTCCATTTTTCTCATTCCCATTTATTTCTAATAATCCGCTTCCAGAAGACAATGAATGCAGTGTGAATATTTGAAGTCTTCAGCTGTGTTTTTTTTCTTCTCCTTACTCTTTCTAAAACAACCCACACACACTGAGGTTGTCCTCCGATTTCTGCGCTCATCGCCGGAAGTGCAGATTTTATTTGCAGGCTCGCCTCATTAATGTTTTGTTTCATGCGTGCAGTCCCTGCAGCGGGAGAACGGGGAAGAGCGCACAATTGGTAATAAAATGCTTGAGCCTGTAATTACTTCCTGAATTATTATAACTGCCTAATGATGTTGACGGCGCTTGCTTTTAGTCGCGCAGCCCCGAGGCTCAACCCGGAAGTCACACCCATGTTCAGCTCTGTTTTAAACACAATGCTGCCAATGCTGAGAGCTCCTTCAAACCAACATTTAACTAAATCATGCTCAGAGTTCACTGACTTCTCTGGCTTTGCAGACGCAGAATGTGGATTTAGTTTCAATAAGCAGATCGTACTGTTAAATATTTATAATGATTAGGCTGTGTGTCTACATGTAAACCCTTAGGGCTACTTTTTAAATGTAGTGTGATAGCTTAATGTCTGTGAAGGTTCTCAGTCATCCAGGTCATCTTGAAAAAAGTTTAAGCTAAAAGCCTCTGGACTCAGTTTTCAAGATAAAGACATTTTGTCTCTAGTTCCAAGAGACTTTATCAGTTCTGAGATCAGCTCTCTGACCAGTTAATCTCAATCTTAAGTCTGTTGGAACTAGAGACAAAACGTCTTTACCTTGAAAACTGAGTCCAGAGGCTTATACCTCTCTATATATCTATACCTTATAGTTTAAACTTGTCTAAATATAACCTTTTCATTTTCTCTTTCCTGAAAGCACTGAAGTCTTGTCACACTCCTCCTTTGTTTTTGGTCAGTTTAAAGGAGGGAGACCAGATTTTCAAACCTCAAAACAGGGACAATTTAATTTTATAACGGCAAGTCAAAGACACGTTAACAGAAATTCCTTAATGAAAAATGTTGCACTAAATCATACTATACCACCAGTAAATACTAAAGAAAGTATTGTGGCTGATGACGGACTGAAACGGTGAAAGCTGGAGAATGGATTCTTAGCAAAAAAATAAAAACGTAAATGGACCAATCAGTGTTGACTTACAGACATGTGGAACACTGTTTATCTTTTCCAATTGGTTAATATTGCTGTAACCATGGTAACTCTGTGATTGACACACAATCTACAGACAAATGAGTTACCAGCAAAGTGCGCTGCTTTGGCTTTGTGACTGGCATTGACAATAAAAAAAAAACAAAAACGGGACCTTCGGGACAGGAAGAGGGGAAAACTGGGATATTTTAGTGTTTTTGAAGATATCCCCCGGGACAGCAAGCTTAAAAAAATGGGACTGTCCCGGCTAAAACGGGACAAATGTTCACCTTAAAGGTCTTTTGTGGGAGTGCTGTTTAAAATACAGTCAAATAGTAGCTAATAGAATTATTTTAAAAGGACTGTGGTTTTGCACCAGCACATTACTGATGCAACACCATTGAACTCCCAAGAAGAAGAACTAAACTAACGGATCAACCTCACCAGAGTTTATTTTAACCAGAGTAACAAAAAAAATATATGTAAGAAAATGTAAAAGCACTAGTTTTGTCCATTTTTTTCTAAATACAACTGTGTCCACACACGTCACTAATGTTACTGACCTTTTAAACCTACTTCATTCACAAACCGGACATGTACTAACCTGATTACGTCACAGTGAGCTTAAATTAGGCACAGCCAGAAGCTAACTTTATAACTCGGCTGTAGTTCCTAAACATTTTATAATTTTACATTTTATTGTTGTCACTCTGTAGTTTCTGTAGTGTACTCTTGAATGCTAATTTAGACAATGCTTTCCATCCATCTGTTCTTGTAGCTTGCTTTTTAAATTTGTCACCTGGAAAAAGTTCACAAACATTCCTCTTTTACAAAATATTTGACGCTCCGAGATCATGAGCAGCTTCAGCGTTGTGTCACAAATTTATAGACGATTATTTTTACTTTGTCTATTTTTAATCTTCTCCGTGTCCTACATCTGTCGGCGACTTCTCTCTTGAGAGGCCTCTGTCACCAAAAAGCCTCCTTGTTCTCGTTCTGTCGGCTTCTGATTAGGGCAAAGACTACATCGCTAAAAATAATAAATCTTTGTAATAATGTAATTTGTTAGTTGGATAAAAAAAGAAAGACTTTTTAAGACACTTTTAAAGTTTTTCCTTGTCTGTTTGAGATAATGAGACTGGGTGAGGAAAAATGTCAAAATTACCTTTGTCATATATTTTTTTTAAAGAAAGAGAAAAGAACAGTTGGTTTTCAGCTTTTCACAGGAATGTTTTTGTAGCAAGCCAGCAGTCACACATCAACAACAGAAAAAATGGGAAAACCTTAATTGATATACTGTATATACAACAGCAAACAGCTTGAGCAGGTACAACAGCTGCTTGATTCATCTGTCCCATCTTTTTCTCCTCATGCAACAAGAAGAAAAACCTGCTCTAGACTCAACACACACTGCACATTTAACATACAACAGGTCATTTAATCCAGAGTCGTTTAGAGAAATCCTGAAATTAGTTTTAAATTAGATGAGGGATATTGCCAGAGAGTGTGGTACGCCGACAGAGATATATATATATATATATATATATATATATATATATATATATATATATATATATATATATATATATATATATATATATATATACTTGCTTACAAGCAAAACAAAAATGGCAGTATTGACAGCAGACAATCTAATAATAACATTAACCTCCACATTATACAACATTAAGTATATTTTAATATAATTATGCTTAACATGCAGAGGCGGTAAAGTAAAATCAAACCGCAAAACGTCTGAGGCTTCTGCGCTCCATGAACTCTGCTTACAGCACCAGTCACAACACGTCCACTCCTGGAGCTTCTCTAGAGGATCTCCAGACATTGTTCTTACATGACATCCACCTCGAGGTTGTGCTGGGTTTGTTTGGGTGAGCAAAGTGCACACATGCTGTCCTTTTTAATGTCTAGATAAAATCTGGAGGAAAGTGCATGTGCAAAAAGACTGAAAAATTGGATTCTGCTTGGCATACCAAAAGTAGAGGAGCTTTTCACAAAGTTCCTGGAATGATTGTTGAATTGCTGACTCTAAGAAAATGCTGTGTGTAAAAAGTAATATGGGAGCGATCCAGGTTTGTGAGTGAAGAAAAACCCAGCTTGGACGCAGTAGGTCCCTAAAGATAACAATGATGGGGAGATTTTCTGATTATTTTATAGATGTTTTGTATAGAACACCTGAAGGATAAACAGTTTATATACAATACTTCATTTTCATCCTTTTAACTTGATCAGTGAGGTTTTTCTGAAAAGGAAGAAATCACTATTAAGAAACCTCGTTAAACAGAAAAGGGTTTTACAGAAGTTCCCCCTAAAACCAACAGCATAGGTTTATTCCAATAAAAAGAAATGGATCATATTATATAGGACAGAATAAGATTTCAGCTCTTCCCTCTGTAATGATGCTTCTTGTGTGTACTGGAAATGCTACGGATTATAGGAGGGTGTCTGGCGGCTGCTGTCATTGTGTGAGGTCTCCATTCAGCCGGTGGCCCCTGTGCCTGCTCTTACTTCCCTCTATTGTTGAACCGCCCTGCTCCAGCCCCGCTCCAGCCCCGCTCCAGCCCCGCTCCAGCCCCGCTCCAGCCCCGCTCCAGCCCCGCTCCAGCCCCGCTCCCCACTAGGAGCCTGTGTGTCGCTGCGCCTCGGGGGCTGGCATGGCTCCCAATACGCTACCTGTGGATATTCACGGCACATTCTCCTCACACTCAGCCGTTTGAGGCAGCTATGTCTCTGAGCTCAAGGTGCGAAATATTTTCCACCATATTCCCACCTCGAGCGGTATAATGTTTACACCCTGCGACGAGCTGCTACGGCTTTGCACATGCTCCTTGTGTGAAATGTGTGTGTGAGCCCAGACTGTTCATTTGGCCGCTAGGAGGAAGACACTTTAATAATCTACACTGCTACAGGTCTTTGGATTGTGGGCGGTGTTAACTCGGTAAAAGAGAAGTTTTATATTTTGATAAACTGAGGGCTAAAAAGCTTTATCAAACATCCGTCATTCTTTTTGAGTCTATTTCCTTGTATCTTGTCCCCTTTTATTCAATGATCAAAGAGATGTGCTTAAATAGGCTGTTTACTGTGTTCATGAAGTTCAAACTAGGGTAAAGCAAGTGTAAACTAGCCATGTTTGTTTGTAAAAAGCTTAGTCTACGGTTCATGTCAGTGTTGGTGAGCTCAGTGGGTCTGGCTTGTTATCAGTGTTGGATCTTATTTCATGTACCTGAGGTAAAATAACGGCTTTTTGCAAAATGTCTCATATAGATACGTTAGCTAAAAAGGATTACTGAGAAAAAAAATTGTCTTCTTTAAGGTTATGGTGAATGGAAGTGGTTATGTTTGGAGAAAACATTAGCAATGTCCAATATCACAAACCGGATGTGTTCTCACTAAATGCTAAAGGGCACACTTTTGGTCCAAAAAAGATAAGACCACCAGATATTGTTTTACATGTCCAAAACTTCCAATGGCTTTTTATTGGTTAATTTAATGACAAGATATGGCTTTATGGTTTTATTGTGTTTTAAGCCTGCATTAAGAATTCATATATGGTATTATCCTTGGACATACTCTCAAGAAGTTATCTGCACAAAGGTCTGTTGTATTGCACTGCAGCAAATGAAATTTCACAGTCTAATGTTTTCACACCTGGAAAAAAAGGTTTGAGTGTTAATTTATAATAATTAGTAAAAAAAAAAAAACAGTGTTTATTATTGTCCTCACAGAAATAGCAATGTTAATATATAATTGTGTTAAATAGGGTTGTATCTGGTGCTTGTTTATAGGTAATATATTACATTATATTAAAGATTGATGTGTGTGCATAAAGTCTGGAGATCTGGCCAGACAAGCAGTGTTGAGCTGTTTATGTCAGGTAAATATATTAAACAAATCAAATACTCTATAAACAAATACCACACACAGCTTTCCTAAACATCACACATTATTAAATCACTCGTAGGGTTTGTGTCCATAGGAAACCATTGTGTCTGCACCAAACCTGTGAGTCCTGATTGTGTGTGAAAGTGGAGGTGGTTGGAACGTGCTGGGACTGTGCGGGGGTGTAATAGAAGCAGAGGTGGTGTTACTGCAAAGGTGTGGGTGGGACGTTGGAGCCCAGCAGGTTGTTGTTGTTGTTGTAGATGTCGACGATTGTTGTGGAGGCAGAGCTGATCCTGGGTCTGTGCCGGGACTTGGTCTGCACTGAGTGGGAGGAGCACAGTGTCGCACAAGGGACTTCGTTTAAGGGTCAACTCTTGTTTCCAGTCCATTAACCAGGTGTAGCTGCAAACAAATGTGAATTATTCATGCATGTAACACACAGTTAGGTAATGCCTAATAATAAAGTGTAGGAAGTGAGATTTTTAAGTAAATGTGTTAAAGATTACTAGTTAAAAGGTAAAGGTAAATCACTGTTGGACTTTTAGGTGGACTTTTATATGTCTAACAGCATCTGTGTTTTAGACCCCCCTCACTAAACCTTCATGACAATAAATGCACAATATAGTGAAGGAACACTGGCTACAACCAAGCCTCTCTCATGGAACCCTTTAAAAGGTCCTTGAGTAAGGGCGCCACCAAACTCGGTATACAGCGATATACCTCCATCCACCAGAGGGCAGGCTCCAAAAGCGGAAATATAAGGAGAAACCCAATGGAGATTTTACAAGTGTAAAAATCATGTTTACAGCCTGGTACTAAAGATGGCTCTGGTCTCTAGAGCTAAGTTTTTACCACATGACAATTCTAATACGTCCGTTTATGCTATCTGAAATCTATTGTTTTACTCTGCAGTAAAAGCCTGAATGTAACCGCCATTTTATTGTCCTGTGATTAGGACAGTATCGGTGAATAGGGGACCAATGGGTGGAAGACATTTGCATTGGCTACAACCAAGACATTCACAAAGAAGTATCTTAATTGGCACTTTGTTCTTGTATGGCAAATCTGGAATTATTTATTTGTTATTTTTCTCATTCCTTTCTCAATACACTTTACTTATAGTGCTTATAAACCCCGGCCTTCCCTCATCTATCCCATTTACAAAAAATCTTAGAAATCACAATATATTAGATTAAACATAAAGAAATTGCATATCAAACCAAATTTATGTAACCTCATTACAGAATCTCATAAAGAGTATCTCATGATAAAGAAGCTTAATTATAGAATTTGATTAAAGATGAAGAAGTGATTACACAGTCCAGACTATTTTAATTTGAGAGTGAATTTATTAGCAAAAAAAGGTTTAATTTATTTTTCTTGCATTAATACATTTCCTCATTTAAACATTTTAATTATTTATTTTTTTGCTATGTTCAACAGTAAATGTATGAACCCATTTACTAATGTATAAATGAGTACTAAGACATTTTACAGTAGAAACACAGTCATCTTCTTGTAACTCATCGAACGGAGTCGGATGAGTTGAGAGGTAACCATGGAAACGTGTCCAGTAGATATTTCTGTAAGTGCACTCCACTGACCCCTCACTCGCCCTCTATTACTGCTGTCCTCAAGGTAGTCTATTGATGCAGCCTCACTGTTTACTGTGATCAAAGGCATCTCCAAACTCTTCCACTCAACACTGATGTCAGACCTTTTTTCAACCATGGGTTATTCATTTTCTTGATTTGTTTTTTTCCTTTGGTGCCTGCTAACAGAAATGGTAAAAGCAACTACACTTGAGCCTCTGAAACATATGTGTAGTCAAAAGGATTTCCAGGTGAATAAATGCAAAACAGACCAAATGTTGGTGCATTATTAAAGGAGCTGCCAGTTTGTCTTATCATTTAGATGTTCTTGTATTGATGTTGCAGTGTTTAGTTTTTAGTGGCATCTATTGTAAACATTGTATATTGTAATTCCACATTCCACTCCCAAACAGTAATTGTAATTTCTGCTGTGCTCAGTTAGTCCACTCTGGGCAGCTGTAGAAACCAAAAACTCCCTTGATGGGGTTCAATGGGGCTGTCAAGGTAACCTGGAGGAAAACTTTGACATGTTTAGCTTTGTGCATGCTCATAAAGTAGGACGGTTATTTCTCTCTGTAATGTAATATTTTGTGTAATTTTCAAGGTCAAATCGCACAAAGGTAACTTTTAAAGAGCCTTGATTAATAAATTGTAATCTGCGCATGTACCAGCTCTTCTCATGGGTTTAAATAGGCTCAAATGTATCTTAAATCAGCCAAAAGAACCAATAATTCCGTACTTTCATCTTTAGTAATGGGTAATAGTGAGACAGATGTTATTTTGTGTTTTAACTTAAGCCATTGCTTTTTTCTATTCTTCGGTGTTCTGTTTGTACAACTATAGCAGTGTTCAATGTCTATTTAACGGCCATTAGCTTGAGGTACAATAAGAGAACAAAGAGTCCCTCAATACTTTAACATCTTTAAGAAAAGAAACGGCAGAATGAAATGGGAATGGCTAAGAGATCGTAAATGGCCTACATTTGACGGAAAGTTTTGTGTGTGTAATGATTTCAGTGCCGCCTCTAAAGGTTCTTGTGAGCGTTTGGTGTCAAAGCAACTGTGTCTCGGTGAATTAGCGCCGTAATATGACTTGTAAATACTCCCTAAACTGCCAGTGCTACCACCACCATCATCATCATCATTACCAGCCTCTAGAAATAAACTACTGTGAAGTGCAACACACAGTTAAACACTGGCACGCCGCTCACATTTCCCCCGTCACGCGGCAGCTGGCTCTGTGTCCCGATAACTGCAGCCGCACAAACCAGCTCCCTCCAACAGGGGAACAATTTCCACCAAACGCATGCTAATGTTTGAAATAAATAAGCTACGTTATGCATAAAAGGGAAAATGATTACCCACTTTTAAAAGCATCCATGAATATTTATAAGTGCTTCTGTCGCTGCGGATTTTTGAGCCGTAAATGGAAAATGCCTGTTTTTAAAAGAAAATAACAGGCTTGAATGAACAGTGCTTTTGATGACATTTACATTTTAATCATTACTACATTATAATTGTTCTTACCTATGTAAAATATGTGTAATGTAATTTATAATTGAATATGAAAGCTAAGATGGAATGTTGTGTTTTGCTATGATTTTAATATTTATGACACATCTCCAGACCCTCAATTTATTTTGTTTGAACTTAAAATGCTCTCTAACAATCCGGGATTATTTTTTTTATAGTAAAAGCAGCTGAGCCACTGAGTTTATTTTGTAGAAAAAGTTGGAAAAACTAGTTGCCAGAGTAAACTCATCTTTTTGGCTTTAGGAAACTATAAGTGTACTGTATGTTTGTTAGCATGAGAGTGACGGGCACAAATCCAATGGACTTCTCCTGTTCAATTGGCTAGCTCATAGCGGTTAAAGAAATGAAATGAACTGATACTTTTGACACTCACTGAGGCTGGCATTTTGACAAAAAGAGGAAAAGATCTGGAAATAAATGGCAGACGATAAAACAATAGCAGTAGTAAACAGTGATGGTATTTCTATGTTGAAGAAAATGTTAACGCATCTGGACGTTGTAGGTAAAAGACGTTTCATTGCTCATCTGAGGAACATTTTTAATTCTGAGTTCACCTGATACAAGATCTGAGCTTTATCCCTAGACGGAGGGGTGATTAAGTGATTGCTCTGGATTAACAGAGCTTTGGTTCATATGTAGACAGGCAGCTGAATGCTCCTGCTGACCTTTCAATGTGTTATTTATAAGTAAACTGTGGCCCTGATATGTATTATATTTATATATAGATTGTTGTTTATCTTGTAAAAAAGAATTCATTAAACATTTTGTTTTAAAGAATGCCTCCACAGTCTCAATGCCTCCTGCTGGTAGGCTACAGTATGAGTCCAACACCTTAAAGAAACATGTTAAGAGGTTTAAATATACATCTCCAACACAATCTGGATGTTTACGATGTTTTATGATATTATGCATTTTAGTCCTTCAATAAACTCCAATACATAGGTACTTTGGCACCTTGTTGTGAGATCTGTGTCTTTGACCCCTGCTTTAACTCCAAAACCCCTTATAGTATATCTTCTGTGCATGACTGGCCTGTTTTGAGAAATAGTGTACATTTTTAGCCCACGTTATAGCCTTAAATTTCCTAGACAGTTCCATGGAAACACCGCTATATGAATCATAGAAAACATTACCTTTGATTGCTGATTGACTTTTCATTGCTGGCGGCCCTTTTCTATTACCAGGCTTTTATCCCGTTCCGGTGCTTTCATTTGTGCAGCCGGCTGAGCGTCTTTTATATTTCGGAGGAGCCCGCAGGCACGAGGCTATGGCGTGCACATTTCTCTCCCTTCAGCTGTGATTGTCAGGGTTTGTTAAAGGCAGAGGGTCCGATGTTCCTGTGGCTTTAAGGACAGGATGATCTGCCGCTGCGCAGATGAAAAGCGAGGTAACTCAGCCGCCATCCGAGGGGATTTCCCTTCAAGCGCCTCATCACCAGCTCTCCAAATTAAACCATTATCTCTACATTTTTGCCCCGGGCGTTCACACACGCACCATTTTGCTCTCTTGGTTTCTTGATTTTAAAGCCACACACAGTATCACTTTGGAAACTATACTGCTGCCTCTGATGCCATTTACTGGAGAAAAAATAAGATAAGGTGACCATCAAAGAAATAATGCCATTGAATATAAGGTTATAAAAATATGGTGTCAGGATTCATTTCCTGGTTTTGTAGTCAGTCTGTTTTGGTTAGTATATCTGTGTTGTCTCTGTTTTGTTTCTGATGTTATGTTTTTTTAGTATCTGAGTTGTTTTATGACATTATCTGATTTCCAGTTTGGGTTGTGTATCTGAGTTTGTTTCAAGCTTGTATTTGATTTCCTGGTTGTTTTATTGTGAAATGTCTTAACCCTGTTACGTTATATGTTTACGCCCACACTACTGTATGTGGGGCGCTGTGGCTCAGTGATAGAGCGGTCGTCCTTCAATGGGAAGATGGGCGGTTCAATTCCTGCTCTCCCCACAGTTAATTCTGTTGTTGTGTCCTTGAGCAAGACACTTAACCCACCTTGCCTCCAGTGGTGTTCTGTAACACTGGTAATTAGAAGCTTAATTCAAGTTGCTTTGGATAAAAGCATCAGATAAATGTATGTTCCTTTTTTAAAATCCTTGCTGCAGTTTGCATTAAAATATCTTTTCTTAATCCACTGTTTTTCTTTGATAAATGGACAGGGATGATCAAGGAATCAAACATGGATGGCTGCATCATCATTTGAAGTCAAAGTTTTATCCACCCATAGTACATCCATACAGGCCTTTTCAAACTCTAACATGATCTCTGTTGTTCAAAGATCTGCTGACAGAGTGACATCCATTTTAGCTTAAAATGTCAAAGTAGTGTGGTCACTATCCACATCAGAGTTATGTGAGTTACTGCTCACACTGTCTTGTGACAGTGTGAGCATGGCAGCTCAGTGAGGAGCCACTCACTGGGTTTTCTTTATTGCTTTAATGAAGTGGATAGTTTAAAGTAAGTTCTCTTGTAGATGTACAAATGATCTGTTCTAAGGACTCCTTGGATGTTTAAAGTGGCCTCCTGCAACATATTGATTAACAATAGGCCTCTAGGGAGGACAAGAAGTCATTTAAAAGGATATCAAGATTTTTTTATGACAAAGCATATCTGTTAATGAACTTTTCAAATTCTGTAAATGCAAATTTTGATTACATGTAACTTTGATTGGTGTGTGCAAACTTCTTTCTTTGTCTTTAAGGCGGCCCCTATTCCGTCAGGTGTGTACCTGTTCTGGTCATGTGTCTGTTGTGGGTAAGGGTATCATAATGTATTGTACATAATTGCCATAATTTAGAAAATATTAAATACAAGGCCATAACTGATGTTCAAACAATCAATATTAAAGACTGACAGGACTAAACATGTCTGAACCTTTGGCCATATTTCTGTTTGATTTAAGGCTTAGAAGACCATAACCTTATTGCAATACTTGTAGTTCATCAACTGCTATAAAGTGATGGTATTGCGATAATAATAAACTAGTTTTCTAAGAGAAAGTGCAGAAAAGCACAGTACATGCTAAAACTCTGTTTGGATTAGGTAACTGTGCCAGAAAGTAAAATATTGGATGTGACAGCAGCTGAGCAGAGGTGCATGATGGGAGTAGGAGCAGCATAGAGGAAGCAGCAGGGCGGCTGGTGTCAGAGACAGAGGAGACATTAGCCTGGTGTATGTCTGCGTATGTGACTGGAGGTGACTCTTATTTCATCCAGGGGAAAGCTGAGATTTAGTTTTCTTGTCATAACAGATGCCTGAGCATGCCCAGAGGGAGAGCTGCTCTGCACCTGCCGTGATTCGGTTTGAAATGTCTCTCAATGTATTAGTCGGCCATTATGGATCCCATGACTCAAACTCAGACATTTGTGCCTTTTATCTTCGCACACACCCTCTAAACCCCAACGGAGGACGGAAGAATGAAGGAAGAGGGGAAAATGGCTGCCAGAGTGAATGGGAGAGGGCAGTGTTCACAGGTTTTGTAGGTGAATAATAGTGGCAGCTCGAGCGGTGAAACAAATGACATGGAGATGATTGTATTATGTGAAGGCACAGAGGAGGAGAGGAGCTGTTCAGAAACCTGGTTAGAAATTGTGAGCGCTGGACAACAGCTCGCCTGGAGAGGGAGAAATTATGTTTAACATGGCTGACAATGTCAGAATCTGTGGAGAAAAGATACAATGAACACTGAAAAGGTGGCTGAAAGTCAATTCTTCTGTCTGTAGCCTTTAGGCATTAATTTTACTTTAATTTTAGAGTAATACTAACCGCCAGCCACACTGAGGCTGAGCAGTTGTCTATATGTAAAGGGTTTAAGATGTTTAAACTGGACTCCTGTGACATCGTTAGATAAGTAGTGGGAAAGAAGAGTTTGCCAAAAGACCGGAACAGACGGAACAATTGGAGGGCAAGATAAAATGTGTAATGTAACGATGTATTCTATATCACTCAAGTTAGTTAATACACAAATTAGAAGAATATGGGAACTTTACAAAGCAATGTACTTCTGGTTAACAATGTAAAGTATGGGATCATTTAAGGGGGCAAAAAAAACATTACATTTGATGTTGCTTTGGGAGATAAATAAATTGCCTTATCCTTTGGCCAGAGTATACCGAGTTTGTTCTTTTATTCTAAACGTGGGCCTAGTTGTCCACCATATTGAAATCCTGCCTCACAGCTCCTCACAGGTCCTCACGCTTCATGCTTTATTGATCCACTGTTTGGACTTTGATCAGCTGGCAGCGCAGTAATGGTGCAGTGGAGGTGAGAGAAGAGTTAATTCTCCTGCCCGGCTCCCGCCTGCTTCTTCAATGCGCTGGATCAAAAGGAACAAGTTCATTAGGGACTGGGCGGATCGTTCCACTGCCTCCTCCATCCATCCATGAGTCGCTCGTTTTGTTTTGGGAGAAATACGGCCAACTTTGGAGGAATCGGGAAGCGAAACAATCAGGCCACTGTCCGCATTTGATAAAGATTCGACCTTTGACCTTGCAGCTGCCGTGTTATTTCATTACACGGGAGCCGGCAGAGGTGAAGGCGGGCGCTGAAACATGATGATTTCATCGTGGCGGCACTTAGAGCCGGCACCAGAGGGTGTGGGGAACAGCGGGGAAGAGAAAAACACATTAGGGCACTGTGGTGTTACAATTTAGAGAGATTGCTGATAACAAATGAACACAACGGTCAAGATGCTTCGTTCCACAAACCCAGGCCACATCCAGACTCATGTGTTTCAGTTTCAAAACACATTTCTTTGCTCGCTTTTTTCACTTACTATCAACTCAACTTAGGTGTTTTAGGGACAACCTTATCAAAAGGTGTCAGACCCTGTTTTATTTTGAAAATGCTTGTGCTGTAATGTAGTATGGATAGACAATAGTAAAGTGCTTAAAAAAAAATCATGCAGAGATGGTGATGGATTTGTCTTCTTTGATTGGTTGTTGGATAAAAATAGGACATTAACCTCTTAATTCCAGTAGATTTTACATTAAATTTTGCTTTTTTGGAGCACACTGCAATTGTATTTAAACCACAAATGTTGACAGGGATTGTTTGGATATTGTGGATAGTACATAGCCTCATTCTGAACAAGGAATTTGGAGTTTCAGCATTTAATGGCAGTGTCCATACTTATCTGAATTTATACTAATATTGTACAAAAATAGAAAACAAAAATATCCATTATTAAAACAATGTCCAACTATTTCTGAAATTACCTTGTACTATGACCTGGTTAACATGCTGGTATAGAGGCTCTAAACACAGTGTTTTGATCCGATATCCTTCGTGTTGTGCCACTATCTTTCAAGAACTGTTTATATGCCTTTTATTTCACTTTGTTGTTTGAGCCAATTCCAATCAATTACAGTTTACTACTATAATCCAAATCCTGGCTTTGTTGTAAGAAAACTTGGATTTTTACACGAGGATTCAAGACTGTTCACTAAATAAAGTTGAATAATTGCCTTTGTGAGTGGGTTCAGACTGTAAAATTTAAAGTGATGCCTTGCACTTTTGCACTGCAACAGTTTCTAGTTTGGCTTTATCTCCAACACACACTAAAGGGTAATGAAACACATGTGCACTATATATTTGCAAATGTTGTTGTTGTTTGAGCCATAGACTACAATTGGACTCACTTTCTTCTTGTTATTCCTGCTTCTCTATCTCTTCATAAAACTGGTCATCACTGCTATTCATTAATTTGGTGACTTGAGGGATGACACCTAATACAGGCCTGATTTTATTTTATTCTAAGACTCTGTATCTAACTTCCAACTCGACCCACTTTCTTCTTCTGTGTGCTTTGGCCCGGACTGAACCCTTATTGACACTGAGTAAACCTTAAGTCTTTGTTGGCCCTGAATATTGGCACAAACAGCTACTGGCAGCTCTAATTCAGCCGGTCTCTCTTTCAGGAACAAAATGTGTTCTGAATTCAACAGTAGCCATGGATAGACAGAGGGAAGAGTTGGTCATGTAAGTTGCAGGACTGCCATGACCTGTGCAACCTCTATTTAGAGCATTTAAAGATCCAATATTGATCCCATTACAGCTTGGAGACTTTATAGACAGCCCTGCATCCAAGACAACTGGGTCGGTACAGCTCAATTAATGTGAATTGCAGACGATGTGTACATTCAAATGAAGTTTCTCTGTTTCTAAAATCAATACACGCGCCAATCCAGCTTCATATCTCATCATAAACCCCGGCTGATCTCTTAAACGGTGGCGGATTACATCACAATAGAGAGGTCAGGGGGTCATTGTGCCTTTGCACCGAGAGAAAATGGCCCCGAGAGGAATACGCCCCCGACCCCTTATATTTCTCATTTTTCCCCTTTACACCAGATTATATCACGCGCTCGCTTCGCCGTAGAAAATCAATACGCCTTGTCTAAGTTCAAAACCAACGCTACTCATTAAAAAGAGAGGGAGCAAACACAGCGTCGGCAGTATTGGTCCGTGCCAGTCGAGTAAAGCTGTGGGGATTGTTATCATTGTTAAGCAAATAGATCCACACAGTGAGAGAGAGAGAGGAAGAAGAGGAATAATAAGATTTTGTCCCTGCGCTATTAGCAAACTGTGTCTTCTCACTGACTGATGCATGGGGGGGGAGACCGCCCCCTCGCCGAGACGCAATACCCACCTCAGCAAACGGGGAATTAGCCGACGCTTGATAAGAAACAGATTTAACAGAGCTGCAGAATGAAGCTGTGCTCAATGGTTTTAAAACACCTGGCCCACTGCGCAGTTACAGAGAAGTGCACCGCAAGCAGAGGCTCCAGTCGAATGATAATGATCGGATAAGAGTGACACAAGTGGAAATAATACATCTACAGCTGCACTTTTATGTTTATACTTCAAATATTATCTCATTATCATTGATATATTTAATGACTTAACTTTCTTTTATGATGTATATATATTTTTTAAGTTATATTTATTTCTAATAATAGTACTACTTTTTACAGATTTTTTGACAGTATCATAACAGTAACATAAAAAATATACTTTTTATTAAAATGAATAAATAGATAAAATTGTGACCTTCTCACTAAAATTGTGTGCTTTGGCAAATACTCTTACTCAACCTGAACATAATTAAACCCTACATTCATAATTTGAAATTGTCATAGCAACCTCAAAGCTCATTCAAATAAAAAAAGTGGGTTCAAATTTTGTAAATCTTACAAATCAACACAGTAAAATTGAATTTAATGTCCTGTATGAATGAACTAGAAAACACTTTTTGAGAATAAATTGGAGGATGTAATATTATGTATGGTTTCTTGTTGTTCCTTGTAAAGTAGCCCTGTAAGGTCTGACACATCAAAAAATGGTCAGAAAATTCTAATTTTTTGGAACTGAGAACATTTATAAAAAAAAAAAAAAAGACTTTTTTTTTTAGATTTATTTAAATATCACATAAGATGCATTGGGTGATTTGATAAATTAGAGGTCTCAGAAACTCGAGTAGCAAATATGATACAAATGGTTTTATAGGATTAAATCAGCATGAATCCAACTTACACTTTATATTTTATATTGTTTCTTTAATGAAACTGATCACATTAATCACATTTTAGAAACACCCTAACTAAATGAATGCTAAGAAAAAACTACAAATGTGATGCAGCTAGGTTTACTTTGTGTACAGTCAATCTGGCCAAACTTTCTCAAAAAAGTTAGAGTTTAGAGATAATTTTATAAAATGCCGCACAGGAAGAAAAAAGATTGCACAACAGCAGGTTACTATTCTAATATCTCACAAAAACAACATGATTTCCAAGCTTAACCCATGTATTTGAAATCCCATGAAGGACATGATGTCCAGTGTTGTATTGTAGGATACTCCCATCAAAAATGGCAAAGTAAAGCCAAGGTCATTAAATAGTACAGCACCAGTTGGAAGACGCCACATACTGTAGACTTCAAAGTGAAGCGCAGTAAAGATGAGCAGATGACGGATCGAATAACTGCTGACACGTGATATTTCCCTCCATTAACATTAAAGGCAAATGCAGTTAAATGAAGCGTGGTGATAGTCAGCACATTAGTTCCAGCAGAGCACTGACGGAGCGCTCGGATTGGCTGACCATTATCGGTTTGAGTAAATGAGAGTGAGGCAGATGACGACCCATCACATTCAGGCTTGGATGTCCTCAACCTTGCTCTTGTCATAGCACTTTAATTTGTCTCCTCACACAACCTTGGAACAAATACTCTATCTTGTATAAACACAGTATGTACATACAGTATTTCTCAAGACCTGACAATAGCATGGTTCTCTAGCTCAAATTATTGTTCATATTTTTATTACTATTCAGAAACATTACACAAAGGTACATTGTGTGAAAGTTGTTCTGTTTAGGCTGGCAGTAGCTCAGTGGGTAGAGCAGTCGGATTTCAACCCGAAGGTAGTTGGTTCGATTCCCGCTCTCCCCACAGTTCATACTGTCGTTGTGTCCTTGGGCAAGACACTTAACCCACCTTGCCTCCAGTGGCTGTAACACTGGTAATTACTGTAGAACAATGTAAGTCGCTTTGGATAAAAGCGTCAACTAAATGAATAAATGTAAATGAATAAATGTAGTATTGTTTTGAACTTAAAGTGAAGTCACTGTTAGACCATTTTTCACTGTTTTTTTTCCACAGACATAACTTGTCCCTGCAGGGCTACCAAAGCTGTTTACGTTCTAAAAAAAAAAGGCCAAAATCTACACAATCCACCTTTTTTATATATATATATATATATATATATATATATATTTGCTCATTATTGTACAGGGGCATGTCTTCTGTTACTGATTGCCTTCATTGTGTTGATCCACAACAGTGTTGGCATGCCCAAAATATGTCAGGAGGCTAATTTCAGAAAATGTCACAGCAATAGAGCTTGGTATTGTAAGGTCGCTCTTTACATACCTTAATGATTAGATTGCAGTGCTGTAGAAACCGCTGCCATTTTGAAGGTCTATTCTTGGAAAAAATAAACATTTTTATGTCTTGTATTGGTCAAAGACATAGAGGAGTTTCAGCTTCTTTACGTGATTTGATAGAATCCAAAATACATCCTTTATAGTTTGAATACATCTTATTTTTTTAATATTTCTTATTTTAACCACTGGAATTTCTTTCTATCCCTCTGTTAATTGCTAATATTTGTAGCTGCTGTTCCCTGATATATCTTCCCACGGATCTTGCATTAGTCTTTATTTTTACTCTAATCAATCTAAAATTAAAGCATGTATATGCATATGGATTGGACAGATTAAACAATAGACAATGAAAAGCACTGCCATGAAAAAAACTAAATCAGAAATACTAGCATGCACTATTTCTGAATGAAGTGTCCTTTCTTACCATCACAGATTGTTTTTTTTATTGTGGCTGTGAGTTTCTGGGGATGGCAGATGGTGAACAGAGAGAACTGATTTCTCTAAGCATTTATAGCCTTGTATAATTTTCTTTATATATTTATTTATTTTTTTTTAACACTGAGCAATTCCAAAGCAAAAAATAGGAGGAAAGAAAAAAGAGGAGGCCAAATGGATAAAGAGAAAATAATGGGTCTGAAAGATATATGGGGGACATGTTCATGATGAAATAACATTGACTCTCCAGCTCTTTTTAAACACTAATGTAAATGTAAAGATTTGGCACTGAACGATTTTATTATTGACTATAAATTATTATTTTTATAAGGATAATTTTGGCGTATATTGTACTGTGTTAAATCTGACATGGGTCTATAGCGTGAAAGGGTTTCTTACTCAGACTTACCCAGAGATCTCTGGAGTGGATGGGTGTCAGTGGCGAGTGCTGCGTCTCAAAGATTTTTGTTCCTCTTTCATTGTGTGTTGCTCATTGACATTTCCAGATGTGGGAAGCTCACAAAGGCTGTGACTGAGGAGAGAGGCTGACATTTGGTGTTTGGGCCGAGTGCTCGACAAAAAAAAGAGCTGAGAAGCACTGACATTTTTAAAAAGTGCAGAGCAGAGCACTTTTAAGATTTTCTATTATGTGATAGAGAAGGAAATTATACATTACACACTTATATCTGTTGCATTAATCTGTTCTTGTCGGGTGTCAGATATAACTAAAAAGATTAAAGGGAGGGAAAACTCAAGATACAGCAAAAACGATCTCAGAAACCCCCCTGAGTTAAAGACTTATCTACACTACATTTAACACACGCCTATTAAAACACAATGGTAAAGAAAAGAGAACTCAAATCTTTAAAAACAGACTGCAGTGTGTAAGTGCAAACTGATGATGATAGAGATGAATGATCTGTTGTGGACTGTGTTTAGCCAGTGCTTTTTGGTGGCGAGTATGTGATTGTCCTCCTCCCCTACTGAATATTCTCCGTTAATAAAGTGGCCTAGATGAACTTTAAAGTTCTTGTTGTTTTTCACATATCAATCTTGTTTTGCTGAAAATTATTTTCCCTAAATAAAAGAACACTGGACAATGTATTCAAGTATCTCCTGTGTGAGGTAGTTTATAGTTATCATGAAAGGGATTGATATGAGGTTCCTTCGCAGGGTGTCTGACCACTGCATGAGAGTAAAGTGAGGAGCTCAGTCACTGGAAGGATCTGAGAGCTGCTGAGTAACTCATTTTGGAAAACACTCAGTTTGTGCAGTTAGCATCTCATTAGAAAGTGCTACCACATTTACCTCAAACAAAATAAAATGAGACCAACAAACCTCACCAACTGAGCTAACGGCACCTCCTTTTAGCCGTTGCTTTAATGTGCAACACTGGCATTAACGCTCCTGATCGGTTAAAAAGGATGGGATATCAGATTTATTCATGTTTTATTCAATGTTTGTGGTACCACTTTACAATAAAGTGCCTCATAAAACAGATTTCTAAGCTGATAATTACATTTATTCATTCAGCAGACGCTTTTATCCAAAGCGACTTACATTAAGCTTCCATTCACCAGTGTCACAGCTGGAACACCACTGGAGGCAAGGTGGGTTAGGTGTCTTGCCCAAGGACAATTGGAGTCATCCTGGACATATTTAAGAAACGTCTAGCTCCCTGTCTAGTCACCATTTCTCTGCCTTAATGTGTTAAAAGAGCTTTTTAAGAACTCGTATTGTATTTCATCCAGTTATAAACTCTTTATAAGACTCCTAAAGGCCATCTGTAAAATAACATATTGGAACATGTTGGTTTCTAAGAAGGACAGCAATGTTACAGATTCAGCACTCAACACCAATGCCTGTTTAAATATATCAAATATATCAAATCTATATTTCCCTTTAAATCTGTTGTGGATTAGGCTCAATAATTTCAGTCTAAAACATCAGATAATAACAAGAAAGACAAAGATAAAAGCCCTGAGAGACAGGCCTGAGTAAAGGATAGAAGATAATATAAACCTAGTTGTAATTCCCCTGTGGTTTTTGTTTGAAAGCATCTTCAGTCTTCTCCTTCTAAACCTCCCTGAACCGCTGCAGACAGCTCCCTGAAGTATACAAAGCCTTCTGCTGTTGATCTTGTATGAAAAAGGTACAAACTGTTCTGCGCAAACAGACCATTGAATAATAATGACAGCGCTCGGGGAAACAAATTCACAAGTGCCTGAGCAAGATTTGCACACGAACAAGAGAGAGGCAGAAAACGCAGAGAACAAAGCGAGACGGAGAATAAGTGACAGTTTTTCACGTTTACAAGCTGTGTTAAAAAATAGAGGAAAGGGTTTTTGAAGGGGAAGTCTTAAAAGCACTCCTACTGCTGCTCCATTGTGAAAAGACAAACGTGTGAAATTACAGATGCTTTTTGCACATTATACCGAATTTGTTCCATAACAAAAGTGTTTGGGAAATAGAAAGACAAAGTGTTTTGAGGAATTGTGCAAATGTCTTTTCCACTCATTTTCCACTTTGGACTCTACCAATGAGGAGTCATGCTTCTTATACATCTGACCTTCTAATATAGGGTCCATTGTATTACTATTTCTGCACTTTAAAGGTGAAACTACACTAATATCATCACATTATAATAGTTGTCCAAGTTTTTCATCAGTAAACTCTCCTGGGTTTTGACGAACTCAAAAACCTGGAGTCCTGTTTGGACAATGAGGAAACTGACTAACGCTTGCTTAATTCTAAGTTGCTGAAAACTGGTGTATGAAAGGGTTGGTTCAGGAATTGGCTTAAGATTCTACTAACAAGGTTTTCTGTTTGATCCCTACTCTTTCTACTTTTTTATTTATTAACATTATTGAGAACAAAAAGAATTGCTGATATAAGGTAAATTGTGGCATAGTCTTGATTGGGCCCTAGGTTTTTTAACAATTGTCTAGACTTGCTCACTGTGGTCCTGCATACTACCTTTTTTATAGCACTTTTCAAGATACCCGAAGACGCTCTACATATTCATTATTCATTCAGTATTCATTCACTCCACAGTCACACACTGGTGGTGGTAAACTACATCTGTAGCCACAGCTGCCCTGGGCCAGACTGACAAAGACATGGCAGCCATTTTACGGCTACGAATTCTCCGACCATCATCAAACATTCACACACCAGTGCCGCAGACATGGGAGGCAAGGAGGGTTAAGTGTCTTGCCCAAGGACACAACAACAGTATGAACTGTGGGGAAAAAGGGAATCGAACCGCCAACCAAACTTGTAGTACAACCGCTGTACCATTGAGCCACTGTGGCCCTGTGCCTTATCAAGGATTTGTTAAATAACTTAATGATTAATACTGTGGCTGTCAGTGTTGTCCATTGTCAGTGATAAACCTTGAGAGAAATCCAAAATGCCAAATTAACCAACAGTTTGTCCCATTTCTGATCCGTGCAACACACGTTTATGGATAAATATACATAAGTGACAGAAGAAAGACAGGTAAAAAATATAAACTTTAGAAAAATAATATTTGGTTTCTGTCAAACCACTGGATTCTATAGAATTGATCTGTTTTAGGATCATGTCTCGTCCAAAATCAAAAACCCTTGGAAGCTGCACCGTGGACTTTACCGTTAAATCAACACTCTTACCCATTTAACTAAAGATATTTCTGGTTTGAAGCAAATCTTTCATCAGTGTCACATAGACGTTTTCATTGCTATTCTTCCTCTGAATCTGCCTAATGTGGCTTACACTCAATTATACACAAGGCAATGTCCTTCAGTCAGGGTTTTATCGAACAAACAAGGAATGTGTTGGCTTCAATAATGAATTCTGCCTCTTTTAAAATTTCAACATAAAATCATTAATAAACTGAATACAAAGAGATTTACCAGGTTCAAAATGTGGTTCTTCTTTAAGATTTTCATGTCCCATAATGACAGCTTCTGTTTTCCGGTTTAGAAGGACTTTGCTGTAACTCCATCACAAATCACTGACATAATTATATAAGGCTTTCGGAAACATTATTGACTGAAACACTATCGGACACATCGATTGAAAGGAAATAAGTGTCACTCGATCTCCCTTACAATGTAAAAGAAGACACTTAAACCATCTATATGTTTAGAGCTATGCTGTCGCTAATGTTACAGAGTTTGTCCTTGAATGTGAAGATATCAAAGATCTGTTGTTATATTTGATTTCCACTGTGTTTGCCACAAGAAGTATTTGGGTGTTAAACAGTGACTTTGTTGTCGAGCTTAGCAAACAAACATGCTCGTATTTCACTGAACTAAGCAGTAGGCTACTAATGCTCTGCTTATGTGGTCGAAATCCAAGCTATTGTGTGTTTTTTTTTTTTTTTTTTTTTTTTTTACCGTTATGCTTATGTTTAATAAATGCTATCATTAGTTGAGAATTTCTAAAGAAGAATCCTTGCAAAATGAAAATGTTGCCTTCATTTCTACAATGTTATTTACATACATACAGCCAATCAAAGTTCACAGAAAACAAACAACCACTCAACTTTATGACAGAGGGCCAAGCTTTACTCCGAAGCCAGAGAAATCTTATATTTTACTCAGTGATGAGCACTAAAAGATTGGCTGGAATATTGGATAGGTTTGATTAAAAATAGTCATCTGAAAATCCTGCAGACTTTACCTTGCATGTACTGTATGCCATGAGTAATAATTGTAAAATGGATGCTCTGCCTCTGGATTGTTGACTTTAAGGCTTTATATTAGGGTAAGGCTATTTGATGGGTATCAGTGTAAGCCCGTTTTTAAATTTATTACAGAAAGGTCTGTGTGGACATTGCTAGTGTAAGAGTGGTAGCGGTCGTCCTGTAACCGTAAGGTTGGTGGTTTGATTCCCACTCTCCTCACATACTGGCGTTGTGTCCTTGGGCAAGACACTAAACCCACCTTGCCTCCAGTGGTGTTCCAGCTGTGACACGGTGAACAGAAGCTTAATGTAAGTTGCTTTGGATAAAAGTTTCAGTGTCACTACCTAATATTCTTGTGTTGTCCCTGTTTCAGATTCCATTCACACCTAACTGCAGCCTAGGGACCTCTTCTGCTTCTCCACAAAATAACTGCACCTACATTACACCAAACTAAAGGTTTAGCGATTAGGATTAGCTTAACTGCAACTTGAGTTGACAGTATTTATCTCTGTTTTACGATGCATCCCTTTTCTTTGTTGAGCTGTTTCTCTGTTAAAATACATTTTCAATGCTAAAAATACAAATTATCTGCAGCTATTACACTTCCTGGAACGTCACATTATAGGGCAGTGTAGACCAATGGTAGCGCTCTTTCTTTGAGCATGTGATTACAAATTAAATTTCCGTTCCTGAGTAATTTATATAACCCTCTATAATAAACAGTAGATAGTTTCATAAAGCCATTTTTTTCACCAATGATTGCTTTTACAATATACTATTTTGGGTTTAAACTATTCCCCCTCAACTATGAAAACAAATATCAGGTACAGTATGTTTAACATAATCTTCAGAATACATTATGATTAAGTTCTGGCCCCAGACTCTCAGAGGAGCGCTGTTATGTGATCAGAGCCCAATGTGCAAGTCATAGCAGACAGCGGAAGGACACCGTGTTATTTATAGACTCTCTGGTCCTTTTTCACCTTATTGATTTTAGATTTGATTTCATGTCATGTACTATATGTTCTGCCCCTTTATTTCCCATTGTTCCATATATTATATTGCACTTCCGTTCACATATCCCCTTGATTCCGTGTGCATTTCCTGATCTTTGACTTTATATGTCCACCCCCTGCACTTCCTCTCTGGCAGTTCAATATTTTTTATTACTATTTTTAACCTCTGGACACACAATCATGTCTATCCAATAACTACATATTACAGAGGATTATGTTTGAGGAGGTTCTCAGTCATCCAGGACATATAGAAAAGGTTTTAAAGAATGATTTTACATATGTGTATGAAAAACTGGTAATTAATCATTATCAAGGATTTCACTGTGAATGGTGGACAGCTGTAGTTTTTTGTTTAGCCTTTTGATGCAATTGTTATTGTGATACTGGGCTGAATAAATAAAACTGAATTAACTAAGTAACTTAAAGGTGATGTTTGGCCATGTCAAGGCGATCTGCTTCCATTAAAACGTTGACAAAGCATCTAAACATCTTATATAATTAATCCATTAAAGAGTAAGAATAAGAGTAATATCTGCATAATCTATACATCATAGCAGAATAAAATAGAGGTAGTTTACTTATGTGAATTTCGATTTATCCAGTTTTGTCCATTAATAGTTTATAGTTTGGGTGAGTTTGTTGCCAGATAAAAGACCTAATTAAAATTTTAAACCAATACCATTACCAGGCTCAACAGTAGAAGCCATTAATCATGTAAAGGTGTGGTTTTGATTTGAAAAAAACAGGTTCAAGTTGACTTTACTCAAGTTAAAACTGATGGTGTAACATTACACTGGGCCTAACGGGTTTAAGATACTGTATGCCCCCATTGGCTGTTGGTCCACACTTCCTGTCACCATTGGATCAATCCTTACAAAGACAAACCCAAAGAGAGGAAAGGGAAGCAATGCATTTATATGTAGTCATTAACAAGGTGCATATTACAGGATGATTGCATCTAACATGGAACTGAGTTACAAGTTAAAGGTAAGCTCTAAACTTTTCTAAAAAGTATTGTGGTGTGGAATTGTTTTTAAATCAAATAAAAGCAGCCGGGTTAATGTGTTGGCAAGAGCAGATAAGAAAAATTAAGGGGTTTAATTTAGAAAATAAAAATCAATTTGCAATTAGAAACTTTAATATCATGGTTACACAAGTTGTCCATTTCTGCAACTGCATTTCTTTTCATTCTTTTTTCTCTCATAGCTCTCTATTGCTCCTCATGAAACAAAAATTGAGAAAGCAGTGGAAGAACTGGAACAGAAGTGCAATATAATATATGAAAAAAATGGAAATTGGATAGTAAACCTGTAAACGTCACATATATTCCTTACATGTGGGAGTTACGTTGCTCCTGGTCTACACTCATCACCTCCTTTTAGCCTCAGCTGTGATAAAGACAGGACATGCTCTCACAGCTCGTCACGCTACGCTTCCCGTTCTGCCGCTCTGATATTCTGACACTGATCGCCATCAAGCTGTCAACAACAGACAGAGCTGAAGCCAAGGGAGGGGTGAGCATGGGGCGAAGCCGGCCCATTTTCCGTCATAAATAATTTTCTCTCAACTAGAAACGATGAGGCTGAGAGGGATTTACTATTAATTTCTGTCAGGTTTTTGTTTTTGGCGAGGGGAAATTGAGATGGATGAAGGCTGGTGTTGTTGGTTTCAGACGAAGGGAGCGGTCGGTGAAGAACCTCGTCACTGGGCAGTCAGATCAGACAGGCCTTTAAATACTTCATAGACAATGATTAGCTCATGATGTTGCTCATGAACTCAGATATTGTCATGAAGAGTTCACTAATCAATACCAAGACTCTATAAACTCCAAGACAAGTGCATAATATATGGGAAGAGATGAAAGAGAACACATCTAAAACTTAAAAGTGCCCTATATCTGCAAGAGATTTAATTTACTGACAATATTTCTGTCCATTTTTTTAAATGAACTGAAGCAAAATACCAAAAAGTCATTCTCACTCTGTAAAACATTTACAATTACAGGGACCTCTATCTTTAACACATTAGGATTAACCTCACTCCACCAGATAGAACTGCTCCACAGAACGTAATCTGTTTCACAGAACCATCTGGAAAGGCTCCCGTTGAAAGCGTTTGCAAAACTTGGTAGTTGATTGGATGATGCACCGACTAGTATCCGCCTACCATAGAGAAAAATTACTCTCTACTTCTGATAAAACTGACTGATAGCAGCATCAATGCTAACATCTTTTGGCAATGCCATCTAAAATATTTTTATTCTAATTGCTGTTCCTTGTACCTTGCTGTTTCAAACTGCAATTTCCCCACTGCAGGACAAATAAATAGAAGATAAGATAAATCTTAATTTATCTTATGTTCATAACAAAGAGGAGAAGAGAGCACTTGAGGCTTTTGTCAAATTAAAAAACCCGCCTCTTCCTGTTTGTGCTGCCATCATTGGTCAGAAGAGGCTGGTGAGCCCATGGTTTGCTTCACGTTGGTGCGATACAAGATGGATTTAACCTAGTTTTGAAACGCACAAATCTTGCAAGAATCCAGCAGCAGCTCAAGGTTAGTATAGGATGCCAAGAAGAAGAAAAAGCAGAAGAATTAGGTCAAAATTAATTGGTAGATGTTATGGTTGAACTTGACAATCAAATTTCTTCACCTATTGGTTTCTGTTTGTTTATTCATTTATTCATTTTCTATCGCTTAGTCCCAAGGGTCGCGGGTGACTGGAGCCTATCCCAGCAGCTTTAAGCCTGAGGCGGGGTACACCCTGGACACTGGCCAGTTAGTCGCAGGGCTGACATTTAGAGACAGACACTGACGGACAACCATTCACTCTCACATTCATTCACTAGGGACGCTTTAGAGTTTCCGATTAACCTGTACATGCATGTTTTTGGACGGTGGGAGGAAGCTGGAGTACCCGGAGAGAACCCACGTTAACACGTGGAGGACATGCAGACTCCTCACAGAAAGGCCGGAGTCGGCCGGGCTTTAAACACAAGACCTTCTTGCTGTAAGGCAGGAGTCTAACCACTCTGCCACGTGCACGTGTTTGTTTATATACATTTTTAATCCTTTTTAAACGGCCACTTTTCATGTCCTATGTTGTGACCAATACAATAAAATGGTTTAAAACTACTGCACGCTGTTAGTATGTGGATTTCAAAACGGGTGCAGTAAAGAGAAAATTAACAACAGAAAACTCTTACAAAGCTATATTTTTTCTTTAGACTACTGAAGTCTCTGAGGTCATCCAAAGTCCATCTCAACTGTTCACTGTAGTGCACAGATTAAAAGAAAAAAAAGCTTAATAGGGTTTTTTGCAAAGCTATAACTGAATAAAGCTGTACAATCCAGTCACAATTGTTTTTATTAACGCAGTGAAGATGTTGAAATAAGTGTTTATGGTCTTGGCTGGTTTTAAAAATCCTATGTTTCATTGTTAGAGACTAAGAAGAAACTAGTAGCTCAGAAAAACAAAAACAAGACTGTCAAAAAGTGGTCTTATAACTCCTCAAAACCAAGACCGATCTAGAGTGCTACTTCAATAACAGAGAGGTCTCAGACTGTCCTTCGCTGTCGGTTTGAATACACCAGGCCATTTGTTTTCAATTTACTGTGACATCCAAAGTATTGATCGAGTTGCCAGAAGTGCTCCAAGTTTGGGATCTGTAGCATTCAAGCAACAACACATAAGTTTAATCTATTATTAACTAAAGGCAGATTCACCAAACTGTGGAAATAATTGAATAATTCTGGTCCAGTGAAGAAAAGTTTGTGTAAGAGGACTGTTTAAAAACGTTTCTGTTCGTAGGATGTATTGCTTTGGAGATTTTGTTTTGTCATGGCTTTGGGTCTTAATGGCTTTTGTCCAACAAGGCCAATAAAGTTCTATAGTTTATAGAGCTCCAGTTTTCCACCATGTTAAGCCAAACAAAACAATACAAAAGATATATACTTAGCCTCTTATTTCGATTCTTGTCATTGCTTTGTATTCAGGTGAAAATTCTGACACAACCGTATGAGGTCCACAGTTTACAACTGTACTCAAATGATTTTATTGGTTGGTATTCCCACTCAATGTGTCAGGATCCACTTTAAATAAAATATGTAGAGTAATATCCATTTAAACCATGCATATTTATGTGAACTTTATTTCATCACAATATATGATACATAAAACCTAATTTAATAAAAATCTAAGCCCAACATCTATGTTGTGTGGAATTGAATTTGTAACATTTTAGAAACTTTGCATAATTCTTGGCACCAAAAACATATGTGTATTTTATTTGGTGGTAATAACAACAATTTGAAACTTTCTGATGAATCTGTTTTGCAATGTTTATGTAAAAATACTGGTCAATATTGCAGAGAAGACACGTGTTTCTTAAATAGCATAGATAATCATCTCTTTTGACAAAGTATGTTTTTAGACCGTTTTTTGTTTTCTTCATGTAATCTTTTCATCAAGAACACTTCTGTCATGTCTGATTTTCCTGTTGTTCCTGTCTTTTCTACTTCCTTCATGGCTAAATATTTATCCAAATACAACACTGTGCATCTTGTTGATCCCAGGCCTGTCTGATGTTATGCCAGTGCTATGTAACCCCTGCATATAAATTGGCCTTAAGCACTGCATCATAAGCCTTCAGCCCCATTATTTTGAACATTTCCGCTGTAATCCATTGTCTGTGATCCATTGTTTCTGTGCGGCTGCCTCTAAAAAGGATGTCAGCTTTCTGCTAATGTTCAAGTCCCTGTTACACACACAACCCTGTTGCACTGATTTCACTGTGTTATAACCGATCATTTATGACTGCTGTGTATTTTAATCGATTAAAGAGCACAGAGTTTGATGCATGATTAAGACATGGCCGTGTGCTTACAGGACACATGTCTCCATCGACAGACAGGGACTTAATGGATTAGTTTTAATCTTTAGCCAAAAGGGACTCGATATTGCGTGGCTCAGGGCATCTGTCAATCACACAACTCCCCAGACACCAGCCTAATGTTATATTCTGCTGGCTTATTTATCTCAAATGCATATCAGGTCGTTGCCATTTTGTGATGGGTTTAGGAGCAAAAGAAAACACAACCAAGTCTCATTTTTTATTTCCTCAGAGAAAGTGAGTATGTTTTTTCAGCACAGAATTATGTACAAAGTAATGACAAGACATGTTTTTTCACATATAGTGATTTATGAGCTCAGCAGAAAAAATATAGGTTTGAGTGGCGGATGGGCTCACATAATATAGGACATTGGAGATAATTGTAAACTGCTCACAAAATTATTTGTGTTTAATTATATACTTACTGTTTTTTTTATAACTAAATACAAAAATGTTATTAGAGCATTATCATCCAAATGGCCCAGAAAAAAGAAGCGCCCAAAATAATGAGTAAAATAAGTGTGTGTGTGTGTGTGTGTGTGTGTGTGTGTGTGTGTGTGTGTGTGTGTGTGTGTGTGTGTGTGTGTGTGTGTGTGTGTGTGTGTGTGTGTGTGTGTGTGTGTGTGTGTGTGTGTGTGTACATGTTTGTACATTTATTTTTATAACTTATTTCAACAGAAACAAAATAAGTTGTATTTTAATTTCTGTAACGAACAGACAGTTTGTAACAGAAATTAGGTGGAGCTCGCAGACCTTAAACAAATGCAAATTTGCACAAAGAACAACAAGGCACACGATTGGTTCTGAGAAGTAATTTATTGATTTGTAGTTTCACCTGTGGATCTGCACTTTGGAGGATGGCAGCTGGTCTGGGAGGAGAACAAACGATTAGAACTGATTTGAGAAATGTGCAGTAGATAAGTATTTGGTGTCATGTGTTAGTGTTTACTCACCGCTCTGTTCCTTGTGTCCAGGTGTCTGGCTAAAAGAAACAACCAACTCTAAAAAGGTTCCGGGCCAGACCAGGGGAATAGAGAGGGGAAAAACTAAAATGTGTTTTTATGGTTTCTGGATTTTAAAGAAGTTTAGGTGTTTGGTTTTAATGTTTGTGAATTGTGTCGGGTTTTAAATATGATTTGGTTTATTGTTTTGGACGGTATTAACATGGTTTTAGAAAAGCTTATGTTAATGTATGCTCCTGTGGGTTTGGTTTGGTTTCTACCCAGGTAGTTGGGAGGTATTTAAGGCGCCTCAACTGAGCTCCTCCTGCTGCCATTGCACTTTTGCGTCTAGCACATTTGTAAATTAATTGTACAAGAAAGGAAAATAAAATGAACCAGTGGAAAATGCCAGCTCCTTGAATCCAGCCTCATTGCTCGTGGCATCTCACTGACATCCAGCCGCTAACCAGGCCCTGGCGTAACATGCCAGAACATTAATCCTGAACTTTTACAAATTTTGGTATCCACAACTCACATTTTGCAAAACATTGAGTTTATTTAATGTCTATTTTTTATGTAAATATATTTCCTTCCTGTCTCTCAAACTATAAAATGACAACATAAATAACCTTAATAAACACAGACTCAGAAAGTAATTATCTTTTTTAATCATTTACCTTTAATAATTTTATCACTTTTGTTTAGCATGTCATTTGTAAAAGGTTCTAAATTAGAATTTTCAGACATACTTTAAAACTAAGCCCAGTCTATGAGTGCAAAAATGATTGTACAAATAACTTAAGCACATACATGTACATGCCCCATCAGCATTACTGCCTACACTGAAGAGAAGCAGAGCAAGTAAAGAACTTTACAAACTGTACATGACAACCATTGCATTCACAAGCCCTGAGTCTTAGGCTGTACTAGACAACATCTCCTGTCCTTAGACCCTCCATCAGGGTGAGGAAAAACTCAAAAACCCCAGCCGTCAAAAGAGAAACCTCAGGGAGAACCACAGAAGGAGGGATCCACTCCCAGGACGGACAGGCTCTACAACTGATGTGTCCAGGACAGTCATTGGGCAGTAGACATAAATATAGTCCATTATAATATCAGCAAGAACAGAAAAACTCTCTTTTTAAAGAAGATGCATAAATCTGGGGCTGGCATAACTTCTTCAAAAGTGATGGCCACAGGGTGTGTCAGTATAAAATGTGCACTGGCAAATTAATGTTCAAGAACTGGACGTTGGAGAAATGAGTAGTAACTCATCACTAGAGCAGACGGTCTGAGTACAGAGCGTCGCTGTTACCGGTACATTTGCAGGTATGTTGTGGAAATTGTCAAACTTTGTTGCTGACAGGTCAGAAAGCAACTGATTTGGAGAAACAACCGTGTTATGCTTAACGTTATAAATCAACTTTCTTATGCTTCTCTCTATCTTGTTCACAATTGTTAGCCTCTGTATTATGAGCACATCACCATAGGAGGGATATTCATTTAGCAGACGCTTTTATCCAAAGCGACTCACATTAGTCTAATTACCAGTGTTACAGCCACTGGAGGCAAAGGTACTACGTGCCTTAGTCTGGCCACTTTCAAGAAGATTTAAGTCCAACACTAGAGTCCCACATTGTGCTACTTGATCAGGCTGTTGACAAATTGTTGATTCATCAATAACCGGACCAATCTCTGAAATGTGAAACTAGCTCAGTGCCAAACATAGGTTCTTGTGTGGTCAGTCCAAGAAACACATGCAATAATCCAATCGTTGACAATTTTCAGAAGGTGAAGCGCGCACTAACACAGATTTTAAATAATATGTAAACGTGGTTTGAGAGAAACATACAAAAAATGTATCTATAATATACAAATGCAATTATAATAATACAATATATCTTATTTAAAACTAAATAAGACAGTGTAGTAAAAAAAATAGGTACCGTATCTAAAGCAAACACTTCCATTCCTCAGTATTAGTCTGAGGAACAGCAACATCCACAACAAAACGCAGCTGTGAATCTTTTTCTGACCCATCGGATAAACCGTCTGAACCTGCCGGCCCTTTTCTTCATTGGGGACGTTCCCAACTGAATCTCCTGAGCACTGAAGTTACTACAACACTCAGATTCAGTCAAAACCAAAAACTCCTCTTCCTGACAAGGACATGACTCAGTGTCTTGAGTGGGCATTACACCTTCACTAAAACTACAACCCGGCGCGTCTACCTCTTGTCTGCTTTCAGTATGACCACTATCATTACTAAAGCTAGAAGACTCCGGCTCAGGCAAAGCCTCAGCCTCAAAGGTCTCACAACAAGCTGGTGTCCCAGGTGAATTAGAAATGAAGTTATCAACTTGGCTAACAACTAAAATATTAGCTTCATCTGAGAGGTGGTGGCTCTCGGCCGTTACTTCCTCCTCGATCTTCTCTTGTTTTTGAGAATGAGAGGAGGATTGGTCAAAACCATGTCCTAAAGACTCAGGCGCTAAAACATAGTCTGCATCACTTTTGCAAGACCTCGTGTCATGTTCTAAATACTCGGGCGCTAAAACATAGTCTGCATCACTTTTGCAAGACCTCGTGTCATGTTCTAAATACTCGGGCGCTAAAACATAGTCTGCATCACTTTTGCAAGACCTTGTATCATGTTCTAAATACTCGGGCGCTAAAACATAGTCTGCATCACTTTTGCAAGACCTTGTATCATGTTCTAAATACTCGGGCGCTAAAACATACTCTAGTCCACTGCTGCTAGACGTCGTCTCACTTCTGTTGGATCTGCCATCAGTCTCACATGAAACGTTATGAACCTGGAGTAAGTACTGATTACTACAACCAGGGACATCATCAGAAACCTCATCTTCCTCTTGAATAGTTTCAAGAGGTACCCTATTAACTGTTGCTACAGTCAGTGGACTAACAGCAGTGTGTGGGAGAGTAGTGCTGCCTGGAATACTACTTCCCTTTTGGTCCCTGTCAACTTCTAAAATTCTGTCATCTTTACTTGAAACACTCCTCATAAGGTCAATACCTTCCTTTGTGTAGTCAAATATGTGTTTCATAGTAATAAAGTTATGTTCAAGTGCATCACTTGAAGATATTCTTCTTCTATGATCCAGACACAGTAACTGTTTTAGGAGGCTCAGAAATTCCTTTCTGTCCACCAGTTCTATGTCAGAATTGACTGGATGGTGATTTAAGATCAGCTTATCCAGATTTTTGGCATTCTCAAAGTGGAAATCTTCATTATTTCCCAAAGGAGTGGATGCTATCAAACTCCACTGAGGATATTGGTTTGATGACTTCTTGAAAAATCTTTTGCGGAACAGTCCCTTATTGATTAATTCATCTTCTGGCTGACCCAAAAGATGTATAATTGCTTTAAGACTATTGTATTCAGAATTACAATTAAAAAGGTGTGTGCCTAAGTATAGAAAGGCCAGGCAGCACCCCAAACCCCACACATCAATTGCTTTTGTTAATTCAAGGCCTAAAATTATTTCAGGAGCGTCATATCCCAGGCCCTGGCATGATATACCGTGTTTTAATTCACGGTCCCTGAGTGATAAACCAAAGTCAATCATCTTGATGCTGAGTGGACTCTTGGTTTTGTCCACAATCATGATGTTGTCTGGTTTAAGATCTGTGTGAACAAAACCAGTGCTGTGTAGTGCCTGCAACGCTACAAGCATCTGAAAGGCAAACGGCCGTATGTCATTCAGGGACAATGGCCGCCGGTTTCTCTGCTTCATAAAATGATAACTGCTGCAGTCCAACAACTCCAGTTCAATACAAGAGAAAGTGTCACATTTTAAGTAATTTAAAAAGTTTACAAACACTTTCTGTTCGAGATCCAGTCCTCTTAAAGCCCGTAGCACCTCGACCTCCCGGTCTGTTTCTGTGTCATAACAGCATTGACTTATTTTAACTGCCACCACCTCTGATGTTTCAGTGTTTAGGCATTTAAGTACTTTGCCAAACCCTCCCTTGCCCAAAATGTCCAAAACCTTGTAAGGTGTGGAAGGAAGAATATAATTGGTTCTGACGTCCCATGGAGAATTTGAGCTTGATGCGCAAGCAGACATTTTGACTTACTCGAATTGAAAAGAAAACGCAAATACAACTTACCTTGATTTACTGTGTAACGTAAATCTTTTCAGACAGTGAACATGCAACAGACCGCACTGTGTGAACCAACACTTGAAATGCAGCCAGACACCACCTGTATTCATAACATCTGCTGACATCACCTGGCACAGAATCAAAGGTAATGACATCACTCACTTGTTGCTATGGCAACAGCACTTATTCTATTTTTTTAAATCAAAACTGTATTTCTCACTGAAGGACAATTCTAAATTTCCTCTGCTGGTTGTTTGCAATACGGACTCATAATATTTGTATGAATATATTTATATTACAATAAACCGTCGAATCAATAAATGAGATATTGAACAGTGAATGACCCTCAGTTAAATTTTACCTATATATCACAACATCTGCCTCAAAGTAGCCTGGCAAGTCATCCTAACTATTGTCTACAATAAAATAGTATTTTAGTTGATGGGGTCAATTTTTAGGAGAGCAGTGACCTCAGAACGCACATACGCCCGAACAGTACAGATCGATTCTTAGTCTGATAGAAAGATAGACTCACTGGGACGCTTGACTGTGGGCCAGACTTCCCCCCCAGTGGGAGAAGGTGAGAGGGACAGTGAACCTGGTTAATTAACACTGCGGAAGGATACATGCTATTGACTTATTCACGTGTAGTATATCCCAACATCACAACGATAGACCCTCCAATGAGACAAGGACAAACTAAAGAAACTTCAGGTCTAATAGAGCTAGTCCAGAAGCCAGTCCTTTGTCCAAAGTTAGTAAACGTCTAATGTTGTTTCTGTGCCATGGTGAAGTTAAAACCTGAACTGAAAACCTTCAGATCAGTCTGCAGGTGGCCATCCTAGAATATCACTGTATTTATTTGACTTGGCGAGTCATTAAAATGGAATATGTTTAAATAGGTTTGGATTTTATTAGTGCTTTTTCTCCATATAATCAGCCGAATTTCTTCCATTTGATTGTCATCTAGTGCTTCAAATCAGTTTATGAGAAAACTTATTCCAAGAGGCTCCACATGGTTTCATTGCATTGATTCTTTACTCTTACATGTACAACAGAAATGCTATGGCAAGGGGGAGCCTTAAGGGAGAGATAAGATCATGGCTTGAATGAACACCTGGCTACCCCGAACCTGACGTCAAAGGCTGAGTGAAGTACCATCCGAAAGTCTCCTAGAAGATGTGAATGCAGCATTAAGAACAATCCCCACAACAACCATCACTATATATTTTTTTCTTTTTTCTCTCTTTTTCTGAAATTAAATGATTCATTAAAGTAACTTATAAAAAAAAATTTGTAAACAACATTACAAGTACAACTTCAAATTTACCATAACTAGTAAAACGTATGGAAATAGATCTGAGGATCTTGGAGGAGATGCTGGATGTGGAGGTCCTGGGCTGGTGTGTGGTGGTACTGTGGTACTGCCTTTAGAGACAGCTTATGGTAGAGAAAGAATTCCCCGTTTTCTGGCTCAGAGCTGATGAACTGCCTCAGTCTGGATTTGTACATTTGTATGTATTTCTAACAAAAGATACTAAGAACATGGGTTTTTGAAGTGGTCTTCTTGCTGTGTGTAAGCAGCAGCCAATAGCTGTGCTTCAAAGTGTTCCCAGGTCTCGTCCATAGATCGTGCACTGGTGTTGGCTGAAGACAAATTAAATAAATCAGAAGATAGAAATTGACTTGACACAACTTTACATTAAAAGTGTGTATTTCTGCTGTGAATTTCTTGTGCTTTTATACTATTGTTGTAAGGCGAACCGGAGTGGCGCGTGATAATAAAAAATTATTATTATTATTATTGTTATTATTGTTATTATGAGAAATTTTCTCCAATACTCGGATTTAATTTGTTCTATTAATTCCACGCATAACTATTAGAGCAACTATGCAACCACCTAATTAAATCTTGGAGCAATATTTACTGTTGCTGTGTTAACAAGAGTTCTTCTTTCCCATTTATAAAGACCACTTTTCAAAACAGCCGGTCGGTGGAAGGCCACTAACAGAGTACGTCTGAAAAGCGGCTACGTGTAACAGTGGGCTGATCAAAGCAATACTTCAGACTTCTAACACTGACAAATACATTTTATTTTTATTACAGGTTAATAAACAGTGGCTGACAAATCAGTTCAGCATTTTCTTTCATGAGGCAGAATTAATTTTGCACCGTACAAGGTTTTCAAGTGACATACACTGCTAAGGATATAACTGTATATCTGAGGAAAAAAAAGAAGTTTAAAAGTTACATTTAGGTAATAAATTCCCAGTCGGTTTAAAAGAGAAACATCAGGGAGAACCACAGAAGGAGAGATCCACTCCCAGACTGGACAGACAGTTCAGGAATGTGTCCAAGACACTTGAAAATGACATAGAAATACACAAAACATACTAACCTGATTCCAAAAAAGTTTGCAAATCTCATAAACTTATTTTTTATTCACAATAAAATATAAATATATCAAATGTTGAAAATGAGACATTTTGAAATGTCATACCAGGTATTGGCTGATTTTGGATTTTATAAAAGCTAAACATTCCAAAAAAGTTGGGACAGGTAGCAATAGGAGAACGGAAAAGTTAAATGTACATAGAAAAAACAGCTGGAGGATTAATGTGCATCTTATCAGGTCAATTGGCAACATGCTTGGGAATAAAAAGAGCCTCTCAGAGTGACAGTGACTCTCAGAAGTCAAGATGGGCATTCCCCCAAAGCTGCAGCGAAAAATAGTGGAGCAATATCAGAAAGGAGTTTGTCAGAGAAAAATTGCAAATAGTTTGAAGTTATCATCATCTACAGTTCATAATATCATCTAAAGATTTAGAGAATCTGGAACAATGTCAGATCCACTCCGTCTCTCTCAGGGATCCGCTCCACTTTCCTTCTCTCTCCTTCATCTCATCACTGCCACCTGTCCCAAGCACCTGCAGCCTATTGCCATCAGTGAGGTATTTAAACCTCTTCTGTCCATCTCTTCTCTGCCAGATCGGTCAGCATACATTGTGTGAATGTCCCAGCGCTTGTCCCAGCTCTTGAAGAAGGATCCGGTTCTGAAATGGACAGATCTTTCACCCATAGAAAACATTTGGAGCATCATAAAGAGGAAGTCCTAAGACAGTCGAGCAACTAAAAGCCTGTATTAAACAAGAATAAGACAACATTCCGAAACTTGAGCAGCTTGTCTCCTCAGTCCCAGACGTTTGCAGACTGTTATAAAAAGAAGAGGCAATCCCACACAGTGGTAAACTTTTTTTGAGATGTGTTGATGCTATAATTCTAAACAGAACTAGTCAGTTTGTTAATAAATGACGAGAGGCTCAGATCACGCAGCCTCTCGTTCGAAGTACAGATCTTGCGTGTGTTGAGAGTATTTGTTCAATAAAACATTTTATGAATGCACTTCTGTTTTAAAACCTGTGTTCAACACACCATTGACTGAAAGTATTAATGACACAACCAATTATACTATTTAAATTGTTGACTTGACTTTGAAAGCATTAAGTTTGAAATAAGACAAATCTATCTCATTAAATTGATTTTGATATTGTGTTCTCCGTATTTGATTAAAACCTTAACAGTTTTCACCGGTTTATAGTCAACTTTTTGTCTAGAATGGATTAAAAAGAATAAAGGCGGTGGTGGTGGAGAAAAAGGGGGACAGTAAAGTGTCAGCGCTCAGGTCCAAGCAATCGTCACTGCTTCCCATCATGCACTCAGACCTTGTAGTCCAAGCAGGCTGGCTCTAAAACTGCATCCGATTTGGTCTCACGAGATTACCGTTGCCGGCGCAGAAGTTACGTCAGAGCAAGTCGTGATTGTATCTGCGCTGGACTGGCTCATCTCGAACGCACCCATAGTTTCGCCTGATGTCTGTTTTCTTTTCTTGGACGGTAATCAGTGACAGGATGATTACTGATATTTCCTGCGCTCTAAACAAGTGAGCGTCTTACCTAACAATTTTAAGCTTAAGGTATAACAGTTTCTACAGAATCTGAAATAATGATGCTCCATAAATGGATAAAACATATCATGATTAATATACACCCATCTTTAAAGCAAATATGAACTGGTTTTAAATAGAATGATACATTAAATCGGGCATATAGGGTTGCAAACTTCATAAATAAGTGTCATCTTGGTGTATTGTTTAATGTTTAAAATTTCCTTTAACGTCAAAAGCACCACAGTGACTCCACATTGAGTCTTATGGAGATATAACAGTTCAATAAAACACAAGACCTCACCCAAAATAAGAAGTCTTTGAAGTGTTTAAATAAATGAGCAAATAGATGTCTTTCCAAAACATATTAGTCTTGACAGCTTCAAACACAGATCCATGCATCTCTATTTTCAAGTTTAACTCAACAGACAACTTACCAGAGGCGTCACCTTTGTAAAGCTAGATTGACAGCACTTCATCGACAGCTTAATGTCAAACCATCATTCTGGCATCAGAGAAAATGTCCTTCAACGTCTCCTTTAGAATGTTAAATGTCTCCAGTGACGCTGCTCTGGGTCAGGAACATTTAGACCATTCTAAAGAGTAATTCAGAAGGATTTACTCTGAACTGTTTACTCTGGAGGGTTTTCAGCAAGCAATAAACATACTCACTATAAAAGTATTGGAAAGGGGAAAATTAACAATTAGGCAAATGAACTGCCACAATGTTGTTATTGACCATGCAGCCCAGTTGTGCACACTCTTATGGACTTTCTGTTTTGGTCAAACTAGGAAAAGGTCTGGGGTGTCATCTGTGATTAAGTGAGAAATATACCAGATACAATTGTGACAAATGGCAAGATATAATTCATTGATGTATAATGTGTTTTATTTGATTTCATAAGAAACGTTTATTTTATTTTACCTTTATATAAACCGATGTTTTTATTTACAGTGACTTACATACACTCATCATCATCAAGACGAAATGTGGACAGGGCAAAGCATAACCGAGAAATGAGATGTCTTTTAAGGCCTTCACATAAAGGTAAAATACACTTGGGCCAAGAAGCTTGGTCAGCCTTCATTGCATATTTTCAACAGCCGAATATTTTCTTCCACTTGGCTCGCTGCCTAACTCCTCTTAGCTTTTTAAAAATCACTCCACCCCCGGTGACTTACTGCGAGCCGCGAGCTCACTGTGTTTAATTTCCGTCTGTGTACGCGGCTCGTCGGGATCATTACGCCCGAGCCGATCCTTCAGTGGAGTAAGCGGCGTGGAGAGTGCTGTGGTCACTGTGTCCGCTGTCGTTTGATCAGATTGATGGAGTGCTGATGGATTTCTCTCTTGACTGATTGGACCACTTTAGAGCTCGGTCAGGCGTTCGGCCTTCAAAAGCCCGTTACATTAAACAAACACTTATGGATTTGGAGTTCCCACCTTCAGCCATCTTGTGAGTTTGTTTGTGTGGGAAAGACTAATGGAGGCAAAAGACAATGGTGGTGCTAAGATGCCTAAAACCTACCCTTAGTTACTGGGTTTCTTTTTGATTCAGCAGAAATCATGAAAAAAACCACATATTTAGTTTTGTGTTTGTAACTCTTATGACTCATTAAATTGCACATTAATTTATATTAAAACCTCACTTCTTACACTCACCTTCCAAACACTAGTTAACTGTGTGCGCCTTAATGGAGTCTGCATTTTTCACTGTTTTCTTTCACTGGGAAGTCACAGATCCACATTTCTATCCGTCAGTGCGAACAGAGCCATGGCAGACACTCAGCTTTCCAATTATGGTACATCCCGCTTAACTGATGCTTATTAATTCCTTCTAACTCATTATAGCATGCAAAATAGGGCTCTCCCATGAGATGAATACTAATGTAAGTGGAAACTTCTCAACTGTGCCACAACCGCTACACTTTGACGTTCGGTCAGTGTCTATTTCTTAAGCTGCATAGAAGATGAGGGACCCACACCGTACATCAAAAGTGAGATTTTATCAAATGTTATGGCGCTAGGCCTTCAAGGACCAATGGTTGCAGCATGAATCTCTGTTTTTGAAGTGATTACTAAAAGAAAAAAGTCCAAACCAAGGTTTAGGTTTGGACCGTTGGTCAGCCATTTTGTCTGAACCTCAGTCTGAATGAGCTTACAGTGATTGTAAACTATGACATCGCTAAGCCTAAATTTGGTTAACTGAAATAAATTTAGAACGAATATTTATTTTAAAAAATATTTAACTTTTGCTGTTTTTTTTTTTTCCTCCACACAATTATTTTGTTCTTTTTAGAATAGGTTACCTCTGTACATACATACATTTATCCAATTAGTAATACCCTATAACTTTATTTACTTTAATTTTTAACATATTTATTGTGACTATAGTAGCATTGCTGGAAATTTATTCTAAAAAAAATCAATGAACTCAACATTTGAAACATGTAATTGACTTGAGCCTGTGTGTCTGATTAACTAACCCACTGACAACAAAACCCAGTTGTCACCTGCTCCACCGTTTCTTTGAATCCTGTGAACAAACTATTTAAGGCGTTCTTTCAGTCCATATTAGAAAATGGATTCTCTATGTTGTAAAGCAGAAGGACTGGAAGTTTTTTATTTTATGCAATTAACCCACACTAGTTTTACAGCTGTAAGTTTTTCTTTGTGTCAAACAAGTCAAAATATTGGAAAGTCTTAAAACCACATATATTGAAACGTATACGTTTGTGTGGGGACATTGATCCGTGGTAATAACCGGTGGCAGGTGGTAAGTTTCTGCTCAGTTCTTTTGTATGGATTACGTCTAGACTTGAAGTGGTTCGTACAGTGGAAGAGCTCGTGAGTCAGAGTAAATAAACCAAACTGGCTCCATCTGAGTGACACTGAGCCAGGCCATGGGGCTAACCCAAACAAAACACTCCAATCTCCCACCCTGCCTCCCGCTGGGCCTGATTGATTGATTTGCCAGTCAATCGTAGCGCATTGATCTAAGAACCCCCCTCGTCCTGTTCTCCAGGCTTCCTCCCCGACCATTCATCTGCTGCCTGTCAAAAGTATTCACTGGGGGGGCTGTAGCACTTTTAAACACACTTTCCAAGATTTGTAAGAAAAGCCTTTTTACAGCGCTTCATACTGGAACCATTACTGTTATTGAACCCCTCTGGATATGCTTTGCACTCACCATCATTCGACTCATGGATCATTTATGTACTGCACTATGTCAGGGGAGTAAGAACTTGTTTGTTGGTTCAGTGAACGTCGAGATACATTACAAGTCAGGACCAGCACCAGTTTGTTTTGAATTTTCGGGAAGTGATATCCAACCCTTAAGTGAAGAGCAAATCGCTGTCATTGTGGCTTTCTGTTTTAACATATCACAGAAAACCTAACCTGTCAAGCTAATGTAACCCACCGGCGGTGCTACTTCTGCTCTAAGTCAGACTAAAGCTAGGGTTTTGTCTAAATCTAGGTCAGAGGAGATTGGTTATAATATACCACAACTACAGTTTAACAGCCTTAACAATAGTATAATTGTAATAGATGTTAGTGCGTTCACATTCAGTAACTAACAAAAGCAATTTAAATTCAAAAAGTTTAACCCCAAAAATAGGTACCTCGAACTCAAAAAAGTAAACAAAAAAAATGCTCTACAGCCCCTTTAATGTCCAACCAAGGTGTCCGGGGAAGTTGTTGCAGCAGCGTGGGTTAATAGCAGAACCAGAAAACCAGGTGTTGCAGTGATGAAAAGGTGAAGCTGAAGTTCCAGACGATGAGGCCTAAAGGAAAAACCAGTCGAGATTATCTGTTTCATGTATGTCCACAAGGTCCAATGCAGTTCTAGGTTAGAGTTAAATTCCTCAAGGATCTTTTGTTTGTCTAAGTTTAGTTTCATTTGCAAATAAATGCACATGATCTTAGCTTCAGGTCTAGTTTCATTCTAAACTTTTGCTGTTACTATAAACCATTTAATACTTGCCAATGTTAGAAAAAAAAAAGAATAATGAAGAAGAACGAATATTGTAACTACCCTGTCCAGCAAAATGGTTTCACTTGCTTAGCAAAGTGGGTCTGGAACCTACTGACCAGGAAACACATTGACGGCACGGTGGTAAAAATGTCCTGTGTTCGATCTCTGGCCGGGACAGGGACAGACTATTGTGCGACATTTACCAAGATAATACGGATCTAATAACTTTTTTGCTGATGCAGATTGTAGGAAACATTCTGAAAGACATGTAATATGCAAGATAGTTGATAGACTTAAAAATGGGGACAGACATAGAATCGAAAAAAAAAAGTTATATTTTCTTGAGGCGGTTGGACAAGAAAATGTTTTTATGGACTAAGCTGTGCTCATTACTGTGAAGAGATGGTCATTAACTATGAGTCTATGATATGGACTATGATATGTCCTTGAGCGAGACACTCTGCCCGACGAGGACTCAGGTTTATTCGACTGCAAATGAGCTTAGACTGAGGACTGGCCTGCAGTGGGCCCCCATTCGAGGTAGAGAGTCTTCAAAAAAGTGGTGTGTCACTCAGCTGTCTGACTGGAAATGTTGTTAAATTTTGAGCAGATATGTCTAACTATTGGCAATAACTTTTGATTTTGGTACATTTAAGGCTTTAGAGCTTCATGTGTGTCATACTGTAGTTGGCTTCTTTCTGTTTGCCTTAAAACATTTGGTTTATTTTGGTTTGGTGTATGGCTAAGGAATCCACATGATTGGATCAGGATCGATGCTAACTAAAATATTGTCAGGTGATTTTAGTATTCTGCCTTGCTACTTCCTTTCTGTTTGTCCTCTGTTTATATTTATTTTGGTCCCTTGGGGCTTCATATTTCTATTGTTATCTACCAGAACTTGGTTGAAAATGAGACGCACCTTTTTGCAAACACTAAGAAGTGAAGCGTCCTAACAACTAGCCATGGTGTTTCTTCTTTATGGTTTGGAGGGTTAAGCAGTTTCCTTTTGTTTTACCTTAAGAAATTAGTATTTTGAGTGAAGGTGACTGTAATTTAGGGTATGATCAATAGATGCTAGATACTGTGCAATGTCCACCCTCTGCTTTATAAATACGTATATACGCTGTCATTGTGTCGTCACATCCCAATGCTCTATTTCAAATGCTGATGCAATTGTATATACATTTTTAATTCTATTGCATACACATTTCTTTTTGCACTTTACCTGTTGAAAGCTGCTGTACAAGTTTATTTCTCCTCTGTGGGGTCACTAAAGACCAATCTTATCTTACCTTATCAGTTCACTTTAAAGACGCCTATATTGTTTTACCCAGTGCTTTTGACAACCCATTTCCTAGTCCCAAGTATTTTGTCTTTACAATGTTGGAAGTAAGTGGCCAACGGGGAAAATTGGTGAGACAGCTGTTCTCATAAAGAATCCTTGTTTTTATTACTACAACAAAGCAAGATTGAAATGCAACTTCCTTATTTATGCCATAGTTGGCAAACTTAAAAAAAACAGTGTGCATTGGGCAAATCAGCAACATCCCCCTTTTTCTTTATTGCCAAACAGTGTACTAAGTCTGGAAACAGGAAGCTTATTTTCTTACAAGCTGAAAGCACTCACTCAAGCTCAACAAAGATGTACCACTCAGACCTAAAGTGTGCTCACAAAAGGCAATCAGTCAATCACTGAGAGTGGTCCATCTTCCCAAGAGAATATCTCGAGCTGACTTAACTAAAGAGGGAAACGTGATGAAAGATGTTATTACTCTGTTACTTCAATCATCATTCGGATAAGAAATGTATCATAGCAAATTGTGCCGTGGCAGTTTGATGTAATTACACTCGTCAGCACTCGTCTGTACCTCCCGCAGAGTGCAGAGCTCTCAAGAGGTCTGCCATTGTTGAGTTCAGTGAGACGATGCAGTGCACTGTGGGATACGCTGCATCATAGTTTAAGTAAGAAAGTTGATGATATTTGGTTGAGAAGGGACTGTGTGATAATTATTACTATTACTACTACTTTTGACTTATAAGACTTAGTTTTTACAGTCTTTCCAGGGAATATAGTCTTGTATGTGTTAAATATTCAGAAAGTAACATTGAAATTTGTTGACTTTGAGTAAAGGGTTGACTGCAGAGAACATACTTTTTTAGTTTGTATTTGCAGTTTTTTACAACAGCCAGACATTTTTTTTTATTTACCAGATGTATATATAGAAGTGACACCTGGAGCAAAATATGTAAAAGCCTGTGTTATGGTGAAGTTTACATTCATATCATTATAGAAAGATAATGCTTTGAGTGTCAAATGACCAGTAGGCCTTCACCTCAGATATAGAAAAGGTTAACTTAATTGACACTGATACTGGTAACTTAGTCCAGATTATTGCATTTATTCAGTCTCCAAAATTGCTTCAAATTAAAACAGAATAATGCCACTTTAGCTACACATCTACACTTCAAAACACTGACATGATAGTTTTTAATCTTTTAATGGCAGACATTTGGCTTTTGTTTTTTTTTTGGACCATATCTTCTTTGTATGTCTTAATATGAACCCAACTGATCTAAAACTGTTTTCTTAAACACACAGTTGAGATAAACATTGAAGTAAATATACTTTTCTTTTGAACCAATTCCCTGTTGGTGCCTTGTAGCATTAGTGCACTTGAGAAAAGCCCTTGTTTATTTTCCTAACAATCCCAAAGACTAATAATCTATTGTTGTAGTTTTTTCCACAAACCCTCAGCAGGTTTAAAAGTTACTAGTCATTGCGTTTTAACTGTGTATGGTTGGCTTTAGGCCCTTTCAATTTTGCTTTTTGACAATCAGCACCTTTGCCTTAACACAATAATAAATGTAATTTCGGTGAGTTTTTGAAATTCCCCAAAGCATTTCTTTTGCAATGCTGAAACTGCTCTAAGCTGTAATTCCAACGTTATGACCTAGTTTACTGAGATGCTGCTCTGGCTTCACAGTGTTTGGATATAATCGATATTAGTTGCAGTCTGCTCCATTTAAAACATTGCGGTGCTGATCAATCACTAAGCGGCTGTTTGTCTTTCTCTGACAGGGGGGATATTCGAGTCGGTCGAGAGCGGCCCTTCAGGTGCTGAGGAACTAGCCTTTAAATTTGCTTTAAACACAATCAACAGGAACCGGACCCTACTGCCAAACACCACACTCACCTACGACATCCAAAGGATAAACATCTACGACAGCTTCGAGGCCTCCAGGAAAGGTAAGAGTTGTTCTGTGTACTGTATGTGTTTGCACCTTTGATGAGAAGGGGTCATGTGATCATTTGCTGACATGGGGTCTCATGTGTGAAGGCTGGCTTTAACTATTATTAAAATTACAAAATCAATTGTGTTTATGTGCTGCCATCTTGAACAAAATTTCAGAGCACTTTTCAACAGGTTTATATAGGAAGTTGTTTTTTTTAACCAAAACTAATTTATTCATAGTAATATTTATGGAAAAATTAACATGCAATGATATTATGCAATGTGCTGTATTAAAATGGCTGGTAAAGTAGTTTTTGCCCTTTTAGTGACAAAGTGCAGACTGCATTTCCACATCTAACACTCTAACCCTCTTTAGAGCATGTGAACAGCCACTGTCTCCCTGCAGGGACAAGCTGTGGTCTATGAAAATCACCTTCACTGAGAATCTGGGTTCAAGTAGAAACACAAAGGGACTTCAGCCCTGCTCAGTCCTGGAACTGCCCTTTATCTAATAACTGACGCAAATAATTAATAAAAAACGCAACACACAATGAGAAACCACTTTCTTTTATATCAACCAAACCTACTTTTATTGCCTCCGCTGCAAGATTCAAATGTACATTTTGTCTTTAGACATGCATCTCTGCAAGGATTATCCTGGGTTTAATAGAACACCCACCAAATCCAACCTTTGATTGAGTAAAAATTGTTAAATATATCTCCAGTTCAGAAAAGATGGGACAGATGTGGCACATACAGTATTTCTAAATGCTTATTGTGCCTTGAACATTACCATTATTTTAACCCTGACACTCTCAAACATTGGAAAATACAATAATTTCTAGCATGCCAGTTTGTCATGTCTAGTATGTCATTTCTGTTTTGTAAATATGTTCCCCGTCTGTGGTTTGTGAGTTGCAGTCGCTAATGTTGTGACAATTATAATCAGATGAGAGAAAAATGGCTGAGCACTTCAAATGTAAACACAACGAATTGATTGGTTCTTAGGTAATGACTCAGCGGCAGTAATTCAAAGACCTGTTTGGCCCCCAGAGTCAGCCAATAAAGTGCGATAATCTATCAGTTTGTGTGTGCAAGCTGGCATTTCAAGTCTTTTATCAATTACAGGTGATTATATCCTGTCGCAGGGATTTAGTCAGTTCACCTTTATCAAATAACGTGATTAGAGCGAACTGCTACATGCATATGAAGTTATTCTGTTGTTTTTTTTTTTAATTTGTGGTCAGTGCAAACAAGCTAAATGTGACTTATGTGACTTTATCTGATTTTTGAGGCATTGTGGTTTCTCACATCACATTGCTGAATAAACACCAAAAGTGAAGTGTGAGGGCAGCAAGGCCCTCTTCATGTGGTTACACCATGACTTCACTCTTTGTTATCCTCTAAATGTCCAAAAACATGCACAGACTGCAATAGTCCTCTACACCCTGACATCTGTAAAGGATTAGTAAAAGAAAGTGAGTGATTGAAGAGTTTATAATAATATATATAAAATAGAAATAAACAGATTATTTCTTTTGCTTGGATAGAATTGGTCATGCTTATAGGAAAGACACTTTATGAAGAATATAAAACTTGTAAATGAGGTTTTAATAATAGAAAATGTTTCTGTTGTATGTCAGAGGTTGATGTTGTTTGCAATATGCTGTGAGTAATAAACTGTGGTATCTCAGTTTGAGTAAAAACAACAGTCTGATAATTGTCTCCTTTCCTTGTGTCCAGCCTGTGACCAGCTCTCTCTGGGAGTGGCAGCCATCTTCGGTCCATCTCACAGCTCGTCAGCCAACGCAGTGCAGTCGATCTGTAACGCTTTGGGGGTGCCTCACATCCAGACCAAGTGGAAGCACCAGGTCTCAGACAACAGGGATGTGTTCTACGTCAGCCTCTACCCAGACTTCTCCTCTCTGAGCCGAGCCATCCTAGACCTGGTGCACTTCTTCAAATGGAAGACGGTCACTGTGGTGTACGACGACAGCACTGGTAAGACCACGGTTTAATGCTTCCGACTTCATCCCAGAAGTGCAGTTTCTTGACTCAGTGATTTGCAAAAGGCTGTGGATGACATCTCTGAATGTTACTTTTTTTAAGAAGCACTGAATTGCTTAGTCATCTTCTTCCTCCTTTAGTTTAAATGTCAATATATTAATGTCGGTTTCAGAAGGGCTGCTCGTAATGACTCATCAAATACCATTTAAATGCTCTTGTTCAAAGGTTATTATAAGTTAACTTTTGCAAATTCGACTTGTGTTGTTTTATTCTACAAAGTGCACTGCAGTCAAAATAACACCAAAAAGAAGCAAAATGAAATAAGCAAACAGAACAAAATGCAAGAGAATAGCTTCAACATTTGCACTGCTGTCTGCTCACATTGTCTCAGTTTCCTGTCTTTTCTGACGCTCAAAGTAATAAGAATTAAAATTTAATACAGAGCCTGAGCTGTCATGAATTGGAAGAGTGAGGTTTTGTCAGGCTACAGCCACGGAGTATTGTTACCATTTGCAGCAGATCTATAATTCATGGAAGTCTGAGCGTTTCCAAGTTTAGAGAAGACATGTCTTACTTGTTACTTTGGGAACGAACAGAGCTTGTGCAGACCTCCCTATTATTGCAGTCTAGGTCACGGAGCGACAAACGCACCAGCAGGCCGAGTACATGCGCCATATGCCAGGGGTCAGGGAGTGTGCCAGGCCCAGGACTCGCTGCCAGGCCTCCCACTGCTCGGGCCAATGCTGACACTGGGACCAGTCAGGCTGCACAACTGCTCTGTGTGCACAGTACTTGGCATTCAGGACAGAGAAGGCCACTTTGTTGCAGTAATTAAGCAGTTTACGCCATTTTAGATTGAACATACACAGTAAATAGTTTACTAACATTTATTTAAAGAACCTGTCTTTAGCAAACACTTTGGAAGCCCTTGCAGATGATATTGTGGAACAGACTATCTGGCTTGTCAGTTATACCCACTGAAGGGTGTGCGAGATGTTTGGCTGATGGCTACAAACTACAAAACATCCTTTTACCTATAGTCCAAAAACATTTTATTTGTTTTTTTTTCTCTTGTTTGTTTTCTTATAATCTGACCAATGTGTTTTGTGTTTACCTTGAAATGTTTTGACTGCTAAACCTCCTGCAGTCTTCCTCAGAAGAGTCACGTGATGTTACTGTGACAGGTCTCACACCTAAGATGCTGTCCTTAAAAAATGTGGTCTAATTATAAAATAACAAACAAGTTATTCATTCCTCTAAATAAAATAATAAATTTTCATTATCAATAAACTAGAGGCAGAAAGCAATGTGTTTGCCAAGACATTCAGCACCATAGATGCGGAATAAAAAACACAAGAAGATTTTTAAAGTGAAGCATAATATCATTGTAGATTTATTTTGTGTCTTTCTAAAAACCCAAAGTGCACTAAAGCTTTAAAAATCATGTACTGTGAGTTTGTCAAACCACGGTATGTGCCTTTAAATGTGAATCTGTGGGACATCCTGATCAAATAGTACATTTGATCATTTGATTTGTTTATAAAGCCAGTGTGATGTATATTATATACAAATTCATTATAGGAGTTACAACCTGAACATTTATTGTAAATTGATAATAAAGGCATAGTAGGCCAGAAGCTAGGAGTTGAACATAAACCCTATGTCCGCCTGGTGTGGATCGATACCTGTAGACTGTGTGCTGGTCTCTGCCCTGAGGGTCATGTAGGCGGCATTAGGCAGAAATTGATCGCCGCTGATCCCTGCTCCTCTGTTAATTAAGCTGTAAAGTGGACATAGCTGGTTCACTTTTGGGTTAATGGTGGCTTGATTTTCTGTCTTGCCAATAGGAAATGGGATACGGGCTCAACCTGCACACAGCCTCACCTTCACAGTGTCACTGTTTACACTGGTGAGCCCTAAAGCAGGGACGGGTAATGTAGACGGATAGGTCACACAGAAACACAATCTGATTTGAGTCACAAGGACAATTATATTTAACTTTATCTTATTTGGGCACCGGGCATTAGACAATTTAACAACTGACCAGTTAGTAGTTCCTGTTGCTTTGTATTCATTTATTAAATACGCTTTTATACAACAGCTAGCAACACTAGCCACATGCTTAAAAAAATGACATAGTGCTCCTTTAATACAGAACCCTTTGACCCTTGATCAGTAAAAATGTAATACAGGCAAGTGATGGACTGATAAGCAGGTATCAGTGCAGTCCTCATCGTTCACACATTCTGACAAGTTAAAGAATGAGTTGATTTAAAGCTAAAGCAGCGTCCCTCACTCTCTAGCTTTTTGTATCAGTGTAAAGCAGAAATCAATATGTTTGTGTAAGTTTGAACCCACTGCCCTCGTCAGGATAAAATCAAAGTTGATAATTAATGCAAAGTGAAGAGGCTAAATGCCTAAATGCGTCTTAGGAGATTGTTGGTGAGGATGCTTTTGCAGATGTACGGGTCTGGATGTATTCTGATGTCTTGTGGAGAAGTGGATAGCTAGGAGCCCTGCCATGAGAGAACTCTTGTATTTAGGCTCTTCATTATATTGGTATTATTTAACAGACGCTTGTCAGTAAGGCGGGTGTCCAAAGATTATATGTGATCATTAATAATGCATTTTCATCAGTGAGAATTATCATAAAGAATAGTGTGGGCTTTAAAAGTTCAACAGTTAATTAAATTTAGACAAATGGAAGATTTTCATTGTGTATCTTTATAGGTTTATAGCTAATACATAGAAATGTATTCTCACTGATAATGGTATTACATGGCTGTTTTTTAACCAATCAAAAAACTGTTTAGTTCTGCATTTAAAGCAAAAAGAAGACTTGTCCTGTTGTAGAATCTAGAAACATTCAAAGACCAGGTTTGAATACAAGTCAAGCTGGCCACATGTGTCCAGAGAGTGAGGACAAAATAAAATGCTAAGCCTGAAGGGATTGTTATTCACTCTTGTGTTGCATATTATTGGATGTTATTGTCGAGTTCCAGAGTGAGCTGCTGTGAATGAACTGTAGAAGCTATTGCACAAACCTCTAACAGAGCCACACCACATGGATCATAGAAGTGATGGATGCTGCTGAGGAGGATGTGAGCCCCATCCAAATGTGGAGGCTTCTGCGGGGCCCTGTTTTGAGAAAGAGACTGACATTGTTCACACTGAAGGAGGATGTGAGCAGCAGCTGAAAGCAGCAACATGTCCACGTATTGACACGCGCTGGAGGTGTGCAGACGACGTGTTGTTTACTCAAGCCCAGCCTGCAATCACAATGTGTCATGCGTACAACCCATAGGGGAAAAGGCTGGGGCAGCAAACTGTATCAGACCAGTATACATAAAGTAAGTAAGCTAAATTTAGGCTAAACTAATAAAAAATGAGTTATATTGTTTCTAATATCATATAATATGAGACTTTAGAGAAATGCACCAGAGCACTTCACAGTCGGTCGTTTGCAATGTTTTATTCCGCTCCAATTCATTTGGTCGATTATTTTTTAAACTTTGCTTAATCAAAAAACACAAAAGGCACTCAACTATTCTAAAGATACTGTATTTTAAAAGGGGCCAAAAAGGCCAAAATAGCACAAAGTGGCACAAAATGAAATAAATTGAAGGGCCTTTGAGCTTATCCCCATCCGGGGGTCGCCACAGACCGTACAGAAGTAGTTCTCATGAGTAGCTTGGAAATGTTTTTCTGCCAGATTCCCTTCCTGGCACAACCCTCTCCGTTTACCCGGGCTTGTGACACGTAATCTCCGGCACCTAAACCGAGGATTGAATTTACAAAATGAAGTGTAAATATGAGCCATAAAAGGAAAAAGATTAATTTTAAAAACATTGAAAATTTTAAATTAGCCTATCACAGCCCCTCACTCTTTGGGTTTGACACCACTTGTTTAATTTGTTTGCTTTAGATAGATTTAAAGACAAAGCTCAAGCATTTTTCCTTTTATAAAAACAAAATAAAATAAATAAACTGTTTTCTGTTGACTAATCTTATCATTGGTAGCTCAAGTTGTGCACTATCCATCATTTCTTGTACATTTATTCCCTCAGCCCCAGTACAGTACACCAGATTACATGTTATTTCACAACTGTATGCTTTCGAAAGGCCACAGCTGTCATTACTGGGCTGACTTCAGATGTGTGAGTCACCAGCGCTGGCATGTATAGACTCTATATGGGACCAGCAGAAATCCACATGCCTTCAGTGTTTTATTCTTTCACGCCTGTTCTCCCTTATGGCCTAATCAAACGCAGTAGCAGCAGCGATGAGCTTCTCGTACCGATGTGATGGCCGGCTGTGAGAGCTATAACACATGCTGCTGCCATCTCACTTCCTACTATTATAAAGTTGAGCCGTTAGAGGAGCCCCATTATGGATATTGATTTGCTTGTTTGCGCCTCGTGTGGTGGTGGAGAAAGAGCTCAGAGGGAGAGGTTGTTTCCTGGCCTCCTTTATGTGCCATTCCCTAAAAGCTGACATGGTTTAAAACAGCAGGTGCTGGACACTTGAGAATTTTATCTTATTGTAAAATGGAAAAATGAAACGTGTCCAGAACAAAGAACATCAACATTTGACATTTCTTAGAATGAGTCTGTAAAAAACAGTTAAAGAGAAAACTTACTTTCTTTGCATATCCAACAACATAAAACCAAACCTTATTAATACATGCTTGAAATGAGGCCTTATACACAACAATAAACACAAAAAGCTCCAAATAAACAGCAATAAATAAACAAATAAATAAACACACAAATAAATAAGTACATAAATATTTAGACAGATTAATGATATAAGAACCATTAGAGATGTTCATCCATGTTGTATACCCAAAAAAGAACTGGTCACTGTTCTAAAAACAGACTGGGTCAAAAACGGCAGGAAAATCCCAGCTTTTTATGATCGTTAGTGGTAAACCCATCAAGTAAAGGTTATAATTTAAAGTGTGTTAACCTCAGGGTCACGGACAAATGTAATGTTAAAGGTCATGCATTAGTTCAGCCATTGTGCAATTATTAAACATCTTGGGAATAAAACAGGATAGTTTGGATACAAAGATCAAATAAATAGTAGGTCACACAAAGAAGAGTTGGGGATGAGGAGTGTCTTTTAAAACCATCCCATCATGCGTCCTGGTTCAGGAGTGTTCAGGGGGTATAGTCACAGTGTACTCTGGCAGCTCTCAGTGTACTTTAGACCGAGTCCCAGGACCCCTGTAGTAATCTGTTTCAATTTGAGGTGTGTGCAAGTCTCCACACCAGCGGTCCCAGTCCATCATACGCTCCACTACCACTCAACAGCCTGTTTAGAGAAGGGCTCACTGATGCCTCACTTTTCACCGCGCTAATCCTGGCTTCACTGCACCAGCATGCTAATGACGGCCGCGTCAGTGTTTCCCTGTTCTCCTCCCTGAATGGATTCTCAACCCCTCCCCTTGACTGCAGTTTGTCTTACAATGCCAGAAAGGTAAAATAGAAATGTTTGTGAGGTTTGTTGGCATAAAAATAATGGAAAAAAAGACACTTGACAGACCATGATTTTCAAAATTCTTTATCTACACATATTTTTGCTTCTTCCCATTGTCTTCCACTAAAGAATGTTTATATCAGGAGAAAAGGGTCTTGCCAAGAACTGTTTTCAACATAAAAATGCAGCACTTTCTATATAAACCACTTTGAAATGTAAACGTCAACCTTACTTCTACTAAAATCCTAAAATGAAAGCCTAAATGACGTCTTAAGAATCAGAATCAACTTTATAGCCATGAAGAGAGAGAAGGCTTTCCACAGTCCTGGTGATTTAGTACAAACTCAAGACAGCGCTCTCAGGTGGAAGATCTGGTTTATTTCCAGAACATTCTTACAACAATACGGTGCCTCTCAAAAGAAAGTCCAAGGTTTCATGCTCCATCTTCTAAGCCTAACCCATCGGTCTGTGATTGATACTTGAGCAGGAAAAGTTGGGATACCCACAAGTGCTTGTTATTTCTAATTAGCTTCATCCAGTCCACTGTGACTATATTTGTCTGGGGCAGGAACCAGTCGATGGCATTTCAATTGTTTAGTCTCTCACTGAGTTTCGATTTTAGCTCTCAATGACTAAATGCCCTTTTGTTTTGGTTGTGGTACAAATATGATTGATCACATTATTGAGCGACCACTGCATTTGTAATTAGAAAAGAGCTGGGATAACACATTACGGCTTTAGGGGTTCTGTGTTCCCAATCATATTTTGAAAAAAGGTGTTGATATATCCTTATCTTGGTCATGTTCAGTGAAGTAGATTGTCTCTTATAATGTCTTGGAAAAGTCCTAGAAAATACCGACAGATAAAAGAGAAAACCCTGAAAATAGACATAAGTCAAAAATGGTTTTATTTCAGAAATCATAGTATTAAAAACAGTGGCATACCGTTATGTAAAATATGCTCAAAAGACAAGAAAAAATACCAGAAAGTGATAAGGTTCCTTTATTTGAAAGAACTAATTCTGGATTTTCAATCATAACAACCCAAACATTTGCCTACATTCAATTTACCAAGAAATTTAAAGCATTTTAAGTTGTGTCCACCATAACATGTTTTCCTCAAAGTTAACATACCGTCAGAATCTCACACCGTCTTGAAAATAACAAACACCAAGCATTTGGTTTTGAAATCAACCATCCTCATCACAAAAAAACATCTCCAACATGGTGCCTGCTTCATTTGCTGCTCCAATAAGAAATACAATGGAAATGGACCAAATGTTTGTCATTTTTGACTTTGGCCCAATCTCATATGAGTACTCGATAATGCCTGAGCCGTCCAAGGCGAAAATCATCTTCCCTGCTTTACGCTTTGTTAGTTAACTTGGATAAAAGCGGGCCGACACTTCCGACTGGTGCGCTCGTACATCGTAAACACATGTCTAACCACCTCTCCGTCTTTATGCCTCTCACTCCAAATACTTCCTGCATCGTTGAATACTGCTCTCCTCCAAAAAATACAGCCAAAGCAGACAGAGACTAGTGGGAGAAAACTGCTTGGAAAGAGAGTTAGGGGTGTCAGTGCTGATCAGTATTGACGATGTTTAATACGAGGCGACTGCTCTAGGATCCATATTTAACTCCGCATGAATATTTCATCCCCACTAAGCGTTTATAGGGGCCGTCTGGGAGTCTCCTGAGCGTAAAACAGATCAGTCTGCCTGTGATAAATATCCTTTAGAGGGAGCGGCCCCTTCAAGCATTCCCTTTTCAGACTCAGACGAGCGAGAAGAGTTCCTTTTTTATTCCAAAGCTCAATCATAATCGGCCGCCTCTCCGTTAAAATGGCTCCCTTAGAGGTTTTGTGAAAAATGATTATGAAAAGATAGTGTTGTAGTCGTAGACATATCATGCTAAACCAGACCAGGTCAAGACCAAGACTATATGTAGAAAAACTTAGAGATGTAACTTTTAATTTGATTTGTCTTTAATGGTAAACCAATATATTTGTTAAATATGTTTGTTAAAAGTATTTTTACTTGTACTTTACATGTACTGCAGCAAGAGTTCACAATCTAAATGTTATCACTGTAAGCTCAAATCTCTATAGTGGAAGTCATGGGCTACATCACTAACAGTGGGAAGTCTGTACCGTTATTGCCAGAAAATGACTTTTCTCTGGGAAACACCCACTTGGTTCTGATGACAAAGTCACTGTATTCATTTGTAGAATTTTTGGGTAATACAAGAAAAAAGTCCAGTCATTGCATAGGTCTCTGATGTTATAATAGACCTCAACTATTTTTCTTATTAAATGAGATTTGAGCATATCATCATTCAGGAAACAAGTCACGTCATTAACTAGATTCATTCATATGCATTTCTTTATGCATGGGGAAAAAGCGCCTGGAGGACATAGACTTTACAGGGCAAGACAGTTCCTTGCTCTGAGATTCTTGCTCTGAGGCAGAAGTGCTAACCCCTGTAGCCACTTCTTTGTCACCTTGTATTGAAAAACACTTAGAAATTGCTGGTTTAGTGACTAGATCTACTACATCCTGTGTTTGTTCAACTCCTGCTGGTCTAATTTTTTGAGGGTTAGGCTATTATTTTCAAATATCCTTAATTATTCTACTACTATTGTGTGAAATAAAGCAAAGCCTGCAGCATTAAAATTGTAATGCACTTTCTCACTGCATGGAAACTATATAATGAACTACTGTGTATTTTAAAACATAAGTGAGTATACCATTCATTTCATTTTTCAAAAGGAAAACCATTGTTGCTTTAGTCATTTGTCCTGGGAATGAAAAGCCCTTGTCCATTGGGACCATAAATACATATTCTAGATTGCATTGCTCTTAAAATAATACGCAGAAACTAAACTTGTATTCTCTGCTTTTCTCATATTAATCACGCTGAACTAATTCTGTGGCAGAGGAACAAAGTATATGTAACTGTATATATGCAGAGTTAATTGCGGTAAAAAATGGAGTGGCGCCTCAGTCAGCACACTCATTTTTACAGAATGATTTAGAGCAGCGAGGACTATGGTACGTTTAATAACACGGACCATTTCTAGTGTTGCTCCTGGCCCACATTCAGATCTTTATTTATAGCCGAGAAACTATTAAAACCTTTGACCACCGCTCTGCTTTTAATCTTTCTGCAGCGTGTTTGGTGCATTTAACTGAACATAAATATCCTGCCGATGCGCTTAGGGTCACATTAACCTTGACCGTTTGAATCTGCACCTCACTGAGTCATGGGCCCATCATGCGGCGCTGCGTTTCTCTGAAGGAATGGCTTTTGTGTCCAAGAGAGTGGTGAGGATTTATTTGCAAGATTGGATGTAAAAATCTTGGAATAATCATCGGAATTTCTGTTTTTGGGAAAATGTATGGAAGCACATATGTTTCATCAGAGTTGTGAATTATAAATGCTTGTGGTACTACTGCTCTCAAATATAAAATCATGAATCCACTTAAGTCGCTTAACAATCTTTCAAGATGGCTTTCATTTAAAGCCAAATATCTGTGGTCACTTTAATATTATTAAAATAAAGTTGATCTGCTTGGACCTTTACAGCCTGGAGCCCAAGACAGTTAGCTTAGTGTGCTAACCCCATTGCAGTTCCTTGTCTAAATGCAACTAAAAGATGAGAAAAAAGCTTGAAAAAACAACAACAAACAACTAATGCTAAAACAAACTAGATTAATAGGAGAAGAGAATAATTAAACCTACTATGGCTACGCAACGTAATGCTTTACACTTGGCACATTGTAATAACCTTCTACAATGTTCAGTCTGTTCAGTTTGTGCTTGATGCCAAACTCTTTTGTCTCTTGCTTATTCTGCAACACATTGTTAAGCATGAATTCTTAACGGCACATTCAGCATATGCACAGCAGTGTAGTGTGTCCAGCTGTGAACCTCAGCCGTGGAAGAGTCACTTTGTCGCTCCGTGGTTAAACGGACCGCTGCCAGTGTCTCACAGGTCACCACTCGGGGGATATCATCATCAGTGTGCAACAGCGGGTTTGATTTAATGAAAACTGGGGACCGGCCGCCACAGTTCCAGCGGACTGCAGCCTTCTTCCCCACAGAGCGGTGCTACTCGTCTTGATGCAGGAAGTAAACAAATAATGCCAGCGGCAGAACAGCTGGGGACAAACGCTGTGGGCCGAGACAGACGTGGAGACTGCTGCTGAGCTGGTTACACATGTGTCCGTGAGGATGGTGGGAAGAATATGTTCTTAGGCGTTAAATGAGTTCATTAAATTATATGGATAGGCAGTTTTTGGTGAAGGAAATCCCTGGTCTGGTAAAGGCAATAGCTGCACCACAACATACCCTAGTGTTGTAGTCCACTTATTCTTCCGACTAGTTTTTAAAAGCAAAGTTCAGGGGTTTCAAATCTAGACTTCAACATTCCCCAAAGACTAGTAGAGAGTAGTTTGTCAAGTGATCTGAGAATGGACATGGCTGTTCCAGGATATCTCCTGCTGCGTGTCATACACTCGACACACGAGGTGTCTGTTTGACCGAACGAGCTCAAAGCCCATGTTCCCAATTGACTTTGACTTTAGCGATATAGTCCAGATATAAGATATATGGATGCAGGTGGTGGTCAAAGAAAGGCTGAGGCTGTTTTAACAAATGTATTACAAAGAAAACAATTGTTTACAAAAAACATTATTCACTAGCCTAAAAGGGAAAAGTAAAACCAGTGCTCACACAATAGTTAAAATGCTACGGGCTGACCGGCCGCGGTTACACGTGGTGAGAGGCTATAATTGTCTATAATAATCTTTATTTTTATATAGCGCTTTTCCACCTACTGTAGGAGGCACTCAAAGCGCTTTACATACATTAAACTATTACCAATGTTACAGAACTTCACTGGAGGCAATGTAGGTTAAGTGTCTTGCCCAAGGACACAACGACAGTAAGCGGGGGAGAGCGGGATGTAATGTTGTTTTGGGATGTTTCGAGCGGGATTCGATCCGCCCACCCGCCAGTCGAAGAACGGCCCCTCTACCTACTGAGCTATACTGCCGCCCTATGCCTCCTGCTAAACTCACACACAAGCATAAATAAAGCATGCATGGTGCAAACTACCACACAAGAAGCGATGGGGCAGACATAAGAAACTCACCAAACCCTTCTAACACAATTAGCAAACTTAACAAATCTTTAAACTCTGAGATAAAGACCCAAACAAAACAGCAGTGGCCAAACCAACTTGAGTTTCAGAAGAAAAAATAATGGTCATTTTGCATGGGTTCCTGCTTTCAGATTCACAAAGGTCAAATTGAACTGACAACACTGCCTTATAGTAATTTCTATACCATTTTTTTACCATTAAAATAATAGACAGTACTGTATTAAGGATAAAGTAGAACAAAGTGTTAGGATCACATACAATAAAAAAGATGTATCTGCGAAGACCACAGACAGTTATAAATTAAAACACCAAAAGTCCAAATTCACAACAGTTATTTTTTATCGTGTATTTTTCTGATCCACACTGAAATCTGTGACATTTCCATAATCTTCTCTCACGCCATGGAAGTGATTGATCCGCGTCCGAGTGAAGAGATATTTATTGAATCAAGTGGTAGTAGCTCATCTGTCAAAATTAAGATCTTTAAGCTTTGATGGTTGTAGCAGTCGATTTCCACTGTGAGCTTCTTTTCAGTTGAGCACAAAAGTGAGCAGGCGCAGAGAGGGATCGATGGACGACAGAGTCAGTGTCTGCGATGAATGTGACATAATGCGAGATATTGACATGTGTCTTTGTTGTGTTCGGAGTGGATTTGAGAGGTTTGCTGATGCTGAAATGACCCACATTGAAGAGATATTGAGTGCCATTGTGGGTAATAGGAGAATGACAAAGGAAGAGTGGGGAACTGGATTAGACAAGCTTAAACAGTGGTATAAGCAATTGGCCGCTTTTAGCAAAATTTGAATAGTACAAGTTCACCTTGTACTTTACACCTTGATCTCATTTAACAGCAACACAACTACTGGAGTTTTTATTTTTAGGTGGTTTCATTATCATTGTGTCTGAATGAATCTTCTGGAAATTTATACTATTACACTTTGCACTCTGTTTTTCTACTAAAGGGGTGCCTAAAGTGGGGCCTGGGGGCCAAACCTGACCCACCAAGGGGTTTAATTGCACTTGATGCAGTGATAGTCGAGCATACTTATTAGTAAGTTTTCTCCTGCCCTCACTCATGGGGCACACATTTACTTTGAAGATTAAAGTGTATTAGAAAAGAAAACACAGGTGACACTAAGACAGTTTAGGTAGGTCTATCGGCTTCAAATTAGGGAGCACAGTGTCTCAGGTGAATGAGCGGTTGTCCTATAAACCAGGTTAACCCACCTTGCCTCCAGTGTCTGTGGCTCGGATCTATGAATGTGTGAGTATTGGTCTTAGAAGCAAAATGGCTGCCACATCTCTGTCAGTCTGACCACCACCAATGTGTGACTGTGGAGTGAATGAATAATGTGGCGCTAACTCATAAGAACGAAATGGAGAGGAATAGGCAGTGGCCAACGACAAAAGGCATGTTAAACAAATCTGGGAGCAACAATATTTATATTATTTACATGCATCATTTACATGCAATCATTTACACTGATATCCATTGTTTGAAACTGCCATTTGATATTTTTAAGGGGATTGTCCAGCTCTACATCTTTGTCTATATAAAAATAAATAAATATATAGAATAAAATAAAATGAATGATATGTTTTCTCTCTGTCTTTAAACATTGACATTTGAGAAGTTCTGTATTATTTAAGTTCTGTATTGTTTTTGTTCTTTTTTGACTGCTGCATTCTCATTGTCAGTCATCTTACTCATCCTTTGGCATAGTGTGAGCACTAGATGTAAAAATACTCTTGGTGACATTATTGTTTGCATTTACAGTGTTGATATCTATAATTTCTAAGCCTTAAAATTAACATTGTCTGAGACACAACAGACCCTGTGTCTAAATTTGTTCTGGACAATCTTGATGTACTTTCAATGGCAACGTTTTAGTTTAGATGAAAGTAAATCGAGCAAACATATTCAGTTTTGCAGTGAAATGCTAATTTTAGATGATTATTTTAGCTATTTTTACATTTGAAAGAACTATCTTGTATCTAAATTGAGTTTTATTTATTTTATTGTATTTATATGAACCCCCATCAGCAGTCAGTTAGTCCTACTAAGGTGAAGACTAAAAACATATCACATAAACATCATCAGTCATTTAAAAGACATTTCCAAGATAAACAATCTAATGTCTTGAGTACATTATTTACATTAAAACTACAATACACTTAACTTATAACTCATTTATATTCATACAACCCACTTAATGCACAGACACAGCATCAGGACCACTCATCGAACATGCTTCAGTCTCATTTCTCCAACCATTTCTAAAATCTAAAATCTCAAGGGCATGCTCTCTTCCTCTATTGTCTGCACTGTTTCCTCACACCCTGCACCGAGCCGAGTACATTTCTGTGTTTGGACGGATCATAATGAAAGCAGAGCAGAAGAGAAATGGATTTCATTACAAACAACGTGACAACAGAGATAAATCCCTGCAGCTTTCTTATTCTTACTCTAATTATAACCAGCTCTGGCGAATGAATCAGGAGCAGTTGTTACCTCAATTACTGTGAAATGATATAAATGAATAAGTGTATATTTCCATTTAGGAAAGGCTTTGTCCTCATGGGAGCAGAGCTGCACTACATTCATTTGAGATAGGTCTTAAACAGCTAAGAAAAACTCTCATGACAGATTGTTTTTACTGTCTTGTCCACAGGTCTGATACGATTACAGGAGCTCATAAAGGCGCCGTCGCGGTACAACATTCGCCTAAAGATCCGGCAGCTGCCCGCGGACACTAAAGACGCCAAGCCACTGCTGAAGGAGATGAAAAGGGGCAAGGAGTTTCACATTATCTTTGACTGTGGCCACGAAATGGCAGCTGGGATCCTGAAGCAGGTATTTATTTTTTATTTTAGGGAAGGATTTAGAAGAAAATGTGACAAATGTCTGAGTGACAATGAAGAGGAATATTATGAATAAGTAGGAGTTTAAGTTGGATTAAGAATGTAGCATTCCCAAACCCAATCAAAGATCGTTGGAGGCTTATGCTCAAGAAATTTTAGACTTTCCAAATTTTGGGCCCTAAGTTGAGTATTGGTTCCTGGTACACCATACACCAGTACAATCCTTGTTTTTTTCATCAGACTGCGTCTACATATGTATCTCCTTGGTTGTCTAGCCTGGCCAGCCTCACCCATTCACATTCGGAGTAGGTCAGATTAGTGGACGAGGCAGTGAGTATTACATCCAAATCCAGAGATAAGATTAACTCTTTACACAAAACAGAAAAGGAAACTAAGGCTGGCTGGGCTATTACTCGCCAGTTTTAGGGGTTTTATACAGGACTGGCACTATAAGATGGCAAGAGTTGTTTTAAGCAAATAGGACACGTGTTTAGAGCCTCAGTTAATTGAGCTTTTATCTAATATTATCAGTCATCTGTTTCCATCACAAGACTTTACACGGTGCATGTCAGACTTTCAGAAAACCTCTGGAATCCCTCTATTGTCCTCTCCGTAATGATAATGATGAGTAGTAGAGACACCTGATAGAGTACAGGTGATGGGTTTTAGAAATAGAGAAGGGGAAAGATCTTCTAGTTTACATGAATAATAATGTGGACTGCACAAAAGAGATACTGTCTTCAAAAAAAGGACAGAGATTCCTTTGATGTGTGAAACAAACTACTTAAGATGTTCAATCTGTTTTTAGAGCGAGTCCACAATTGTTTGCAGTTGTTTTTTTTTCTGTGGATGTTAGTCTTGCAGACAGAACAAGCTGATCAGAAAATGTTTTACCTTTTATCTCAAGAGACAGACATCCAATCAAGCGTCATATCGGATCTGTTTTTTCTAGAAAGAAGACTTTAGAAAGAAGACTCTAGAAAGAATCGCTTTTTTGAGTTGGCACCTCTCTTTTATACTTTTTTCCTCGCCTTATTTTTCCTTCAGCACATAGCCTCTGACAACACGAGCATAATTTGAACGTGAGGACCCACATTTATGAACGATATTGGAAGCAGTTCTAGTCCTGGCCACACAGACTAGTTTCAGTCAGCAGTCCCAGCCAAAGACCTTCCTTTCTAATCCCAAATGAGTTAATTTAGCAGTGAACTGGTCATGGCTTTTCACAAATGCCATGCTTATTTAGTGAAGAGATTTAGAGGATGAGCCAGTAAAACCTGTCTCACATTGCCTCAAGGAGCTGTCAACAAAATCTATTTCATTAGCCAGGCTTTCATCCCCTCGACAGCCCCGAATGTACAAACATGCTTCATATCATTAGCATCCAACAGGATTACAGTTATTAACACTGATTTATAAACGTGTGAGGTCAAGTTGAATGTAAAAAAAGTCTGGTTTACTCTCAGCTTGTAGACTTGGGCTGTGAGTGTGTGACCTCTACAGAAAGTGAGAGCAGAGGAAGGGGCTTTGTTGTGTGTGGTGTCGGATTTAAAATTAGCAAAAAGAGAAAGTGACCTAAGTTCACGTCTTAACTCCTAGAGCTGGGTTTTTCAAGTGAAACTGTAAAAAGAGTGTAGTGTGTATATCACTATCCACAGACATCTGACTGTTTCTAAAAAGGATTTAGCTCATTATATCCCACTGTGTTCAGTACAGTGGAAGTTTTCAGTCAGCCCAATGTCATCTTGTATTAAAATGTGTTTCTCTAATAAGTAACGCTATTAACCGACATTCATATTCCCCTCTTCTCATAGGATTTATCAAATATTAAAGACAACATGAATCATTGTGGGCAGTGCGTCAGTCTCTTGCAGGGTTTTTAATCAATGTCTGTGTGGGAGATTGCATTGGAAGGTCAAGGACTCCTTTCATTAATAATGTCCAAGAGAAATCCCGCTAATGGAAGCCAAAGAGAGACTTGACTGTGTCTCATTTTAAGACGAGAAGGGAATAGACTAGATTTTTTAACTGTCAGTGGATAGAAACACAAGTTGAATGCTGGGTTTTATTGTTAAATTACCCAATGACTTTCTCTCGTTGTTGTGAAAAGGAGTCTAAAATCCCTTTCCTTCACAGTTATCTTTAATTAAGGGCGGGCTTTATGCAATGCTTCATTCCTTCTTCTGCGTTTAGAGGCGGTTTATTCTGCGTCTGTCGGTCCTGCTCCGTGAAAACAAACTCAAAGCTACAGTGGCATTATATTTAAAAAAGCTAGACTTCAAATTGACTGCACATTTGGCTGTGTTAATGTGTGAAATGGCTAATTACTCATGCTACATTAAATTTCTTAGACCACATTGACATCAGACATTTGTTGAAGTTGACTTTGTACAGTTAGTTAACAACAACAGCAGCGGTGTCACAGTAATCGGAACGACACCAATATTCAGAATTTTCTTACTACTTCACTTATAGGAGCACCTTATTTTGTAATTTACATTTAATTGTTCTTCTTATGTATTGTGCGTTCTATGATGAATTCAGAGAACCTTTGTTACATTAAATAAATTGTATAAAATATGATGACAGGATGAAGCAGTGATTTATCAGGAAGTGTACAGTGAGTATTTTAAAGGGAGTACAGAAACAAGAAAGTCTTTTATCATTTAAAATAAATGCATACAGTGCTGTGGGAGGAAAAAAGGGGAACAGTCACTTCTAGTAGCATGTAAAAACACTGCTTTATTCAATAAACAACCTTCTATATTCAACAAAATGGCCTTAAATACAAATGAATAGAGCTGCGTTTCTAAAAAGCATTTTCTTTGTTAAAACTCTGCTCCTTTAAGGCTTGTGTCCTACTAACATCCAAACATTGACCCGTATTCTGCCAGAACCAGACGATAATATAAATAATTACTGTGCTGGAAATATATGCTCCGTCTCCCCGCTGCCCCTCCCTCATGTGTTTATTTTGGGATTTTCTAAAGGTCATCTGCACATCGCCACAATTTACGGTAGCTGCACTCAGGAATCCCCCAAACAATAGCCTACTTTAGATTTGAAAAGTCACTGTATGTACTGGGGTTTTATATTTTTGCTCTGGTACATGATTTTAACTACAACCTAATACATGTTTATGTTGCATTACGTTTGATACATACCAGTGCCCTAGAGTAATCACCCTTTATACTTCATGCCACTGTCTTTCTTTAACCTTTGCACCAGCATAATCCCACCAAACCCGTTTAATCACGCTGTCACCTTCCTAATCTGTGATCCATCTTGGTTTAGAGGGTCTCAGCATGGCACCACATACACACCACATAAACGCAGCACTGTCTCAGCGATAATATGATAATGCTGGGCAACGTGATTGTACTTTAGAATCTCGTCTCCCAGGTTTATTTGAGGAGACAGATTGCCTCAGTAATAGTGTAATGAGTACATATTCCTGTTGGGAAATTTAGCCCTTTTGTAAGACGGGCAGCGATCAAACAGGTGAGTCACGCTGAAGATGGAGTATGGAGCAGGCAGAGCATTGTGTAAAAGTACATTTATATCACCGACCCACAGTGAGTCGAGCGGTTTACGTCTCAAACTAAACCTCCTTCTTTGGCAGACAGCATCAAGCCTTTGATCAAACATAATGTCATTAGTTATTTGTGGTTTCTTGATCTGAGTGCATCTAAAAAAAAAACAGGAATTGTGTTAAAATACCCGCTTTTGTCTGGTATTTGGTGTGACTTTTACAATACATCGACATGTTCCCTCTCAAAGAGAAAATCGGCACACAATTTTGATGTAGTATTCAAGGTGTTGTTGGAGAGGTCAAAGGTGATATGGTCCCAGGGCAACTGTCAATGATCATTTTGTTCTGAACACTTTGTGATATTTTCTGCCTTCCACTTTACAAACGATAATGGAGGGAGGTTCATGTTCATTTGATTGGACATTGGTTTACAAAATTTCAAGGCAGACACATTTGTAGTCCTTGTTACTTAACATTGGGTTAAAACAGTTTATTGTGTGATTGTTTAGAACCTATAACAACATAACTTTCCTCAAATATTAACACATCTTGCCTTGTTACATTAGGAAAAAATGCATTTCTAGCATTTTAATGTCCTTTGTGCTATTATTAGTTATTAGATATTATTAATATTTCAGATAAAGGGTATCTTGTGAGGATTTTGAAGGTTCAATTCTTAATATACAACAAAACATTGCACACTCAGTGGTTCAATATGTCAATGATCTGAAGAATGCAAAACGTTATCTATTGAATAAAATTCTTGACATGTGTTTTGTTGAATATTATTACAGACTTGCACCACATCTTCCCATCTCCTGCATGTGCTCATACTGCGACCTTTTGCACCTTTTCACAAATTATTAATGCTGAATTCATTTTCTAATTTGATTTTGTGCGTCATCTTCACTGTCGGTAAATATCTACCGAGTGTAATTTTCCAGACACTCCTGTTATTGAAGCATGTTGATCTTCACTTTCTCGGTCGACAGCGCCAACAATCGAATCAACCGCCAACACTGGAGCCATTTGTAATTTCACACGTTTAGATTAACACCGTAAATATCACTTTGCATTTGCTCGTTCCCTTTTCCAAGTTTCCCCGATTTTGATTCAACAAAAAACAGGCTCACAGTTGTTTATTGTCAGCTGCAAAAAATACATTCACAAAAATCTAGTTGTTTTTCAAGTTTAGCTCAAAAAGAGTAAAGTACTTTTAAATACTGGATAAATGAAAGTGATGAAGTACCAAACATAGAATTCTTTCTAATCAGCACCATGCTATTTTCAGCAATGTTTGATTTTCTGTAAAAAAGTACATCTAAATAGTTTTTTTAGCGGAAAAAAGTAGTATGAAACAAGACATGCTTAAGAGAGGCGGCGATCATCTGGTAAACAGAGACTAAGTTCAAGACTAAGATTTGAGCTATTGCAACCAAAATCTGAAGATGCATTTAAGATTCTGAATCTGTTTTCATCGTTTTTATTTCATAATAAGGTAGAAAAAAGGCGGAGCTCAAAGACAGATCATGTGTTCAAGAAGAAATGGACACTCCAGAAAAAAATAGTGTTTTTAGATATCACTGCAAATAAAATATATAATAAATAGTCAGTTATAGAACAATAAAAAAATCGATTTTTTTTTTTACTCGAATTGAAAGTGCAACTGACCAAATATCACAGTCCATATGGCACTGCTACATCTGCTACAAACATACTCCAGATCCTATGTTGCTTTCATAAAAGAAAACAGAAGTTGGATCTGTCCGATTTGAATGTGTAAGAGCATAATGTCAATGGGCAGGTGGTCAGGTGATAATACAACTTTAGGCTCTTTCTCGTAAACTAGTTATAATCTGAAAGCTGCAGTCCATGACTATTAACTTGTTCAACTGCACAAAAAAGACAAACATTGAAAAAGGTGTCTCCACTTTGCTAAGATTCCCAACATCTTGCACAATGACACTTCTACAGTATGTTTTATTCGGCCATTCTCTTTGCCTGTGTTCATTTCTCATTTGCTTGTGGCTGTGCAGAATAGTTGCATCTTCACATTAGTACAACCACATAAACAAATGTGTGTGTGTGCATATGTGCAGAAAATAACAGAATAATTCAGCCTGCCTCTAAAAAAGACCCTTGTTTTGTCTCTCAGGCTCTGGCTATGGGCATGATGACGGAGTACTATCACTACATCTTCACCACACTGGTAAGTACTGCCAAGACTCGCTCTGTCATCAAATCTAACACCACCATCAAGATTTATGGCCCTCCCCCGAAAAATACAATGACATTTCTCTTCAATCTTCATATTCCCTGCTTTTTTCAATTTATTTGCTCACATTTTTGCTTATGTTTTCTGCAGAACAAGGAAAATAATAGCATGTTGTGTTTTTTTTCTATCTTTGTCCCTATTTTCTCCACTGATCTTACGCCTGGGCCTCTTTATCTTCCTTCTGCTCTGTCTTTTCTTATTTGCTGACATGTCACTCTTGCTTTTCTCCCTCCGTCTATTTTTCATCTCTGTCCATCTAATTTTCTTATCTTTATAGATCCAGTAGTTTGTTCTCCATGAGTCATGAGCCCTTCTGTTGGATTTGGGGGACAATGAAATAAAATGGCCTATTTTCAGCTCCCAAAGCCAGTTACTCTAAAAAAACAAAGAAAAACATTTACTACTTTTAGGTTTGTTTTGTTTATTACAGATTATAGACCAACTTTTGTCTTTCTAGTCTGTCGCTGTGTTTCTTGCAACATAGGGAAGTAGTAGATAATAGTAGATAGTAGATTATTAATAATTAATAAACTAATAGAACAGTAGATTATTGACAAAATGGTGTGATAACAACTTCTCTGTAAAGTGAAAGAAAGCACTCAATGTTGTGTTAGTTCAACATAAGTTATCTGATTCCAGTTTCCATTCAACACCTGAGATTTACTTAGTACTTTACTTTAGTACAAGAACCACCACTCCAACGAAAAAGTACCTTTTAAGAAATATCACTGTATCTCTGTTGCATTTGTGTATCACAAGAGAAACACAGTAAACACAACATTACAATTGTCTCCTTGAGTCAAAGTAAAGGCACTTGTAGTTGAACAATCACTCGACTAACTTCAACAATGCTAAATGCTTTCTTAGCTGTCTTCCAGGTCAAAGATTTTCTCTAAACTTGGCTCATGAAGGTTTATTCTGAAGAGGCTCTGTGTTGTCTGAAATCAAACCCCCTTTCTCCGTCTTTGTCTGCTCAGCCTCCTCCTGGTCTTTTACTATTTAATGTCAACCTCCTTGGAAATTAAATTCTCCTGCTTTTCATCTGTCTGTGTTTTTTTTTTTTTATCACGACGGCTCAAAGGGATCATTGAGGGTTTGAAATGAAACATCTAAACACGCGTACTCACTCTCGACAGTGCAATTTTACACGAGATAATTAAAACTCCGTCTGGTGTTTTGATGGAGATGAGTAGTGTGAGACAATTCGGATGGAGGCTGAAGAGGGGGGGTTGTTTTATCCCAATGTTTTATCCAACAAGTCGGAAGCATGTCCATCATTCAGACAGGCCAAGCCAAGAAAGAGTCCATGCATGGCTCCTAGAAATAACAACTGAACGCTTAAAGATGTCTGCTGAGCTCAAAAGTGTGATTAAAGCTGGCAGGTATTTTGTATGGACTTTAAATCATTAAAGTTCACATGAATATTTTTATATACTGTATAAGCCTAATGGAAATGTGTCTTGAATAATGAGGCCTGAAAACAAAAGTACCTTTACATGTTAAAAACAGTTTACTGTATACAGACAATAGCATACTGTGGATTATGATCCTTTTTTTTTTTAAATTTGAAGAAAATTAGAAGTTTTGAGCTTCCTTTTTTCATAGTGAGGTAAATGAGTTAAATAATCAGTCTCTACCGATGGCAGACGGTCAAATAAGTCCAATAACAATAACACTGCATAATTGTGACAAACTTGTTTGTGGTTATCAAGGTAATTTCTTTAACTTTAAAGTAAAACTATGGTGTGTATGTACATGTTTTCCACTTCTAAAGGATAAAGAAGTGTGGGCATTATAAGAAAAGACAGTTTGGTGTATAGAAATTAAAATCCATGTAATTCCCACAAAGCACCCACTAAATATTGGACTTCATTGTTCGGTTGAAAGAAGGACAAAATAATTTCATCCAAAATTGTATCCTTTCCAAAACTGAAGTTTAAATAGCACTAATTATCCAATAGATGAACCTTTTAAATTGACTTGTGAACTGTTGATAACCAGTCTTAGGGCTAACATTGTTTTTACTGATGACGTCAGCGGCCGGTGTTAAACAGAGCCATTGTGACGGATTACATCGAGAAGGACATTGTGTTGCTTTTTCAGCGGACACTAAGCAGCTGTCTGCAGCCCGAAAAGAGACGAATACAAAACTGTTAGCTCTGACGTTCGCAGTGGCTTTAACATACTTGGCAGTCTTCAAAGCCAAATGGCAACCGGCCAAGAGTCCAAACACATAAGGTCAAACTCTGTGTGGACACAGGGCTGCGTCCCCATGAATACCAGAAAAAAACAATTAGAGCCAAACCTGTCATCACCAAAAAGATAAAGCATAGCAACTGACTGAGTGTCAATACCTGAGCAAAAGTTTTAACAGATTTTATGTCCATTATTTTCTATAAATGAAGAGTTGATTAAGCCAATTGTTCTGAATTAACTTGTGATTTTCCAGGAGTTAGTACCAAATAATAAGTATAAGCTGCTTCTGCAATTTTTGAGCTATTTTAGACATATGGCCTTGCTGAAGACAACTTATTCTCATCATAAACAAATTTTTAATTTGTCTCGGTCTATACTGGAGATGACTTTGAATTTTAAATCAACACCAACCAAGACCCTTACTTTGTCCACATTGTCATGATCAGTCATGTCTTGGTCCTGTCTACAACACTAAAATTAAAATTGAAAGGAGATCATGTGACCAGGCTAAATGGATGCATAGATGTCTAATAAACAGCATTTTAAAATGGTTGTCTAATATAGATTTTTTTAGGAAGAGCAAACCTTGACAAAGTTCATCCAACAAATAAATCTCACCTTGTCTGACTAATTAGGACTTTTACTCCATTCAGTCAGTTTGTAGAAAAAGCAGAGGTCCCATGCCATTAAACTAACATTTACCTAGTGTAATCCCTACATTATTAATGTGATCTAAAGTCATTCTCTGTCTTGTCCCAGGATCTGTTTGCACTGGACGTGGAGCCGTACCGATACAGTGGTGTGAACATGACCGGCTTTAGGATCCTCAACACGGAGAACAGCCAAGTGGCCTCCATCATTGAGAAGTGGTCCATGGAGAGGCTGCAGGCTCCGCCCAAACCTGACTCTGGTCTACTGGACGGCTTCATGACCGTGAGTACCTTCCTTTCAATCAATGCACGACTAAATGTGGGCTGACTTTACCATTATTATTATTCCACACTGTTTATGGTGCCCTTTGCTGATTTTTATTTAGCTGTTTGTTCAAATGTCCTGTTTTGTCCTTGACTGTCCTTCTGAGCTGTCAAGGTCCTTCTTTGTTGCTGTTTATTTTCCTTTTTGAATGTTGTTGCAAGAGAAACCGGAGTTTGTGTTACAGAAAAAGTAAAAATGAAAGTACTGGGGAGTAAGATGGCCGTTTAGGATTAGCCTGATGCTGATGCTTGTGTGTAGTACTGGATTTATAAAAGCGAAATGAAAATAAAATACCGCTTTACTGGAGAGGCACAAAAATGGTTTCTTCTAAACCTGGACCAGAAATCTTAACAATTATCAAAACTCTTAAATAGTTTGCAACCATTCCTGTCAGTAAGCAAAATGAAATGCTTCATTTGTCTGTTCAGTGCCTCTTGGAGGTGGACTATTTAACACCTAAAAACACCCTTTAGGTTTACAACCACAGTGAGCATGCTCTATTAACCATAGAGCATGGGAATGAAACTGGAAACCAGATTTGCTTCAATGAACAACATATGATAGATCTTTATTAGATACACATAGAACTTAATGTGTCACACACATTGTTCAAACATCAACTGAAAAACAACAGTTGTCTTTTAATTCATTCCATTATTGTTACATACTGTTCCACCAAGAGGTTGCATTAACCAAAATGTCAGAGTGGGCACAACAACAGCCATTGAATTAAGTCAGTTCATTTTTGTTATTTCCTTTTGTTTGAAATATATTTTGTAATATACTGCAATATCTAGAGTTCAAGAACAAAATATCCTTCCACTTTTTGTTCATAAATAAAACAAATAATCTGTCCTCCATGCCTGTCTTAAAATTCCTAAAAATGTGAGTAAAACAAAAAGCCATTATAAGTATTATTAGAGTATCAAATTTTAAAATGTCAGGTAATAATAGAGTAGGACGGAAATTTTACGACTCTGTCGACCTTGTGCGACCTCTGGTTACACCTTTTAGTGCAAGCAGGGTATTGCTAAACAAAGATAATTTTATCCCAACTTTGTTATTGGCTTTTAGAGAACTATTTATTTATTTATTAGAGCTAGCATTTTTACTACTTTGCCTGATTCTAAGCACTGCTTCTCTGCCAGACTACTTATTTTCACAAACAGGAAGTTATATCAGAAATAAAGTATCTTTCGTAACATGATGATCTTGTTAAAGAAGGTTGATGGGTTGTTTCTACTTCATACAGTACCCTCCCACTCGCCGTAGTCTCGGAAGTCAAACGACAAAGGGAAAAAAAAATATTGGAGTGAACCCTAGAGTGTGATAAGATGTGCCTCTGTCACTTGGATCAAAAAAACTTTAATAACACTCGCTGTATGCCGCTTCTCTTATCTGGGAGCACTGCCAAAAATGTCAACCCACCCGAGACATGGGAGAAAAGGCATGGGAGTGGGCTGCTGCAGTAATATCTGAGTCCTTATGTTATATTCCCACGGCTGTTGAGGTGTTAAACGCTAGGCCCATGTAGCTGCTTGGTCTCAGTCCAATTGGAAAGGGTTGCAAGCGGCTGAGGCAAACATGTTGGCTGCTGATTGAAAACAGCCGCTTACCTCTGGGGGATAACACTTTTTCTTTTCTTTTTTAATTTATATATTTTTTTTGCCAAGTCTTTCCGCTGACTCATGTTTCTGGGATTGATATCCGAGAGTGGGTGTTACTCAGTTTAAGCCCCTTTTGTTGGATTTGTGGCTCGATCAATACGCTTTTCCCACTTGAGACCTGAAATGGACTAGAGGCTGTAAGAAGTAGACCTTTGCAAAACACAAAAGCCACAGTCTATTTGATAATTGAATTCTAAAAAAAAGACTGTGAACACGATACATATTTTAGGTGATACATCTTTCTTTGTTTTGTCTGGTAATTTATGATCTTTTTTCCTCAATATTCAGATTGGGCTAGTGAACGGGACACAAATCTCAGTACCTTCCCACTGGAGAAAAAACCTACTTTATTCATCTGTAAATGTATCATTATTATTCCACATTTCAGCGGGTTATAGATGCGTGCAACATCTACATTTGTTTCTGTCGACTGAGCTGCCTAAAGCCAGTGAAGCATTTCAAAGTCTGTCTTCATCAGGGCTTTTTCCCACAATGCACCACAAAAGCAGTGTGAGGAGCCTGATGTGGGTTTCAAACAGGCACTATTTGGATCTCACTGTGAGCTTTGACAGGTCCCGCACAGTGGCCCCCGCTGATCCAGTCCTGAACTCTCTCCCGAGGTTAGCGCCCCATCTTCCCGACTGACCAACCAGACCCCGGCCCCCGCTGACTCACTGGCCTCGTACTGAGTCCCGGGGTCGTGTTCCTCAGCTGTTTCTGCCACTCAGGAGGTCCGCCGCAATGAGACCTGACTGACGGGAAAATACAGAAGAGACACAGAAAAGCCTTTTCAATCCCATCCTCGTCAGATCTAACTCAGGAATAGCAATTTTAAAATGTAACTTTGGGTCAGTACAAGAGATTACATTTGAGATTTTGTCGATATTAATAATTAGAGGGAAATTTTCTACTTTTGTCATTTTTATTCACAATATAAACCTCTTAGTAATGAGAACAAAATATGGAAACAGAAACACATTCTGTGGTGAGTAAAGGATTCATGCAGCGGTATCAAAAGGTAGTAAAAGAGAATAAATATGAATATTAATATTTTTTATTTGTTTTGGAAAACTAACCAAAACTATGGCAAATTGACATATTATCACGCTGGGAGAGGTTCATTCCATGAATTTTCTTAATACTGAAAGATTTGGTATTTAATCCACTACTGCACTTGCTCTGAAACTTTGTAGTGCTTTCTTTGCAGGATATATCTGTTTTTTAGACAGTACTTGACATAAAAAAAACCTGTGTAGTAAGCAGTGTAGTAAGCAGTGTAGTAAGCAGTGTAGTAAGCAGTGTAGTAAGCTGTGTAGTAAACTGTGTAGTAAACTGTGTAGTAAACTGTGTAGTAAGCGCCGTAGTAAGCGCCGTAGTAAGTGGTGTAGTAAACTGTGTAGTAAGCTGTGTAGTAAACTGTGTAGTAAGTGGTGTAGTAAACTGTGTAGTAAGTGGTGTAGTAAGCTGTGTAGTAAGCTGTGTAGTAAACTGTGTAGTAAGTGGTGTAGTAAACTGTGTAGTAAGTGGTGTAGTAAGCTGTGTAGTAAGCTGTGTAGTATACTTTGTAGTAAACTCTGTAGTAAACTGTGTAGTAAGTGGTGTAGTAAGCTGTGTAGTAAGTGGTGTAGTAAACTGTGTAGTAAGCTGTGTAGTAAACTGTGTAGTAAACTGTGTAGTAAGTGGTGTAGTAAGCTGTGTAGTAAGTGGTGTAGTAAACTGTGTAGTAAGCTGTGTAGTAAACTGTGTAGTAAGTGGTGTAGTAAGCTGTGTAGTAAGTGGTGTAGTAAACTGTGTAGTAAGTGGTGTAGTAAACTGTGTAGTAAGTGGTGTAGTAAACTGTGTAGTAAGTGGTGTAGTAAGCTGTGTAGTAAGCTGTGTAGTAAGCTGTGTAGTAAGTGGTGTAGTAAACTGTGTAGTAAACTGTGTAGTAAGCGGTGTAGTAAACTGTGTAGTAAGTGGTGTAGTAAGCTGTGTAGTAAGCTGTGTAGTAAGTGGTGTAGTAAACTGTGTAGTAAGTGGTGTAGTAAACTGTGTAGTAAGTGGTGTAGTAAGCTGTGTAGTAAGCTGTGTAGTAAGCTGTGTAGTAAGCTGTGTAGTAAGCTGTGTAGTAAGCGGTGTAGTAAACTGTGTAGTAAACTGTGTAGTAAGTGGTGTAGTAAGCTGTGTAGTAAGCTGTAGTAAGCTGTGTAGTAAGTGGTGTAGTAAACTGTGTAGTAAGCGGTGTAGTAAGCTGTGTAGTAAGTGGTGTAGTAAACTGTGTAGTAAGTGGTGTAGTAAGCTGTATAGTAAGCGGTGTAGTAAACTTTGTAGTGAAAGGTGTATTGAAAGCAGAGAGGTATAAAATATGAAATGCTTGTGTCTCAGAATTAAAATTTAAAGGGTCAAGTATCTAGACCTGGAAAACATTTTTATTCCTTTAAACACAACAAACACTACATACACTACAAACAATATGTTGGAAAAAGAAGATATGCTAGATTAAAACTAACGTTTAACAGGCAATTCTGACAAAACAGTCAGAAACAAGCAAATGATGCTATATATCTTACATTTTGTATTTACGCTCACTTTGTATTCTTTTGAGAGAACAAATATTTCATGCTTTGAGTAAAATGGAAAGACTTGAGCCAGGTGTGTATTTGGGTTTCTTCTTCCACTGCTGAGTGACAAATCATTTAGTCACGCACAGCAGCACCACGTGTAATCTCCACAGCAGTGACGATAAGCCAGCTAGCAGAGTTAGCACATGACAGCGACATGACACAACATTTGTAAGTCACTAAAATGGCAGCTACAATAACAAGAGTCACTGAATGATGAAAAAGCATCTAAAAAATAGAAGTTATTGTATTCAAACATGTCATGGCTACAACATCAAGCTGACAGGATCTGCTCTGTGCTGTTTTTGAATGTGATCGGGGATATCTTAATAATTAATTGCACTTCAACTATAGACAGTACTTTAGAGCAGAAAAGCAGCACTATGATGTCACAAGCTTAACTTCTATGCAAATGTTGCACATATTTTTCCATTTCCATATTTCCATTACTCATCCAGTCATTCTCTGCATTGCTTAAAGAGCACTGTACAAAATTATTTCAAGTAACTTTTGTACCAATTAAGTAAAATTTTCTAATTTTCCAGTTTAATTTACCTGTGAACCTCTCACGGCACACTGCTCTAACCATCCAATGCAGGGCTCTTATTTGGTTTGTTGCTTTCATTAAATACACATTTTGAGGATGGTTTCTTGATTAATTCCACTTAAAAAAAAAGACAAGTCTAGTAGCAGTAACCGTGCAAAAACTTCAATTCACTTGAGCGTGATGAGCCTTCAGCCGAGCGTCCTATTTAATAACATTTTTCTCTTCTGAGTCACTGTCCTTTTAATGTGCCCACCATACTTCTGTCTGACTGATGTGCTGATAATATGTATCCGGAAATACGTCTGTACAGAAATCTGTTTGGATCAGATTTTAAATGATATCTGTCAAAAAGGAAATAGCTTTCCATCAGCAGCCCATTTGAATGTACCCACAGGTATGGCATATTTATGATGATGTGGGGCAGGGATGATTCAGCTGCTGTGAGCATGGCCTTGAATACTAACTGTGTTTTGGAGACGAAACAAACAAAAACACTGACCTTGGTGTCTGAAGGGTCAGCCTGTGTATTCGGCCAAGGCTAAGAGTTAACATCTCCTTTCAAATTTGACAAAAAAGATAAATAGAAAAATTATGCCAGAGTGTTTTTCTTTTAAAGTTTTAATTTTGTCGAGAACACAATAAATCAGACAGCGACTAAGGCAATTATCAGGCAGAGACATTATGGTAATGAGAACTGTGAGCTTGTAAGGTCACTGTCGTTTGTGTTAAGGCATGACTCAGGGCAGGGATTCTCTGCGCATGCATTAATGGAAGGCAGCGTAAAGGACAGTGTGCAGATTTAGTTTACCTGATGTGTCACATGAGACATTAAACACAACACTAATTGGAAATGAAACATGCAATTCTATCATTAATATAGCAAACAAACATATTTAAACTGAAAAGCTGTCACTCTGGGCTGACGTTTTCTAGCATACTTTTTTTTTCAAAAAAACTGACACTGTTAAGAGTAGGTGAAGGTATTATCCTTGATATTTTAGTCCTTGGGCTGAGGTGGACTGGAGCAGGCCTAGATGCTGACCTGGATTTACTCAAAAGTACTTCTCCTGGCAATTGGGAAACACCTACAGTATATGAGTTGCAGAGAAAGAAAACACAGACTGTATATCATTTCCATCTTTATTGTTGCAGTCGGCAAAATGCTCACGCAGCTCAATCAGTCATGATCTTCGAGTCCATGGGTTTGAGCACATCAGCAGTTCAGCGCTTAAGCACACAAAACCGTAAATACAGCGCTCAAATGAAGCCATTAATCAAACGTTTACGGAACCTTTCACCGTGTCAATATGCATTAGCTGCTGACTGATTGCCATTTGTCTAATTAATCAATCCGCACCTTCAAACTCTTATGCCATTAATTCACTGATGAGCGGGGTCACAGCACACTCCTCGCATACATAAATCCACCCGGCTGTCAATGATCCAAAAATAACCGGCGGAGTGACAGAAGGGATAAACGCACAGCCACTCGCTCCAAAATTTAATGTGTATATATATATATACACATTAAATTTTGGAGCGAGTGGCTGTGCGCTTATCCCTTCTGTCACTCATATATATATATATATATATATATATATATATATATATATATATATATATATATATATATATATATATATATATATATATATATATATATATATATATATATATATATATATATATATATATATATATATATATATATATATATATATATATATATATAATGTAACTGGTCTTTTGGTGAAAAATAAAACTTGATATTTAAAGTTGTTTTCCCCAGAGTAGATACTTAATGCTTGAGGTGTCTGCAAAAACCTTATTTCTGTGTCTGTGTCATTGGGGGAAATGGCTAATATTTGGTTATTCCACATTTTGGCAGCAGCCCTCCTCTTGGCTGTGGGACGGTTGTGTTGGACCGTGCCCTTCTCCGCCTCTTAGATGATGCTTCTCTCAGCTTAGTTTATTCCATCTGCTTCACTGTGTGCACCCATCCTTCCCTGTGTCCCCCTCTCTCCAGCTCCAGGGCTTGGATCCTGCTCAGTTATTGTCCACATGCCGTGGAAAAAAAGGGGGAATTTGGCTGGGACAAAAGGCTGAGACATTACTGGGACAGCTGGCGGTACATGTTTAGAGGCGGACAGTGCTTGGCAGGGATGCGGACACAGAGCAGCGACCCCGGAACCACACGGTTCACCAAGAGAGGCACTTACTGTCTGTGGGGGTCTGTGTCGACCCCAAGGACAAGTTACCTTCCACAGCTGTGTGCCTTTTTCAACCCTCTTCAGTTTGATGTCATCTGTTTTTTAAAAAAAATTACAACTGAACCTATTTTATATAACACTGTCCCTTCTGAACCCAACAACACCAAGCATTATCTGCAGCATATCCTGTTTCCACTGGAGCAGAATGGTACGGGTTGGGTCAGTCTTATTTCTAAAAGAGGTGTTTCCAAAAAGGGTAAAGTAGATTTTGTTATTCTTTAGTTCCAAAAAGTTTGTTCTTTTGAACCAAACCCACTACAGAAATCTTGAACCTTCAGACAATTTATTGTGCATCAAGTATTGGGCATTAAACACCTACTGTATATACATTCATAAAAAAATGGTATACCCATATTCTAATCTGTTCCTGATTATCTTTGCTGAGCACAAATGTAATACACAAAACATGAATGGCATTCAATTTAACCATTAAGACAGAGACCCAAGGTTATTAACGGTTAGATGGTATCACAAAGTTGGTGAGTTGCCAATAATGTAACTTACTATTTTGTTATAATTGCCCCACACTGAGGCAGGGGTCTCAGTCGTTCCTGGCGGATCAGGTCCCAGGGCATTTGTCTAATTGGGGCAGTTCGGGCTGATAATCCTGTGCACTGCCAAAAGTCCTCAGATTAATACAACACAGCCAGCTTTGGCGCTAACACTGTGCTCTATCTTTGTGGATATTTTCTATTAAGTCTTCCATATTCATTTGTTGAATGCAGCAAAACATAATTAACCTCCTCATCCTCGCTGTAGCAGAATAATCCTCAATACAAATGTGTGCAGAGGGAAAAAGGATTTAGGACTTAATATTGAATCTAAACATACTCTCAAATCAAATGTGTCTGTGTGACTTTTCTGCTCATCACTGATGAGTGGAATATTAATAATTCAAATACAAACACATTGTAAACAATATCAATAAATAAATAATTCAACACTATATGTGCATGTTTAATGAAGCCTGGAACTACATTAATAATAAATAAATTGTCATACATGTGATAAAGGCAGAAGAAATAGTTGGCATCAATATATTTGCTGTTCCATTATTTAGTATCCAAGATGGAGCCTAATATTTTATATCAAATCCTTTCCTAAATTGCTGCTGTGATGCTGTCCCGCAGCAGAAAGTCAGCTCCAGCCCTGGTCCCACTGGACTCGTCTGTGAACTTGTGCTTTTGAGCTGTTACAGGAGTGTTGTACCACTCCTCGCTGTAATGAGCCACGTTCTGTCTGGTTGTTGCCAACAGCCATCATTAGAAATGTTACCCATGGTGCAACGCTCCTGACTGTGCGAACTGGCAGCAATACAGAAGTGCGCCACAAACAGTGGATCATAGGTCGGTCAATCTCCCAAACGCTGATTCATAAAGGAGAGGGACAGTGGGAGCACTGAGTTCCAAAATCTGTTGTTGTTCGACTTTAGGAAGCGATTCGCTTGATTGACTGTCATTTCCTGCTGAAACAGGGACGTTATACGTACACTACGTACGTACTGATTTGTGATCTCCAGTGAAAATATTTTTAATATTCAAAGATGTTGGTAAATGCTAGAATGTAAGTTGCGGTCCAGAGAAATTGCTAAAGATGTTATTGTGTTGTATTGCATTATGGGTGGTTTAGAAAGTTATCTGTTGTGAATATAAGCTTGTGACTAATTTATTTTATACTATGCACATGATCGTGTCTAGGTTGTTTCTTTCCTCCATCCATCCATCCATCTTCTACAGCTAATCCGGGGCCGGGTCGCGCATTTATTTCGTTTCTTTACAAAAAGGCCGCCATTCTTTTTCTATTTTGATTTGATTGTCTCCAATTAGTTTGGTTTGAATGAAGGTGAAGTTTTCAAACCTAACCTCAATAACCTTGTCTGTCAGTGAGTCAGGTAAGCTTATTGCACATAGACACTTGTCTTTCAAATGCAGAAAGAAAGTAGATTAGTAGAATCTACACTAAAGAAAGGAAAATGGACTTGTGTCCTGGAAACACTGGTTGGGTGTGGACAAGGAGACAAACGCTGATTTGTTAACAAACCCATTACAAATATCCATTTAATGTATGTGTTATTGTGTTGGTCTGTGTTTTTGACACACTTTTAAAGCCTCAAGCCAATCTTAAACTGTCTTTGTAGTGCGCACACAGTGGGAATATCTTGAGCTGAGAAAACAGACATACAAAGCAATGCTGCGAGGGTCCTTTTAGCACATTCCTCCCTCTGCTCATTATCTTCTCTCTGTAAAAAAAAAAAACCTCATCAGATTCAGTTGAGTGTTAAGACAATTAGTCCTCCTGACAGTGTGTCTTAGTCACAGGACACTGGGTTCTGCTGCCAAAGCATTACGGCACCGCTCTGCTCCGAGTCATGTCCACAGTCCATCCGAGGGCTTGGCATTAGTGTGGCTCACAGAAGAGCAGTGTTTTAATCAGCAAAGCTCTACTTAAAGACTTAACACTCATTTCAGCCAATTTGACTGAGATCAAATTCAACACAACAGTTTTCTGGGAGTTTTTTCTCTCTTTCTTACTACCCATAATGCCGCAGTGCAGTGGCAGGAAGAGGTTCTTTAATGAGATGTGGCCAAATGTAGGTGTTGCTTTCTAGGCATCACCTGTAGTGGAAAAATACCAAAAGATTATTGACTTAACATGTAAAAAAAAAACATGTTTACAGCATTTTCCGCCTGAAGACATTTAATTCCCTAAATGTGGGCTGTACAGGGCTGGATTATTCATCTGTTTATGCTCTAATGCCGATAAAGTTGGGCATGTTGTGTCTTTGATTGGCAGCTGTTACTCTGCCTCCATTTTCTTCTCTTGGTGCCTGTAGCTGTTTTATTCAATTGCATATATTGATTGATCTTGACCTAATTACCATATGCTAGGTTTTTGTCTTTTTTTGGGGTTTTCAGTCAGATCTGCGGCATCTTCCATTATAATTTATTTATTTAATCTAATCAGGGGCACAACTGCAACAACACTCTAAGGCAACAATTTTAGTTCTACAACATAGTTAAACAACATAAAATCAAATAATAACTAATATAATGTTTTGAAAAGACATTAATTTCCCTTTGGGATTAATACAATTGTGTTGAGCTAAACTGAATGTGCTATGTGGTCTATTTAATGGACGTTGAAGCTACTTTCCTACTGGGTTACATGAAAAGAATATCTACAGTGATTACTACGTAGGCAAGTGTTCCGGGCATGTCCCACCGGGTGGAGGTCCCGAGGAAGATCTAGGAGATCTAGGACACACTGGAGGAACTATGTATCTCGACTGACTTGGGAATGCCTCGGTATTCCCCCGAAAGAGCTGGAGGAAGTGTCTGGGGAGAGGGAAGTCTGGGTGTCTCTGCTTAGACCCAGCCCCACATAAGAGGAAGAAGATGGATAGATGATTACTATGTATATTTCACTATATTTATGACCTTAGACCATAGAACAAAAAATAAATATATAGATTTAAAAAACTGATCTTACTCAAGTTAATATTTTCCACATGTTATATAGCACCACTCGTACTATATCTTTCTATCTTTATCCCATGTCTTTTCTCATTTACATTAATTTTCATATCTGACTGACCCAGCTTGGCAAACCTGGAAAACTGTCCATCCGATTGGAAATAACCAGTTATTATTTTGTTTTAATAAAATGAAACTGGTGGCAGAGTGGTTTCTAAAGCCACGATTGTGCAGTTCATTGCCATGCTAGGTACCCCAGTTGTCTTCCACCCTCCAAAGGCATCCGGATGTGTGACTGTGCATGTTTTTCTTGCATATGTCTCTAAGTTTAGCATTACATTTAGACATTACATTATTGTCCAGAAATAACTTGCTTTACACAAGCCTGGTATAGACTCCAGCCTCTTGCAACCTGTAAAGAAACTCTGGTTGAAACTACAGGGATTAACGTGGTTTATTGTATGTTCTCCTTCTAGAAACGGTGGCTAAAAAGGTATTGTTCAGCCCACATTTTCTCTCAGTTGTTTTCTGTAGCTGAGACCCTGCTGCCTCGAAGGACAGGTGGTGTGCTGTAAATGCTGTGGTCAGTGAATTTATGAAAGCTGCAGGCTGAAAGTTTAGCTCAAACCATGAGGTAGTTAATAACAGAGCCCCCATTGAGTCATCAAGGCCCACAAAGGCCACGCTCATTATTAACCACAGCGCTGCCCGTTGAGGGACACATCAAACCGGCTCTGACTCAGACTGCTGAGATGTTCAGATGCTCCAACATGCAGCCCCAGGTGATCGCTTTTTTTTTTTTACCTTTTACATAAAAAATGCATCAAACAACTGAGTTTTCACTGACATGTTTTTGATTAATGCTCTGCTATATGAGAGTTTCAGACAAAGCTCAAGCTGCTGTAGCTGATAAACAGGTATAATGTATGTTTCAGATCTTATGGACACCTCATTTTCAGAGACAGTATAAAAAGTGGCCAAAAGAACATTTGAATTATGTGCAAATTTGAGGGTTGGCTCCAAGATGACTAGCTCTCATTGACTCATTACTAGGCCTGTGTTAAAAGTATGGTCACATACTTTTCTAAAGGTTTGTTGATGATTGTTTCACAAGATTTTGAGACCAAAAACGTGCCTTAATGTGACTTCATTTATCACAAGACACTTATGTTTCACCTTGACTTAACAAAAAGCAAGCTTCTGGATTATACTGCCATGTTTTGTGAAGAATCTCGGTGGCTTTACATTTACAGTTATTTTCAACATTGTTATGAAGCTACATGTCTTTGATCATAATTTGTTTTTGGGGGAAGTTCAATCAGTTTCTAACCTTTTGAGAGAACCTTAATTGAAATGTTTGTAAGTGTCCTTGTCCAGAGCAACAATTACCTGTTTCAACATAAAAGCAAATATCTCTGCAGCGAGATGGAGCGATAATGTGTTGGAAGGTTTTAATTAAAAAAGGCAATTCTAAGTCTAAGCAAGCAGTTTTCCAAATTAAACTGAAACATTTTAACAACTAGACTTTATGCAATAGTTTCTTACTTTTATATGTCCCAATAAGTAGGCATGCCCTTATACAATTTGTATTTGGAAATGTTAAAATGTTAAACGCTGTGGGGGCTGGAGAATTGACACTGCACTTACTACGTACCTTCTTCAGACCTTAGTTATTGGTATACAAACATGATTTTTTATTTTACACATAACAGCAGGTTTATCAAGTTTTAACGCCAACACATTTTTAATAAAACTGCAAAATCAAACAAATACTGACTTGGAGAGACAAACGATGACATGAAGATGCAGTTACTATTGTTGACCTGGACTGACTATGACTAATTGAAATGTTTTGTAATAAATAAAAAAAAAAGGTTTCACAAAAAGCACTTATGTATTTCTAAAATTAGAATACATATAACCTACCTACTCAACTTGGTAATTATACACAAATAGAAAAAAAACTGTCCCTTGGAATTGAATGACTGCTGTTTTTTTCCTTCCCCAGGGATTATGACACGGTACTCCATGAGGTCATGTTGGGTGATACTGGGCTGTGTTTTGTGCCAGAGCAGCATAGACCAACTCCGCAACACAAACTTTTAATTTCACGTTATAAAAATACACACACAACAAAATAAACTGGGAATGTTTTTCAATCAGCTCAGAATCCTTTAAAGCCATAATGCTTGATGACTTCTTTCATGAGTTAAGCCATTAACGCAGGCTCTAAATGGATGGTTTAATCTGGGAAAGAGACAGAGGACTGAGTTTGAGCTGCGAAAGATGAGACAACGATGAGGGCTTGGAGTGCGTTTGGAATTTGGAGCCCGTCTCTTGGTGATGATGGCACTAATGGAGATGTCCTGTTGAGAGAAGCTGGGCATGCACTGATTTATTATTTAGAAGAAGAGGTTGAGAATATTCTACTTGCAATATGTCTCGGGGAGATCTGATAAAAAAAAAAACTAAAAATAAATACGTCTATTAGTCCCACAATAAGATCCTCGTAAGAGGCCACTGAACACAGAACATCTAAGACCAACGTCTATCTTCTATTCAGAACACTTTAGGCGTTTAGACCATGGGACTGAATTGCATTTTACTTAGTTTAGTTTATTAAAGGGACAGAGCAAATTACAAAAAACACAAAATTAAAGACAGGTTAAAACAAAAATATTTTACTTTTCTGAAATTTAAACCATTAAATAGTGTATCAATCTGATATGTTAAATGTTGTGATAATATTAAGATTTCAAAATCAAAGTTTTTATTGACCCAGATGCACTGTCTTTGAAAAACAAAAGGAACCAAAACAACTAAGAGGCTAGTTTTAGTATTTTCTTGTAAAACATTGTGTATTGTTCCCTTAAATGCCAAAAACAGTCATGGTGTTTTTTCAGACTTCATAAAATTGTGTAATCTTGGAAATACAACAGAGTAATGTTACCAAAATGACTCTGAGTGGATGAGGAAACACCGGCTGATGACATCGGAATAGTGGCATTTTCCTTGTGTGTAGTTTGGGTGAAATTTTGTCCCAAATCACAAAAAGAGGAAGTGTCACAGGAGGAGGGAGACGGCAGCGAACAGAACGACATGGTGCTGCCGACTGAGAGCAGCAATGACATTAAAATCCGTGTCTGAAAACAGATGATTTCCCATTTAACACTCCATTGGGTTCTGCGTTATCCTCAGTCCGGGCTGGCACTGCGTCTACAACACTGTTTCCTTCTGTTTCCCCAATAACACCCCCCATCGTTCACCTCCTATACCGCTTAATATCCACTCCGCCGAGGATCCAGGACAATATCAGACGGGGCGGGGGGTGGATGCAGTTTGAAGGTGGGTGTGCAAATAACAACAATCTACCACCCACACCTTTTTAACCGAGCCGCGGTAATGGACCACAATGGAGTCGGTGGGAGGCACTGTCAACAGATGAGGCTTTTTCTGGGGGAGTCGGGGCCACGGAGGCAACAAAGAGGTGGAGCGCACATTTACGAAGAGAATTACATAAAAAAAAAAACACTTGCAGAGACAGAACGATGAGGGGAAACAGCATTTGTGGAGAAGAATTTGACCTTTGATGTTTTTCAGATGTTAATCTTGCAATGGTTTTACAAAAGCTAAGTATTTCTCTACTAATGTGACACAAATACTTTCTCAAATCAACACTTGACCCAGAAATAAGACAAAGTGCCAGTGTTTAATAAAGTATGTACTCAAACTCAATCAACCCACTAGAACAATGTGATGGTGCATCTCACAACCAAAGTCCCTCTGGTAATATTTTACCAGAATATTTTACTTATTCCATTGTTTCCATGGGAAGGACGTTCTGGGGGAGTATTACTATCAGCTAATAACAGGTTAAAGATGAAGGCAGTTCATATGACAGGGGACAAGAGTAATTGAAAAGACTGAAGTAAACCTGAATTGGACTACTGCCCGGTCATGAGGAATTAAAAATAAAATGCACTATCTTTAAAGCCACCCTGCAGCCACACCTTGAGCCCAAAATTCTCCCTGTCATTCTGATAGTTCTTAAACATTAGAACAGTACAATCATGTCTATCTCACTGACACAGTGCCCTCAGCTGGACACAAACCTCCTGTAACTTTCCTGTTCCTCGGACAGAGATACAGTATATCAAGAAGGATTAAGAAAATAACACGCTCTACCACACAATACATAAAAGAAAGAAAGAAGACTGAAGACTGGCCAATAAACTATTTGTAAATAGACCTTACCGTTTCAGTAGACATTCTTCCAAACGTGCCGTCTTAAGCGTCTCTTTTGTAAATAAAGATGGCGACACTATTCATGGGTTCATATGTTGCACAGAAAAGGATCTGCGCCCTCTGCTGGCTAAAAGTTACACAGGGTGGCTTTAAGTGTTTCCCAATAATAGATTGTGTCAAATGTAAAATGATGTAAAAGACAAAAAAGGTCTAAATGAAAAGTTCTGTTTCACTTAAATGATATAAGTTGGACATTCACAATAAAAGACTCTTAAATACTTTAGAGCAGTGCTTCTCCAGTGCTTTCTTATTTAATTTGGAAATCTTTTTACACATGCTTGACTAACATTTTACTTTACTTTTTAATGTAAATTGTATGTTAGATCTTTATGAAAATCTTAATGTGAACTGATAAGAAATACTCCAAGACTCATGACTCTATTATTAGTATCTAGTATTTGCAGGCCTTAGTGGTTCACCTGGTGGAGCTTAAACAACATTAGCAACCCATTTTTGACCCTTGGCTTTAGTTCATTTGATCTCTTATTGTGTAATTGTGTCCCGTCTATCTCCATTATTGCAGTGAAAAAAAGTCTAAGGTGTCAGATAATTATATATTTAAAGTTATTTTCTACTGAATTGCTCTCATCTGTGACATTTAGTATATTCCATTAGCTTTTAATAGATTTTTAAATTTACTTTAAATGTAGTTTTTTCTCTGTTATACACTGCGCATCCAAGCCACAACCCAACAACAAAAGCCTTTCGCTCTGCTCTATTTATTTTTAATATCCTTTCTGACCTCTGCTCGTCTGAAAAGCTCCACAAGAGGAAGACCCATGTCCTGTTTCTATTACAACTGCTACAAATTGCCAACACTTTGTCAGAAGCGAATTCTTGACAACTTTTACACATCCTTTTTTATCAAAATCTAATGTAACACTGGCAAGTCAGGGCTATTTGAACAAGTATTGTAAAAGTTTGCGTTAAATTATTGTATTCTTGTTCAACTCTGCAACAAACCAAAAAGTACAGATGGCAGAGAAACTGGAAAAAGGTGTAGGACGAAGGATACCTCCTACAGATGTTGTGTCTTAAGCAGTCCTTCTGTCAGCACTGCTTCTTATGTAAATCTGCGAGATTCATTAGAGATATGCCTCTGCACACATTAGTTATCCTGCCATAATGTATTCAGTGCTGGACTTTTAGCAGCAGAGATTCTTCTTTAGCAAAACAAAACAACTGGGTGTCTAATTATGGCAACTGTATGAATGCAAATGAAATGTGCTTAAATTTGCATTAAACAATCTTAAAAGATTATGCATAGGTTATTTGTTCTGCCTGGTTTTGTATAGTTTAGGTCTTGGACAGAGCCTTCTCTTTGTTAAACAGGAAATCTGCAACTGATTTATCCCCAAACATTACCAATGTCTTCAAACAATTTCCATCCACATTTCCATTTTAGTAGAAACGAATACTATAAAAATAAATACACTTTAAAACAAAAAACACAGTATTTAACACTTGTATTTTCCTCACGTCGCACTGCTTCTTCATTTCTCACACATTTTAATTCTATATTACCATCATAACAGTTATCTTAAATCTTAAATGTGCTTTTGAAATCTAACTAGCATTTCTCAGCAAAAGCTGTTTCAAAGAACTTACCTTAACCTAATTTCAAACTAAAAAAAAAAAAATCCTTTACAAAGAGCCTATGCTTTCTGAAAAGTAGAAAAGTAGCTTCATCTAAACACATGAAAAAAGCCTTGGGGAAAACAGTGTTCGCTAAATACCGCAACTGATATAAACAAGACTGAATAATGCAAAGTCTTTCAGGTTACTTCGGACATATGCTGATCCGGATTACACCTCTGCCTACACGGGTTCCGATAATATATGGAGTGAATTTTAAATGTACAGTATTTTATGTAAAGAGGTCATAAAGCGTGTGTGTGTGTGTGTGTGTGTGTGTGTGTGTGTGTGTGTGTGTGTGTGTGTGTGTGTGTGTGTGTGTGTGTGTGTGTGTGTGTGTGTGTGTGTGTGTGTGTGTGTGTGTGTGTGTGTGTGTGTGTGTGTGTGTGTGTGTGTGTGTGTGTGTGTGTGTGTTAATAGTGTGAAGTTTTAGTACTTTTTATTGATATGCTGAATAAAGATTGGAAAATGGATAAGAAATCCTACATATGAATTTTAGATATTCATATTTGACTCTATACTAGCCATGTGGATGTTTCTTTTATTCTGCAGGTTTGGTTTATTTTAGTAATTGAATTTTTTTAGACTTGATGAAGGAGATATAAAGGAGCGTTTGTTCTCAATCACGGCTTTGGTTTACTACAGATGCAATCATCAGCCCAAAACCTAACAAAATCTTAGCCATGACCACTTATATTCCAAGTTCTCTTTTAAGAATCAATGAAATGCTTAGGTTTAAAAACTGTGCCCCTACAATATCAATAAATCAGAACTATAAATATCCATGTATCTTGCTTCAGTTATTATTTGTTTGACTTGTGACATGGGAATAAAGTGAGCCAGTGACAAAACAAATGGAATGACATTAAATGCTTTGGGATGAAAAGCGACAGACGGAGAGATGGTAGGAGTCAGTCAGGCCTCGCTCCGATTCTGAGGACAGTAATGAGACTCAGTGGTAATCCCAGCCTGCTTTAGCTCCGTTTGCCAAACAAAACATGCTTGACTCAATTAAAAAAGGCCAGATTTCCCTCAGGAAGAAAAGCAAAAGTGGAATTATCCCTGTGAGTTAAAACCTGCCACTTAATTTCACTCAAATTATTACTTATGATCGCTGGGACCCTGAGCTAATTGTTTCCCGTCCATCCGTCTGCTTAGCTCGCAGTGACAGGAAGAAGCTGTGGCTAAATGGCTTCATCCGGGAGAAGCTGTGAGCCCTCTGCTTCTGCGAGCGGCGTGGCACTGCTTTTAAATGAGCACGCACTCGGAAAAGCACTTACTTTGAAAGAGACAAACACGGGAGATGTATGTTTCAAAATGCAATGTGTTAGCATGCATGTGTAGCCAATAGAGTAGGACTAAGTGACAATGTTTGTCTCTTAATGTGTGCTACAGTAAGTTGATGGGATTATCTTGTGATTGGCACAAGAGAGGCATTGCTCTTTTTGGATAAAACTCACAAATGGTAAATCCAATCAGCAGCCAGTTATTCATTTAAAGAACCCGCCCTTTGCAAAGGCTTTTTGTGGAAGTTCTGATGGTTTGGTGTGACAGAGCATCTGGACACTCAGATTAGCCTGGGGCTTGATTAAAGAATAGTAAATTAAGAAAGGCTGTTGAGAAAGTGATTTATTCTCAATGTAATATATGATTTTTAAAAAGCTTTTATGTTGAAACTGGACAAAAGCATGACTAAACCCAGGTCTCAACCCATGTTTGAACCAGGACTAATTCAAGTCCTATATTTTGAGTATATGCTGATTTTCGGGGTGGTTTTTCACAGCAGTTTAAAATGGCATTTATAGTGTTTCCACAGAAAATATAGTTTTACAATTACTTGAACTCTTGAAGATTTAAAAAAAAGAATTAGATTTTTTTAAAACAAAGTCTAACATACAGAAAAACTTATCCAACTAATAATAATTATTGAATAAAATAAAAGAAAAAGTCAAATATCATAGAAAATTGTTTTATAGATTTCACCAAATAGGTTCAATGCAATTTGACAGCCGTACATTTTGATGGATAACCTTTTTCGAGTAATTCTGCTGTGATTTTAAGGTCATATTGTCCTTCTTAGTAGTGGTTATTTATAAAGTCTTTATGTAAAATCCTTTTTGGTCTTGGCCTTTACATGTTCATTCCTCTATACGCCCACCATTTTGTTCCCGTGTGGACTGGCGGACACAGAGCCATCATTCAGGGCTGCTCTAATTAAAAGCTCCTCTAATTACATGCAGAGGAAGAGGATATGGCTCACAGTGATGAAATGCAGCGCTGACATTGAAAGAAAGGCTCCTCTTGATGAAACGCCACTGTGACATTGAAAGAAAGGCGCTTCCTGGATGTCCCCTCGCAGACACGCCTTCCTCAGTAAATCACTTTTTCAAGGACTGCCGCTGAACCTTACTGTATCTTCCTGCGCTTATGCTCACACACATCAAAGTTACACAAAACCAATACAGTTTAATAATTATTGTGGTCTAAAGTAACTTAAATCTATTCTTTACCAAGGACAGAGTCTTCCAAGTTTAAGTCGAGACCAGCGCAAAAACAAAATGACTGATTTGTCTCAGGTCCTGGTTATTTCATTATGTATTTAACACAAACAATGCTGAATCCAAGAGTTTCAGTTTAGACCATTAATTAATGTTGCTCATGTAAGTTAACTAGGTTTCCCAGAATGCTCTAGACATTTCTGTGAACTTATTTTTCTTGTATGGCTAATAACTTTTTCTTTCAAGTGGCACATTTTTTCTGGTAGCCCAGGATGTCCCAAAGAGATTTATTGCTCAGAAAATTTAGGCGAAATGGAAAAAATTGCAAAGAGAAGAATATATAACTATATATATATATATATATATATATATATATAACTATTCTCTTCTTCAGACCTCAGAGTTATATACCCAGGTTTAATTCACAATTAAAGTGACTTTTTGATATTTTATGTAATTATGTCATCAATGTAAGTCTTTACTTTTTGAAAAAAAAGTTTTTTTCTAAAGAAAAAGGTTAAAAGTGCTTTTATAATATAACTTTTATTATACCATAAAGTGCTAAAACAAGGACTACACATAGGATTTTTTTTTTTACATTATTCATTTAAATGTTTCTCTAAACGTAACATTTGTGCCGCAACTTTTGGGGAAGTTTATTCTAAACGCGACCAAAATGTCGTGACCCAAAATGCTACAAAACAAGCTCTATTTGCTGCATTAGAAACTTCCTCTCGGCAACCTCCTCTCTGGAATCCTCCTGCCCCGAGGAAATCTCCAGCCGAGGATTATCTTTTCCAATTTGTGCTTTGAAACTTGCTTCATTGTCTCCATTTAATCAGCTGCTGGTTTCTTAAACACCAACAAAAAAATAAACCCGATCGGCTGACGAAGGAATGTGTGGGATGTTCTCACAGTTACAGCTAAAACGGATTAAAAAATAATAGCAGCTGTGGTAATCTGGCAAAAGAGAACAAGCAATAGATAGAAAACAGATGAAGAATTATGAAAAGGAATCTATTAGGTGTTAGTAATGAGTTTAAGTCAATAGTGATACCTTTTCCTCTGAGGTGATAAGACAGATGCATCATGGGACATTTGGGGCTGTGTGAGGCTGGTTGTTATGTGTTATTGGACACTGGAGATTTCTGAGGCGTCACAGAGTCTTGTTAATGAGTTTGTCAGGACTTGCACCACTCTGCAAAAATTACATATGTTTTTTTTAAAGATTTGTCAATTTAAATTGTAGCCTTATAAATAAAAGATTAACTATCAAAGTCAGATAAGACCCACAGGTTATTATAGTGCTTCTTCTTTTCCCTTCAGGGTTGGCCTCCGCAAATTATTAATGACAAACATATTAAATGTGGGAAAGTTTTTGATCTTCCTGATGCAACCCCAATTTATCTGGGCTTAGAACTGATAGAATGGTGTTTATTTTTCCATCATAAATATAACTACACCGGCCGTGGTCTTGTTTTAAATTATGTCTGTGCCCAAAACAAGGCCATGTTTAAGTCCAAGGGGGATCATTTAAAATTAGCTTCAAACTTAACTTTACAGTGCCTTGGAGATCTTCTGTCTGTCCATATATTTACACTCATCTCACATTTTACTTAAAGCAGACAATATTATTCTTGTATTGTTAAGATTCCCAATAAGGGTTTGTATTTTCTGATAGCATTACTAAAAGAACTCTTACTTTGGCACAGTTTGGTCCAGACCTTAGCCAGTTGGATGTTTTTTGTCTTTGCCAATTTAGTTCGAATCATTACAAGGCCTGTGAGTAAATCTTGTGAATATCAGTGTATAATAGACTGTTGATGTACTGTATTTGTTATGTGCCAACCTGTTAAAATAACTAAGTGTGGTATAGCTGAGTATATTTAAGTCAAATGAATAACAAACCTAACCTAAAAATCACCAGTTTATAAGAATTTTCTGAGTATCCTTTACAAATCTGCATATTTTGTACTGATCACTTACTGATTAATTACTGATCATTTGTACATCAATTTTATATAACGCTTTTCGGGGACACAAAGACGCTTTACATATCAATTATTTATTCACTCCACAGTCACACACTGACCTAGACCTACATAATTATTAAAAAACCTATAACGCTTGGCTTTCCACATGAATTCAGATGTTTGGCTTTATCGAGGCTACTGTAGATGGCCGAAGGTTTACGTACAACAGATGAATGAAGCCAAAGGAGTTGTGTGGGTGTAAAGGCCTGGAGTTGCTTGCTCTGAATTTTTAAAAGTCTATTGCCAGTGTGTTTAGAGCCTTGAGTGCATGAATGTGAGGGGATTATTGTGTTTCCTGTGACTCACAGCCACAGCAGAGGAAAAGATGTTTCTCTTGTGAATGACAGCGGTCCATTAACAAAAGGCAAGGCCATTCATTAAAACTGCTGTGGCATTATGCACAGTGCACTTCAGCTCTGTGACATCGTGTTGGATTGAAGAGAAGACTCAATTATTGATAGACACTGTAGTAAGTGTTTGTGTAAAACTTCCACATAGTCATGGTCATATGTGTTCAGTAGCTCCTGCTCATACAGTGGTGACCCAGATGCTTAGAGGTGTTTGTTGTTTTTGTGGAATTGTCCATTAAAACAAATAAAATATCTACAGATCCATCATTAATGCTGTTATAAGGAGAAGCCCTGGGATAACACTAGTGTTGAAGTTCTCAGGAAATGTTCAACATATGTCAGAGAGATGCTGCTGTAGCTGCTACAAATATTAAAGTTATTAAAGTCAAAAGTTAGTTAGTATTATTCAAATTATTTATAAAGCTAAAAATACCCAACTCTCTAGCAACATCCCAAAAATGTCTGCAAATAGAATTTAAGGGGAGAACATAATTTAAAGGTATGTACCAATGTACCAATAGTATGTACCAATAACTGAGTACTTTGCATTACTGTGTACACTAACAAACCCCTCATGAGAGACACAGTTTGAACTTCCTTGCTTTATGCACTGGTCTTGACTCTGGCTCCCTTTGCAATGGTTTTCTTATAAAGTTAATCTCAGTTCTTAAAAAAACTCATTGTGGTCTTGACGATGTGTAACACTTATGTCTTGAATAAGTCCTAAAACGGAACACTCTCCAGATTCCATCATTAATGTGTCGGCTCTGATCACGTTATGATGATGATGATGATGCATCTCTTCAGCGGTGCTCCTCGCTGCGGCTGGTTAGTAATTATATCTGACTGTGTTGACATGTGTTGACGTGGAAGTGGTCCGACAGCGTCGAGTCGAGTGGTCTGTCGTAGCCTACAACTATTGACGGTTCACGTTGTTTGTCTGTGATCAGTTTGGACAAGCTTCTGATATGATCTGCCGCTTTTTCAGTTCCCACGAGTCTCTTTTGTGATCTATCATCAAAGTCACATCCTCCTTCACAATTTCAACACTAGAGGTAAAACTATTTTTGTTTTAAATTTGTCAAATCAGTGCAATAGCTTGATTATAGAGCCCTTCATAAAATCTGCCTCTACAGAAAATCCTACTTTGCAGATGTGATCCTATAAATAAAGGGAAGATACTATGTACTCTTGGTTTTATTTTACAGAAACAATGTGCACACAAGAAGTACTGACGAAGTTCAAGTCTAACACTAACAACTTTCTAAATGTGATTTTTTTTTTTTTCATACAAACCAAACACTATTTCTCAATACGTTTCTACCTGCTGTGTGTAGCCAGCAGCCAGTATCTCCAGTAGCTGGATCCGGTCAGAGACTTTAATGTTTACAGATTGCAGCGTTTGCAGCAAGTGTTGCTCTCAAACAAAAACAAACACCTCCTCAGATTTCAGATTTATTAAAAAGTTTGCGGTTTAGTAGAGAACACAGCCCTTGTGTAAAACAATGGCCAAGACGCAATCAAGGCCAAGCTGACGTATTTTTGTATAAATGCACAGGGACAATAATATGGCCATCTGAACAAAGAAATGGGACATATTATTGTTGAATTATCTTCTATGTATCACACATTTACTTTAAGTAGACAATAAAGCAGTTCAGTGTTTTAAATGTTTTCATTAGAGCCACATTTACAAAACAAAAGTACCCCTTTAGGAGGACAGAGCGCTGTGGTAGGTATGGGTAAAACCAAAAACTCCCTGTGTTGGTTTAACAGCTGTAAACTCGGGTCTTGCTCTGAGCGCTAATGTCTCGTAGCGATCCTTTAGTTGCTGTGTGTATCTCTGTCATTGGCAGCCAGCAGTCATCTTCAGGACTCATTTCCCGATGTCGTTTTAGAGGCATGTTCGCTGATGGGATGTGGAGAGACACATATTGTCATTACAAAGGAAAGCCAGCCATAGTAATGATTCGGTTTTACACAGTCAATTTCCTCTCCTATTGAGGCCCATTATTGTGACACAGTTCTGCGGCGCAAATGGCAAAGCTCTGTCACTCTTCACGTTTTAGTCTAGTACCTGCCTTTTCAACATTTTTATCTCGCAAAATTGTTTATAATTTAACACGGCGTTTTAATGTATGAAAGGAGTGGACACTAGAGACACTAGAAATGTTGAAAGGGAAAAGTTGTTGCCATGGGAAATATTTTTTTTAAAAAACATTTGATTTCTGTGAAGTGAAAGGGTACAAAACCCATCTGCAATCATAGCCGCGGGCAGAGTAGCAGAAATAAACAAGAGCCTGGAGGCAGTCCGTTCGACACCCAGCTCGCCTGCTTCTCCTCTAAAAGGTTTTATGTCTGCTCTGCAACTTGATATTTGACTGGCACTCGAAGGCTGATATCTTCATCATGTTTTGAAGCTGTCAAAAGTAAGTAATATCAGTTTAAACGTACATTTCCAATGAGTTTCTTGAGTAATCTTTGAAAATTAGTTTTTATTTTTTTGTTAAAAATAGTGTTTTTTGAATTAAACACAATACCTAATAATTTTAAGTAAATGTTAGACGTGAAAGACGGTTTATAGAAGACTTTATTTATTTAGCAGCAAGCTGTTTTCTCTGTAGGCTTTCAATCAAAAGATCACAGGGCCATGTTTTTGTTTTGATGTTGTACAAATGGCTTTCTGCAATAATTATTTTTAAGGTTTCTGAGTGTTTTTGTCTATGGAGTCTGATGGCATTGAACGATAGTTCTTATTTTTCTCAGGATAATACTCAAAAAATATATTAAACCTCAAAGTGTTATCGATTTATTACATATGTGACTAAAAGCTTCAATAGATTTGCTGCAGATGCCCTCATTCACAAACTCAAGCAACAAAATAAACCGATTCTTTGCTACCAAAACACTTCTGCTCACATCCTCCATTTAAACCTGCTTTATACAGTCACTGGAGTTAAAGTGCTATTTTATATATACTCATATAGATATTCAGTTCACAATTGTCTGAGCCCAAGCTTTGTCAAATTTTGTTGTTTCACTGATGCAAGTGTCCAATGGTCAAATTGAGTAAAATTTTGTCAGTGTTACTGCAATATTTTTTGTAGTGTTAAAGTAGAGTTATTAGTGTCCATAGATAATTATTGTGATAAATGTTATTGCTGTTATTTGTATATTTGAAAATGTCCCAGATTTTGTGGTAAGTGTTGTATGATAAGGTACAGTACAATTCTTTTGATGGATCTATGGCTATGTTAAGAAAATAAAAGCATTTGTTTGGGCATGATTATAATACCATAGCCAATTATGATAAGCCTATATATAACCCATCAAAGTTTTAATATTGAGACTAACAACTGCAAAAACCTTTAAAAATGGAAGCATTTCTGTCTCTAAAGTGTTTCATTAGAAGATTTTTTGATTTTTAGTCAATTGGATTAATTCTCCATTGCTCTCTCAAACATTGACTCATTAGCACATCCCAAGTTGCCACACTGGTGTGTTTTTTTGTGGGTCAGAACCCCTTTTTAAAAGCTTTTTTTTGGAAACAAGGTTGGTCAGAATGTTGGATGGGACGAACATCTGTACAGCCTTTTTGGTGAACAACCTGAATGTTTATGTAATCACGCAGCTTTTAGGTAGTAGGTAGTAGGTTCAATTCCCACTCTCCCCACAGTTCGTACTGTCGTTGTGTCCTTGGGCAGGACACTTAACCCACCTTGCCTCCAGTGGCTGTAACACTGGTAATTACTGTAGAACAATGTAAGTCGCTTTGGATAAAAGCGTCAGCTAAATGAATAAATGTAAATGTAAATGTCAGTGCATTTGAAGTGATTTTTATAATCAGGAGACAGACAATGTTTGGGTCTAAACAAGGGAGCAATAAACCATTACAGCGCAGAAATACAGTTTCAAAACACATTAATGCTGCGTCTCAATAAAAAAAAAGCTGTGGGCTATCTTTTGCATTAGTTCAGGACGACATGAGCCAATGACCAAATGTCTGTATATAGCTCCTTTGGAATAAAATGGGCTTTAAATCCTTTTTACTTTTCAAAGCAAGTGTGCTATGGGTTTTTTCAAATCTCTCACCTATTCACATTCCAAACTAAACCTCCAACCTCTTTACCTCACCACCATTAGGTTTATTTTAGTGTTTAGTCTGTGATATGTGCAGAAGTGAGTGAGTGGGGTTTTAAAAGTGTCCACAGTGAGTACATGGAGTTGTCCATTGAGCAGACATCGTTCAGTCCAGTACCAATTAGCACCATTAGCTGCGCCTCATTTTGTGGAGAGAAGCTCTTCTGGGAGACTGGAGTGCGGCCGTCACACCCACGTCCCAATCCTCGGCTGTGTCCCGGAATACATTTGAGCAGTTTCAGTCCGGAGTGAGTGACAGGTGGAGTAGGAGTGTGTGTATCTATGTCACCTTCGTTTGGCTCTCCATCTGCCAGTGCGCTGACAAAGTCATCCCACTGCAGTCTGGCACACCGGCGAGTCCACAGTGAAGACACCATGTTACAAGATATTTCATTATAGTCATGTATGCTGCTCCAGTTGTCAGTCCAACACACGGACTAATATACTGAGTACTGTGAGACTAAAGCTGCTGACTTTTTTTGTTCCAGAATAGACCCTTCAAGAAACTTATACTATATCAGTAAAGACATGCACTCAACAAAAAGAGTGCTTTTAAGCTTTGATGTATATATATATTTTTTCTTCATTAGATACTTAGGAGGCAGCAAACGCACTGGACTTATGTTTAACAGTAAATCTGGATGTGTCGTTAAACATTTGCAGATATGACGCTATAGCTTTGTGAGCATGTGTGTATTATTTTAATGAAAATTAAAGAGTCATAATGTCAGTTTTTTTTTTTTTTATGTGACTTAGAGTTATTTTTTTGGGCTATAGCAATGTGGATGCTAGTCCCTTATGTGACAGTCTGATGACAAAGCACAGGTTTGTAAGATATCGATGCATAACTCTGGGTCCACCACATGGTGTTTCTCTAGCGTTCTGTAGAAGAAGAGCACATCAAAGTCATAATAATCCAGTGACTATTAGCGTGTAGGTTTTAGCTGGTGTCTAAATTAGGCTACTGGCTAATGTTTTTTCAGTTGCTTTGCTTGCGTTTATGTGAAATTTGTGATTTTTTTTTTTTTTTTTTTTTTTTTTTTTTTTTATGTATTGCAGTTAGTTTAACTCACACTGTGAAAATGTGACTTAAAAGCTCATGTTTTTATAAACAGATTTATTTTTTTTAAATACTTTAAAAAATAAAATACGTTGATAAAATACTGATTTAATGAGAAAAGGTGAATTTTCTACTTGAAAATGTTTAATAACAAAAGAACAAAACCAAAGGACTAAAATCTGTTTTGTATTTGAGAATTAAATCAAAGGTTTTTACTTTGTGACAGGGTCTATTTTCTGTTTGATTTGGGTCATTATTTCCTGTACAAAGCTGACATTTTAATGGACCACATAGCTATTTTTAAACCCCTTTTTTATGAGGATTTTTGTTCCATCCCAGCACTTAGTCCTGTGCAGGTGTGGGAGTGGAGTGGCTGGCCTGAATTTGTCTCTTAAACTCTGTGGGATGGCAAGTGGAAGCTACATGGCTCTGGATATAATTGCAACTCTGTCGCCAGCATTTAGTGTGTCTCTGTCATACACCGAGTTACGAACAGTCCAAATGTGGCTGGAGTCCTAGTGCTTCATGCTCATGTTGCCAATACTTTTGTAATGTAGGAGTGATTGAGTGACAGATATTTTCAAATGTGTTTGAAACAGGAGTGTTAACCATCAGTTGGCTGGCAGCAGAAGACACACAAGAGGTTTATGGCTTTTCTTTTTTCTGCTTTTAGTTACATCTGCATGTCAGAAAAATGTTTTTTTTTTTTTTGTGGCTCAGTGCTCCAAAATTATAGAGGCCACAGTATGGATCATTTTAGGTTACATAAGTGTGTCTTGCAGTGAACAAGTTAATTTGGGTATACAAGCTATCAAGTCCTTGTCACTTTTGTATTGGAACCAAGCGTATACTACGTGTCACTCTGAGCAACTCGAGTTGACTATGACCTGTTACTTGATGCCTGTCACACTGTGAGATGAGAGAAGCGAGAGCGTCAAAGGCCACGTATCAACTCTGGTGAAAAAAATAAAAAAATGCAAAGTCAACATGAGTGGCATTCAAAGGCGTTTGGAAAAGGAAGACAACTAGGTTTCAGTGTCTCAAAAAGAGCTTGAGGTAAGCAAGAATAGAGTAGAACTCCTTTGGCTCACTAGTACATTCTATAGAGTCCTCAGCGTCAAAGAGGATAGGAGCTGTCTGCCACAATACATCTGGCTTTACCTTTAAGCTGTCGCACACACTTGTTTAAACAGCTATACTATATATACAATTACAGGAGGGTTTGTCCTAAATATCTGACACTTTTTTTAGGAAATCTTTGTCACACCTTAATCAATAGTTGACTTACTTGCTATGTTCTAAACTCATGAAACCACTTACTTAAAGCAAATTATTATGGCATAATTTACTGCAAACCCTTGTGTTGATCTAGAAAGATATGTGCTCCCAAGCAATGGCAGGTTATCCTGTCACTCAGACTTAGAAAGTACAATGTGCAAAAACCTAAAAACTATAAAAAAGGTGAGGTTTTTTACGTTGAGGTAACAATTCAAATCATTTTGAGGCTATATATGAGAAATTTTGAGGCTATGTATTTTCTTATGTTTTGCTCATCGTGCAAACATCACCAGGAGGAAAAATATGTATTACCACATACAGTAAACATGAGGAAAACCTACAACAAAAGAAAACTGTAGAAGCACATAGTAACACAGATTCTCAGAAACAGTGTTGTGGAGCTGATAGGAGCAGAGTGTGAGGGTATCTGGCTGGTGAGAGCAGGTTTTAATCAGCGTGGCTGGTAGCAACAGCAGTGCGTTCCCCCAGAGGGCTCCGAGCATCACATCGCATTATAAGCCAGGCCCAAACAGAGGCGCCAAAATGGCCGGGCCTGGAATAACAGATAACCCTGCCAAATCGCATCATCATCCAACCCGCTGCGGTCTTAATCTGCCTCAGCCTCCCGCACTAATGAAGCTAATGGAGGGAATAAGTGACAAGCGCCTTTTTCCTTCTCTCACTGTTGCTAGCTTCTCGTTGTTAATGGCGTCAGCTCTAATGCAAGGGTGTAAGATTACACTCTGTTTATCACAGTTTGGGCTTTTTTTAGAGCTCAGTTCAGAAACAGAGGGACAAAATGTCAGAATAAAATAGGAAAGAATATTGTATTTCCACCAATGTAGCCATTATAAAATATCAGACTTAAATAGTAGTAGTAGATTCAGCAAAGATTTTAGAAGATTTTCAAAAAAAAGGATTGTTTAGCCCTTGATGAAAAATGTATTGTGTTTTTTATCCAAGGATGTCATTCTTTCTATTTTCAGTAAGAGCCCATTAAAAACCCTCAAGGTAAATAATTTAGTGTTTACAATGTGTTTAAAATGTATAAGGTGATTTTTACATCCAAATCCCAAAACAATGAGGAATTCTTGCCTAATTGCCTAAAAGTGCCTAATTTAAAAGACAAAAATAACTAGATACATTAAAAAAAAAACTTGACTAAATATGACTAAATAGTTTGTATACTGCAAAGAGATTAACGACATATTCAGTTCCCAGTTCAGGCTTGTTACTTCCATGTCAGTGTAGTTTGATCATAGAATAAATAGTAAACAATATAGTAGACACAACTTAAATGGACCCACAATTGAGCCCTGTGGGACGCCTTTTACCATTTTCACAATGTGCAGACTTTTTTTCCTATCTTTACCCAACACAGTGAACACTGAAGAAATGTCTGCTGTAGTTTTAGGCTGATTGTCTTTTAATTATCAGTATTTCTTGGTTTACAGGAGACCATTGCTGTAAGTCTACAACAGAGTCAGCCTCAGTCCTGTCTGTGCAAAGCAGGCTGCCGTATCACATTTTCTCAAATGTTGTTACAGGAAAATTACCCCAGAGCCAGTCAATACGAGGCATTCAGTGCATTTCATTGGGAAATAAAACTGTTTTTATTGCTCTGTAATTTTCAAGAAATAATATGAGCCTTATTCACCTCTGTTTGAAAAGAATGCAACCAAGCATATTATCCACAATAATAAGATTACAATTTTTTCTTGATGTGTATAAAATAAACTGGATGACTAAGAACTAAATGGTGGCTATTAGGAAAAAGACTACAATGCTGTATAATGCTTTAATTTCAGATGGAACACTAAATTCTTCAATCGCTGACATTGTTCACATGTTCCTTTTATTAAAGTCTTCTTTTATTGGCATATTTACACGATTCACTACCTGTCAATATTCTAAAGGAAGTTTAATGCAATTGATTGGAAACACTTTATCACACTAACAAAAGCCACATAAACGTGTAGATGGGAAATATCAAGTACACAAATCTAAAAAGTAAGCTGTGTATTGTCAGGGTGAGCTGAGGTCATAAATGTGACCTCTCTAAGCTCTAAATAAGAACACAGGCAGCTATGAAACTGATATATGGTCTTTGTTACTGGCTTGTGAGTGCATATAGGAGCTATTTTCAGTGTAAATCCATGCAAGGCACAATGTTTTTGAAGATACCACTAGTTGAACTTTAAACTTTTTAAATATTCTTTCATTTACAGCTTACCCACGGGGGGCTTGAGCCTGTCTGCCCGTCTGCTTTGGCCAGTTCATTTGAGACATCCATTCACACTTATCTAATGTGGGCAATTTAAATTCAAAAATTCACCTGTACACACGACTTTGGACTAAAATGGCTGTTGTTAAAAGGCGCAGGGATCGAACACACATCCTTCTTTGTTGTGAGCAAGGGGTGCTAACTACTCTGCCTCTGTGTATTCAACAATACAAGTTCAAAATGTACAAAATAATTTTATGAAATCCTTGCTGGGGTTGGGTTGGTCTTGATGTGGGACCAAGACAAGACCAAGACCTTTACAAAATGGTCCTAAGTTTGATCTCACTGTATTATAGTGTTGACCTATAGTCTGACCTATACTGTACATACTGTAGATACTGAATACTTCTCAGGTCAGAGGCTAAACTGTATTTGGTTGCCTTGTACTTGTGGCATGTGTAATGAAAATACAGTTGAATCTGAAGCAGCATATTTTGTCTGTAACTGCAACAGAAACACAAGCAGCTGTCAGTCTGACCTCACAACTCCAGTTTTAAATCTGTTACATATTGCCTCTATTGTTCTCATGGCTGTTTTAAATTACAGAGAGTTTTGTTGTGAAACTTTAACTAGGATTTTCAACACCTTAGCTGTGAAGTTTCACACAATGGACTCGTATTCATATTCTCCCAAATGTACAGTATGTCTGGGTTTTGAATTCACAAGTGTATGTCCAGCGTAGGTCGATGTTGGAACAGTTTGTATTGTTGCATTTAACACCTCTTTTTAAAAAAGTGTGAGCCAAAGTAAAACTGTTTTCTGTTCCCAGGAAACTGACGATTAGCTTAATCCTTAAAATCTAGACAATAATATATAATTAATTATATATATATATATATATATATAATCAAATAATTATATAATAATATGACAAAATATATTATGAGTTGGATGGGATTTTGATTTATACCACTGTGACCTTATCCTGGCTAATCACTTTTAATTAGCCAATATTACACAAAATGTCACCGGTAAGTGGATTTTATTTACAATTACAGCGATTTAAGTTTTGAGTTACGTGCATCAAGTAAAATGTTTTGCCTACTTAAACCGCTGTGGGGCCTTTGTGTTTCATCTTTTAGTGCATGTGCCAAAATCAGAGCAACCCAGCTTATGCGCTCTTGGCCATCTCTCTCCATATCTCCATGTTTCCTGCACCAATTATTCATCTTTGTCAAATTTAAGCAAAGAATGCCAATAATATATGTAATGATGAGTCAGTGCCTTTCAGCTTATCCAAATATATTCAATGGACTCAAAACTAAATGTCAAGTAAAATTCCACATTCCATGTATTTTTCAAAGAGTTGGACAGTACTTGGAGTTGTTCTCACTGATTCCTTTTTACACTTCCTAAATGTGTGGACAGTGAGTTGATATAAACAACAGAATATGATCAAACAAAATGTCCTATTATTATCCACAGTCGGGCCCCACACTTGATAATGATGGGGTAATGACTCCAACTTGGAGTGGCCATAGCTTACAGAAATCTAATGTTGGTTTCAATAAACAAACCAACAAAAATTGTCAAATAGTCATTTTTTTAAGAGATTTTATGGGCAATTTATTTCACAATATTTTCACGTTAACAAATGTAAAGAAAATGTGGTAAGAGGTCGGGTCAGTACAGGTAAGCTTCTAATGTACCATTTTAATTACAATTGGCAATGCATCCAAGTTTTCAAGGTTACCTTATATTTTTGCAAAAGTGCAGATAAACTTCCAATTGATTCACTTTTGCCATTTCCACTTCCAGTACAACTTCTGACCAGTAACTTTTGACCTCCTCCCTGGTGGTGCCATTAGGACGTTTATTCTGCTGTTTGGGGACAGTTGTTATTTCTGGTGTCCGTTCAGTCTTGTCTCTTTCCACGCAGTAAAATTGAGTGTCCATCCCGTCTGTGTTCAGCCGGCAGCCTGTGGGATCATTTAAAAGTGTAAAAATCATTTGGCCATCAGTGACACTGAGAAAGGAAGTTATGTTCATTAGGACAAATTGTCTCTTTTCACAGTTTTCTAGGAAGTTTAATTCCTCGTGAAATTGAATCTGAACTGAATCTCAGAATCTGCTAAAGTGCTTAAGATCTGTTTAATTCCTTGAAATTACAAGCAGAAGAAAGTTGGCACGTACTAGAACAGGACCAGTGGTGGATGGTGCTGATTTTTAGTTGGTGGGCTAATGACTACATTCACATTTGACACACGGAGTTTAATAAAAAAAAAAACACTTTCACAGAAACAATTTTAACAGACTAACAAATAATGCTAATGCTAAATGAGTCAAATTATTCAAAATGGAATATTAAAAGGAATTAATACTACACTGATTATTGCTAAAGCTAGTGTATTTAAATTTATGTCAAGAATATAGATCCAGAATAAACCTGAATGAATCTGAGTTCAGACACAGACATGTTGAATCTGACCATGAGTACAAAAAGACCAATATCTGTTTACGTCACCGTCAACCTTATCCTGAGGTATAGAGGGAGGCCTCTTTTCCCAGAAAGCCTGAACTAACACAGATAGCCGTAAGAAACCTTAAGTTACCTAACTGCTATCCTTTTCCTGAGGTAGAGGGGGCCCTGTTATCACCCAAGACAATCACACAGAAGGAGAATCTATGTAGAAAGATCACCCACTAAGCATGCATTCACTAATGACATAAAAATTACATCATGTCAAAAATCTCTTGCTCTTCCTCTTCTCCACTCTCTCTAGAACTGTTACTTTGCAAGTCTCTAGGTTTCAAACAAAACCAAACGTCTCTGGGCTGAATACGTTTAGCCCCAAGAGCTGGTAATTCAAAGGGTAGGGCCTTTACAACTGTCAATCACCAAATCAGGAAGATGTTTGGTGCTAGGTAGGTAGGTAGGAAAAGATTGCCATCAAAACTTTAAACACTATAATTGAATCTAGAATTGTCCAAAAAATATAATAATATTAAAAATATAGATTTTAGGTAAATATAATGTTTAACAAAACATTAAAAAGCTTTCATACATGACAGGAGGGGTTTAGCCCACCTATCCCATTAAAACCATCTGCCCCTGAGCTGGACCCATCTGATTTTGGACTGATGAGGCGACACAGTTTATGATTATCTGAACTGTTTTGTCTGTGAGCTCAAATGAAGTTCCAATGATCCATTTCTACACCCTTTTTATTTTATAAATGAAACTAAATGTAAAGGCAGCACTGACTAAACTGACATACTATGTCATGTGGCCGCTGCTTAAACCATCTGTGGAAAGAGCTGCTTCAGTTGTACTTCCTGTGCCTTCCCAAACCCATGTCCGTGGATAAAATAATTTCAGACATATCTGTTCAGCTTCAGCATACACGGCTTAGAAAAGCAAACATAGCTAATGGCAGTCACTGACCCAGTCATGACTAAGGCCTTTGAGAGATTCCCCAAAAAACATGACATGCTCAATTTTTATTCCAGAGAGGAAGGGCTAGGGCTCCAATGTGTCCTGGAAAAACTGGAATATAGTTGTATCCTACAGCGGGACGCAGTGGCTCAGGTGGTTGAGCAGTCGTCCTATATCTGAAAGGTTTGTGGTTTGTCTCCTGCTCGCCCCGATTTATCCTGTTGATGTGTCCTTGGGCAAGACACTTAACCCACCTTGCACCCAGTGTGTGTGGCTCTGAAGAATCATTACAGAATATGAATGATCCATGTAAAGATTTTAGACCTGTGTTTAGAGTTTGTAGAAGACAGTTTTTAACCTCTTGACATATAGAGAGCATTATCTACAGTTTGCATTACTCTCATCTTCATCTGCACAGTGCAACCATCAGCCCTATAGTATAGAGAAAAAGGGGAATGATTAATAATTTAGATTTTGTGATGTCTGAGAAAAAGACATTGGTCATTTAACATTTTCATAGCATTTGGTAACCCTTAAGAAAGGCTTTAGTGCGACTCCTTCTCACACTCAGCCATCCTAAACCTCCTTCCCCGGCTTGTTCCTTAGAGCGCCCACATCTCTCTAGATGTTTATGTTTCAATCAAAAGAGCTAGAGCAGCGTGACCGCGGCTCACTGCTCGACCGGCGGAGCACTCGCCAACCTTCACCACTTCAGGAGTCAGCCTCGAAAGCACCACCACCTCCTCGTTCCCCCTTGTCCCTCCTGCTTTGTGCTATTACAGGCCCACACTGTGGAAGCACACTGCTGGCCTTACGCCCTGCTTTCTGGGAACTACTTCAAAATAAATCTATCATCGTCCCTCGTGGGAGAAGTCCACAGCGTGCTTGGATTGACCTCTGTTGGTTTGTCTTTCTTCTACTGTCAAATGCAATAATAGTGGTAAACGGATCACCTAGCACTGCTGTAGGATGAAACTGTTTTGAATATGTATCCTCTTTTGGCACAGTCTATGGTTGGCCTCAATTCTGTCCATTTCAATTGTTTTTATTGTTGTTGAATAGAAAGCTCGCTCAGCTGTCAGTCTACTGTCAATTCTCCAGACGTACAACTCTTTAACAATTCTCAAGTTTGTCTATTTATGGATTTAACAGTTTAAAGATCCAACTGAAAATGTCACACTTTTTTTTTACCTATCCATCTAACTGTTCTGTTTGTAAAAAAGATTGACAATCCCTGTAAATCAAACACTTTATACAATTGTCTCTGTTGGCAATGGACAAATGGTTACTTAATTAAGAGGCTTACCTCTCTTTTGGCTCCTTATAACCATGGAGACCCATTGTGTTGGGTTCCTATAGGTTTAAGATCATGCTGAGTTTTCACACAGAATATTTCTAAACATCTAAAAGCTCCTTGTAACCAGCTAGTCCATATTTGATTGATTGACTTAAGTTCCTATATCATCAGTGAAGCCATAGTAGCTCATGTACTTTGTGAATATATTAGCAGTTACTCACAACAGACCACACTTTTATAGACATTAATATTATATATATATATTATATAAAAAGAAACATCCCACTTTTTCATTTTTTATACTGTCTATTTCTTGAAAATCTGTTTTTTTGTTGGGACTATTTACCTTTTAATAATGACTTACTTAAATAACAGAAACATTTTTTCATTCTTTGACTAATTTTCAGTGTGCCTTAAGATTAGTACATGTGCCTGAAGTCCACTGTATATTGAGGGTCCCCCATGTAGCTCCTGCCCCTATTTATGTCGAGTCAATACTTATCATAATTAGAAATTAAGGGATAACATCCCTTATAATAATTGTAATTATTTGACCCATGCGACTTGTCTTCAAAACACAGTTCTGTTGAACTAAGACCTGAATGAAGTTTTTTTTTTCACAGCAGAGTGTATTTACAATGCTCAGACCATGAACCAGCTTCTAAGAGCCATAACCCCCGCCTCGGTCTGAAGAACAGTCCTCTCTTCACATTTTGTTTCCATGGCGATGTTGATTAGCGGTTTGTTTTTTGTGAGACTTGTGAGGGGGGGGGGGCTCGACGAGAGGGAGTGTAGGGGGACCTCTTCGGCTGCCAAGTGAGGCCTGGGCATTTGGACAATTCATAAAACTGAGGAAATCAATCAGAGCTGAGGAGATTTAATAGATTTGAGTCAGGCCAAAATGAGCAGGAGGCAACAATGTAGTGGAAAAACTAGACGGCGTCAGGGGAAGGTTTGTATCGACAGACTCAGGGGAAAAGTCGCTTTTGGAGTGTTTAGCTTTAATTTCTTTTGAGGAGTGACATAATTGATTTTAATCAGATGTTTATGGAGTGGAGTGAAGGTGTTGCTAAATCATTTTCCGGTGCGAGCCTGGCCTGGGTTAGTGAATCTCACACTGGGGAGACACACACCTCAGCTGCCAGCTATCCTCCATCTTCTCACACTGAGCTCAACATGTCTACCGGCCTGAATCTGTCCTAAATTAAAAGATACTATACAACCCACACATTAGATAAAAAGTAAGAGTAATTTTTGTCGGTGTAAAAGGATTATAATACTGTAATCAGTCAGCTGTTTCAGATTGTGTGGCAACCTTAGTAAGACATTTGCCTTTTGCCCTCCTTATAAGTCAATTGTGGCACTTATCTACCTCACAGTGTAATAGGAAATCATGTAGAACAATTACTGAGCTGTTTCGGGGGCTTGGAAAATGCCATCAGCTTCTTTTGACTGTGGCTTTTTAGAGTTTTCAAACCTATAATTTAAACAACAAGTACACAAAAGAAGAGCAGAAACACAAAGGAATGACCTGTAGGAAAGTATTAGTAAGCAAAAACCCAAGTCAGGCCAGTTGGTGAGAATCATTTTCCTGTGATGACGCCCGGATTCAGCTGAACCAATGCAGTGATTGACTGACAGGGTGTGACATTGCGATTATGAGCTCCCCGGGGCACACGTGCTTTATAGAGAGAGAATTGATGGCAGTGTGAACATCACAGCACAGCTCCTGCCCCTGAGCACAACGAGACAGAGAGTCAGTGCCAAGAAACCGGCAGCCGCACCAAAATGTTTACCCCAAAATATAAACCTCCTACCTCTACAAATTTTTTAAACAGAGAATTGTAACGGTTAGATGCAGTGAGATTGACTTCACAGCATCATCGTTTCTATTTGTGGAAACGCTACTGACGCCATTTACAATACAATTCTAATGTCAGGACATATAATGACTATTGATGCCTGAAGCTGTGGGTAAAGCTATAGTTAAAACCGTTAAAAATATTTCCTGTGGTTTCAAAACTCTAAAAACTGTTTCTATGTCAGGTGTGACACATCAAGATGCTGATTATAGAGCATTATTATTGCACAGCTGTGCCTTAGGGTGGCCACAATAAAATGCCACTCTAAAATGTGCTGTACTGGGGAGGGTCCGGAAACCAGTCAGCGGCTAGTGTGACCACATTTGCTTCATGCAGTGCAACACATCTCCTTTGCTTAGAGTTGATCAGGGAGTTGAATGTGGCCCGTGGAATGTTGGTCCACTCCTCTTCAATGGTTGTGCTGGATATTGACAGGAACCGGAACACGCTGTCATATACGCCGATCCAGAGCATCTTAAACATGCTAAATGGGTGACATGTCCGGTAAGTTTACTGGCCATGCAAGAACTGGGATGTTTTTAGCTTCCAGGAATTGTGTACAGATCCTTGCAACATGGGGCCGTGCATTATCTGCTGCAACATGAGGTTATGGCCTACAAGACCACCACTGGCTCCGCCCCCTCATACCTTCACTCACTGATACAGACCTATGTTCCTACCAGAACCCTGCGCTCTGCTAATGAACAACGTCTGGTTGTACCATCCCAAAAAGGAAAAAAATCACTCTTGCGCACTTTCTCTGGATCTGTTCCACATTTGTGGAATGATTTACCTGCTGCTACAAGATCAGCAGATTCTGTAGACATCTTTAAAAAACGCTTGAAAACACATCTTTTCCGTCAACACCTGACTGACAAACACTGAATTCTACTTCCTTTCTATCGATTCCTTTTCTAAAAAAAAAATAATAATAATTCTTATTCTTGGCTTTGATTACTGTTCTAGGTTTTTAACCGACTAGTTTTTTTGTGCACTTATGCTTTTTGTTACCTTGTGTTGTTGAAATTGCTTCCATTGTTTTCCTCACTTGTAAGTCGCTTTGGATAAAAGCGTCTGCTAAATGACTAAATGTAAATGTTATGGTAGTGAATGAATGGCACAACAATGGATCTCAGGATCTTGTCCCAATATATCTGTGCATTCAAAATGCCATCAAATGTTTGTTATAAGTCTGCCCATACAATTACCCCACCGCCACCCTGGGCCAAGCGACGCACAACGCTGACATCAACAACCTACTCACCCACAAGACACCATACGCACAGAAATTTATCCACCTCTACAAAGTGCCAGAAGCTGTCTGCAGTCAGGTCAAGACCCCGATGAGGACGACAAACGCAGATGAGAGTCCTTGAGACGGTTTCTGACAGTTCAGAAAATATTTTGGTTATGGTCTCAGAGCATCTTGGAGGTGAAGATGATGGATGTGGAGGTCCTGGGCTAGTGTGGTTACACGTGGTCTGCGGTCAACACAGATTATTAAAGATATTGCACAGTAATGTCAAATCTGTGTCAAGGCAAGTTTATTGACAGATTTGGAAACCTCTGAACATCTACAATGCATATGTACAAGCCAGCAATACACTGTACCTCCTCTGCTATTTCCAGTCCTTAATCAAAGCTCAGAAAGGAAAAAAGACTGGTTTGGGAGTTGTTGTTTTTTTTTTTCTTTTTTCTTTTCAGGACAGTGCTTTGCCAGGAACCCCAGGGCACCATTTACATACAACAACTGCAGAGGGCTGTTTTGATTGCTTTTCAATCAAGCGAGACAAACACTAATTAGATTTTTTTTTCCTTATTATAGGAACTGAGAATTACAGGCTTCTTGCTCTAAGCATGGATGACTGACAGTTCTGTGATAGCTTTGCTTGTCCACTGTCTTCACTTCATTTTCAAAATATACACCGTCCATACATTGAGACTCATTCCTACATAAACCAGTGAAAAGTCACTAAAACAACTCTTATCAAGTCGTACATTTGGATGTCTAATTTAATGTTGTCAATGTTAGTATTTTAGTGTCATACCCTTGCAGGATAGAAGGATAAAGAGGCATTTATAACTAAAACAATGCATGTGTATGTTAACGTCTATACTCTTGACTTGTTACATTCTCTGATTATTCTGACATTTCCTTACAATTGGCAGAACAAAGTCAAGTTCATTTTCTTAATGAGTAAGAGGGGAATAGGAGGGATATAGAGCAAGGAAATAATCAGGACCAAACCAGATCATAGTTAGAACTTAACGGGTCAAAATTAGGACAAACTGATTTGTTATATTGCACAATATGATTTACATTGTTTGAAATATGGGGTGCACGGTGAACGAGGGGTGGGTGCTCCTGCCTCACAGCAAGAAGGTCATGAACTGTCCAGGGTGTACCCCGCCTCAGGCCCAAAGCTGCTGGGATAGGCTCCAGTCACCCGCGACCCCAAACAGGACAAAGTGGAAGAAAATGACTGACTGGACTGGAATTGAAATATAATATTAAAAAGTGTTTGGATTGAAACGAATGAATGAATGAATTTATATTTTTTTTAGGGGACAGTGCACAATTAAACATTAACCTCAAAGGAAATGTGTTATTCTAGCTCAGTTGCTTATTTTCACCTGTAGTCCCTGGACAAGTAGACGTTATAATATAATATTATTCCAATTATTTACGTGTTACTACAAGTTTATAACATTGCAACATAAAACATTAAATAGAATAGACAAAAACATTGCAGCCTAAAGCATTTATTTTTCCATTGGTCATTTCAGAACTAATAACTGAAATTAACCCCAAATTATAACTTAAGTGTGTCTCTGTACATTTTACTCAATTTGTTTGAAATTCTATACTGTGCGCTAATCAATATGACTGTGGCTCGTGATGCAAGCCCACTACTTTAAACCAGTGCTAAACCACAGCTCTCAGTAGAAATCATCAAATATCCATGAGCATTGTGTGAAAGTGAAGAGAACCTGCTTTGATCCTTGATAATGACTCTGACTCTTCTGCTCTTTGAAGGAGATCGGTGATGATTTGTTGCACGTTTTGTCCTCCATGTTAATGACTTCTCCCTCTGTCTGTTCTCCTTTCGTGCTGTTGTGTTCAGACGGACGCCGCGCTCATGTACGACGCCGTGCACGTGGTGGCCGTGGCTGTGCAGCAGTCTCAGCAGATCACCGTCAGCTCATTACAGTGCAATCGGCACAAGCCCTGGCGCTTTGGGAACCGCTTCATGGCCCTTATCAAAGAGGTATCAGCCCCTTCTACCTGCCCCCGTCCCACACTAACACCCCCTCTTTCTCACACACTCGAAAAGCAGACGGAGGAGGAATATAAATAAGGCTTTGGCTGAAGAGAGAAAAGGCAGCGCATATGAATAAACATGCAGTGAGTTTATTTGTATGGAAGGCATTTTTCTACTGAGAAGAGGAGGCGGCCATTTTGAGATTGAGCGGCAGTCATCAGAGCAGAAACAAAAGCATTTTCTCAATTGACCACAGAGTGCACTGCATTTTGGACATACACGGAGAAGCTAATCTCTGTCAGGGTTTAAAGAAATGGCAGGGATTATAAAGCTATATTTAGTGCTTTCTATAATGCTCTTCTCCCTGCTCTCATCTTGAAGCATCTGGTAAAATTTATTCATTTAGCTGACTGGTAAGATTTAGATTATACAGAAGGGATTCTTACGATAAAAGGAAGTAGCACATCATCATGAGTGCAAGAATAGCACAAAGGAGTCAGTTGTGTTGGTTGCAATCTGCACTTTTGCTGCCAGATATTGACAAAAAGAATCCAAAACTACACCGTACACATACCTTTAATTTTCTCTATTGTAGATTTACTAAGTTGGGGAACATTCAGTCGAAGGTTGTCCACTATGCCCATGTAAAAATATCCCAAAAGATTCAGAAACAAAACATGCTCTGAAAAGTTGTGATCAGCAGTTTTGTCACTAAATATTGAGGTCAAAAACTAAATATGCCACCTTTAACCTTCTCTGCTGTAAAGTCAAAAAGCTGGAGAGCATGCAGTCCAATGCTTTCAACCCTACAACCTTTGATGCAAACAATATTAATGGTAACGTGTCAAAAGCTGTTTTACAACTGTAGCTTAGAACTGAACTTATTTCACTTTATATAGTTTAAATAAAACATTCAGATTTGAGATTAGAGACTATAAACCTTTGAAAATAATTACATCTCCAAAGTTCAACATTGCATTGAGAGACCAGACGGTGTTAAGCCAACATCTGTGGTATCAATAGACGGTCAGTGGGATGGTAAATTAGTCATAGAGATGAGTCTAGCAGAGAAGGAGTGTAGACAGTGAGTAACTTGGGTCTGTGACTCCCACTGGTCTCACTAAACACAGGTCTAAGTCCCGGGGATGATTCTCTGTGCCAGGATCCACTTTCATGCCACATTGTATCCCATCACAGCCCTAAATGTCTGTAAAGATTGGGTAATTGCCTTCCCACTGTTACAAATGCAGTCTGTATGGGGACCTCGATGCAGGGAAACAGGAAAGACAGAGCAAACAAGTGTATGAAGGGAATAGTTTGACATCAGAAATAGTCCATGTACAGAAACCGGATAAATCTTTCCACTGATGTTGTCCCTGACTTTGTGTCTCTGTTTGTAGGCCCATTGGGACGGCCTGACCGGGAGAATCACTTTCAACCGGACCAATGGACTCAGGACCGACTTTGACTTGGATGTGATCAGTCTAAAGGAGGAAGGTCTAGAGAAGGTGAGATTTTACCTTCCATTATATATATAACAGGGGAATACAAGTGTAATATATCAGTGTTTGGTTGTTCTCTAATGATTCCGAAAAGAGTCCATAAGTGTCTAACTTCAGTGATGCTCCCAGTTTGTTACAGACCCTTTGCTGCAACACTGGAATCCAACACAGATCTTCAATAATTTTGTCTTTTTTTAATAGACAGGAGGCAAGGCAAGCCAAGAATAGCACATAAAAACCCTGGATTTTGGGAAAGGGCATACATTTGACCTTTGACATGTTTCAGTGAAAGAAGTGGTGAAAAATCTAAAACATATAAACTTATACAGTATTGGACATAATTGCTAGCTGTCGTTTCCTAGCCAGGTGCTGTACAAGACATTTTATAGTATCTTTTTTCTTAGCTAGTTAGCTTAGCTAGAAAGCGCTGTAGTACTCTTGGTCTTGGTCTCTTTTTCTCAATCCTGTCTTGGTCTTAGACTTGAAATGGGCCAATGCCACTTGTTGCCCATATCATTTTTCGAGGATACATAAAAAATACCGGTATATCTGGCAGAGTAGCTTAGATATCTTTTCTCATACTCTCTGTCTCAGTCTTCTCTGACCAGGAAACGGTTGTATCCTTGAGCCTCTGCTTGAACATTGTGTGACATTGTTTTGCTGTCGGCGGTTCAGCTGGTGACTAACTGACACATTTTACCCTTAGGGCTCACCATAGATTTATGCAATATCTACTCGTACTCTTCACCCCTAATGCATAGCTGGATGTCTGGACAGATACTATACTCTGTTAACACTTCCTGTTCGTACTTACTGCCATCGCCATGTCATCATCAAGTCAACCAAGCATGAATCTGGAGGAGCAGTGTGATTCTTTAAACTGACTTACCCACTTGTCTGGCCATCACAATCTTGGCCTTGTCAAAGTGGCTCAGTAATTTTTAAGGACTTTTTTTTTTTTCATCCCATCCACTGACAGCAGAAAACCCATGTTACACACTCCATCTGTCAGTGGTTGGTTTGGAAGCAAGCTTGGGTTTGCTTTTGATTCACTACTTTTTCAACAACAGTGATTGGTAAGAATATGCTATGCATTTTATAAACACAGTTTCAATTAGAGCCTCACTTTTTGTGTTTGTATACTTTATCAAATTCACAAAATGGTAAAAAAAAAGTGAGCTGCAATTGAGCGAACATGCTAGATGTGGCTAATTTACTGCTGTGACAGACCAGTATAAATAACATAGAATAATATGGAATTTCTGCAGCTCTAGAAATGTCATGCAAGGCACTAGAAACTGTTGCTCATAAAATAAAGATACAATTGATTTGGATGTGTCCTTTTAATGCACAGAAGCTCTTATGAAAAAGAACATCTCACACATAAAGGGAATCTTAACCATGCACAGACTTTTTTAGAAAAATACCTACGCTGATTAGACAACAGGATCATAAATGTAGAAATACTCTTTTGAATTGATCAGATATGATTGGGCTTACGTTATAAAGCCATTTGTAAATTAAAAATACATCCACAGCACTAGAGAAGTCTTTCTGTCCTTGAAAGCTTTGTAAGTGTGTCTAGATTTCTGCCTGGCCCTGTCTGTAGTGCTGCATTTGTCAAGATAATCTTCAGTGAATCAAACCAGAAAATAACATTTTGACAGTTCCAAAGCATCGCCAACTAAATCAGGGAGGTTCAGACTAAATCTCACATTATACCAGAATCAAGCTGATAATAGCTCTTGAGCAGCTTCATTTAAGGCCACAACACAGCTTTTGGTCTTGGTTTGATTATCCTGTGTTTTGTGAGCTAGGTTTTAGCAAAATATGTAAAGTTTTCAATTTCCAGTGACACACTACAACTACAACAATGGAATAAACCCAATATTGTACACTTCATAAACTCCTGTCTTCTAAAAAACTAACTTCATTTTTCTTCAAAAAGTAAAAAATGAAGCCTTCAGACAGTGGAGTGTATGCAGACAGTCTGGAGGGAATTATCTTGCCCTGAGAGACGCGTTTAGAAGCTTTCACTTTCCCTTCTGCCCAATTAGCATACCGCACAGTCAGCGGCACAAGCTACCAGCGAGGAACCAGCCGTTTGTTTATGAAAGAGATGCAACTCCTCCTAATGTGCATCCAGTAGCTCCTCCTAAACCCCAAACCAATGTTTCTAAACTCAGCGCAGTTTGCAGCTAGGTTTCACACCATTGACAGATTTTTAAAAAGAAAGCAAAATGAGGAAAGGTAATCTTGTCTCACCTTTCCACATGTTTTATTTGTTGTTTTTTTTCTATTTTTTTATTTTTATAAATGCATTCACATACCACTTCACACTTTAACCACTTCAACCACCCAATAAGGCTTTTGTTGGATAATTATAAAGCATATGTAACCATGTCTTTTTTGGGTCATTATACATTAACAAGGTTATGGGGGACATGTCTAGACAGTTTTGAAGTTAGAAAATGTTTTTTGTCTTATCCAAGGATTGATAAAGTCCCTTGGATCAGGAACAAATATTGGGAGTTTCATTATTATAACCACTAAGAGAAATTGGAGAAATGTAGTCAGCAAAAGTCTCACTTAGCCATGATAACATTGTAGCCTGTTGATGCCAGTCAGCTCTGCCATAATAAAGTTATTGTAGAAGCTCTCCCTTATGCATCGGCCTATTGGTTTGGACGGATCAAGACAGAGATTAACAATATTTCAATGAACAAAGCTCCTGTAGAGATCCTTTGTCCTTGTGAACATGTATCAATCAAAGTTTACGTGCACAGCTTAGTCGGGCTAAATTCATAGATTGTAGGCTATTTAACTGTACTTCTGTGCTAGTCCAAGTTTATATGCACAGAGGATAATTAAGCTGAGTTATAAATACTTTTAGTGTCAAGCATGAACATTACAAAGTCAGAAAAGGGTGGAAGCTAGATTACCTCAGAATGTATGTGTCGTTTAAGTTTATTAAAAATAATTGTGTTTAATTTTCCAACCGTAAAACAAACCAGCTGTAAAACACATGTCACAAGATTTAGAAAGCAAACATTACAGAGGTACAGTTTTATCAAAGTGTTGCCTTGAGTTCAGTGTCTTGATCAAAGCATATCCTGGGCTCCTTCACTCTTCATTTTAAAGTTCAAAGCTGAGACAGTCGCTGAGGTCTGAAGGAGACACGGGTGACACGTTACAAAGGTCTGGATTGAGATTCAGGACGTCCACAGAGCTACATGCTGTAGCTCAGTGAGCCGCTGGGACATTCAAAATGTCACGTTTAAATTATGTAAATTTTATGATGAAAACTGACACCCAGTCTGTATTTTGACAAAGCAGAACGTGAATGAAATATTAATGAGTATAATACAGACATGTTATTGTGGCAGTTAAACTGTAGACATATTAAAAAAAAACACATTTATAGTGACGTCAGGACAGTATAGAACTAGTAAATTTAATATTGCGTCTACTTACGGCTAAAGCAAAACTTAAGTACTAATCACACTGTGCAATTATGACCATTTCCAACAAACCAGTAATTAATCTTGGAAAAAGCACACATAATGATGGTGGTCACATACGGTAATCAGAAAAAGACCTCAGATCTCACAGTATGACACATTTCTGACATACTGTATCTAATATTTTTCCAAGATTCTAAGGATTACGTCAACACAGCATCTATCTGAGTTTAAATAATCAACAGGTGGGAAATAACTAGATAGTTTTCCTCAAGTAATGCTTTTGAAGAAAATGTTTGTTGCTTAGTAAGACTTGTGTCAAACTATTACTAATGTTCTGGCATGTGTTGAATCTTTCCACAAAGTCCACTGTTTAAAATGAAAACTTTTTTTGATTTTTTGACTCTATAGCCTGCTTTTTGGCCCTTAACATTGGCAGGTATAAGCAGACACATAACAATACTACACTACACCAGTGTTTGAAACTAGTCCCAGGTGCTGTTCTTATTTTAACATAACTATACAGTTAATGTCAGGAAGTGTGTTAACTTGAGATTTTTCCATTATAAAGGTTTTAAGCACAAAACTGCTCATGATCCATAAGACCTTGGTTACTCCATTTGAAATGGTAACCACAAGTACTGTCATGCAAGTTGTTCCCTGTCATTGTAATGCTACAGCTGCTTTAGAATATGTTCCCTAAAAGCCAAACTGTTTCTCCGACTTCCCTGGATACTCTTTACTCCAGCTTTAGTGCCTTTAGGTAAAGACAAAGCAGACAGTCTCTTTGTTTTGTGAGAAGAGAAACTAGCTGTGGGCTCATCTGTCAGTTCTTTTGATGGAGCTACAAACCACAAAGACGTTGCTCGCAGCTACCAACATAGAGCCATATGTTAAAGAAGTTTTGATTCAAGATTCATTTAAAAGTCCTTTCAAATGCCTCAAAGCTGGAATGACATGTCTCAGCGTGAGCTTGCCTTTACCGTTGTATATTTTACATCTTGTCCTCAGATTGGCGTCTCTCTTGTGGCAGCTCTCAGTTTAAGATTCATGAGATTATCAGCAGGAAGGCAAGCCTCTGCAAGTAGCCATTCGAACAAAGAAGAACCAGAAGGACTTAAGAAAGAACAAGGCAACACTGAGAAGAGATGAAATTAATGCAAACATAGCCTTAGAAAGGGCTGAAGTGAGTCTGTAGAAATTAAACTATTTAATGGTCAAAAGGTGCTTTCAGACTTTCCGAATCTGGTCTGAACTAAAATGTCTGGTGTACAAATGTTCCCCATGAGTTGTGTTCCTGCCAGTAAATCAACAAATCATAATTACATCAAGTAGCTTTACGTTATCATTTTAATAACTTATGTAGTTAAAGGTAAAAGGTTCAAGCAATGCTAAAAAAAAGGGAAAATACATGGAAGCATATGTTAAAGAACTTTTGAAATTTATTCATTTAGCTGACGCTTTTATCCAAAGCGACTTACATTGTTCTACAGTAATTACCAGTGTTACAGCCACTGGAGACAAGGTGGGTTAAGTGTCTTGCCCAAGGACACAACAACAGTATGAACTGTGGGGAGAGTGGGAATCGAACCATCTAACTTCCGGTTGAAGGACGCCTGCTCTACCACTGAGCTACTGCACCCCACAAAAATGAAATGAATATAAAAGTCCATGTTTCAGTGTTTGTTTGCTGTATGCTGCTGTATATTTTATTTCTGATGATGAGCCCGGTGTCTCTGCTGGCAGCTCTCACTTTAAGATTCATGAGATTATCAGCAGGATTTCAAGTCGCTGCAAATAATTCTCACAAGGAACAGCAAACACTTGACAATGCATCGGCGGGCTCTCAGCGGCTCCTGACCCTGTGTGCGATGTGCACCCGCACCTCCATGAATAATTTACTCTATTAATAAAAACCTCTTCACAGGCCCTCCAGCCTCATGAAGCTTGAATTAAAGAGTTGATTTGCAATTACAAACCTGTCCCGGGCCCTCACGGGGGGCGTCCAGAGGGGCCGTGAAGAGGTAGAAGGGTCAGCGGTTCCTTCTGGTGACGCCCCGGGCAGTGAGGTATGAAGGGGCTCAGGTTTGTAGAGAAACAGAGAAGACAAGACCAGCCTTAGGGCGAGATCTGATACGAGATTTCTGCATCTTTCTGCATAACATTTCTATAAAATCAGGAATCATGATATACTAACTATAGATGACTCTACAGATACAAGAAATACCCTGTTTGAGTTGTTTTTAGTTTCCAACAAAGTCCTTGCTGTATTCTCTGTTCATTGAGTCACTTTAATACATGGTGCTTTGTCCCTTAAGTCTTTTAAAATAAAATTAAACCAAACCAATTTTTGTTTAGGAAAAAAAAAATCAAAATAAATTAAAAACTTGATTAGGTTTTTCTCATATGTACATAAAAAGCCATTGGCCAGAAAGTACACTGACCAAAATCCCTACTGGACAAAAAAAAAACAAAAAAAAAAAAACTAAAATACACAGAAAACACAAATTAGTAAAAAATTTGATAAAATAGTTTTGTCCTGTTTTTTTTGTCTTAACTTGTTAATGCATATACTCCAGTGGAAATGCAATGTTAGAAATCTAAGGTTAACTAATTTCTTTAGACATACTACTTTTTCCAATGACATTCTTCCATAAATGGAAATTATAGACTATTTTACACGGATTTTCAGAGTTCAGAAACCCTGCATAATCTTCTATCATTTCAAATCATTGTCACTGCACAAATCCTTCATTTTCATCTGCCCTCAGCATCACCCTTCACGCTAATACCCCATGGTATGCTGGGAAAAAATGCCCTTTGAGAGCAGTAAGGTTCATAGAGCTGTCAGTCGTGTCATCATGGCTAGTGTTGCATGTGTCGATAACTCTGTTGACCTCGTGTTTAAAAGGTGTTATAAGCTGATTTTTAGAAATTAAAAATTACTTAAAATGCAAACAGAAGAAACTGACTGAGACATACTTCGTTTTCATAAAAGTATGTTTGTTATGTTTCAGATTGGGACCTGGGACCCTGCCAGTGGTCTGAACATGACGGACAACCAGAAGGGGAAGACCACTAACGTCTCTGATTCTTTGTCCAATCGCTCTCTGGTCGTCTCCACCATACTGGTAACTCAGCATCTCACTCACTGAGCTGTACATGCTAGTTTTGTTGTTTTCTTAATGTAGGTCGACCATTTGTCCCAATTTACCCGGGACAGTCACGAAACTCCATGTCCTGTGATCCAGTGGATATCTACAAAAAGCTTAATATGTCCTGGTTTTGCACTCTTCCTGTCAGTGTCTTGTGTTTGCAACCTTTCTGTCTGAACATCAATCACAAAGTTACCATGGCAATGGCAATATTAACCAATTGAGAAAACATGTTCCTCAGGTCTAAGCGCAAGGCTATTGCTTTCCTTCTCCAGCGTTCATTGTGTGACCATCAGCCAAAAAGAAAGCTGTGATTAACAAATGGCACCAGGAACAATGCAACTGTCTGAGAAAAGCAATGAATATGATAAATGGTGTGCATTTATATAGCGCATTTCTGTAGCCTTCCTGGGCAGCCAAAGTGTGCTTCCATTCACCCCTGGGGCAGACAGAGAGGAGGGTTACCATACACAAGACACTCACAGCCTTCTCCGACCACCACCAAACTCAACAATCTACCTCTACAGTCACACACATTCAAACACCAGTGCTACAGACACTGGAGGCAAGGTGGGTTAAGTGTCTTGCCCAAGGACACATCAAGTAGTAGAGCCCACAGTCAATATGCTGCGTTTTGTAGACTGTAACACTAGTGCTAAATAGCCTGAAGCAATCGCTGTCGAATTTGCAAGTGTCATGTTTTTTTAGGTTTAAAAATATGGCCTGCCGCAATGACATGTTTGCAGATCATCATAGGTTTAGGGTATTTCACCATTCAAAAAGAACACAGTTTAAAATCCACAAGATTTGTCGAAGAACTTATAAAAGAGTCTCAATACTGGATTTAATAATGATACCTTTTACTGCTTGAGAAATGGGTCAAATTTGTTAATACACATGAACAAAAATGGCAATACTGAAACATCTTCAAGTATAGACAGTAGATTATTTGGCAGTATAACATTATTACTTTTACATTATAATTATTGTTATTTATGTTAACGCTTTTATTTTCAAGTTCATCTTTTTTTCTTTGTTTCTATAAAATGATTCAACCAAGTGCCATGATCAGAGCAACCAACAACATGCCTTAAAGACTATTTCTGGGTGTCGGTAGATTACCTGACCCTACAATGCGTGTTCCTCTTGTGTTTTACAAAGTTCATTGCTACTCTATGGCCAGTTAGCATCACCAGCCTACATTAGATAAACATTGTGGCTTTTTACTCTTATATTTTACTGAGCTATCTCTGGTTTTACTATTTATCTTCTTTTTATTGTCCTAAAACAATGACCATGGTCCTAATTTGGTGATAAGTTCTTTCAACATTAACTTAAACTGCAATTGTCTCCAACGTTTAGAGTCTAGTAGATGTTAATATGTGTCTTAGCCCTGTCCACTCATCCACAATTGGTTCATTTTTGGTATAAGTTACACTTTTGAGTAACATTCATTAGTCTAGTCTCCTACTCCCCATGATTTAAAACTGCTTTGAAATGGGACAATTTTTTCTTGTAATGTGTCAAAGCAGTAGAAGAAGCCAGTGGAAAAGGCCAGTGACATTTAAAAGCTCTTCAGTCCCGGCCACTTATCAGGCTGTCACTGTGGTGGACAGGAAACAGCTCAACTCTAACTGTCCTTCAATGTAATGTAACCCACTGACTCCCAGCTGGCCAGTCTAATCCTGGTCTGTGCACTTCATAGATATCACCAATCTCAACTGTAATGGGGTCTGCAAAATCCAAATCTCACTGGCTTTTGGAGCCGACAGTACGCAATTAAATATCACAGCTTTAACTGTCTGTTTTTAAACAAATCAAATTGTAATGGTGCTTTATGTGGGACCAATTATATAAGGCTGGGACAGCTCTCAGCCATAACAAGCTCCCTCCAAAGATGTCATTATTTTTAAGCTTTTCCTCTTCAAATATTCTTCAGTGCTTTGCCTGAGCTGCCCTTTTCTCTTCGGAGCACCATTCAAGTGGAGCAGCCCAAAGCAGTGCAGTCCCCAATTGCCAGTCTCAACCACAGAGGACAACCCGAGAAAGCTGGGAGCCAAGTCTGACAAGAAGAACTGACTGATTGATGGTCCAATAAGATTTCATAGTTTATGGCGCTGTCTACTATTGACCAATTTATCAGACACTTTTTATCAGTGTCTGCTTTGGTTTAAAACACTAGAATTTACCTAAATGTTCAAGTGAACAATCATTAGACATGTTAAATTAGGTTTTTAGCTCAGTCATACAATTTTTATGTACCAATTTGAGTTTTTAATAGTTCCTTTAGAAAAAACACTTATGACAAGATCAAAAGTAAACTGCAATTTTCTGATGTTAGTGATTTGGGAACAAAGGCAAGAAAAGCAAGGCTCTGTTTTGAAAAAGTCAACTGTGAAAATGGAACAAAGAAAACTTGATTAATCCATGTATTTTACAGATAATTGTCATGACACATCTCATCCCACAATTTTACTGTAGCAACATTTATGGGTTATTTGCCAAAAATACAATAATAAAACTTTTACTGACTAGTTTGACTGTACAATGTGTTGTAAGACATTAACAGTGAATTCAGCGGTGGCTAAATGCTAAAGCAGTAGGTTTGAAGGCTTTTGTGAAAATTTGCTCCCACTGACTCTCATTGAAAAAAAAAATATAATTGCCAGCTTTGCCATTATTATATTTTTATCATCAGACTTTTTCAACCTTACTTTTCTGAAGGTTCTCAGTTAAACAAGATTTTGAGGCACATAGCAGGCCAAACACAACCTCTCAGTGGACAAATGACTCCATTTAAAGCTTAATGTCCTCAAAATGTATCCAAACAATACCCGTTTCCCAAATGAAATACATTGTGACTAACATTGCATTAAAGGCACCGTGGGGGAGGGGATATTGTTTCAGTTTATTATATTGTATTAATGTAGCTGGGACTCTAGGTTAACAAACAAATCAGCTGTGAATAATTTAAACACACAATGAATAAACAGGAAGCCTGGAGCGAGAGGGTCTCGAGAGTCTGTGGGCCGAGCTGTTGACTTCCTCATGTTGTTAGTATCCAGCCTGCCTTCTGCAGAGACTTTTTAAATCGAGAAGTACTTATCATCAAATTAGCATACATTTTGTTAACTAATTGCAGTGCTTTTGTGAGAAAAGTCAAAACCAGACAAAGGATCGGAATGGTTGTCCTACTTTAAAAATGCAGTTTCTGTTCTCACCAAACAAGGACATCAACTTAAAAATAATTAGAAATTTCATATCTTTCAATTAATTCTAGGGCATCAAAGTATAAGTTAAAATGTCTATTTCTGGCAATTGTTGCCTTAAAATGCCATGTTGTTTACTTGAGAGGTAAGGGCAGGTTGAGGTTGGGTTTTAGCTTTCGTATCACTTAGATTGGACTTAGATGGATAGATAGATGGATAGATGGATAGATAGATAGATAGATAGATAGATAGATAGATAGATAGATAGATAGATAGATAGATAGATAGATAGATAGATAGATGGCAGGTGGCAGAAGGTTCGACCTTCTTTATGGTGTTTGCTCTTGTTGGGTTTTCTCTGGATTTCTTCCCATTGTCCACAAACATGGATGTATAGATCAATTGGTGGATTTAAATTGCCCATAATAAATGAAGTAAATACTGAAATGCATAGGTTTGAAGGGGGTAAACGATAAATTAAACTCAGTAGTGATCCATCTGAAAATGTATATTTTTTCCTTTTAGGTAAACACAGATGTCATGTAAATAGATTTGATGTTGGCGATAGAGTTCAATCAGTATTTACTAGCTAACTGGCCATTGTCCAGGTTGTTCCCCGCCTCAGGCCCAAAGTTGCTGGGATGGGCTCCAGTCACCCGCGACCCCTAACATGACTAAGCAGAAGAAAGTGAAAGAATGAGCAATAACAGAACAGACAGATATAAATATGCAATAGTTAAAAGTGTAAGTGATTAAAAGCAAGTGCCACAGTGCATCCCGAGTGTCAACAGCCTCTAACAGAGGCGGGCATTGAAGACTGAACTGTGCTCGGTTGAAAACACTTTGGCAGGCACAAGGCTGTTAATTGCACTTAAAATAAACATTAAAACTTTAAAAATCAAGAGTTTAAAATCAGAGTTGATGGAATTAGGTCGAGAGTTACGTTTTTCAAACCCCACTTGCCGTTCATTTACTGTGTACATCTGTGTCCGTGCGTAATCAGCAGCCTGCAGCTCTGCATTGCGTTGGTGTACATCTGTTCAGACTGAGAGCCATGACTCGTGAGTGAAACTCTTAGAGGCAGCAGCAAAAATTAAAGCCATTTATGCCGGCGTTATTGAGGCGGCAGCGTGGAAATAACAATATGCAGTAAATTGCAGGCTGTCACTATTTAACGTCAGACTTTTTTTTTTTTTTTTTGGGGGGGGGGGGGGGGGGGGGGTTGTTTGGTGCGTGCTGTGAAATGATTGGATTGCCGTTATTAGCGAAGGCTGTGTGCGGCTGTAATTGCTATATCAGGATTGAGTCATGGGGAGATGTGCGGTGGCTGTGAGCGCCGAGGAAAACGAGGGAGGGCTGACAATAATCGGGTTTGTTACGTTTGATTGATGTACACTTTCATCGAGCTTCTCATCATTTTCCCTGGGATTATGTACTATAAAACATGATGTAATTACTGTTAAGATCTTGGCCTATCAACACTTTATCTACTTTGGAAATCACTGGCGTAATGTTGCGCTTGTGAATGAAGTACCTTTAGGCTAATGGCTGGAGCTGGAGATAATATACTGTGTAATGTATGAGTGGAGCAAGGAGCTAGTCTGTTTCCACTCTGTTTCTACTCAATGGAAGAATAGGACATACCTCGAACCTAAAAAGCCATGAGTATGTTAGGGGTCAGGTTGGTACAGCTCTGCTTTGGATAAAGTACAATAAAGAGGTGAGTAAGTCCTCCTATATACTACTACAATAAACAGTAAGAACATATTGTTTCTTGGTTTATTCCCAGATTTCTCAATTTTAAAAGAGCAGTTTTATGTTTTTATTTTTATTTTTATAACAGTTTTATAACAGTTTTATAACAGTTTTATGTCACAAGTTAACCTCAAACAATGCTACGTAGAAAAAAAATCTAATGTTTTGATTCACAAAACAAGACCCATAAGATGCTGACTATAAAACCGTTCATCACAAGAACAAGGCAAGCTTCATTTATAACATGACATGATGCTAGAAAGTCTGGGCCGGAAGAATTCCTTGAATTTTTTTTTCTGATTATAACCGAGTTTTGTTCTCACCTAAAGATACTGCAATTTGTGTTTTAGTTGGGTAAAATTTTAACTTTTTTTAAACTTTTTGACCGATTCAGAACTTAACAAAGCCTGATCGTAACCGACTGCTAGAAAATGTCTATTATTTGGTTCAATTTGAACATTTCAACATCATTTCTCGCCACTTGCTTTATTTACTGAACGTCGTCTCAGCTAACAATAGTCAGTGTTTTGATTTGTTTGAGTGCGTTTTGATATTGATCAAATGTCTAAATGAAGTGTATATCAGCAAAAAAACAGCATCTTAACTATTACAAATTGTCTTAAATTTAGCTGCAGAAACGTAGTTTAAACCAAGCAGTGAACAAATGCCGTAAATATTATATTTAAAGAAGTGCCATACGTTGATTGACACAGCAACAAACCATTAACTGCAGTCAATAAATTAGACCCACCCTACTCACTGAAAAGACCAATCACAGTCAGGCAGGCCATCCGTCCAGCCCATACTTTCTTGCACCCATTCTACAATCTATAACTTGTACGGGAGCCCTGCAGGGACATGTTTTTTTTCTGCAAACAAACCCAGCAGACAACAAAATCTGTTTCATTTATAAATTCCCCGAGCCTTTATGCAGGTGTTTGTGTGTTCAAAAAGAATCATGAATGTGCTTCTCCTGGATTAGTGGAATTTATAGTGGCACTCTGGTACCTAGAGTTCCCACACATAAGACACTCCCGGCTCAGAGTCTGGGCACCTGCAATGCATTTAAACACATCATTGTACAGTACATTATACTAATAGAGTCTAGACAAATCACACATACAGCAATCAATAAAGCATTTTAACTTGTAACACAAAAGTTCCTCTGCCACTTTTAATCAGCTTCCACCTCACGTCTCATATCGTGTTTTGCTGCTGAAATGAAAGTCTAATGTCCTGATGCAACAGTAAACAGGCCTTCACCGAATGTACCCACTCTGCTAAATGTTGACAGATGTTTAAACAGAATTAATAAACTTGTCCACTTGCATTAATTACACGATCTCACTGACAAATAAATAACTACTGAAAAGCGTCATTAGGCTAAACGCTGGTGCTATCAAACATATGTTGTTAGTGTTACATATCCCGGTGATTATCTCCTGCGTGATGCTTCTCGTTTTTCTAATATGTCTCTAAGAACCTCTGTCGCCATCAGCTGATCATCTGGAAGTCATTAACTATAATTGTTATACAAGCACAAATATCATGATGAAGCCACGGCAATGATTGTTGTTCATTCTAAATACAGAGCAGTATCATCAGTATTCTAATATCAGTAGGACTATAGTAGATACATTTCACAAAATACGCAGGTGCAGCTACTTAAAAAAAGCCAATTATGGTTCACTACAACAAAGTGTGTATCTGCAGGTTAAAAAGGAAACATAATTTTGAGTCCCCTAAATGGGCCGCCGGTTTTACACAGTTGCAGTTGGTCTGATAGGATTTCTACAAAGTGGAAATGGCTGTGAAGTGAAGGGTTTCCAGACTCATCTAATTTCTAGTATGACTGGCCAGGCAAAAAGATAAAAGTGCATTTTAGTAATTCTTAAGTCTAAGCCTTTTTCAGCAATTTATGTGGCGCCACAGTGGAAAAGCAACAGGACAGAAACGTGTTTGTGCTAAGACGAGCAGGAGCACGTCCTTCATCTAAATTACCTTGAAACTCCACTTTATATACTAATAATTAGACACCCAAGCATAACTAACTGCAGTAACTTAATCATAAAAGAATAGGACTTTTCAGGTTGATGAGCAGCAACTGTGAAAAAGCTGAAACACCAAAGACACATCACACTTCAGTGAATTGAAGTTGAAGTAATCTGTGAAGATTGATCATATTAACCAGCATTACATTGATGGCTGCAGTGACTTTGTTTTAAAAAGAAGCTGAACTTTGCAGGTTAAAATCTACTTAAAGCAGGTATTAAACTGTATTTCTAATTCAAGAGATAACCCACTGATTGCATCTCTAAGTTTGGACACCAATTACCCAGATTACTTTGACTCCTGACAGAGATATATGCAGCAGGAGGGGCCTCTGCTTGGAGTCAGCTGGATTCAGATATACAAATTTGCAAGTCTTTCCTGCAGAGGCTGCCGACGGAGACCAACGCATCTTTAATTAAAAAACAAGAGTGAAGGAGCTGCCGAGTATTTCCGTAAAGCAAACCTAATTAAAGCTATAGCACATCCCTGTCTCTCGGCAGACTCTCCGTAAACACAAAATAAAGCTCATTCTTCTTCACCAAATTAAAAAGAATAGATTTTATGCCTTGGCAAAAACAAACGATGGAGCCTTATTTGAGTCATTTTAAAACATTTATTTTAGTAATATCGATTTCCTTCAGTGCAGTTGTGGAGAACAAAGCAAATTATCCAGTTGCTGAGAACAGCATGCGGCTCTATAGTGGACCACTTCCCACTGGCTTCAACAACAAAGGAAGACTGCGGTGATATAAAATATACTTCAGACTATACTTCTGCACTAACTTCCATAAATTAAAAAGGATATTGGAAAAAGCTTTGTTATGTGAGACAATTTCCTCACTAACAATGCAAGCTGGAAAATCAATACCGGCACAAACATGACATTAACAAACAACAGGTTCTTGAGATAAGTTAAACTTTAGAGCAGCCTTGATCTTAAGACATTCTTAACAATCTTTTCTTTATTGTTTTCATCTCAGAAGTCTAGAAAAGCAGAGTGGTTAGCTCATACATGAAAAAAGCTTCACTTCACCGACCATAAAAAAGACATCTATAGGTGAACTGGTAAAAGCAAAGGCATGTAGTATTCAGAGACACAACAATGTGTGGATACAACACAACTGAAAAACAAGAAAAGTACGTTTTCATTTTAAAAATGTTAATAAATGCATTGAAGTGACATGGTTCGGTGCAGATGGTGAGACAAAGACGGGAGACGGGGAAGGCATGTCTTTAAGTAGGCGGACCCTTGGGCCTGATGCTTCTCTGACAGGTGTAGGACCAGTCTGGACTATGTAATTGGAGTGCTTTGATTGGGCCATGGATGTGTGGCTGCTTAATTAAATTCAACTCGGGCAGCTATGACAGCTTTAACCTACTCTTAATTGTCATTGTTTTCCTTCTGACAAAACAGTTTGTGTCATGAGTTTTGAACTATTATATTAGATTTCTGTGTGTTTCTGTGCACCGATGATGACCTGAAGGCTTAACTGTGCTCAGGCTTTTAACATTATGAGTAAAAAACAGTAAGGAACACCTCGGCATGGCATGGATGAACGGTCCTGGTGTGTGTCTACCCTAACAGTGTCGTAAAACCACAAACACCAAATGAGAATCAGGGTTTACCAAAAAAAAAAAAAAAAAAAAGCTGTTCACCTTGAGGACATTTAGTGAGACATGGCATCACTAGACGGACCTTTACAGGGAGACGTTTAAATCCAATAATATTAAAATCTGCATCCTTCAGCCCAAACAGATGGAGGATAATGTCTCCTCGTGTCCAGAACTGCTGGTAATTACTGTTCGAGGTGCTCTTTGTAAATGCTGCCGGCCACTGTTTATTATAATTACATTCTTTCACAGTTGACAGAAGGTGAAAGGTCACAAGCTGCTAATGGACTGACAATGGTTTCTTTGTGCCTGAAACATGTGATAAGTATTGTTCCACTAGTTAACATGGCAGCATGTAAAGGCGGAGGAAGAAAGGCAGAATAAAAGAGGGAGAAATTTGATTATAATTCAAACAGGCTGGGAGAAAGGTTACAGCCACCAGAGGTCAAACATGTTTTTAAAAATTGAAAATATGTCACATTAAGTGAATTAGCAGTGTGCATCAACAGCTTTGAGAGTGTTCCTACCTTTCCTTGAGTTTATAAATGTTGATTCTGGCAAATGTACCAACAAAAAACAATGATGGGTTTAGGGTTAAAAACTCACTCAAAGGTTTTAGAACACAGTATTTAGTCACATTTCATGTCACATATTGTAATACTCAGGACTTGTTCTAAGACGACTTTAGGTCTATTTTTACTCCATTATCTTGGTATCCGACATAGAGGTCTTGGAATTTTATGTTAAGAAAAAGCTACACTAAAATCCCTGCAGGAAAATCCATATTGTGCATTTAACCCATCCATTATCCAGTGCAACCCTCTCCAGATCAGAGTCAGTATCTTGGTAGTGCGTATTAATGGTTTATAAATGTCTTTTTATCTTAATTAATAAAAACATCACTCTGTCTCCCAAACAGAAGGCCAACCTCTCTATGAATTTAAACTTGGTCTAAGTTTAAACTTGGTTTAAGATACCATACTCTTGTCTTAGTTTCTATGGTCTCTGGTCTTGTTAATGACTGGTTTCAGTTACTGTGATCTTGACCACAACACTCTTTATTAGACACAAAGATAAAAAAAAAAAAAACGTGTGCAACTTTAGAGCATAATCATTCTCTAGATGGAAAATAATCTAAATAGAGATGGATACTAAGACCAACCATAAGACCCAACCCTTACATTAGCATATTAAAAATGAAAGCACAACCTAATCCAACTGTAGACCATGACTCTCAAATACAGTATAATGTCAACAATAATCCTACCCTTGGAAATAACTCTTTGAAACAACACTTCTCATCATCTTCATCCACAGTTACCATGGTGACAGAGAAATGAAAATAAAATAAAATAAACAAAAGAAAAGTGTACAAGCATCTGCTCAGTGTGATATCTGTTTGAGTTTCTCTGAATTGTAGCTTCGTTTTTGCATTAGTCTATATGTTGCATTGTAGCCTACATGTTGACATCCCGTCCTGTCCGGGATCGATCCCTGTGTTGACATTGCTTTCTGCTCTTTCATCAAGATTACATCAGGATGCTCTCAGTCCGGCAGCCGGCAACACTGTGTAGAGTCAGGGGGATGTTTCGATCATGGACAGAGCTGTGTCAGCAGTGATAAGCAGAGCAGCGGTCAGAACCCTGGCACCATGTTGTGCATTACTGCAAACCAAGGTGACCAAGAGGTAACCTACGGGAATTAAAAGCAGTGTATGCTTTCCACAACAAGTCAGGATGAACAATCCTGTTAATTAACTCAAACCTATGGACCCTCTGTATGAAAAAAATGTGACCGATACATGTTTCCAGGCAACCTCCAAATGCAGCCTAAGATCTGATCAGTAGGGATTCAGGATGCATTTATCTTTTATACACCGTTCATAAGCTAACCAGGGTACTTCTGAACTCACGGTATGGATGAAAAACAAGTTGAAGTAAAAGCTTCTGGACTCAGTTTTCAAGGTGAAGACGTTTTGTCTCTAAATTCCAAGCGACTTTACCAATTCTGAGATCAATTGTAAGAGAGCTGAGTTTATATCTCTAAAGGGAGAAGTTTCCCCTGAAACCAAACCTGTTGGACCAGGCTGCTCTAATTTCATAGTCTTTGGATCTGAAAGGACAGTGTGACTCCTGATGTGAGAGTTGTTAAGGCTCAGGAGAGTCGTTAGTAACACTGCTCTAGGGCAGTGTTACTAACCACTCTCCTTGTATGGATTTTAATACACGGATTGAAGGGGTTATTATTATTTTATATTGTTTGTGTTTCCTTAGCACTATTGATAAGCCGAACAGACCCAGTCTCAAAACAACAACCTCTCATTTTGTTGCTGCAGTTTTATTTTAAATTTATACTTGTTAAGCATTTTAAGGTTGTTTTAAGTTCTGTATAAAATATGATGATAAAAAACATTTTGTATTGCTAGAAAAAAAAATAGGTATCAGTTATTATTATTAACTAATATAGACAATAGTGTTGTTTAACATATAGCATTAATCCTTATTGTCTTTGCCATAAGTAATTAATCTATTAATGGGCCTCAAAAAAATCATAATTAATGAGATCCCAGAAAAAAAAAAAAAACTTTAATTAAAACATAACGCAGTTGGAATATGTTTGATTCATGGTGACTCCCTGGGTCAATGTGGTAACACTAAAAAAGTAAACGGGACTCATTGTTGAATTCACAGGTTTACCTGCATCATGGAAAAATGCAATAAGAAATCAGAATATTTGCAACTAAGTGGATATAAACTCCTCTTGTCCCTTGGCCATACTTCTTTAAATCAAACACAATATACACTTATACCAATATCTTACAATAATATTTTTTTTGGAGTTTAAACTTCACACTGTTTTTTCAAAACCTTTATCATGTTGCTTGGTTCTTACAGTGTTATTTGAAGGCATCAGAGAATGTTGGAAAATTTTAATATACCTTTAGAGGCAAAAAGTTGGGTTCAGTCAGCAGCCAATAGACTGTCCATGTGCACTAAAAGGGCAGCTGGAACATTTATTTTACATATATATATATATATATATATATATATATATATATATATATATATATATATATATATATATATATATATATATATATATATATATATATATATATATATATATATATATAAGCTAATAGCACTTTGCTCATCAGGTCCCGGTTCACACTGAAGTCAGCATTTGTCCATTATTCCTGAGAGATCAGTCTGGTTTTACCTCATATTTTAAATGGACAATCTGTAGCAATAGCTATTTACTCTGGTCCTAAACATGTAGAGGCTGTTAGCAATCGTTAATGATTTCTTTGTTTCTGCCATGGCACCACTATACAATAAACAACACCTGCCTTATGATATATTTTGGAGTTTATTTGACTGAGGGAGAGACGGGGAAGTCGTTGAAACGGGAGAGCTGTGGTGAGAATGAGCGTGTAAAGCTAACAAAGACAGATGGTAGATAGAGAAGAGAGGATGAGAGAGTAAGAAAGGAAACACAAGAGGACAGCGCTGCTCGGTAGGCGGGAGAGACAGGAAGCCGTATGAAAGAAGACATTAGTAATCTCCCCAGCTGTTAGCACAAACACAGGGGATGTGCCGCCTCCCGCTTAGTCTTTTTGTGTCCGTCTATCACGATCTCTTATCTTATTGACAAAGCGTGTGGTGTCCTCAAAGCCAGGCCTGGGCCCAAAGCCAGCCCACTGAGCCTGAGAGCCGCTCAGTCACTGATATGGCAGATTATCTCTTATTATGGTCACGTAATACTTTGCCACCAACCTACCTTACATCACATGCCGGCGATTTTTCCACAAGCATGCTTTAGAACTGGGGACTGTGTATTTGGTGCGCCATAGCTTTATACTATTTCCCATCAGACACCGGATCAGAAAGGTCTTATCAGCAGCTAAAAAGATGCCCACTTATCCCTCCCTCGACTGTGTTACCCCCAAACAGGAGGAGCCCTACGTGATGTTCAAGAAGTCGGATAAACCACTGTATGGCAACGACCGCTTCGAGGGCTACTGCATAGACCTGCTGCGGGAGCTGGCCAACATCCTGGGCTTCACCTACGAGATCCGGCTGGTGGAGGACGGCAAGTACGGAGCCCAGGATGAGAACACGGGACAGTGGAACGGCATGATCAAGGAACTGATGGACCATGTGAGTATAGATGTTTTACTGTCATGTCATACTTTTTATTTGAATGTCTTAAGGCATGAATGGTAAAGCCTTGCAATATAAAAATGTGTTGTGTCTCTTTACCTTGCACAACATCCAGATCTGTGAGTCACAGTTATAACAGTACTTTGAAAATGACATAGCATTGTTGATTGGACAAAAATACCCTGTAATATGTGTTTACTCACTTAGCATTCCCCCAGTCTCTGACCAGGTATTCATCTAAAGTTCTTTCCCTTTGCAAAGGCTTTCTGTTGAAGTCCTTCCAGAAGGTTCTATCTAACACACCCTATGACCAGCCAGGTTGGTGCCTATAGGACGCAACCATAAAGTTAACCTGTAAAAACAAACAAAAAACTATGCTGAGACGACAGTGAATACCCAACAGTCAAGTCAAGTGCAACATATGACTCCCAATAGGAACAGATTATACTTGAAAACACTCAGTTCACTCAAAAGAATCGATTGAAAATGAAATGATTATGAGCACTCCTGCCTTAAAGCAAAAGGTGTTCTCCACTACGCACTCTAAATTGGCCATAATGAATAAAAAGAAGAGTAAATGATTGTCTGCTACTGTATGTATCTGTTAGTCCAATGATAAATCACTGCCCAAAGAGCTCTGTGACTAAAGGATAAGTTGTATAAAAAACATGAATAGCTTCTGACAAACAACTGAGGACAATACCAGCTTGACGGAAAAGTCTCAAGTGACCTGTGAAAACTAAAGGGTTATATATTTTTCAGAAGCTATATAAAACTGTCCACTTTTACTCAAATCAACCAGTATACTGTCTTCTTTTTCTCATTGTAACATTAGAGGTTTGCTGGTGAACTGAGAAGACTTTTCCTTAATGATGACACAGTTATAAGATATAAACTATAAAGAAACACTGAACAACCTGGCAACAAGCACAATGATGCGAGGAGAGCATAGATCCTGTCATGAGTTGTTTCCCCTACAGAGCTTATTAAAACACACACAATCTGCTCACAGTGTACATCATTACGCTCGACAAAGTCCCAGTTAGGATAAAGTGTGCAGACAGAAAAACAGCAAGCTCTGCTCAGTCGATTTCTGACCCCATTAGAAGCAACACCACAAGAGGTCACGTCTCCCTTAACTCCAGGTGACTCGTCTTCTCGATCTGGTCCCAATCCGAGAGAGTCGTGACAGATACCCCGCTCTTTTCCTCGGCTAAAGGGCCCCGGTCCCCTGCGAGAGGACGCTTAGCCCGTTTTTGGAGCCTGGTTCGGGTTTTGACAGAGACAGATGGTGATTGCTGCAGACAGGGCCTCAGAAGAGACGAGAGTGTGGACTCAGAGAATAACTTCAGACAAGAAAGAAATGCTGAAATGAGTTGAACATGTAGGAAACGGCCTGTCAGAAGAAATTTGTGAAATTATCTTTTGTCTGTCTAATGATGGGAGCAAAGGAATCCTAATCTTAATGAATTTCTAGTTAGTGTTTAAGTCTGTGTTTGCGCAGATCACTTTTTCTCACTATTCCTTTTCTTTCTATAAATCTGCAAGTTTACTAACACAAACATAACATTATACTTTGACTGTCAATGTCCTTGTTACAGAGTGATGTAATTAAGTAACGGAATTGGCCAACAACCCAATCGAATATGTGGCAGAACTCAAGGTTTTGTTGGTTTTGTAGCAGTTAATGAAAAAAGAAAAAAGAGGAAGAAAGCAACTTTATTTATGAATTAATTAGAATACAACGTATTTGGTCAAAAGTGCTGTGCACAAACTAGGAAATTACAACACTAGCAAAATGTTCCATTTACAATAAAGTGCAAACATAAACAAAGACATAAAAAATACAAATGGCAGTTTAAAAAGTGATTTAGGAACTGGCAGGGAATGAGCCGGGAAATGTTTATTTTTGGCTTTTAAGTTAACTTTAGCCACCTTTTATTGTGTGAGACTGTTTGTGAACCCTCAAATATTCACATGAGGCCCCACTAAGACAGTTATTTTATTTTATTTATAACTTTAAATTGTGAACTTTTTTTTTTTTTTTAACAACTGTTTATGACGCAATTTTGTGAGTCTGAAATTGAAAATAATAATACATACTATCTACTATTGCATACTATCCCTTTAAATTAACTTATTAGAAACTCTAGTTTATCCACAGAAACTAACTTTAGAGGGGTCTCTTTTGAGGGATACAAATACAAACCTGACTTTCCATGGATCACACTGCGAGCCGTGTGCAGCCAATTTATCTCCGAGTAATGTATGCCCACCTTCATAAGACAAAAAGGAAACATCTTTGAGGAATGAACCACTTGACCTTGTGGTGAATGTTTAACATTTATAGTCACAAAGCAGCTCTCAGATTTATTAACTGTCATCCCACAACATGCTTTTCAGCCCAGATATGGAAACATGACTTTCCTGCCCACGCTCTATACATCCTTCTCATAAAGTGTATCTCTTCAGCGCAGGTTTCATATACAAATGTGTCCTCTGTGCTCGCCAAAGGAGGGATTAGTATCATAAATATCTGTGGAACAATATGCTAAATTTCAATATGTATACAAATATGTGGTTTAAATGTACATATATTAAGATTGGTAATGCCATTTGTGAAAAAATCTAGATCATATCACCAATTTTAACCTTTTCAAAGCAAGATCAAGGAAGACACATAATGTTCAATACACAATAAGTTCAATTACTGACAGGGGCAATGAATATATAGAATAAAAATAATATAGAATGAATAAAACCTTTTTCTATTTAACTTGAGAACAAATCTTTAGATATGTAAAGCTTTTAAAACTTTGGAACAAATATACAGTGTGTAACCTGAGTTTACATCCTGATACTCTCAGTTCAGACATTTTAAGCATTTGGTTTAAAGGAAGGGAGTAATCATGTTTTTATTTGAACTAGCATTCTTGGGTGCTCCTATTCTTTTTACATTTGTCAGTTCTCACATTAAAACCACTAAAAACCTGTCTTTTATAGAGCTTTGAATGTCTACAATGTTTGCAAGATAGACAAATGCAAAGATGTTATTTTGATTCAATTATAAATGTATCCTCCTGGAACAGATGCAACACATGGATTAATACAGTGGCAAGCATAACACATCACTGAACACAGAACTGTGCAGCCTTAGATCACCAGATTCGGTCTAAAATACAACAAATCTGTTCACAAAAAAAAAACAGTATGCAGAACAATGTGTTCATGGTCTGATTAGTTATTATCTTGGTCTGGTTTTGGCTTTGACCTCTCTTAATACTTCCTGCATATTGAACATTACGTAGCTAAAAGAACAAATCTAGAATAATTTTGTCTGAGGTTTCTTTTTTGTTCAAGTATTTTACGTTATGTTAAAAGGAAACTGTCAGGCTAGAATATTGTACAAAGATGAAAGGGCATTAAATTTTAGCTAAGTGCTTCGGGACATAACGTGTAGTGTTTAAAGACGCTGTTTTCTTAATTTGATTGCCTCTAAATGCTTTCTGTGGCTGTGACTTATGGCCTATCCCTCTTTCTTTCCTGTTTCACTGTTGACAGAGAGCTGACCTGGCAGTGGCTCCCCTGGCCATCACGTACGCTCGTGAGAAGGTTATCGACTTCTCCAAGCCCTTCATGACGCTGGGTATAAGTATACTCTACCGCAAGCCCAACGGGACCAACCCAGGGGTCTTCTCCTTCCTCAACCCCCTCTCGCCTGATATCTGGATGTATATTCTGCTGGCTTACTTGGGTGTCAGTTGTGTGCTGTTTGTCATTGCCAGGTAACATGTCCACTTTCAGCGATCTCTCACACACTGCAGCCAGACACATGCTAAAGCTGAGTCATCCTTGTCCATCCGACTAACAGCAAGCTAAACTCGAGTTAATCCCAAACTAATGGTCATGAAACTAAACCCCAACCATAAAGTAGCATATGATATCTGCATGTACTGTACATGTGTAAACAAGGCTTGTAGGTAACTGACCCTTTGCTGGTCTTCTGGTTGGTTACTAACTGACCAGTCAGATGCATCCATGCACTGAGCAACACGCAACCAATAATGCTCACGCAAATATTGTCATGTGATAGATCCTTTTTAACGTTGGACCCATAAAATATTTAACCTTGAGTGACTGTGTCTATGTCCCATGTCCTGAATATCAGAAAAAAAAACACCCTGCTTTTAACCAACCTCAATAGAACATGTTCACAATTAATTCAGTGCATTCAAATCTCCCAACTGCCATGGCTAGGTCAATCTAGTCTATTTTTAATTTTATACATTCAACAAAAAAAATGAAATGTGCGCTTTAAATAATGCTAATTTGTGTTAACATTTGCTGCTTCATGCCTTTTTGACAATCTTGTCCAATGACATTCAGTTTGTTTAAACAAAGGACAGAGACATTAGTTATGAGGTCCAGTCTTCTGATTGGTCAGTCAGAAACTAATTACCAGACCAACCAAGGGTCAATTCCTGGCCTCTTTCTTGTCACAAACTCAGTGTTACATGTTACACCACTTGAGGACAAGACAAAAGTAGACCTCAGTGAAGCTCTAGGCCTATGAGCCTTCTCAGGGATGTGTGCATGCGTTCGAACGAGTGGCAAACGGTGGTAGGTTGTGTTTGTGTGAATGGTCTTTTCCCTCGCTGTCCCCAGTGTCTCAGAGTCCTTGGTGTCTTTTCTTTCCTCTAGTTTTTTCCACCATGCTTCAAAGACGACAAGGGCGGTCGACTTGTAAATAAGCCACTGATGTACAAGTTGCTAGTTCGTAGTTATTATCTTTTCAAAGGAGGCATTTCTTTGGCAGGGCTCAGCTAAACCTAATTCCCGATTCCTCTGTGTGTCAACCCTGTTGATGTTGCTACTGACCTTGGAGAATCTATCAGGGATTTACTTTAGTGTGCAAAGGTTTTAAGCCACTGAAGTAACAAGTTATCCCTGTGTAACTTTTGAACCAGGGCAGTTTTTGAAGCACTGTATGACTTTGGTGCTAAAAACGTCAAGTCCTATTGGCTTTGACCTTCCATTTCAAGTTTGTTACAATGCTTCAGTGGTGCCTGTAATGCCACTTTAGGTTTGAAAATCAAGTCCATAATATATCCAAAAGACATTGTTATCCAAGTTAAGCTGTACAATCAAGGCCAATGCAAGATCTTTAATGATCAAGACCAAGTTAAGACCAAGACCAGTGTTTGAGGGATCCTAGAGAAGAAGGAGGCAGAGGTAGAGGAATATATTTTTGCCATACAGTTAAGATTAGAGATTAAAGATTTCATCCAAAAAGAATGTGGGCAAGTCAACCAAAAGGTACTTTTAAGATATCAGTTTGTGACCAAGGGACGAACACTCAATTAAAACAAAAAGAAATGATCACGTTTAAAAAAGAATTTCATGATTGACAATCCTAAATCTGCTATGCCAAAAACCAAGTAAAATGTCTTTAGTTAAAAGGCAAAGAGTTCAAATTGAGCCCTGGATATTTTCTCTATTGTTCCAGGCAAAAGAGGAATTTTTCATCAATGCTTTCCAACACTAGCCATTGGTAGCCATTTCTGCAATCACTCGTATTAGCTGCTGTTGAAGCTTGTTGAAGAAAACAGAGAAAGAAAGGTTCATGTTATCTCTAAAACTTTTGGAAAGGGCTGGTTCTCTTGCAGCAGCCGTCCGACAGTTTTACGGTTAACAGACATGTCTTTTCCAATGTTACTGGCAATATGATCACTCAAAAACAAAAGTGGCGGCAACTGTCATCTAAGTTGGCTCAGAATATGCACCTATCTGTATTTATTATCACAATAAGTAAGTGTTTGGGTAAGTGTATTAAATTCCCCCACTCTAATCCTTTTTCTCTCCTTTGTACACAAATGCATGCTAGACAGCTACAAATGCATGTTTTTTCCTAAACATAGGATTTAGTTCACAGTCTCACTATGTTTTGTGAAATGTAATGTTTTGAAAAGCAGATGACATAATGTGAACATAAATAAATTGAAGACATTAATTCTTAACTGAGAATTAATTTAGAGCGTGTCAAAGTTTAAGGTTCAACTACTTAGAGTCTAGAGTAGAAACTATGTAGTTTTTAAGACATTTGAATACAAAATAAAATAAAAATAGCGTTAAATGAACTAGGCTGGTCAGAAGTTTAAATCTGGTCATTGCATTGCAGTTAAAAAAAACACACAATAGTAATTATTAAAAACAAAAAAAAACAATTTTTCCCCAAAAATGTACTGGGAAATTAGAAAAAATTATAAAAAAAATAGCTTTTTTGTCTTTGGATGTCCTTTCTGCAAAATAAATTTTGCAAATTAGACCTTTAAGAATAACAATGAAATTTCTGGATAAAAACTCAATATTTAAAACTGCAGTTCTAATATTGAATATTCACAAAGAACTGCTAAATCTTAACATGTTTTATATCTGTATGTGCACTCAAGGAACCAATAAAATTACATTAAGGCTATTATGTATATAATATGTATAATTTTTATTTCTATTATTATTTTTGTGGTAAAAGGAGTCGTAATATGGATGTACTGCAATGTAGTTACACTGTAAAATACTCAAATCACAAAGTCAATGTAAATTTCGAAATTGCTGCGATTGAACACTAAGCACAGACTCTCAACAAAGACACAGCAAACTATCATCCAGTTTTCTCAATGTTACTTAAAAACTCAATGACAATTATTTCATTGCAAAGAATGGTAATCTTTTGTTTTCTCTTGTCATTTGTTAAATTAGTTTAATTTCACAAAACACTGTGAGACCAAGTTTCTAGCAGAAATATCAGACAACAGCTCCACAGGACTTAGCACAGTTTGCATTTAGATTGTATTTTATGTGTTTTTACATTGCACATTTTATCTTTGTATGCGTGTGTCTGTGCTGTTTCGAGTGACTGACTGTTTGAATGAAGCCGAGAGACTGGATACTGGAACTGATACAAGCTGCTGGAGTCAGATTAGCTTCTAGGTTTAAACTAGTGATGCTAACTCTGCTAACACCACTGATATTAATGTGTCAGGTTTATGTTCCCTTTAATGTCAATGCTTCTGGCACAATGACAATGAAATGAATTAAAATGAATCAAAGCTATTCTAAAGCTGCCATATTATCACCCTGTTCCACTTAGGGACTGAAATACCCCACATCCTCCACATCGAGTGAAATTTCTGGAGATAACACAGCGGCAGAGGTGCAGCTTAGTGACGGTTATCAGAGCATTGTGCAGAATATTCCTCGTCTTCATCGAAATAATTATGACTCATGACATCTCGCTCTTCTACCTGTCGTTTTAAAATTAGATGTGTTAAATCTTCCATCATTTTCCCTGACATTAAAGACCAATCTGGCTCCTTTCTGAGAGGAGCTTGCTCATATGAAAGGCATATTCTTCAGTTATTGGTCATAGTTTTGGACAAAAGAAGCACCTCTATTCTGTGTTTAAAAGCTTGCTTGTTTTATAAAAAAAACAACTCAACATATTAATGAGGTACTAAATCACAAGTTACAAAGAGACTATGTGTCACATACTCAGTCTCTTGTAATTATCTGACATCCTTTGAGAAAAGCAGGATGGCACCATCTGAACCATTCAAACTGTTGTTCAAGGCTGCACAGGAATTAAGATGTGCCCAAACTAATACATTATTCCTTCAAATGACTAACCTGGCAGCCCTCACCAAGTTTATATATTTTTTAAGGTTTATATAAAACAAAATCAGGGCGTCTCATGTAATGCCTCTCTTGCTGGGACACCATCCCTGAGTGAGTGAATAGTAATAACTTCCCACTGCATGATAAAAATATAGTCTGAATGAACAATGGTTTTATCACCATTAATACGCTGGTTCAATAAATTTTCCATGAGGCTGGACCTATGGACCCCAAACGCACTAGACCAGTGCTCCCATAAGCCCAGTTAAAATTATATGACTAAGTACTGTAGATGCGGAAGTCAGTAACTTTGTATATCCTTGTTAAAGACATTTTTGGGACCAATATCACATCAGCCATTCATCCTTGAAAGGAGCCTCTTGTTAAAAATCCTATTACATTATGGCTTCAGTATTAAAGAATGCTTTAGTCGACAGTATGGGAAGGTAAACTGCTTTCTTTATGAGACAGCACATGTCAGTCTTTGTGGGACAGAGGACAAGACTGTTGTGACTCATCTGACATTGGCGTTATCGTGCATTTTATCTGGAGTTTTCCTCTGAATGACCCTGCCCCCCACTGAAAGATAAAAGCTTCACATTGTCTCTCGGTGAGTTCCCCATTTTCTCCCAGACCCTTATCTCTGCATTGCCCTTGTTCAAAGTTTCTCCCTCTGCAGCACAAATGACCTGAGATAATGTAAGGGCAGTGTAATTGGATCAAAATGACAGCAAACGGGCTCAACGCTGCTACACAGGGACAGGTTAAGCTATGTTGTCTCCTTTGTGGGTTTTTTTCAAAACCCAATCCAGTCGGCCTTCCACTCCCAGGATCTAGCCGGGCGTTGACGACTACTTCACTTAACTGTGGTTGTGGTGAGTGGTAATTGGCTTTTCAAGACGCAAATGGAGGAAACACAGTCATCGACCCTGGTGCAGGAACTTGCAGACGACGCACACAAGGTCAGGTGAACCCAATTCGGCCTTGCAAATTGACAAGCAACCAAATCTGCGGCAAATTGCGTAAGGGGAAGGATTGATTTAAGGACATGGTTTGTCTCAAAGACAGACATGAACGGGACATTCAGAGGTCCTTGATCTACAGGAGCAGGGAATTGCAGCACTAACCGTATTACAAAGCCTGTTAGCCAGTGGTTCACCGCAGTGTGGCTTGTTTTTCAGTGTTGCTTTGTCTCAGTAGCGACTTAGCCACTGGCAAAACTAGATTACTGGATAATTGTTGATCACAGTTACAAAAGCTACAACCTTTTTGTGTCACGTAATGGTTGAACTAAACTGAATCATCTTAAAGCCAAAGCACCACTTTTCTCTCAAATACTAATAACAAGCAAATTCATCAAGGTAAACATTGACGATTTTGGCTGATGTCAACAGTGTAGGCCATCTAAGCTCATGGAAGAAGTGAAAACAGTGTATGGTGTTTCAGGTTACTGTGGATAAATGTAAACCCCATTTACAAAAAGGAACACAATATAATTCAGTTCAGTGAGTTTTTACTAGTGGGTTAACTAAAGCATGCACTCGATTGGTTTACAGCTCAATATATACCAAGCAAATGGCTCTTTTAATGGCTATTAATCTAATGGTTTATAATTGGGTAACACCAAAGACCTAATGCATGTCTAACCAGTGACATAAGCATAAGGAAGTGTCAACTGAAGTTTTGCTAATTTTCTCTGACAAATTGTGAAACTGAAGATAACGAGAGTTCGGGGGTTAGTAAAATAAAAGCAATTGTTGTAGAGAGAAACTGATAACCTATACAGTGTTTGTATTCATGTAGCTATTAAAGCTAGATTAATCCTATGAATAGATAGGCCACTTATTTATAGCCAGATATTTGTTGCATGCTTGGTTGTAGCCCAGCAAATTTAGGGTTTTATAGTATAGTTTACACCTTCTTAGCCAATTAGTCTCAAAAGGTCTATTGTGCTGTCAGTTTAATGACTTGAATGGATAGAAGACAGTAGTGTTAATGCACTGCCACTGTGTCCACATCAAGGTCATCAGTTCTGACTTCCAGCACAGTGAAAGGTCTGCACTAAGACAAGAATTTATTATGCATTGCCATTTGATTAGTCCAAGTCCTTATGTGTGTTAAACAGCTTGAGTCAAGATAGAGAACCTCTTGCTTCTACCACTCTGCCACCAACCAAATCAGGTCAGGATGCTTAATTGTAGACCAATCAACCTTTACTAATGTAATGCCACTTTTATTTAACATGAATAAATGAGAAATCTCTCTGCTTGAGGAGTGCGTCGAGAATAGGAAAGAGGAGGGGCTGGTGTGGGCTTGATGGGAATGAAGCGTTTGATCTGCTGAATATTAATGTCTCTCCAAGATTATAAGGATTATTAGTCCTTTTCTCAGCTGACAATGAAGTTATTTTCCGATTAAATTACTGAGGGAATTGCCTTTGATATGAGCACGCCCACATGAGGAGCCACTTCTCGAATACAAGTGGTGTGAATACCGAGCCCACTCCCCAACTATTGTATGATATTAAAATTGAAAAACACACGAGAGAGATTGAGAGCCATAATCATCCACCAGCCTTTATTGTGACCAATAGCTTATTCATGAAGAAATCCTACTTAAAAACCATTTCACAAAGTGACTAAAAAATGCTAATCTAATTATGAACGTGGAAACACATGACACACAGTGATGCTTAATGACATGAGAGGCATTTTGTGACAGGATTTGTTTTCTGTATCTAACCTCTTATTTTTCTCTCCCATCTTCCCAGGTTGGATGTCCGCCATATTGTCTGATCTCCATTTGAATAATCTATAAACGGCTATGTGTTTGTTCTTTGTCAATTGTCGCAGGTTTAGCCCCTACGAGTGGTATAACCCCCACCCTTGCAATCCCGACTCGGATGTAGTGGAAAACAATTTCACCCTGCTCAATAGTTTCTGGTTTGGAGTTGGAGCTCTCATGCAGCAAGGTAGACGCCTCTGCCTGCCCCCTGTCTATTTCTGGCACAAGTCCCACTTTTTGCTGGGGGTCAAACTTTGCTCTTTGAACCAGGCCTGTGGTCCTGCATGGGGGGCCTCTGTGCATGTAGCTTTAAAAGTAGATAAACGGACAATGAAAGTGAATGATTGATTGTCGAATGAAGAATTTAATCACTGCATGTGTCCTTTTTTCCTTGGCCTTTTAACATGACCCTTATCCAATATCTTCTCCTTGCCCCATCTTTTGGCTGATTATTACTGATAAACAATGGTTTGTATTATTATCCTAATGGGCCTTTACTACCACTACTACTGCAAGACAAGCTGACTTAAAATGAAAAACACTCAGCCAATACTTCAGATTGCAGCTGTGCAACCAAAAATGTAGGATTTATCAAACTTAAATATAAGCTATTTTGAGCAATTGTAGTCCAAACACAAGAACCAATCTCCTGATCTCTGCAAGATACAGACACTGGAAAGTAATAATGGCTGGTCTATCAGTAATGCAATGTCTGTGGTTCCATCCTCTTTCAAAGAGCAGAGCAGGTAAGTGCACCCAAGACACCTGAGATGGATGGAAGTTGAATGCGATCTTAGTGATACTCTACCCCTAACCCTGCCTGCTTGGTTATAAACCAATGCCATATCTTCTCAACTGGTTTGCATCTTCAGACAAAACAATAAGTTATTACAAAGTGCAAAATGCATGGAACAATTTGAGATTAGCATTCAGAGACTGAGGATGCAACATGTTTAAATGGACTGTGATGGACGTAGGGCCTGGAAGCATGGTCTCTAGGTCTGCCTTGCATCTGGACAGTGCTGACTTAGAAGGAGTCGCTATTATAAAGTTGCTTCAAGAAGTCCAAGTCACCCAGGTTACATGAAAACTATATCTGTTTTTTTAATGTTGTCATTACAGATGCATATTAGAAGAGTGTATGGACATTTTTTAAAGGCTGAATACATAATTTAGAATGTTAAGACTTTAAATTTGGTGTGCTTGGACTCAGTAAAGGTCCCATTAAGATTGAACGGTCTCATCATCTCAACTTGGATTTTATACTCCAAAACCCAAAGTCATGTCATCTTTATTTCAAAAACCTGTGATAAATGCACACACTTGTTCAATGTCAGACGGTAATTATGTATTTCCATGTAATCTGAGTGAAAAGACGCAAACCGATAATGGAATAATTAAGTCATATTCATTATAACTAAAAGGGTTCATTGTGTCTGGTTGGCTGGTTGCATGCGATAACTTACTGCATGTTTACTAATATCCCTAAATTCCTAAATCCTAAAGTCCTTTTTTCAGATTGTTATTCATTTGACCTGAAATTTAAAACTATGACCCAATAAAGAGCATGTTTAAATCTTTACAATATGGTAAATAATGTCCATTATCAGTGATAATCCTCCAGTTTTATCTGTAGGCTATATAGCTACAAGATGCATTATTTTTTTCAGAAGACTTGATTAAAAGAAAAACATGTTGCTCGGAGTTTCTGGTTGAGAAGATGTGGCCGAGGGCAGGGTTGGTGTTGGGCTACACTGTACAGAGACCCCTCTGCCCTGCTCTGGCCCCCGTCCCCCAGAAAACTGTGGGAAGCGCAGTTCAGTCATGACGTTGCCTTGGGTACATGACAGTCAGCCCCAACCAGGCTCTGTTTGGGTTCGACTCTCTCTGAGTGGGTTGCTCCTCAGTTTTGTAACCGTTGTTGAAGTGCACTAGGGTAAGACGGTCCACCACTAAAGACTTGTCAGATACTAGTAACTACTGTATTTAAGGATGCATTTTGATCAATGGGCAAAGTGGGCAGCTTAGATGGCCGAGTCTAAATCAAAATTTTTTTGATTGTAAACCATTTAAAAAATAACATGTTAATCTGTCAGTATCATTTTTTTATTTACAATCAAGGACATTTTAAACATAAGAAATGATAATTACAAAGTTGTATGCAAATCTAGCACTTGTAAAGTCTGCTAATATGTTGTTTGCAGTCAAGCCAGCTTTTATTGCCCTGAGCTTAGAAACAAAAAAACTATAATATATGTTAAATGTGATTCTTACTTAATTTTGAGCTGAAGGATTTACTGTTCTCAAAACAAATTGCATTCAATTTAAACCACTTGCTTTAATATAAATTTAGTCCAATAATTAGTATCATGCTTACAATCAACATTACTCTTAGAAATGATGTAGCGCTCACTGCTTTCCCTTAAAACTGTGCAGTGTTTAATTTCACACTCGAGCACTGAAGTGGTTGGTTAGTGCCGCAAAACGTAGGCGGATTGTAATTAGTCCTTTTTAGGCCTTGACACAATGATATTGTTAGTTTTGCAACAGGAATCAAACTACATAGAAAGTGTTTGCAAAATATGTAAAATAAATGAAAAAGTGGAAACAGATGGATCCTTTTAGACAGTCTTTGTAGTATTCAGAATTTAACTTAAGCTTGATTGTGTTTATTTAAGTGTTACCAACAAAACTGTGTGAGAGGCTGGGCCGGTCTGTCACGTCTGAGTCTTAATGCTCTATTATACGAGTCACTCGAGGGACTGCGGAAAGTAAAGTTTGCAGAGAAGTGAGAAAGTGTTGCTGAGAGACTCTCAAAAGGGGAGTTGTTAACCTCCTCTTGCTCCCTGCCTCTTTATCAGCTCCCCTTTTTGTGGATGAGAAAAATCCCAGCCTTCAATTGCTTAAGCCGCTCAAGTAGAAAAGCACTGACATAAACCCAGACCCACCTTTTTTCACCCGGACAACAAAAGACTAAGTCCTACTCACTGCCAGTCTGCTCTATATGCTCACACAAATAGAGACATTTGTGCAGTTAATTTTTTATTAATGGTTCATTACCCTGGGTCACATTACAAAAAAAAGTACATTTTAGCATTTTAGCAGTTATGTAGCTAGCTGTACACATTTAGGAGCAGAACTTGTATGATATACGATAGAACTGGTTCAATCTAATATTGAGGTTTTGTTCTATGAGATTCATCCATCAATGTCTGATATTGGCCCTGAACACAGCCTGCAGTCAAGTTTAGCCACAAATTGTCAATGGTACAACTGCTGCTATAGCTCACAAGAAAACCAATAAAGTAAAAACACCAAAAATAATGTTAGGGACAGGCTTTAGAGAGACTCTTTGGGCATAGACAAAGAATTATGATAATTATTATGTTGTTGATATAGGTGTAAATGTATTATGGTTAAAGTATGTGTTGGATAATTAAAAAAATCATTATGTTGGAAAAGACTGTGTCAAAGCCTCTTTAAACGTCGACTCTAAACTGAGCTAAAGCAAGGTCAGCTATTTAGACTGCAGTTACTACATCACCATATCTAAGGATCTGTGGTGTTATTGTCCCTTTAATATTAAAAATTATTGCATGAAACAATGAGCAAAAGGATAATCCTAGTGGATATTCAACATCAGGTCTAGCCATGCTGCTGCCCACTCTGTCCGCTCTAAAAGTGTTAGTGTGTCCCGGCAGTGGGCCCAGCTCGGCCGCCCTCAGGCCTAGTGCTGCAGTGGCCTCACCCCTCCCTCTGCTCCTCTCGTTCAGGCTCTGAGCTCATGCCGAAAGCCCTCTCCACCAGAATAGTAGGAGGCATCTGGTGGTTTTTCACACTCATCATCATCTCGTCCTACACGGCCAACTTGGCAGCCTTCCTCACTGTGGAGAGGATGGAGTCGCCCATCGATTCGGCCGACGATCTCGCCAAGCAGACCAAAATCGAGTATGGCGTGGTGGAGGATGGATCTACCATGGCTTTCTTTAAGGTAGACACTTCATTAAGTGGACTTTTGCCTTATTAGACAATGTAAAATAATAGCTAAGAAAAAGGAAAAAAAAAAGAATTTTCTTGAAAAATGTTTAATACTAGAGTTGTCCATCATTACCAAGACAAAGTACCTGGTGCTATAAAAACCTCTTTTTACAAGAAGCACAAAAAAAAATTTTCTTTCAAACTAGTGATGGTCGTTTTTTTTTTTTTTTAAATCACCAAGGGTTTTTAAAGCTACATATAGTATATGTTTCTGTATTCATTATCATCAAGGGAAAGAGGGTGGGAGGAAAATGGATAAAGCTTGTAAAGAGTTTCACATAAACAACTATTTTGTGCCAGTCCAAGTTGGTCACCCTGCAAAACAGACAATGATTTGTCCTGGATTTAAAGGAAGCGACAAACATGAGTTTATTGGATTAAACCAGATTTGAATACAATAGCTTATTTTGAACAAATTTGTCTTCTTTAGTATTTATTTTATATGCATACCTCTTTCTGGATCTGAAACCATTACATAAATACTAGGGCTGTCAAATTTAACTAGTTAAAGTTATTTGCATTTACTGTGGTTGAACTGATTTACCACCGGAGCACAGAAATATCAAATATATGCAAAATATGCTATTAAAAGTACATTTATAACCAATTAAAAATGTCAGATTAATTTGTGAGTTAACTATAAACAATTATGCAAAATATTTTAATTGTCTGACAACCTCGCTAAATACATTCACTATTGTGATTAGTTCTCAGGCTTTCTGTTTGGAATCTGCATGTTCTGGTTTCCTCTCGCCGTCCAAAGACTTGTATGTAGGTGAAATGGTGACCTATAAAGGATAAGCATTACAGAATTAATGAGTGATGTTTTTCCATCAGCAAAGCTTCACAAATGGCTGAATGTATCTTCGCAGAGGTTAGATAAGTCTCTGTGAAGTCCTGCCTGTACAATGTGCTCTGTTATCTCTCAGAAGTATAAAATCAAATTCAACACCAGCTGAAAACCAAGATTCTTTTCGTAATCTAGTACGGTTTCTAAACTTCCTGCACGAGATGTCTCTGTTCCTCATTAAACATCTTTCCCTCAATCTGTTCAGGCCACTTGGACAGACTGGAGACGTAGCTTTTCTTCATGCCTGTTTTTCACCCATCTGTGCATTAGCACTCAAGCGTTCAGACACACTTGTGATTAATATATTTTTGTTCACGTAAATGCATCAGAAAAACTGTTGAGGTGATTGCTAGACAGTCTTGTTATCATTCTGAGTGAATGGAAACAACAGTTGGCATAAGCAGCAGCATCTGTGTGTGTTAATGGCCGTACCTAAGCTCAGGTCCCACTGCGTCTTCATTTACATCGAGGGCTCGCACACTGCTAACCCTCAGCATGTGTGCCTTTTGGCTAATAGTTTACTCAGACACTGGATTAGATCAGCCAGAGGGGTATATTATAGTAAATGGACAACAGAAGTATACATTATATTGTACTGGAATCCGATCTTTAATGTTAGCTAAAGATGCATTATTACTGTACAAAAGCTTTATGTTTATCAGTCAGTTGTCCAGATGTAGTTTATCTGGAAACCCCTAATCATCAGTCATATTCAAGATGTTTGTTAGATTTTGATCATAAATGGCTTGGTGTGTTGTGTGTTTGTCTAGGAAAGTGAAAGATTTGGAAACAAACCCAATGCAATTAACCTCACAATAATTGCTCAAATAAAAGCTCACTTTTACAATTGTTGTACCCATTAACATTACTGTCGCCATGAATCAACAAATAAAAGTAAATTTGTTAGGTTAATTTATGAAGTAAAATGACACTTAAATTTAAAATCAGTTTTGACAAATAGACTTTGCTAGCATGATATTTTATTCCATTTTAGCAGTGTTTATTCCATTTTTTTCTCGCTTTTCTTTTACAAGTTAATTATTCTTTGTTGTTGTTGTAAGAATTAATTTTGTCCTTATATTTATCCAGAAAGACACATAGACAGAGTATAATTTAAAGCAATGGCCAGGTTTAATTCTTGCAAGAAGAAGCAAAGCACACAAACATGTGTCAAGGGTACAGGGGAAGGTTTGCTTGGGGAACAAAACAAAACATTCGATTTTATATTATTGCAGTGTGGCCGTAGGAGGCCTATCTTACACACTCCCCGAGGCCTTATCTCCAGGTGCAGAAGTCCCGTGGCAAGTCAAGTCTAGTTCCTGAAGGACATGAATTTGACATGACCTGAAGAGAACTCTGAACAATATAAACAATATAATAATAACATTTATTCTAACATTACCCCTTTACTAGCTTGAGTGTGAATTGTATACTATGACAAAAGTGAAAACCCAGCAGGGCAGCTAAGTACACTTGACCAATGGGTAAATGACCTAACGCTGGGAAAAAACTCTTCTATCCACCCCTTTCCCCAAGGCAGCGACAACACACAAACACCGAGCATCAACATTATGTCATCACTTCAAATGATCAACAACAGATTTCAAATCAAAGACAACAAATGATTATAATTGGATATGTTTAAAATTAACTGGTACCCCACAGAGTAATGCACTGATTCTTCAAAATAATGCCCTTAAACCACTTCTTATTAAATCTGCCCAATGTGCCAGTAAATAAAAATATAACACAGACATGTAATTTGTGAGGTATATTATTGCGAATATTCTTGCCATGTACTCATGTGTCCTGACAATCTCATAATCAATCTCGTAATTTCCAGACAAAAGGTGCATGGATTTCTCTTGGTGTAGATCGTATCAGAGTGATTGTGTAAGTCTACGGTATGTCTTTATCTCTGATGTACATATTCATTTCACTAATGCCTGGTCCCACCCACTCCATTTGCTGTTATTAGCCCATGTTATTTAATTAGAAATTCAATACAATGAGCCACTTTCCGTGTAATGACGCTCTGCCCTCAGTAACATGGCGTCCTTTGTTTATCCTCTGTACATGGCTGTAATGAGTGCGGCAGCATGCGTCTGGCCATTGTCCCCCTCGCCTAATTCTTTCTGTCCACGCAGCCGTCGGAGGTGTTTAAAAGGCACTGTTGTGATGATGGATGGAGTGTTTTGAGCAGACTTATCATCAGTCCCTGTGGATCAGCACTCATACGTGATGTGCGCTGGCATCGCATTCAAAACTACAAAACACCTGCCTGTGGGGGATTCATTGATTTAAGCTGTAAAATACTAGTCTAATAGTTGTTAATTATGTAAATGTCTGGGAAAGGGGGGGAGTCTCAGAGGCTTCTCACTCGTCCTCGTTACGGGGCGCTCCCTGTAGACCCGCTACAATAACACTGAATAATTTAATAAGCAAACACACGCCGTAGCGCTTGTTAGCTAATAAAATCCCATCTTATTAAAGGCAATGCTGCGTTTTCACCTTGTGGCTCACTCACAGTGGCACTGAGCACTGTCCCCAGGCCGTACAAGTCTTCATTGTTTTGCATTAGCCATAAGACAGATTGAGAGACACCTCCAGCATGTGATTAAATCCAAGCGTTAAAGCTTAGAGATGATTCAGGGAGAGAGCTGAGGAGAGGGAGAGAGTAAAGACTCCCAGACTCTCAGGGCTCTGGTTTTTATCATGGTGCTTTTGGACCAAACAAAACCAGACCATGTTATTTTTTCAGTGCCAACTATTTTTATTTCAAAGAATTAGGCTGGTCTCTGTGGATTTAAGTTGGATTTCCAGAGGCATTAGTAACAGACGCCAAAAAAAGGTTTCTAATGCAATTGAATAAACATACAACCAATCAGAGAAATACTTTAATTTCCCATCCATTTAAATGAATCACATTTAGTGTTTTGGTGGCTTTCCTAGAGCTTTTGGAGTTGTGTTATGTGGAAAATTTGACTGACAGAAAAATATATAACTGAGGAAAATGTAACTGACAGCTCAATGAGAAAAGGTTTATTTTTTTTTAAAGTCTCGTCTGGTCTAGTCTGACCTTTAGCCCAGTGGTCCATGTGGTCTGTTCAGGAGAATTGACCGAGGGCTGAGGAAGATGTGTAGGTTGAATATGCCCCATCAACAAATTTAATGAAAATATCTGTATTCTCATTTAGATTTGATCCTGACAGGGCCATACAGCTTCATCCAGTCAACAAGGATCTGCATCTTTTTGAAGTCCATCTGTTCATGCAGATGTATGAATACAAAATAAAAAATCTGGTAAAAACAAATACCTCCCACACATAACTAAAAAACTAGCAAGCTATTCTTCTCTAACCAATGTTTTGTCCAAAAGTTTTAAGACCTTTTTTCATTTTGTATGCTCTCGTCACAACAGACATAAGCTGAGCTGACTGTATACTAGAAGAGACTAACACCAAGACATTCTTGTTTAAATCTTAGAATCTGTACATTAGGTGTCTTAAAACTGCAAATTAAATCAAAGAATATATTTTATTATTATTTCTTGCTTCATTCTAGCCGGGCATTGATATAGCAAGATAAATTAGTTTAACTACTTGCCCCATCATAGGGTGAGTTTTAAACATGTTTATAGGGGATTAAATGTTTCCCCAATTTGGGCAACGTGCAATGGTGCTGATTTGACATAATAACCAAGTTTCACTAATTGGAAATGTCATTCACTACAGTGTTTTTTTTTGAGTAAATGGCTCAACAGTTTACAGTTCACCTTATCCACTGTGTATCTGTGTAACAGCTCACTCCAGTGCCAGCGATCACTTGAACACTTTCCAAAGCTACTGCTGCTCTACTTCTTCTTCGTACTCCATTGTATGCATAAAAAACACTGTATTATAAACCACAAGAAGCATCATCTTGTTGCTGTGATTATTTGGTCATTTTATTTGTATGTATTAAATAAAATTTTCTGTACAAACCTGGATGGGCAAATGTTGAATTTTTATTTATTTATTAATTTAGCTGACATTTCTATCCAAAGTGACTTACAATAAGTGACTTACAATAAGTGTTACAGCTTGAACACCACTGGGGGTAAGGTGGGTTAAGTGTCTTGCCCAAAGACACAATGGCAGTATAAACTGTGGGGAAAGTGAGAATTGAACCACCATCCTTCCAGTTAAGGGACAACTGCTTTTTTTTTTTTTTTTTTTTTTTCATTAACGTAAAAACCCAGCAGGTGTCCTTCAGGAACTTCCGGGACACTTTTTCTCTCCAGTCCGCCCCTGCCATACAGTTATTGCTGAACTCTTTTCCAATGGGTTGTATAGATCTTTTCATAACCCTTTGGTTCTAGGGTTTTTCCTGCAAAGATCACCATGGCTCCCTTTCTCCTCCTCATGTGTAAGAGATAATGCTGAAGACGAGAAATTAAAGAGGAAAAAATCAATAGTCTGTGCCTTATGATGTGGTGTTGTTCGTCTGACTCAGTGCACAGTCGAGCTGACAACGCTTCAAACACAACGGCACAGTTCCTTTTTATGGCCACTTGTGTTAAGTGTCAACAGTGTATCGTAAACAGTCTGTGTGTAAAATGTGCTGCGAGCTTCATAAAGGGATAGTTGTTTATGCTGACAAAATATACTTTCTGCGTTCTCTGAACCCTTTTGATAAGGACCTTTTGAAAAATATGCAAAACGAGAACCAGTGGAGAGCTGATAGTATTTTTCTACACAAACTGTACACAACAGAAATTCACTTTACTAATGAACAAATGTCTCCCAAAAAAACATTTTGCTCATTTCTCTTCTGCTTAGTCCCGTAGAGGTCGCAGGTGACTGGAGCCTGTCTCTGCAGCTTTGGGCCTGAGGCGGGGTACATCCTGGACATGGACAGTTTCTGAGCTGACATTTTGACAGACAACCATTATTTCACTAGGGGCATTTTTACATTTACCAAATGACCCGACTGAACTTAGCAGCTTGTTTGAACTGCAGTCCTCTTAGGGGCTTACAGAGGTTTTAGCTGGTGGTGAACTTTTGAGGTCAACAGAAAGATCTGAGTGATTTATAATAATTTATAGCTACACTTTTACCAAATAAAAACTGGAATAAGATGTCCGATAAATACAACTTAACATACGTCTTATCTATACAAGATCCACATTAAGACTTGGCAGTGCCATGTGTGTTTGCAGTTAAGTATGTTGCATTAAAGACTAAAAATATAATATTAGACAGTCCACCTGCAAACAGTGATTATTAATGAAGAGTCCTAGTTACTATTTTTACTAATCCTTCAAAACAGCAAACATGCCGTACTCTGTCTACTGTTGATGAATACATAAGGTAAATATAGTCTATAACATTATTCTGTTAAATGAAAATGCCCTCATTTATTTATTCTGCTTTCACACAACTCAAATGATTACTGTGCACTTTTTTTATTCTGTTCCCAGAGGCCTTTGCAGCGTGGTTTGATTTGGTATTTTGTTGACTTTGCACTAATGGTTGAAAATAGACTCCAAAGCTGGTGTTACATGAAAATGCAACAATTAACATTTAGTTTTGAGACAGTGAGCTGAACTTCCTCCACAGTTTGGTTTATGGCGTCTGACTGGGGCCTCAGGGTTTTCTCAGAATCTAAAGCTGACGTTAGCATTGCTTTAGAAATTTAAATGTATGGTTTTGTGCATAAAATAAAGAAGTTTGAAGAATGTTGTGTCAAGGCTTGTGCTCTGACTGCTTAGAATGAATATTTTATATGACTGTGTTTATACAAAAGAAAAGTAACAACGGCTGCTGTCCTGACCTGCAGATATCATTTGTGCCCAATACGTCGATCGTGATGACCAGTCGATCGAGGTAATGCGAGTAGATCACATGCCTTTCATTGCCGGACGCATGATTTAGAAAATCATATCAATGTGAGTCCCATAACTTTGAATCAAAGCTGATCCCACCTCTAATGTCTTTATTATTATGACATTTTACACCTTTTTAGTATTTATCGGGTACAAAGTGTCACACGCGGCTCAGGTCACTATCAACAACCTACTTTTTGAACAACTGTAAATGATAGATATGTTGTCTACCTTCATCTGGTCCGACTCTGCTCCATGTCAGTCGGCTCATGCCTGGACAGCTCTGTGTTTTTAGTTCCACAGTTCAGTTTTACAAAATGTGAAGAAAAAAAGAGTTTAAACTATTTTGTCTCTCACTTGACTACCTTGACTAACATACCAATATAAGCTATATGAAGTAATATATAGTGTACATAAAAATAAGTTAAGTTTTCCACCTTATTGTGGAGCTTTTGACTTAAAAACTTAATGCTAGTTACGTTATTAAGGCATTTTGTGGTAATAGTGTAATAATCTGTGCAATATAAATCTAGATTATATAAATTTGACTTGGTCATTTCAAAAGTAGCTTTCTAAAGTTCTCCTTGTTTTATGTCTTACTTCTGTGAAATACAATAAGTTCTAAAATACCCCAAAATAACATACCGTAGTCTTTCAAGGTCCTTCTCACACTTGCATGCAGTAAATCAATAAATCAAATGCTTTACTACATTTCCCTTCACTGTAAAACTCAGTACACCAGTGTTTTCAGGTTTAATGGCTCAGACCTTTTTGCAGCGCATCTGTTGCAGCAACATGCTTTCTGCCTGTTTGTGCTTTCACCTGGTTTTCCCATCACAGCTTTCACTCAACAATTACAGCCTTCACTGCTAAAAGCTCTGGTTTGTGGAGACAGACAACACATTTACTCTGTGTATTGTAACAAAAAGCAAGAAAAATAAATCCAAAAACCCCATTTAGTGTTGACCAGTGCAAGTAAAGTTTTTAAACCTCGGTTTTTAATTGTAAATGTCCTCATTTCCTTTTGCAAATTTGGTCAAGTGCTTTGTCGTCATTCATTTATCGACATTAATAGCTGTAAATTATATTCTTTTCATGCCTGTAAGTGTGGACAGGTAAACTATATTAGCCTTTGTGACATCAGACTCACCTAAAATCTCCACTCATCAAAGTTGACCTGACCAAGACTGAAGGTGGTTTTAGTCCCTTCACCTAAAAAGTACAGCAGCTTGTGTTAAATTCAGATGATGAGTTTAACCATGCTTAAACTTTAGGTGGGCTCAAAAGCGGACAGCGGGGGTGGTTTTAGGGCATCTAATCTAAAGAAAGGATTAAGTTGTGTTCTACTGAGTGGAGAAACTTTAACAGATAAAAACATTCATTTTCGTTCAGTCAGGTTTATGGTTTAAAAGAGTTTGGGTTTAGAATGTACAGAGTTCTTATGAATGTGATGTACTCAAGCACTTTCTTCTCATTGAACATTATGTAAAAAACACCCATTCATCTCCTTTTACAGTGCAAAAAAAGATATGTCTTTGTAACTTAATGTCATCAGAATATTTATGACCAATATAAAGATTCGGAGAATCATCACCTTAGCTAACTCTAATCAATTTAAGAAAAACACTTATAAATCAACCTTTGACCCCTATCTGTCTAGAAGTACTAACAACACACGACATTCAGGGCTCAGTGGGCAACCTGCAGTGCTAACATCTGTTGCTCTGGTGAACTTTTAGCATCATTATGACAAGATTGTAAGTTCCTCTAATACACTGTGGGCTGAGGATGCGTTGGTGGACGTTTGTGCTATTTTGGTTTGACAGCTGTTATTGTACATTGACTGAGATCTCTGTCGCGGTTTAGGTCCATGGGCTACATTGTGCTGAAAGCCCACCTCGGCTCAAGTGTAGGTGGTTATCTGTCCCAAGCGCGAATACAGAGCTCCAGGCCTTATCAGCAGTCTGGAGCTTGCATGCTCAATCGCCTGATTTGTCAAGGGTGACTCCGAAAGATTCTGATAGGCACTCCTGCAAATCACCCAGTTGATCTAAAATATCGACCAGCCACAAAAAGTCATTACACACAATAATGACAGGCCAGGACCTTGAAGATGTGACTTAATTAGGTTTCAAATGGCTTCAAAAATGCCTTCAAATCTGCTTCTCAGGAGAGTAATGCGCTCATGGATTTTTCGCCGTGATTACAGGTGTTGAAGAGTTTTCAGCCACGCTAACTACGGTTGATAATGGCCATATAAAAATCCCACCGGCGCCACTGTTTAGCATGACGCCTCAGTCTATACTCTTATCACAAATGGAAAGGACTGAGGCAGATGGGAGGAATATAGCAGCTGCAAAAATAAGTTTTGCAGATTTGTCAAAGCAGATGACATGTTTTCGCTAATGAAATTTCCAAAGTAATTGAATGTAAATGGTTGGCAAGTCTTGATAGAACGGCGCACACAGCCTGGATTTAAATGAGTGATGGCAGTGCTTCGACTGTCAATGATTCTCTCAATCAAACAATGGAGCTCAGAACATTACATCCCAAAGACAAATATAACTCGTCATTAACCTCCAACATAGAAATCACATTTGTCAACACAATCCAATGCTTTATGATGTAATGTATCCAGAATGATGCAAAGTTTTTGGGCTCATTATGAAAATACCCACCAGCTCCTTTTATTTCGTCATTATTCCAAACCGTGCAGTGGCAAGAAGTCATTTTGTCTTTATCCCAAAACAGGAGATTGTGAGAGATGGCCGGCATATCTGATGTTATTATGTTTACACTGTACTAAACAGCCGTCTCCCTTTTTAGGATGCAAGGATGCACTATAAAAATTTGCTGCTTAATTTCTGGCTAGATTTTGACCAAACAAGACTAAATTTGTCAGAGAAATTCCCATCAATATTGCAAAATAGAGCACTAAAAAGTTTTCTGGAAACATGGCCAGAGGAAGTGTATGCCCAAGTTAGATCGTACCCTTTTTTTGTTTTAATGTTCATGAACTGAAAATAGATATGTTTGTGTGCTTAGTGCCTTTGGAAGAAGTTTTGAGAGATGAATAACCAACTTTACACAAACTTGCAATCTATTAAAGGGTCATATGCTGGTATTATGGCCACATGTTGAAGCTAATATCTTCAGGGCATGTAAAACATACTGACTTTCTCCCAACACTCATCCAACTAACTTGGGAAAATGCACTTGTGAAGGTTAAAAACAATGAAGTGAAGTTTCAGAGTCAAGTTCTGCATTTGTGTGAACTTCAATAACACTAAACAAATGCCATCATTTCTGTTCCTAAAACAGTCTGAAAATATATAAAAAGTCCAATAGAACATTTGCTGGTAAACTATTCACACATTTAAAACTTTGTCAATTTTATATCTTAATGTTTTATTGTTAAATAGCTTCCCTTTTTTTTTTTTTTTTTTTTTTTTTTTTTTGTTTTCAGAAAACCAAGATCTCAACATATGACAAGATGTGGGAGTTCATGAGCAGTCGGAGGCACTCGGTGATGGTGAAGAACATGGAGGAGGGCATCCATCGTGTGCTCACCTCAGACTACGCTTTTCTCATGGAGTCCACCACCATCGAATTCATCACGCAGCGCAACTGTAACCTCACACAGATCGGAGGCCTTATCGACTCTCGGGCCTACGGTGTCGGGACACCAATGGGTATGTACAGTGTGTTTTTTAACATAATGATGAGGGAATGGTATACAGTATAAGTAAAATTGGTACTAGGGTTTGAATAGTTGTAGATTGTGATTATTTATGACATACTTTGTTCGCTGACTAGTTGCATGTCGATCTAATTATGTTAAAAGGCATTTTATTCTGTGTCCATTGATGCTGTTCCTTAAAAATGCTAATCAAATTCACAAAGTTTAAATAACTTTGTCTTTAAAGGCTCTGTGGAAATTTTGAGCAGTGCTAAAGGCAACAGGGGCTGAGAGCTGCAGTAAATCATCCATCTAGCACCTATAGCAGTGGCAAAGATAGAGCAAAGCCCTTATTGTACTTGAGCTTAGACACTGTCTCAAGAGAAAGCTTAGACGCTTTCTCAAGAGAAAGATACAAAGAGAAATTCATCACATATGTTGGATGTGGTCCTTACTGAATGGAGAAGAGAGATTTTTCAACAAAGCTAAAGGATTTAGCTGCTGTTGAGACAGTAAATATAATAATTATTAATATAATATAATTCTATGTATAAATGGAATATGTTGCACCGTTAACACCATACAGTTTCATTGCATTGTACTTGTACATGTGTAATGACAATAAAGAAATTCAATTCAATAATGTAAACAATATAAATGAATTTAAACATTTTAACATACTGTCCTGATTTTTTTTTTCTAGTTGGGGAAAATGGTTTAAACCCCAAATAGTCTACTGTAAAAGCAATCATTAGTGAAAAAAAACGGCTTTATGATGCCATCTACTGTTTTTATAGGAAATTGAATAAGTTACTCAAGAACGGAAACATTTGGCCAATTAAAGTGTGTTTTCAGAACTGAAACTGTCTTTTAACACAGAAAAACACCTCAAAAGAAAAACATCAACAGAAAAAAAGGAGGTAATGGAAAACGCTGTTAAATGTTGTAAATTCAATCATGTAATGTTTAACGAGGTGGAAATATCTGCCGTCCTGACGCTAAAGTTGCAACTACGCTAATTCTAAGCGCTAAACTACAGTTTTGTATACTGTATTTGTATTTTGTGGAGAAAAAATTGGTCTGGTTTTATTCTTTTAATAAAAGAGAAGCAAGAAAGGTCCCTAGTCTGCTTTTGGGGCAGAGTGGACGAAAGAAATGAACGACTCATCAGAGCCTTTAACGACTCTCACGTCAGGAGTCACACCATGAAACCAGAAAAGCCTGGTCACACATGCTTTTCTTAGATTTTCCCATGGAGAGGACTACCATGGGAACTCCATAGAAACTCCTCTTGGTTTCTTAGTGTGATTATTCGAAGAAATATCTGCATATTCACACTGTTCTTCTTCAATAGAATTACTGCTGCCCTCCATCAAAATGTCAATCCCCATCTAATCCAAATATGGCATTGAGTGCAAACCAGCTATTCACCTGTTTGATTGTTGAAGAATGTATTAACTGCTGAATGCACTCAAAAAGATTCAGAAATCACTGCATCTGAGTGGGAACAAAACCCCATGGCACTTTTCAGGCTTGTTATATTTGACCAATGATCTACAGTGTTGATCTAAAGAGCTCTGCCCCACAGTGTCCTCTGGGATGCATTGTGTTGCCAAGGTCATTTGCTAGTGTTTGTGTGTGCTTTGCCGGTCGGCTGCAGTCATTTCAGTGACTGTTTTGCTGTGTGTGGAAAACAATGGCGGTGGCTCTATTTGCTTTGGCTGATTGTATTTCCTGACTGATGTGCTGCTTTTCGAGGTCTGTTCCACTGTGTGTGCTTAGATGGCTGCACTTGACTGGGACATAAAACCTGTGTGCGACATTTATGACCACGCTCTGTGACTTTGTAGTGTATATATTTGTTGATATAATGGGTTTTGTCATTGCAAGGAAGAAAACAAAGCATTAGAGCTGAATGAAACACAGCCTATGCAGTGTGCAGGTGCTAAAAAAATATAGGTGTCTGCTTCCATATTCCCTCATGCTCCATTCACATGCAGTCAGAACAAGGCATTTAAATTGCTAATCCTAGCCTTTTAGTACCCTTTACCATATGCGGCCTGTATTCCCACACAGCCCGGCCATTTAGCATATATCTCATTGACTTGAACAGAGAGTAGGTGTCGTGCTGCATTAGTGCCGGGGCCATTCAGCTCCCTGCACTCTCAAATGGACACACTGTGCTCCCATCCCAGCTGTTAACCATAGCTCATCCTAATGGAGTGTTTACTATGACACCTGACACCTCTGCTGCTAAATCCTGATGATTCTCAGGGCAACACTTAAACATATGAAAAGCTGCAGCAGAGCAAACATACAACTACGTGTACTATGTGCTGATGGCAGTAGATCTATTGTTCCTTGGTGTTTAAAGTGCACAGAAGAATAACCAGTTGATTTACACTAATCATCAATAATTACAATTGCATGGTTCTATAATTTTTAAAGGTTCTATATTAAAAACCTGAGCCCCATATTCTTATGTCCTGGTTTGGAATAGCAGGAACAAAGAATGAGATGCATTGTATTTACATTATGGTTTAAATAAAAGGTCTTTTTTATAATGTAGACTGAGTTCCAAACGATTGCAAGCAAGTTCTTAGTAGGTTTTGGAATGTGCCTTTAAAGATATATGACCATACCATACTACAGTGGAGAAGGACAACACAGATTCAATAAAAGCATGATAAAACATTTTCATTATTGTTTGTTCAAGATTAAACACAGATAATTTCCTTAGGCAATACCAACGCTGGTGCCCCTTTTTGCACAGAGCCTCACAATTCTTTTGTGTGTGTGGAGCTGCCGGTCTTGGCTTTTATGTTGCTATCTGCCCATGTGTATAGTTTTAGTTCTTGTGTGTGGTGTTTTGACAGACCATTATACAGTTGTGCTTATAAGTTTACATATCCTGGCAGAATTTGTAGTTTTTGTTTTTTTTGGGGCCATTTTTCAGAGAACATAAATGATAACACAAAAAACTTTTTTTCTCATGTAGTTAGTGGTTTTGGTGAACCCACTTAATGTGTTTACTCTTTTTAAATCATACTGACAACAGAAACTACACAAATTACCCTGATCAATAGTTTACATAACTTTAACATCACTGACAGCTTGAAGTCTTTTGTGGTAGTTGTGGATGAGGCTCTTTATTTTCTCAGATGTAAAGCTGTCCATTCTTTTTGGCAAAAAGCCTTCAGTTCCTGTAAATTCTTGGGCTGTCTTGAATGAACTGCATTATTGAGATCTCAGAGTGGTCAATGATACTGAGATCAGGAGACTGAGGCCAGTCCAGAACCTTCACTTTATGCTGCTGTAGCCAATGACAGGTCGACTTGGTCTTGTGCTTTGGATCATTGTCATAGTGGAACGTCCAAATACGTCCCATGCGCAGCTTCTGGGCTGATGAGTGCAAATTTTCCTACAGTGTTTTTCTGATAACATACTACATTCATCTTGCCATCAATTTTGACCAAATTTCGTGTGCCTTTGAGGCTCACACATCTGCGATCCACCTCCATGTTTGACAGTAAGAATGATGTACCTTTCATCATAAGCCTTGTTCTCTCTAAATGTAAATTTTATGGTTGTGGCCATAAAGTTAAATTTTGGTCTCATCACTCCAAATTACTTTGTTCCAGAGGTTCTGTGCTGTTTGGCATATTACAAGCGGGATGTTTTGTTGTATTTGCGCAGTAAAAGCTTTCTCAACCATTCAGCCCATTTTTCTTCAAGTGTCTCCTTATTGAGCATCTTGAAACACAATGTTTTTCAGATAGTCCTGTATTTTAGCTGAAGTTATTGTGTGGGTTTTTGTTTCTTTGCATCCCAAAAAATTTTCCTGGCAGTGGTGGCTGAAATTTATGATGGTCAACCTGACCGTGTTTTGGTTTCAAACAGAATTTAACTTCTGAATAAGAGATTGAACACTGCTTATTGACATTATTCGTTCCTTGGATATCTTTTATATCCCTTTCCTGTTTTATACAGTTCAAATACCTTTTCCCAAAGATCCTTTGACAAATGCTTTTCCCATGACTCAGAATACAGACCCATCAGTGCAGATGCAAACAAACTCATTGCCCTTTTCTACACACACACTGATTACAATCAAACAGGTCACAGGTGATGATGGTTACCTTTAGTAGCCATTCAAACCTGTTTGTGACACATTGTATGCATGTTATCAGGCCAAAATCACCAGGGAATGTTAACTTCATCTGATCAGGGTCACTTGGGTAATTTCTGTAAGCACAGTTGTTTGACAATAAATGGAAAAATCTATCACTATGAATGAAAGAAAGGTTTTTCTGTTATTATTTATATTCTCTGAAAAATGGCCAAATTCTGCCAGGGCACAAATGTAATTACATTTGTTTCACTGTCAGTGGGTTTATCAGCCCAGTCAGCCTTGGTCTGGTCCTACTGCAATCCCTTGAGGGTCCGCCTTGCCCCCTTTTTGTGTTTCTCCCTGATGACTATCAATCTTCATTTAGCTTCATTAGTCTGCATTAATCAACCGAGCCATGAGTAAGTGTCTTGGCAACTTGTCAGCAATCTTCTGTCCATCCTCTCAACTCGCTTCCTATTCCTCAGTCAGTGCATGTATGACAAAGTAAAAAATGCTTGCAAGGTTGTACAGGTGGTATATGAAGCCTTAAATAAGTTGTATTATTGTACATGCCAGTTGGACTAAACCTTTAACAAAAGGAAATACCATTATGACCTAATTTTCATTACTGCCGTTTTAATTCAGAACCTGCTTTTGTAGTTTACATGGCTCACTGACTCACTTGGCGTATAATCAAGACTATTATGTCCAGGCCGGGTTACATGCTTGTGTACACATTAAGTGTATTAGTTTCTTCTTCTGGAAATCAAACATTAACCAAGAATTACCACACTATTTTGTTGTATAAATTAGAAAACAAAAGAGGATGGCTGGCCAGGCTTGTGGGAAAAAGGAGTCTTTCCTTCAGAAAAGTCCAATGCAAAGAACGTTCTATTGACACGACAATACACAACTTTAAATATTCATTCATTCATTCATTCATTCTCTACCGCTTTGTCCCGTTAGGGGTCGCGGGTGACTGGAGCCTATCCCAGCAGCTTTGGGCCTGAGGCGGGGTATACCCTGGACAGTGGCCAGTTAGTCGCAGGGCTGCCAAACTTTAAATATGAATCAACATATAGTGCACTTAAAAGAACATAAACATCTACAGGGCTTTGATAGAACCATCAGTTTCAACGTCTGAAAGGCGTTTTTTAAAATAGCTTCCCAATTGCCTTGTGATTTATTAAATTCCCGAAGAGGTAATTATTATACATGTCTAGAACTCGTGTTTACTTCTCGTCAAAACAGGAAAACAAATCATTGGGCATTGGAGAAATTTGTGTTGTGGAGCTAAAAATACTTTTGAGTGTATTCACAGCAGCTCATTTAAATTCCTTTATTTTTTCACTCATAGGGAGATGATGCATTAGGGGCCGCTGTTCTATTACTGTGCTTTGATCTGACACATTACATTCATGTGTCCCGCTCTGGATTCGCTTCATGCTTCATTTCAGCTTGGATTTAAAGGCTTTTTTTATTGGCAGCTTGGATGCCTACTTACAACATTTCAAAAGGAACACAAAAGGACCACAATAACAAAGACAAAGCAATGACAGTCAAGACTAAGACCAGTTCATCAGGAGAAGACATACCAGGGAACAATTGTAGTAAAACTCATCTATTAGGTCTGATCTTACTCATGGCAGGTTCACTGGAGTTATGTTCAGTCACATCTTTGCCTGGACTTCTATCGCTGTTTATTTGACCATAAGCAAATTTTGTAAGAGTTGTTTGAAATTGTTATAACTGGGGTTGGTGTGACCCAAACCAAAGTGTACTGGGAACAAGATGAGAACAAGATCAGTGCAAATACATGCCTAGTGTCATGCATAACTCACTGAAAACCTTTATGACAATCATGATTTTTAGATAATGAATGTGGACAAAAAAATTCAGTTGATGTCCAGGATAATTTGATATTAACTTGTAGTATGCTGCATCTGGTGGCAAAATTGTAGTTTACAGTTTCAATAGCTACGACCTCCTTCACAAACCAAGTAGAAGTCAGATGTGTAAACAAAATGAACAAATACAATAAAGAAACATGAGTGTTATGGCCAATGCGATCCATTTTATTCAGCTGTATTCATTTCACACAATGCACCTTTAAATTTATTCTTGTATGAACATTTCTGTGTCTCATTTTGTATCACTATTCTCCTTTTGTAATCCATTACAAGAGAAGAGTCACTGGAATTGTTTGCATACACACATAAAGATTATTATCATTTGTTGGACCTGTTGTGTGATTAGAATCTTAAAATGACAAAGAACTGACGCCTGACTATGGCTGCTTCTTTTACTTGGTGTGGATTTGTTAAATAATGTTGTAGGCTTTTGCAAAATAAATACTGTGATTTCCATTTCAAAGGGTAACAAGAAACCAGTGTTCAGCCATTTTACACTTGTGTAGCTGTACTAACCCAAAACCTCCGGCCTCACTACATGACTTAGCGCTCATGTTCGCCCTGAATGTAATATCACAGCCGAGGTCTCACCATTTATTTTTGATCTGCCAGAGCTGGGTGCGTTTCAAGGCTGCCTGTTTTTTTTATTTTTTTTGTCTAAGCAATTTATGCAGCATGCGCTGGCATGTCGTCCCATCAGGCATCTGCGGGAAAGGTATCAACAGCAAATGGCGACGGATCACAACAATCAGAGCGACGGCGGGCTTTTGAATTGCAGAGAGGGACACTAGAAGGTTTTGGACTGAGATGAAGGACAGATGAGTGGTAAAGAGAGTGACTGTGGCCTCGTGGCTGTAACAGTCTGGACAAGAGGCTGTGGGCTGCAGCTCAAACACAGCTACAGCAAGGGACACCAGTTTATCACAGCTGCTGTTTAGACTGTTTTTTTTTCTCTTCAGATAAAAAGCCTCTAATTTTTTATTTCTTAACTTTAACCATTGCTTTATGATGTCTTATATGAATGGGCAACAGTGGCTCAGTTAATAGAGTGGTTTGTCCAATAATCAGAGGGTTTGCAGTTCAATCCCGACTCTTTCCGTTCAGTTGTCAAAGTGTTTTGGGGCAAAATACTGAGCCCTACCTCCAGTGTCTATGATGCTAGTGTATGTGCATAATGCTAACTGTAAAGCTACATCCAAGAATATTAATGCAGCCATTCACCATATATACAATTACTTAAGCCCCCATTAAACCAAAACGGTAGACCTCACTAGATTTTAAACCTGGCTTTAACTCTGAACACAGTGTACAGCACCGGTAAAGATTGTGCTCTTTTTCATTGTTTGCCAAAAAGATCAACAACTTGAAGAGTTTATTTTTGATAAACTGTATAGAAACCATTTTGTATTTTTGTAATATTAACTGTGGAGTGTCTTAATCTCAAAGACAAATGGCGCAGGCAAACACTCAATGTACAAAGCTTAAAAGCAATTAGCGGCTAATTACCAGAATAAACATAGTGTGCATTTTGATGTGTGAAAAAAAAAAAAACATCTGAATGTGCTTATTAATATTAAAGTACATATTTAAAAATGGCAAGGGTTAAAGCTACTGTTATTTTAGATTATACTCTTCCGTCTAACTTGTTAAAGCACCCTTTATCACGGGGTGTAGCACAGGGAACAAAGTGCAATCACACTGAGAGAGGAGAAAATGAAAGTGACACAATATTGTTTTAGATTTAATGCAGAATAACAGAGTTAAGTGTCAGTATTTTTCATTGCAGTGTATTGAAGTCTCTACTCTGCCGTGTTGATAACGGCTGCTCAGATTTACATGTGCTAATGATCTGCTAACGACACAAGGTGCTAATGAGTCAAATGTGAGAAACGTCTCTCTTTACCGGCTTTCTGTGAATCAGAACAAAAATATATGCTGCGGTAAATAGAGTTGATATGCCTGAGAAAACATCTTGCCAACACTGCCATGTCTTCTGACAAAATATGTTTTTACTGACATTTACTGGTTTATTATCTGCTCAAAGTGGCTTATATAATAAAAAACTGTATATAACAGTCAGTATATCAGTAAGATTGTGGAAAGTTTTAGTAATTGTAAAAATATGACAATAAAAATACTTTATTTGTTATAATTTGTTTTGGTGCCAAATACTGGTCTTGTCAAACTTATTAACACATGGATACATGGGTTAATACATTGTTGCCTTTGAACCTGTCACATAAACAAAAGAGTTTTTTTGGTTAAAGATAAACCCTTTTCAAAATACAAAAAAACGTGACCCATTATTTCATATAGGACACTTTTTTTTACAAGGGTTTCTTACATTTTTGTGTTTTTCTCCAGATTCCATTATTTATAGGGCTTGTTATTTACAGTTTAAATACATTTATGTCACATTTTTATCCTTTTTGGTTATTGTTTGCACAGTGTCTGTCTGTCAAGGTTTCAGGGACAGTGACCTCATTTTATTAAATGCCTTTCACAGACATTTTTTGAGATGTTTTATAGCAGTTACTGCATTTGAATTTCATTGACAATACAGATATAATAATCTCCCATGCCCACTTTTGGATTCCAACTCAAGGTTTGGGTGCAAATCCTCGATACACTTCTTGTATAACCTCCAGGGCTAAACAAGAACTTTCACAGTCATCAACGTTTACCCATTCTGTATCTCTTTTGGCCCCACAGGCTCTCCGTACAGAGATAAGATGACCATTGCCATCTTGCAGCTTCAGGAGGAAGGGAAGCTCCACATGATGAAGGAGAAATGGTGGAGGGGTAACGGCTGTCCCGAGGAGGACAGCAAAGAAGCCAGTGCTTTGGGCGTCCAAAACATTGGTGGGATCTTCATCGTCCTGGCTGCTGGACTTGTTTTGTCTGTGTTTGTGGCTGTCGGAGAGTTCTTGTACAAATCTAAACAGAACGCACAACTAGAAAAGGTAAGAAAAGATTACATTGTGAGAACATTAGCTCGCAACACATTGCATGATAGCAGAATTTCTTACCGTTAGCACATTTCAAAACCATGAAAGATATATCTCAATTTCATGGCAAGACAAAAGCTAACATATTAATAAATAGATCTGCCAATTTGCAGATAGCAAATATAAATGCTGTATTACATGCAGTAAGATTAAGTTTCTTTGCATTTTATCACTTAGGCCCAATGGCGACAACGAGATAAGAAACGTGAGGAATTCTGCTGTCACCATGGAACCAAGCTAGACTTTAACCACCATCTCAAATGACCTCAAGACTAACTCAAGACTAACTGTTTTCTATTGTACTCTAACTCAAACTGCCCCTCTAAACACGGCCAAACCGTTTTCATTTGTGAACACTACTTCAGTGGAAATGGGAACACTTTAAAATTACTTTGAGTTGAGGAAGAGACACACAGTTTGCCACAACTACAAGTACTGCCAATATCACGGTTTGCATCGCTGCATGATCGTCAGCCCTTCACAAACGCACACACCCCCTCGTCCACCACCGCTGTCCATTCCAGCAAACTGCCATCCTGCTTCTCCTCGACCTGTTTTGCTTTTGATTTCTGTACCAACAAAGTCCTAATGATAAATTAAAACACAAAAAGCCAGCAAACATTTGGAAAGTTGATGTTATAAATGCCTGTTCTATGGGGAGCCATTAGGGCTAATTGTACAAGTTTAACCAGAAAAATGAACATTATCATAATGAATAATGGAGTTAATAATTTGTAGTTTACAAAGTATTTTAGTACACCTAAAGAGAGCTTATATATTTTCCTAATGCAAAGCTACCTAGCTAATAACATGTAAATAGGAATGTAAGTCTGCGCTTGACGACAAGATGTACAGCTTAGTTTAAAAACCTAATATGTGGTAACTCAGATTCTCAGATAAATAAATAAAAAATGTAAATACAAATCTAACTTTATATTGCTACATTTGTTTTTTATTAAATATTTATTGGTAAATAAAAATAAATCAGATGGCCTTTTGGTCATATGGAATCTCAAACATAGACATGCATTATTAGTTCTATTTATCTAGTCTATACCAGTCATCATCTGTTCAATAACAAACCAACAAACAAATACAAGTATTTCTTTTGGTTTGTCTGGACTGGAGCTGGATTTCCTAAGGGCTGTTCCAACGGACACAGTTCAAACTACTCTGTACATAACTGCACACATATATAAAACAATCAGTTGTATAAAGCCCATCCCGTCGACAAGATTGCTCCTCAGTGGAATCTGTCGGAAAGATTTTTAAGAGGTTGTTACTATATGTACACGACAGTTTAGGAAGTTCTTTCGCTCTCACCAGAGTGTTTAGGACTATGTAGGAAGAAAATACTAAACAATAAAAGACCTTTCGAGAAAGATCAGCAGTAGTAGGGAAGGAAAGGGAAGGGCCTTAACATCACAAAATAAATATGTATAGCTGGCAAGGCTTCTCTTTAGGTTATTTATTATTTAATTTTATAACATATAAACCATTGTAAAAAAAAAAAGGGCAGTGATGTAACTTTATAACAGTTTACTAATTTATCTGAGTTTAATTTGAATTATAGGCTAATTGGAATTATTTTCTTCAGTGGTGGCTGTGCAGCATCAGTCATTTTCCAATGTTAAATCAAGCACAGATATTGTCTCATAGATCTGTTATAACACAAGAATATGGTGGGCTACTGTTTCTTGCTAAGCTTTTTCCTGCAGTTCCACCATACAGCTGCAAATGGATTTTCCTTAGACCACAATAAACAAACATAAAACATTTAAATATTGTTCTGTTTATTCACAATTCACGTTCCAGGACTTGTAATAAATCCTTAAGACATCAGTCAATGGAAGGTCAATCAGCATAGATAATATATAACAGCGCTTCAGCTTTTTATCAGCACTATTTATCCTATTTCTGACTTATTCCTGGGTAAACAAACGAGCACCAATTTTCCTACCACTGTAATCTCGAGTTAGCCAGGCCGGTTATGTTCTCTATTACTATTGTTGCATCTGTAATATAGCAGCAACAATAATTATTTTAATATTTCTACATGTTTTTAAATAATCTTTGTTGTTATCCAGGGACATGAAGTAATGTTTAGAGTTGGACACTACAGCTCCTAAATACAGCCTTTTATTTCATATTTTCTACCAACTAGAACTTAATATCTCTTTAGGGTTAGATAATCCACTAAAACTATTTCCATCTTGTATAAAAATGCCAATTCTCTTATTATAAATGTAGAACGCAATGATAAACAGGCATAATGCAGTCCTTTATTAAGTCTAAAAGAGAAATTATGGATAATTATTATTTTGCATATGGTTCTTTCATTAGTGCAGGGCGTTATATAAGCATCTTGTTCTGATGTTTGCTGGCACTGAATAAAAATGCACTTAAGCCTAAAGGGTTTAATGAGGTAATCTAAATTGGGTTTCGATTTATCTTGCTTCGAATGAAAATAACACAAGGTCGTCACTGCGTTGTATTTGTAGCAGGTTATAATAGTCTTCTCACACAATCATTAATCCTATTCATGTGAAAAGAGGCTAAATAAAGAACGACGATGAGTGAAGCCAACAGGAGGCTTCGAGGCACAAACCGATCCACAAATGCTTGAAAAGATCCATGGTTTTATACCAGACCCCAGCAGCACATGAAGGATGTTTGCACTTGTGTTTCCACTGCGGTCATGTGATGCACCTGGACTGGTTTTAGATTGCATACACTGGGTTAGTTTGTAGTTTTAGGGTGCGTTCACACTTGCCATGTTTGGTGTGGTTCATACAGACTCTGCTGTAGTTACTTTGTTTAGCGCGGCTGGCTAAATGAGAATGCTCCAGACGAAGCTCAGTGCTCCAAAACAGATGTCTCAGAGCGCTTCCAAGTGAAATCTGGTACGGTTCGATTAAAGTGCGAACCTCAAGGAGACCAAAAACATCACCTAACGTTTAGTTTCACAAGAGAAGAAAAAAAACAAACCAAAACAATATTGTCCAACTAAATTAAATGAAAAGACGTCAAGTACTGAGAAGCTAGCAATTTGCATTTGGACTTAACAGCATCATCTAGTTAAGTTTTTTGTTTGGTTTGCAGTTGAATGCTTTTTGCTGACAAGCCAAACTAAATAAAAAAATTTCTGTTTTGGTAGATTACAAGTGTAAACGCACCTAAATAAACACCACTGGAATGAAATGGGGTTTGTGCAATTCAAATTTTTTGGCGGCCATTTTCTTAAATTACCATTAGCCACTTTCCTGTTTAGGAACTGTTTTTATTGTGTATTTTTAATAATATCTATAACAATGTACAACTAAAACCTGTTTAGAAAACCCAGATGTGCTGCTTTAAGCTTCACATCTATTTACTTAACTCAAATTTATTGACCAATTGGCAACACGCTAAATGTTAATCCTCAAAGTCTAAACTCTAGTCTTTAGAAAACTTTGGAAAATCTCTGTGGATTATTTCCAAAATGCCAGTCAATTATAGAACTTGTCAACTTGGGTAAAACTTTATTGCCTGAATGTCCAACTTGGCATGCATCATCAACATTGCCTAAACATTTTTTTAAATAATTTTCTTATGTCATATGGACTTTGTGTCTAAATACAGTCAAAGTGTGGAGTCAGGGCTCACCACATATCACACAAATCTCAATCTCACAAACCTCACATTCAGAATATGGCTTTACTTTTTTTATAACTGCAGTCACTGACAAACAAACATTATGAAAAGCTGATAAGAATTTAGAGAATTTAGAGAATTGCCTTTCTCTAAAGCCACCTTAAAGCCCCATCCTCTAAACCCTGTCCACTCTGATTGGTCATCTGTCCCACTGTGACTGGTCACTACAAAGACGTCTCTTCCAAAGAGACCCATTTATTGGCATGATTAGATCTTTTTTTTTATTGGGCAACCCACGTCAAAGCCACTAAAAACATTCATAAAAGCTTAAAAATCTTGTCTCCGCTGGCTATTTTATACATGAAAAACATACTAGGGGCTTTTTCAACAGGATATTAATATAGTTCAAAGGAAGTGCTCATGAAGTGGAACATACATACACACTGTGACACTCTATTACAGTTAATAGTTTTATATCAATAGAGCTTGGTCTATGTGATGCACCAAAGCGTTTAATGTAAATATAAAGAAGTATTGGTTTGGTTGCTTTGACAAAGCTCTAATATCAGTTCCACAGCACGAGCGATCCATTATAATTGCGGATCCCGCAGTCCAGTGCTAATGGGTATATAATTAGGCTAATCTGGGAAAACAAGCATCTCTTTTGTTCCTTTGTGAAAATCAACCATATATTTTGTTTGACTACTCCAGGCGTCGCACACAAAATTAAATAGCACCTACGTTTTATACAATGTGGGCTTTTTTTTTTCTTTTTTCACCACGCTTCTCGACGTGTCATCTTGAAAAATGTGGTGCTAAGCATCTCTTTGTTGTGGTTCACATGCTCGACAGCGCACACCCTGCAATTTGCATTTTATAATTACTTGTGTTCTGTAACATTAGAAAGGACCTAAAATAGCAGCTCGTCATTTCTCTAATGGGAAGAGCCACACAGCCTCTGATACAACAGAGAGACTGTTAATAGTGGTTTTAAAAGCTTCAATTAAATAGACATGTTACCGTCATTGAGTGTGTTTTTGAGATTACTGCATTTACTAAAGCCAGATTGTAAAACCACGAAACAAGAGCATTGTCAAATAAATATACACTTGTCAAACTTTTAATAAAAATATGAATAAACATTTGACTCTTAATTTAACTAAAGCCATCTGTAAATGTTGTTTTCAGCTTTTATTTCTGTTTTCAAATGCTTCACTCATGGTTTTGTTTGTGCTGTTTATTTTGCCGACTGCTTCAGTGAAAATGTAGCCGCTGTAATGTGTCAGCAGAGGGTCCCAGAACAATCTAATAAACTCAAACAGGCATGTTCCAAATTTAAATAAATCCTTTAAAACCCACTAAACTTGGGTTAAATTTAGTTGGCTGACTTTCAAACTTCATCTTTTTCATTAACTTATAGAAAAAAATGTTTTAATTCCTGTATTACATATTGACCCCTTCCTTAAATCCTAAAAATAATATGTGATCGTTATTACTATTTTCATTTCTATTGGTACAATATTTGACTTTATATTTCAATGAAGTTTGTTAATGCTATATTTTAGTATTTATTAGCATTCAGGGGTTTAGTACAGAAGTGAGCATTCAGAAATGTATTTTTTAGTTTTAAGTTGTAATATTTTCAGAATTTAAAACAACAAAGTCAGAAAAAGTAAATCAGAAACCTGTGCTTGATTAGCCGCTCTGAATTGAATCTAATGCAACAATAAGGGCTTTTTGAGATTTTGACTCCAGACTCCATTCAGTCAGTGCATAACATTTATTTAATCATTATTTTTTACCTATTTATTTATGAGTTTTTGATAACCTTAAAGTGTAGATATCTTGGTAAAACAAGGTATTGAATACAAGGGCAAAAGGCAATGTCTTGGATCTAATTTTGCTCTGAGTTATGTCAGTGTTTTAAAATATACTCCACAAAATGACTTGAGCTAATTTGGCCCTTTCAGAAAACTGATTTGGGAGTCCACCATTTCTCCGCTGAATCACACGCCTCATAGACTTTGAATGGAGCTTTTCTTTGTCATCTTCACGCTTTTCTGCCAGGTTTCCACAGCCTCTTTTACACAGTCCTTTCACAGCAGGATACTGTCTTTGTCAGACTAAATATTACCTTTCCCGAACAGATGGAGGACTTTTGTTAAACTATTTTTGGTTAACAGTAGAGTTAAGAGTTGTTGTAACATAGGTCCTGATTTTTTTAAATAATTGTATATAAAGGCTAGGGTATTATGGTCGCATAGGAATTCAGTGCACACATACAAAAGACAAAGTAGTCATGTGCACAGGAGAAGTAAAAAAATACACCAACAGCCATCACTTTAGCCTTGTTTCCACTGGAGAAGTACAGTACGGTTGGATTGGTTTGGGTAATTCCCAAAGAGTTCCTAAAACGTGTGTAACTACTTTGGAAACCCTTTGGCCTTTAGGTTCATCAGAGAAGTCCACTTTCACAAAGGTAGAGCTGAACACTGCAGTCTTTGATAAGACATTAGATCATTCTTATTTGGGTAAAGACAAGAAGCAAAAAGAAAAAACAAATGTCAAAAACCAACATTTAGTAGAATCAACTGTTTTAGTCAGAGTCTGCAATGATTTGTGAGGTAATAGCTCAATGCTTAGAAAGCTTTGAATAAAGCAGTCTAATGTTTACCACAGCAGTATAGAGCTGTAGCACACCAGCCTTTACTCTATTCTTTATATTATTTATTGGCCACACATGTGTCATTGTTGTAGCAGACTCAGCACAATGGAAACATGAGCGTCTTCAGAGGTTTCCCTGACCCAACCTGTACTGTCCCTCTCAATGGAAACAAGGTTTTTTATAACGTTAGATTGTTTAGTCAGTAACATGGTTCCAGTTCCTCTGCTTTTCAACAAAAAGAAAATAACTATTTTGTTTTCCTATTTCATCCAATCTTCATTAAAATCTTCTAAAATTGGCTTCAACAGTGGTTTGTTAGCTCAGTAGGTTTGGTATGTAGGTTTGGCAGGGGCTGAATATATTTGAGACACTTGTTTAAGTTAAATGGACAACTTCATTACTGCTTTGATTAAATGCAATCCTCGCTGACAGAAAGTTAGCCACATTTCATAGTTTCTTCATCAAAGCTGTGGTTTCTAGTGAACAATTGTGGCTCCAGAAATGTTATTAGAGAACACAATCAGGACCTTTAAGTTTTTTATTTAAACCATTTGTAAACAAGCTGTATGTATATTATTATATAACACTAGGCACAAATATACTATATGAACATTTACATTGGATAACCTTATTCTGTCTCATTCTTTTCTATGTCTGTAGAATGTTAGGTGATAAAGCAGATTCTGGACACTTTTCCCTTTGTGTAAACGGTACACAGACAGACATAGAAAGGATATTGTTCAATAAAATTACAGCTGTGTGTGCTCAAATCTGTGTAAAAGGGGCTGACAATTGCCATGGTTGTCCCGTCCCTCCCTTCATCCCGCTCCCCTCTCTCATGTCCCGTCTCAGCTCGTCCTCCGCCTCTTGCCCCCGTCCCTCCTCCTCCCCGTCCTTCTGCTTCTGCTGCTCTTCCCTCGCTTCCTGCCTGCTGCTGAGGCTGCTGCCGCTGACAAACCCAGCTCTGGGGGCTCCGCTCTGGGGGCCGCAGGGACCATCAGCTGTGTGTGAGGAACCATCTCATCGCCGCAGCACCGGCACACACAAACATACAGAATAATATCTGATGTGACGCTGCAAACTTACGAAAAAACAAAGTCGCCTACATCCACACTAATGCATTTTCACATTAAAATGATACCTAGTTAAGTAGGGTTGTACATGATGGTTGTAAATAATTACTGTTTGTTCTTTATTAGATGTCTGTCAGTGTGTGTACTCAAGAGTTCAGAGACAATCAAGAACAAATTTACAAACATGTATCTGACAAGCCGTGCAGATAAATCTCTGACCATGAATGCATAAAATCAACAGTTTAAATACTTCATGTTAAGATTTCATGTGACTGCTTTGGCCCAAACATGAGTCTAATCATGTCATTTACTGACCATAACACATTTTCCATAAAAAACACACACAGAAGAAACTGACCGAGACACCAACATCACCATATCATCCCATCCAAAGTGAAGTGTTGTTCAGTTATAACCATGTCGTACAGATCCTAGTTTATTATCCCACCATTAAGTTACTCATTATTATGGCTGGACAGTCTGCATTTATCTACCAGTTTAAAGTTCATAGGAACATATGTTCAAATAGACCTTAAAGTAATCGTAAATTGTGCTTTTTTTTGTGACCTGGATGTAAAGTCTACAAACCAAAACAATCCTAAAAAGTGAAAGTCTATTGTCATAACCAGGGCTGTGCCGTCATGAGACTGTAAGTACGTTAAAACAAAGAACTAAATGGACTCAACATGTGTGATGTACAGCAGATTTAAATATCTCTAGTTATTTCAGCCTAAAAGGGTTTTTAAAAACGACGATGAGCATTAAACTACCTGGACAAGTCGTATCTGAGATGACACTTTGAAGGTTTTTGATTCAGAAGAAGAGCACTGAGAGCGTCATGAGCCTGTCCCAGACATGTCAGTTTTCTAAATGTTTGATGTTCCTCGGGCCAGAAGCTGGGCACTTGTTTTGAGGGCACCTTGAAAAAGAGTCTGAGACGGAAAGACAAGGGCAGCGTAGAGAGACAGTTTTCTAAAACAACTTCTTATTCAACAGAAATGATTTGGTGCTTATCTTTTATTACTTCAATCTTAAAACTGTCAACTGTTACCGTCAAGGACAAAGAAACATCTTATTTAAAAAAAAGGTAACATTTTGGTCAAACTGTTTTTAGCTCAATTATACTTATTTATGCATAACTCATTGAGATCATGCATTTATTTTTTTTTATATAAATAGTACATTCTTGTATTTGTTTGTCCACAATAAGGTTTTATTTTACAATGTCATTGAAATATAGTAATACAGTGATTTATTTAAAAGATAATGTTCAAAACTAAAAATGCCAACTTTTTAAGGCACATATATTTAAACAAAACTAATTATAATCAACATAATTCATAATTGTTTTAAAGTGATTGATATGTTTACAAATGAACACTTGGGTTGCACTTTCTGCAGTTTGGTAAAATCAACTGCTATTAAATATTTAAGAAAAACCTACAAATATGGAGTCTGGGTTGATGACAGTCATTTAAGAGTAATGCTCAGACGTCAGACATGACTGTAAAGTGTGAAAAGGGTTCTAAAACACGCTGTACAGAGACGACAGCTGAAGGACGGCGGAAAGAGAGAACACTTAGGGTTTGACAGCTTACAAGTGATCGACTAAAAGGAGAGCAGTCAGGTCGTGATTGAAGGAAAAGGAGGAAGAGTCTGTTGAGACGAGACATACAGGAAGTAAAGGTTATTGATTTTAGAAGAGAGTTGAGAGAGTTATTTTCAGAAACTCGTAGTGTAATAAATACTCATAACAATTTTTTATTCTATTGTCCGTGAAATTTGATTGCTATTTGACATTTTGCAAACTACCGAATACACTACATTTAACTCTTTAGGCACCAGGGTTTATTTTTTACAAATACAGATTTTTGAGATCAAAATTTTGTAAGGCTGTGGTATGAAAACTAATAAGAGATAGAGTCCTACACTAAACTAGAAAAATGTCAGGTATGACCCAAAGTATATGACTGAAATAATTGTATGCATATATTTTGCATCTAATTTGCATACCATGGCGTTATATATATATATATTGGTGGTTATTTTATTTACAGTACATACAGAATAATGAAAATATTTTATTTGATTTTTTTTTTTCTGAAAATAAATTAATAACATTAATAATTTCAGAGATTTTTTTTTTCCCCTGCAGACGTATTGGAGCTGTGAATAGGACTATAAACCTGCTTCATCATGTAGAAAATCTTTAGCACTATCCCTGTCAACATCCACCAACCTATGAATTCAGAAGGGGCCTCACGTTCTTCTCATAAGTAAAAGTCAAACAGCCCCTTCTCTGTTTGTTACATCAGGGCATTAGCATCATGGATAAACCAAGTTAGTCACAATCGCCAAGTTATCTGCAACACTGCTAACTCATCCAACTTACTCAGAAATATCTCATGTCCTCTATAAGAGAGTCTAAGAGAAGACCCTAGTTCAGACTGGTTTTTGTATTTGAATGTAAACTGAGCCGTACTGCCCAAAAATGTTTGGTGATGAACAAAGAAAAGGAAAACGTGTCAAAGTTTTTGTTAATTCCTGAAGATTTGGAAAATTAAGGGCATCTTTGTAAAGAAAAAATTAAATTATTCATTGATTATAAAGTTTAGATCTGATTTGAACCAGACATTCTCCAAAAGGTTTGCTAAAAAGGAAATAGTCTTCACATTTGCGTCAGGTGACTGAGCTGTGCATTTTCAACTTAAGATCCTAAAAAAATCCATGTACGTGTGTAGCTTTTGATATGACTAAGATTTAGTACAACTATTAGAAAACATCAGGTGAGTCACAGTCGAGCTGCACTGCACCAACTGTGTGTGACAGCCCCCAGATTAGACAAACCCTCAAAGCAGCTAATGGTTTAGTGCCCGCTGGGGTCCGAGACGCTGAGTAAACTGAGGATTACAGCACAGTCATGCCCCGTCCCATCTGCATCACCGCTCACATCTGTTCACACACCATTCGGGCTAAAAACACAGCCGTTAGTCCCCTTTCTACAGACGAGGAACCCACAGGACATGAATACATTCAAATGTTGTATCTGGGTTAAGGTAAGGTTAAGGTTAGACCCTAGTTTACTTTTTATGAGACAAGACGTACATTTTCCTCTGCATTTATGCCACAAACAGAGTCTTTGATCCAGATGAGATATTCTAAAACAAATTAGGTTTCAGAAAATGTAAATTACAGTTTTGTAGACAGGCAAAGTAAAGCCTTTCCAACATAATTGAATTTGCTCACTTGTTGTTGCAGGTGTATGTCTATGGTATTCAAGATAAAAAACAAAACTGAGAACAGGTTTTAGGACTAATTAATTATTTTTTTTATTATAGCTTAAGGTTGTTGTCACTGTGAGAATATTTTAAACAACAATTCAACAAATAAAGTTATTGCACACAAGAATTTTCTTTGTGAATTTTAAATGTTACAAAGGGTTTAAATAACTTCTGGAAAACAAAGAGGCAGTGTTTATGGCATGTAGCAAGCAGCAGACATTGAACAAACAGATACAATAATACGCATGATATACACAAATAAAGACAAAAAGATACATTAATACGCATGATATACACAAATAAAGACAGAGATACATTAATACACATGATATACACAAATAAAGACAAAGAGATACATTAATACACATGATATACACAAATAAAGACAAAGAGATACATTAATACACATGATATACACAAATAAAGACAGAGATACATTAATACACATGATATACACAAATAAAGACAAAGAGATACATTAATACACATGATATACACAAATAAAGACAAAGAGATACATTAATACACATGATATACACAAATAAAGACAGAGATACATTAATACACATGATATACACAAATAAAGACAAAGAGATACATTAATACACATGATATACACAAATAAAGACAGAGATACATTAATACACATGATATACACAAATAAAGACAAAGAGATACATTAATACACATGATATACACAAATAAAGACAGAGATACATTAATACACATGATATACACAAATAAAGACAGAGATACATTAATACACATGATATACACAAATAAAGACAGAGATACATTAATACACATGATATACACAAATAAAGACAAAGAGATACATTAATACACATGATATACACAAATAAAGACAGAGATACATTAATACACATGATATACACAAATAAAGACAAAGAGATACATTAATACACATGATATACACAAATAAAGACAAAGAGATACATTAATACACATGATATACACAAATAAAGACAGAGATACATTAATACACATGATATACACAAATAAAGACAAAGAGATACATTAATACACATGATATACACAAATAAAGACAAAGAGATACATTAATACACATGATATACACAAATAAAGACAAAGAGATACATTAATACACATGATATACACAAATAAAGACAAAGAGATGCATTAATACACATGATATACACAAATAAAGACAGAGATACATTAATACACATGATATACACAAATACAGGGGCATGAAAATGTATCTGAACCCTTTGCCTGCTTTAACTAAAACCCCCCAAACATTTATAGCTTTTCATGTTTTTAATGAGGATAACATGCAAACAATGACAGAAGGGGCAGGAATAAGTAACTGAACCATCACATTTAATATCTGGTTGCCTCCCATTTGGCAGCAATAACTTCAACCAGACGTTTCCTGTAGTTGCAGATCAGTACATCGATCGTTTTTTTTTAGACAGCAGTGGCTTCCTCCGGTGAGTCCTCCCATGAACACCCTTCTGGGCCAGTGTTTTACAGATAGTCGATGTTTGCACAGAGATACTGGACTGTGCCCGTGATTTCTGTGAGTCTTTAGCAGACACTCTAGGGTTCTTTTTTAACTCCCTGAGTATTCTGCGATGGACTCTTGTTGTCATTTTTGGTGGACAGAGAGAGAAGCAACAGTGCCAAACTCTCTCCATTTGTAGACAATTTCTCTAACTGGGGATTGATGAACATTCAGACTTTTAGAGTGGTAAAAATTTGTATTAATTGCTCTCAAAGTCTCCTTAGGCAGAAGCTTCAGTTACTTATTCCTCTCCCTTCTGTCATTGTTTGCATGTTATCCTCATTAAAAATATAAAAACCTATTTTTATATTTTTAATGAGGATAACATAAAAACCTATAAATGTTTGGGTGGTGTGGGTGCACGTGGCAGAGTGGTTAGCACTCCTGCCTTACAGCAAGAAGGTCGTGAGTTCAAAACCCAGCCGACCCTAACATTCTCGGCCGACTCCGGTCTTTCTGTGAGGAGTCTGCATGTCCTCCACGTGTTACCGTGGGTTCTCTCCGGGTACTCCGGCTTCCTCCCACCGTCCAAAGACATGTATGTACAGGTTAATCGGCAACTCTAAAGTGTCCCTAGTGAATGAATGTGAGAGAGAATGGTTGTCTGTCAATGTTTGTCTCTATATGTTAGCCCTGCGACTAACTGGCCACTGTCCAGGGTGTACCCCGCCTCAGGCCCAAAGCTGCTGGGATAGGCTCCAGTCACCCGCGACCCCTAACGGGACAAAGTGGAAGAAAATGAATGAATGAATGAATGTTTGGGTGGTTTTCGTTAAAGCAGACACTGTGTTTTCATTTGTGTCATTTTGACAAAGATCAGATCACATTTTATGGAGAAATGTGAGAAATTCCAAAGGGTTCAGATACTTTTTCATGACACTATATCTTTCTAATATCTGTGATCTGTTTGGGCATCCATCTAAAATCATAGAAATAGTTAAATTCATAGGTTTACATTTTTAAGTTAATTAAAAGTAAAGTTTGCTTCACTGCAGAGGTTACAATAACTGCATTTCCTTCAGAAAGTTAATTTATGTTGCATAATTACATAAATAGGTTAGAGTAGATTTTATTTATAGCACGGTGTCAAAGTGGGAAGCTCTGACCCTTATTAAGTAGTAAGTAATCATTCTTCATAGGAATAGTACATTTTAGTCAGATTTAGACTTTAATAGAGTAACATTATTTGAAAATAACTTTTAATTGAGTGGAGTTTTGACTACTCTGTTCAACTCTGGTTAATAAGGGACTTTCAAACCAGTCACTCTGTTAGTGTGCTTATTATCTCATGCCAATAAATCAAATGCATATATCTTCTTCACTTACATAAACTAGGTCCTGGAGCGAGCCAAATGTGTGTACAAGGATGTTTTTCATAATTAACCATCATTTATTTGTCAGTCCTGCCTGTATAAACAGCCTCTCATGACTAAAAGCACCTTTTTTCCCTCCATATACGCTGCTGAATCAGATTTACGAGCACTGTGTTCTCCTCAAAGCGGGCGGGCCCTTCATCTCACAGAGCAGAGCGAGCGGCGCTACAGCTGCGGCTGATTGTTGAGCCTCGTAAAAACTCTGTAATCCAATGACCCTAAGCAGTCCCCATCAATCCAACATGCCACCTGCAGGCCGCCATGATGGCAATGTGTCCCCAGAGCCTCGCAGAGTGGGCCCAGCACTCCCCCAAGCCGGCAGCTATATGGCTCTCACTGGTAAAAACACAGCCATGGCGTTTAATTTTACAGGGGGAAAATCGATGGCTATGAAAAGCCTGCTTCAGAGTGAGGCCTTGGACAATCAGCAAGTATATTGTGAGATAGAAGTACATGTAAACAGAGCAACAAAAGAGTCTCTGCTGCAGTGGCAACTGTTAACACAAAAGGGCATGTAGGTTTGGTTAAAATATTATCAAAAATAGCCCAACTGGCAGTCCTAGTATTTATTTTAATCTATAGAAATCATTAGTCTGGTCTCTGTGGATTTGAGTTGGCTTTCCTGAGGCAGTACTAATACACACAGGCTAGATTGCCTCTGAGTGATAAAGAGGAATCTAGCAGAAGTCAACATTGTCAAACTAGGGGGAATGGATGGAGTATATGTATTCCTCTTTTATTGGATTTTTTGAAGGGCTGGATTGGACCAGAATGGACCAAAACACATTTTTCATTTTCATTCCCATGGTTAAACGCAAATAACATAAAATCACAGCCATTTAAAATCACAGTAATAAAGTGTTTAATGGGGATTAATTGTAAGGAATGTTGCTGCTCTACTTCTACAACAGTTATAACTATACTTGCTTCTTTATTGATGTCAAAACTAACTTTAAACTTCTTCTAATGAGTCATCTTAACCACCTAAACAGAAAATAAAATAAAATCATTTGTAGAAAGGCCAGCCTGTTTGACCTCCTTACTAATTAGTGACTCATTGGGCATAATGTGAGTGAGCTCGGCAACTTCGTTAAGTCAACAAAGGATGACCTGGTGCACCTTTAAGTTGCGTTCACACTTGCCGTGTTTGGAGCAGGACAAACGGCCTCATAAATTGGGGACAAAAACATCCCATAATGCTTAGTTTACACGAGGTTGGAAAAAACAGTATTGTTCAACTAAATAAAAACTGAAGTTGTAGTTGCACTAAGAAGCTAAAATGCTAAAGTAACATGCCTTATTAGTATTTGGGCTAACAGCAACATCTGGAGTGTTTCTTAAAAAAAACACATGTTTTTCCGTTTGGTCCGCAGTCTGTGAACGCTCAGCGGACAGGGGCTTTTAGCTGATTGAGCTGCATGGTCGGTCCATTGTCTGGTGACCGCACACTAAAAGGCAATAGAATAAATCTTTATTGTGGCTAGCCATTTTAAATCAATTGATTTTGCAGATGTTTCTGATTTAGATTTCTAATATGATTGGACGTCGTGCAGAGACAAAGGCATCCAATCATCGTGTTTACAGTAGTTGTACTAACGTCCTCAGATCAATGCCATATGGATTTCCTGATGTTAAAATGCTATGATAGCTCTTTTGAATCACAAGCACATGACATTACAGAAATGTGTCTATTTTCAGAGGCATTTATGACCATTGCATTCTCCATGAATAACATTAGCAGTGGCCACAGATGAAGATAAATAGTCAGGGCAGCGCTGGCCTTTAGGTAAGTGCTTGAATGAGTTTGTGATGGATTATAATTCACATTGGAAGGTATCACCCCAACTCACATTCACCACAGCTTTTTATCCTGCATGTACAACTACAAATAAGGCAGGTTTCTGCCACTGTGATGGGAATGTCAGAAAGGATGGAAAACCTTTAAAAAAAAAAAAAAAAAACAGATATTGCAACTCCAGTTTCTGACTTATTTCCTCAAGACAATGACTTAATTTTACAAAATGATTAGGCTTTGACAAGTATTTGGTCAATATATGTCAAATGTTGCTGTAGATTTTGAAATAACTAAATATTTTCACAGTTGTGGAAACCAACTTTAATAGACAATAATTCCAACTGGAAAAATTATGCTTTTAAAATACAGCCAAAAAATTGTCATTAGAAGACATTCACAATAGTGCATCTTTGTTGTATTTTCACAGTAGCTTCTACAGAACAGCAGCTAAAGTGAAGGTACATTTGTTTAACTGAGCATCCAGCAACATGGGTTTTAATCTGACAAGATATAAAGTGCATCAATAAGTCATGATGCTTTGTGTCGGTGTAGTCATTTTGTTCACCCAGACATGTTTTTACATATATGTGCATGTGTGTGCATGTATTACACAACAACCTCTGTCATTTTTAAAGCAGAGTTTGTACCCATAAGGCAATAAAATGGTGGTTACATCCGGTCTTTTTGGCTTTTACTGTATAGTAAAACAATAGTTTTTAGATAGCATAAACGTACGCATTAATCAAAAATTTACCCTCCCCAGAGTTGTCACGTGTAAAAACTTAGCTCTGGAGACCAGAGCCATCTTTTGTTCCAAGCTGTAAACATGATTTTTACACTTCATTGGATTTCTATTTATATTTCCGCTTTTGGAGCCTGCCCTCTGGTGGACGGAGGTATATCGCTGTATTTTGCTGTAAATCGCTCTAAGAGGTTCCATGAGATAAGCTTGGTTTGTACTTGACTTAACACTCACTGATATCACAATTTGACCTCAGAATCAAAAAGAAGCAGAAAGGATTTGGTTCCATCAGCAGACAGCTTTGCACTCCTGCCTCACAGCAAGAAGGTTCTTGGTTCAATTCCCATCCAGAGCAGAGGCTTTCTGTGTGGAGTTTGCATGTTCTCCCTGTGTCTGTGTAGGTTTCCTGCAGATGCTCTGATTTCACCTACCACTAAATCCATGTCATTTTTTACATTTAGCTGACACAAAGCGACTTACATTGAGCTTCCATTTATCAGTGTTACAGCTGACCACTGGAGGCAAGGTGTGTTAAGTGTCTTGCACAAGGACACAACGACACTATGAACTGTGGGGAGAGCGGGAATCGAACCACCAACCTTGTGGTTGAGGGACAACTGATTTACCACTGAGCCACTGCGTCCCCAGCATTTGGCTCAAGCCGTAAATCCGCTCAGTTGAGAAAATGCACTGCTATACCAAATATAATGCTGGACTAGTGACAGACTGTCATCGATGACTATAACTTAAAAAAGCAGCACATAACAGCACTTTACCAAACCCATCTATGACACACTGCACAAACAGATTGAAGACAGGTGAGTTTAAGACTGGGTGTTTAGATACTTCAGGACCTCAGCCTCCCTTTAGTGGGTCACACTGAATGAGAATACATTTAATCATTTAATTATGCATGAGTCTGTGCATGAATTATGTATTCATGGGATTCATATTGAGTCAGGCTGGGTACAGTGCGAGTGTTTGGAACAGCGTCCAGATGTTCAGCTACAGTATGATAATCACAGTGTGGGGATAACGCCGCACTCCGCATTATTTAAATGAAAATCTGCAGAAATCAAGCTGTCTGGTGAAGTTAAGTTGGAAAATGAGGCTGGAACAAACTGTCTTTTCCCCAGTGGAGAGTTGTCTAAAGTGAGAAATCGTTTAAAGGGATGAGTCTTTCCCCGTTGTGTGTGGGATAACATTTTTACATTTCATAATACCCATTAGCTGAGAGAAAATCAAATTCAGTTGAATTTTAGAGAAGATAATACACCAGAGAAACTTTTGGATTACCTGATTATGATGGTTGCTTTAAGAACACATTAAAATAAAATTATGAAAAAAAATACATTGAGACTGACGGATTGAGACAAGACGAGGGTCAGAGTGATAACAAAGAAGATTTATCAAAAAACTGTTTCATAATCTGTGTGGATAGACAGGAGCTGGAGGGGAGTTTTTCAGAAAGCACAAAATATCATGGTTACAAATAAAGCTGTTAATGAAATACCTAACCCTAACTGAACTTTATGAATGTCTTTGCATAATATATAGTTTATTCTTTCACAATCAGCCTTATGCAAAATAATAACATAATGTGTATTAGACTGTACGCTATCTTATTTGTGCCCAAAACCACTTCTGCCATATTATTTGTAGCAACACCACTTTTGTAGTCAATACCCACTTGATAACTTATGATGTTGCATTAACACTATTTTAACTAATAGATCGTACTAGGACCTACATATATTGGAGAACTTTATTAACAATCAAGACATATACAAATGTTAATGTTCAGCTAACAGACTTAAAGTAAACATGTTTTAGCCTTGTTGGAGCTTCTGAGAATAAATAACTTTCTGATGACAGTGGCTTCATGGGAGTTGCTCTCCCATGAAGCCACTGTCATCAGCAGTGGCTTCAACACAACCATCTTTATTCTTGAATTTTGAAATTACAACTCCACAGCTCAGTAACAACATCTTTATGCTTGAAGGGCCATCACTGGTGATTTTTGACACTTTTTGGATTAATTGCATGGCTCCACACTCTACTACACAGCTTCTGGGCATGTTCCCTGTTCACTTTCACTCATTCTCATTCAGCAATAGCCTGTGTGTGCTTCCTCTGTGGTGACCCTGAAACAGATTAGGAAAGCATGTTGTACAAATGTGAGTTTGGACTTTATTGTAATTAAGGTGACAAAATGTACAGTATGCAGTAGAGCAAAGCAGAAGCAGACAAACAAAAAGGAACATATGGAGCCGGTTTCAGTGGTGTATAATCTTATCAAAATAAAAATAGACACGTAAAGCTCCATAGAACCCAGTAAAAGGAGCTATTTTAGTTCAGTTATTTCCTGTCTTTGTTCCTACAATTGACCTAGACAGACAAACACTGCTGGAAATCCAATCCAAAAGAAAGAAAAACACAAGTAATTATATTATTTTACTTGAAATGAATTTTATTTGAGTGGTGCACACAACTGCAACTGCACGGCTTCCAGACACTGTGAGGATTAATTACACGGCTCCACACTCTACTCCACAGCCTTTGGACATGTTCTCTCACACTCATCCACATTCAACACCATCCCTCCTCACTGTACGTGCGTCCCTTGTGCTGACCCTGAACCAGGTTAGGAAGCGCTGGAGGGATGTTGTACGAGACCGTCCATGTGGGAATGAGCTTGTTTTGTTGAAGCGAGGGTCCTAAAGCTACTGTGTTGTGCTTTTGTGTGTGTGTGTCCCTGTACAGAGGTCTTTCTGCAGCGCCATGGTGGACGAACTGCGGGTTTCCCTCAAGTGCCAGCGCCGGCTAAAACACAAGCCCCAGCCGCAGGTCATGGTCAAGACAGAAGAGGTCATCAACATGCACACTTTCAACGACCGCAGACTGCCGGGCAAAGAGACCATGGCTTAAAGAGTCTCAGTCACTTTCCAGCATTTTCTTTTTTTGTGCTGGAAAAGGGTGGGGGACAAATAGACAACGGGAAAGTGGTCGGATTATTTTGACAATAGCGGACATGGTGCTTGGGGGAGGTCATTGTTGTTACTTTATAATTAGCTAGGGATTCAACACTATTTCCTGTGGAAATAACTTGAACCTGGGTGTAAATTTCAGCGAGTTACCTCATTACTCTGTGCCAGGACTTCAAACCCAGGAGTTGAAAAAGTGCTTGAAGAAATGCTCATGTAAAGTAAGAGAGATCTGGACCTACTGCGTTTAACCGCTGCTCTTAAAGTCTTTTTTCTGCACAGCTCTCAAGAGACGGGTCGGGCTGTATTCACCAGACATAATCGAGTTTTTAAAGGATAGTTTATTTTCAAAAATTGTGAATAGAACACACGGGGCTTTTAAATTAATTAAACCCAAAGCCCAAGACGGAGAAGAAGATGGCGAGCTCCCAAAATGTACAGCAACAGCAGCATTGCTTAGTTACATATATCGATCCACATCCAAAATGGATATACTATATATCATCCATCAGGCAATAAGTGAAGTCATTTATTTGTGTTTCAGAATACTAACACGCTAATGTAGAGGTTGAATTTAGAGATTCGTGGTTAAAGACAAGGTTTGGGGGAATATATCACATGGCTGTCGAGGTATAACCAGACAGTAATCACTTGAATGGCATCGTGTGGAGGGACGACAAACAACAAAATGGAGGACCATCGGGATGAAATTTCACAGCAATCACACAAACTATTTATTCAAAAATATTTATTCTTTTGTTAATTTATGGACTTATTTATATCGACAAACTGGATTTCCACAATTATTGCAGAAGATACACTTACACTGGATTCTCACGTTTTAGTTCAATCATTTTATATCTCTGTGGTTGGTTCTGTTTTGTTTTTTTTTCTTTTTTTGGCTTCACATTTTCTTGTGCAAATGCAATTTCTATGAAAAATGTGTTTTTTGTACAAAGAGGAATCAAGAATTTTGTAATAATTTTTATCAAACACATGACGACAAACATCCCCCATGGAGCAGACTCGCCCCTGAAAAAGGGAGCCGAAGCAGGGCATTGTGGGAAGGCAGCGGTGACAGCAGGCAAGCGGAGTAATAAGAAAAACAAACTATTTTTATCATGTAAAGGAAACGTATTTGAAGAAAGATATTTTTACTTCACATGAAAGAGTAATAGGCTGGTTAGAGCTCATATATATAAAGCGTATACTGTACAAACAGAGCGAGGACTGCTGGTGTCGCTGATCATCTACACCCCAAATGATCACGACAGACCGCTACAATCCAGTCCCGAGCAATTGTGTGTAAATGGTTTTAAAATGGATAATAAAAAGATGTATTTAAAGAAAAAAAAAGAAAAAAAAACACTTAACTAATTTTGAACTTGTTGTGAAAACAAAATGGAGTGCACACAGTTTACCCTTTGAAGTTGATGCACAAATTTAAAGAAAATAAAAAAAATGTATTCACAAACTTTTGTCTTGTCTCACTCTTTTTCATTTTGGTGCAGTGAGCAGACCTAGAAGAAGAACTGTCATTGAAAAAACTGACTTAAAGCTTGGGCAGCCATGATCGTTATTAGTGGTGGCTCTTGTGTTTGATTTCAAGGATTTTGTATCAGTGGACACAATATAAACTGTATCTGGACACAATTGGACAGATATACACAGGTAAAGACACAAAACATTGTATAAACTCCGGATTTTACCAAGTGGAAAGAAACTGAAGGGAAAGGTATTTCATACACATTTACTTTGCAAAGTGAACTGTAATAATATGAATACTCTTTATGTAATCCATAAGGTGTACAAATGACACCACCAGACCTGACACCACCAGACCTGACACCACCAGACCTGACACCACCAGACCTGACAACACCAGACCTGACAACACCAGACCTGACACCACCAGACCTGACACCACCAGACCTGACAACACCAGACCTGACACCACCAGTCCTGACACCACCAGACCTGACACCACCAGACCTGACACCACCAGACCTGACACCACCAGACCTGACACCACCAGACCTGACACCACCAGACCTGACACCACCAGACCTGACACCACCAGACCTGACAACACCAGACCTGACACCACCAGACCTGACAACACCAGACCTGACACCACCAGACCTGACACCACCAGACCTGACAACACCAGACCTGACAACACCAGACCTGACAACACCAGACCTGACACCACTAGACCTGACAACACCAGACCTGACACCACCAGACCTGACACCACCAGACCTGACACCACCAGACCTGACAACACCAGACCTGACACCACCAGACCTGACAACACCAGACCTGACACCACCAGACCTGACAACACCAGACCTGACACCACCAGACCTGACAACACCAGACCTGACACCACCAGACCTGACACCACCAGACCTGACAACACCAGACCTGACACCACCAGACCTGACAACACCAGACCTGACAACACCAGACCTGACAACACCAGACCTGACAACACCAGACCTGACAACACCAGACCTGACACCACCAGACCTGAAAACACCAGACCTGACAACACCAGGTGCAATAAATTCATTACAACACAAGAAGCTCTTTATTCACAAAAAAACAGTTCTTTATTCACAAAACATAAAGATATTGAAGTTAAATAAACATTTCAGTCTATGGTCATCATCAGTGCTCCAGAACATCTGAGGATTGTCTGCAGAAATCTCATTTGTCAGTGTTTCTCTAAACTCATTTAAAAGAAAATGAGATTTGTTTTCAACTTCTTTTAAATCACAGATTTCAGTCTCAGCTCTTTGTGGTGAGTTATTAAATTTTCCTGTTTCAAAGGAAGGATTCCGGTTCTTAATTGTGCCGGTAAAGATATTTGATTTCTGGTTAATTTTATTTATATATAATATTCTGTCAGAAATGTATCCTTCGTTTGGATATATGTCCTTGACTACATTTTTTTCATTATGTCATTTGATCATTTTTCTCCAAAGCCTGAGATTAGTTTAGTTCTAATCACATTAATGCTCTTAAATTATTATTGAAAATGTATGAGTTGTGCTTCAGAGAAAACAGCTGGAGACCTTCTTAGGGATTCTGTTATCAGACATATTGATGACATGATTCTAAAGTCTGACCATTACACATTTTCTTTATCACCCTGAATGGCCAGAGAAAACTCATGAACACCAAGAAAACAACGTATTGTACAATGGCAGAGAAGTAGATTATCTATATCCTGTCTCCATTAGTCTCTTTTCCATTTACACCAACAGTAAGTCAGAAATCTAATAAATCTAATAAAAGTTTTTTATACAAACATTAATTTATTAATCCTGAGAATGTAATGTTAGTAAGAAAAGGTAAGAGATGAGTCAATCACACAGGTGTAAGCATCATGTAGGACAATAAGGAACCCTGTTTGTAGAAAGAGTCAGTAGTTATGACACACGCAGAGTACAGTCAGTGAACATTTAGTTTAGTTTAAAATAATAACCCATAAACAGAATTCTTTCATTAAATATAAAACATTGATCTAAAGGATTTAGGCTGAAGTTGAGATGTTTTGCGCCCTTTGGACATTTAAATAAAAGTGCAATATCATAAAAAAACAGCAAAAAAAAAAAAAAAATTGGATAAGTTCCATTCATAAAACTGAATAAAACAGATAGTATTATTAATATTATTTATTAATTATTATTATTATACATTAGAGGTTGGTGTTGGATGCAAAAGGAACAATCAATAAAAATCTCTTTCTAAGGTCAAAATATATGATAATTTTTTGCAGTGCACTGGGCCAAAGTGGAGAGTAAGTCGCAGGAACGTGTCTGTCTAGGGATGTTCTCACCACATGTCTTCCTGGTGGTTGTCCATGTTGTACCCTGCCTTTTGACAAAAGCAGAAGAACTGCACTCAGTCCTTCCTTGTGACTTGTAAAAGTAAATTGGTAAAAAAACAAATCCATTTAAAATCCATTTTATAAACGCGAGCGTCATATTTAAACCACGTTGAGGTTTCAGGTCTGAATTTAAGGCTGTTAAGATTGTCCAGAGCCACCTGCTGCTGCCCAACTGGAGTAAAACACTTGGATAGCCCCATTTATTCTTTGCAAAGAACACTGCTAATGAATGGGCACAATGGGGTAAAATGAGTGGGTTTATTTAAATTCTGAACAGATTTAAATAACAACACGAGGCATGTGTGAAAGAATCCATTCACAAATAGGCCTAGCAGCATCTTAGGCTATAATAAAGTGGTCTGTATATTTCTAATGTGAAGTTAGTCTAGACAATGGCTATAAGAGTCTAAAGTGGGCCAAACTGGGACTAATGTGAGCAATCATCGCAGGGCCCCACACAGACTCCTTTTAGTTTACACAGTGTGTCGGCTAATTATTTTTGCTAAGCTATTGGCCTCAGATGGGACATTTGTTGGCTGTAAACACAATTAAATAATAAATCTAAAGCTCGGGTTGTTACCTGAGATAAATGGACACCAGAGGCCTGTCTGGGAACAAGAGTGATTACAAAAGCTTTTTTTTACTGAAAGTAAAAGAACTGTTATGTTTTAATGTCCTCTTGAGCAATTCATTTTTGTCCTCTGGAGTGGACATAAAGTCTGGACTCATTGGACCATTCTTTGCATTTTCTATTTCTATTTACAAAATGGCTGCTTTGATCAATTTCGTTCTCAACCCTCAAACAACAGCACAGTGACCTTTCCTGCTTTTAGCACCAGTCAGAAGCAAACCCACAGTTATCTCCGGCCTCTTAACTATTGTGTCAGTGCATTCTGCGTTTCACTCTGCGTTTCTTTTCTCTGTTTATCTACAGCACTGAAGAGGTAGGGGCGGGGGTTAATTTAAGCTTTAAGCCTGATTTTGCCGGCTCATAGAGTAAAACTGTTCAATCCCATGCTCCCAGCTGCATGTCCTATTGAATGAGCTAAACCACTAACAATACAAAACTGATTCTAACAGAAGCTGTCTTCTGCTGTTTCGTCTATATTCTGTTATAAATGAACACAGTTTCTCTTTGTTCTTCTTCTCTTCAAGTAAATGCTAAATGTTTTTACCAGCCAGCCTAACCCATATCTCCACTGTTTGCCTTGATTCTGGATGTCTGAGTTTGTGTCGGCTGTTGAAATTCTGACTCTGACTGACAGGAGCATCCTGTGCGGGATGTTGAACAATCCTGACAGCATTAGGGAGTTTTTCTTTAGTTTAACAAAGAATTTACAAGAGCGGTTGTTATCTCAGTTCGGGCAATTACCAACAAAAGTGTCTCTGACCTGTTTATGGAGGAGTTACATGCTTTACACACTTTATTGCCCCAAGGACGAGGACAACATATGGAGAGACTTGGTGTTCCAGTTGTAACACTGCTGAATGGAAGCTTAAAGTCGCTTTGGATAAAAGCTTCTGAAAAATGATTAAACTAAAGAAGGTAAGAGACTAACTGGAGAGTAATAATAATGGAGTAGGTTACTAAAAGTCAGTTTTATGTAAAGTATTTTAAATGAAGTGTAGATAGAACAATAGCATGTTTTTTGAACGTTATCGTGTTATGTCTGCGTTCCATTAAGTGTTTTGCACTCACAGAGTTGATTTACAAATTAAACGCTTGTAGAAGGGTCTTGGTAATAAATCCGACATGATGTTTTTCGCAGCTCATTCTTATTTCTGATGTTGCGTGTGAACCTGAAGACTCTTTAAAGTGCTCAAACCTTGTTGCATGTTTTAAACCGCACTGACCAAAGCCGCTCCCTCAGCAGCGGCGTTTCCTCTTGAAGGTCACACTTCCTCCGATGTCTGCCCTCTGTCAGAGCGCAGTCAAACCCGTTCACCATGAATCAGCAGAATGGCAGCCAATCATATTAGAGCTGCCATCCTCCTTGCCCTGACCCTGTGAGCGGCACCGATCCCAGAGATGCAGCCAAGGATTACATTAAACACATTTGTACCGAGTCTTTTGGCCTGAAGAGTAATGTGCCCTCATTGGTCTGAACTCTGCAGGGGTTTAGCAGTGACTGAAATGTGAGCAGCACCAGAGAAATGTGCTCTATCAATATGTGTCCAAGACGTTTACAGGTGAAGGTACTCACTGACCTGTGACAGAAGTAAACACGGTTACCTCAGAAAGTTTAATTTGTTTTTGGTTTTAATTCATTGCACTAGGAGAACGTTTTCTGATGTTCTCAACACTTTTTGCTTAACATGGCACGACCAATACTGTCATAGCATTAGTTGAGTCCTTAATACAATAACTCCTTTATTGAAAATGTTTTGTTCCATCATCCTTCAAGTCCGGACTCACCTACATAACATCCGAAAAGTCTGTTCGAGCTGTGTCTGTGCTAGAAGGATCCTACGGGACCCCTCACACAGTTTACACCATGTATTTACACTTTGTCATCAACGGTCGCTGAGACAATACCTCACTGCCCTTTGCACCTGCCACATGTTTGTATGTTTGTTCTTTGTTGTACTGTTTTATTGCCCCTCAGGGACAAATAAAGTGTTTTAAATTGAATAAGACAGTAAAGTGTGCTTAAATTGCGTTTTTTTTTTTATCATTATTTGAATTAACAGGAAATTGTTTTTGCAACATTGGGAACATCTTTCTTAATGGCACTGCTAGTTAAACGATATATATATATATATATATATATATATATATATATATATATTCTTTTATGTAAGTAAAAATGGTTCGTAATAACACTGCAAATTGCAAGGTTTTCAGTTTTATTCAATTGACTCAATAGCACTGGGGAATCTTTGTGGAAACTAGAAGCATACTTTGTCCTATATGCTTGTTTTTGTAAATTAAAAGGAATAGGACGACCTAAAATAACCTGTAGTCATGCGAGGGGAATGGTGCACCTGGTAAACAGTGTGAAAGCCAACACTGAGTGCAGCCTGGTGGACCTTTGATGAATACAACACATGTCTGGGTCAGACAAGCACAAGCCACAAACCCAGCTGCCCATAGTGTCTTTGATAATGAGCCACAATGGCTTCAGTAAAACAGGTTTGAGCCTGGGACTCAGCTGTAGCTTTTAGACAAAAAATGTGTGATATTTCCTGACCAATAAGAGGCCTGCCGCATGACACCACCCTTTGCTTTCACATCCCGGACCTCTTCATACACTATTTATGACCAGCTCAAATGTTCAAAGCTCGAGCCAAAAAAAACAACAACTCTGAGGATGCCAGCATGAGACGGCAGCCTCGACTGCTCCCCGTCTGAAGGTGGCCAAACAAAAGACAAAAGATAAGGGTCCTGATACTCGGCCCATGAAAAATAGATCAAATATGCTCTTTGTATGTGGCCCACTGGACAGCGGCCGGACAGTGGGGAACATACAAACATACACAAGTAAATATTAACGCTCTTGTGTGGATCGTTACAATGCAGCCTGTAGTTTTGTATTTGTTTGTGTTCAATGTTTAGGAGCCAGTGTCTTTGTTTGAACATTGACATTTCAACACAGTTTAATTACAACTTTAATCTCGGGGCCTCATGAGGAAAAAAAAACAAATCAGATAAAAAGGTAATTAGAAGTGGATCTTATGTGGCGGTAGGTTGTCATGACTTAAAGTTGTGTTTGAGACAGATGTCTTAAGTGTCTTAAAGTCAACTAAAAAGACACCTAAGACATCTGTCTCAGACACAACTTTAAGTCATGACTACCTACCGCAAGTAGCTAGGTATGTCTTTTGTGCTCAGTCTCAGAGCTCATAAAGCAAAAAACAAATTGAGCTTTAAGCCACATTGACACTAGAGCAGTACGGTACATATACTTACACAGGACATACACAACTTTACTTTAGCCCTTTAAGCCCGAGCCGGTTCTTGGTGTGTCTGCTTGAAAAGGACATGTCCACAGTAAATTGACTGTATCTCTGCAAATACAAGGTGTATATTCATAGATTCTGGTGTCAAAATGAAGGGGGCACTTGTGAGATTTTATTTATCTGCACCAAATATAATTCTTCCAATTTGAAACAAACCAAAACTATTAATTTCTTTTTTATGAAATGATCAGGCGGAGTCTCCATGATAAAGAATAGAGCAGAATTTGTATATTTTGGTACCAGCTGTTTTTGTTTGCTGCAGTTTGGTCTGTGTTTGAAGAAAAATGTAAATGTCTTATATTATAGAACTCAATCGAATTGTTTAGTTCAGCCTTTTAGTATATTTGCTGCCTTTTGTTTTTGTGAATCTCTTTGAGGATCATATTATTATTATTATTATTATTGTAAAAGAGGTAACCTATTTCCTAAAACAGAATAAAAAATAAGAGATTACGCTGAAGAAATTGAGTAAAATTTTTTATTTTTTTTTACATAAATTTTAATGCAAATCAAACTTGTCTGAACGGTTTAGGGAAAAAAGCTACAAGACACGTGTTGCATCTCCTGCACACATCACAGTTATAACAGAAATATTTTCATATATTTTATGGGTTGCCTGTAAGAAATCATGGCTTACTGAGCAAACCAGGACTTTCAAAAATAGTAATATTGTATTAGAATAAGACAAATTGAAGAAGAAATAAAATGAATATGGCACAATGCCCAACATGCATTTATGTCCTGGATTAATACAACCCTAGTACATGTTGATTTTTGCTCTAAGGGAAGTAAAAGATGAAATGCCTGAAATTGCATCCACTAACAGCCATATCAGGCATTTCTACACAGAAAAACAAACAAAATGTCATAACCAAAGGTAGAGTTTGAGGAATAGGCTGGTGTTTGGAAGTAGGAGGAATCTGGGCAGAGGCAGAAAGTCGGAACATAAACCTCTCTCGACTGTTGTGTTAAATCGTAGGTACAACTCACAAAGTCTCGCCAAGGCTCTTATGTAACAAAAACAATGGCAGCCCTTTAGACTGAGCCAGGATCAGGGGATGAAAACACAGCCAAATCCTCAAAGAAACACAGAGAGAAGTGGGTGGGATCTGGCTAAAATGAAAATCACACCCCGCCGAATGTGTCAAAAGAAGATCTGAAGCAGTATTATGTGACAATATATTTCCTGTTTGTACTGTGCATGTAAGAATATCCATGGGGTTAAGTGCTACTGGATATAATTGGCCCGGTAAACATGAATCTCAAGGACCAAATGTCAAAAAGTCAGAGCCGTTTATCCTCCTCTGAGCCCTGCCACTGAAGCTTTACACTCATAATCCCAAATTACACAGAGGAAGGACCACCCAGACCCAAAGAGCGTGACCAGATTAGACCTGGACAGACACACAGTGGACTAATGGACTGTGACCAGATTATAGCAGCTGGGATCCACCTCCAGGGTTTCCCTCTGGGGGACAATTGGAGCAATGTGGCACCTTTACATTTTTAAAGACAAAAGGGACGATCTACTATGATCTTAAAGTTTTCCTTGGATACTAAACTGTAAGTGCATGGACGGAGAAATGTGTTCTACACACATGTATTCTACAGCGGTCAGGTTATTCTCTGTTCTTTATGCTCCGTAAAGCTGCAGCAGAATGAGTGAGAGACTGTGACGTCCCCGAGTTTGTCGTGCGGGGGCCAAGGCTGACCGGAGGAAGCTGATCCGGATCACCTGGGCCCGGTCATACCTGTCCTTTATAATGCATCCGCCCTGCTTTTTCTCACTCGGCCTGTCAACTTGTGGCTTGTTTGTGAGCTACTGGCACCCAACTCTTTCTTTTAGTTTTCCCACTTTCAACATTCACATTCACACGCACTCATCCAGACCACTACATTTCTGACGCTCATATTTTGATATTCTGTAGTTCATTTTATAAAAAAGCCTTAAACTTGTTCCGTGTCTCATTTTTCCCTTAGAGCCAGGTGGTAACATAGACCCACACTTAAACACAACTAAGTTACTCAGCTAACGATTTACTGTTTGTATTAAAAGCACTAGACATTAAGTCGCAGTAACGCCGCGGTTATGGCGCACAAGTGTCTCACAGCTAGAAGGTGGTGGGTTCTCTCTGGCTCCGGCTCGCTCTTGCCATTCAAAGACAGGCATGTATATTTGAATTGGTGATCCTAAATTGCCCCTAGTGGATAAAGTCAGAGTGAAGGGTTGTCTGTCAGTGTCAGCCCCGCGACCAACTGGCCATTGTCCAGGTTAACCCCGTCTCGGGCCCAAAGCTGCTGCTGGGATATCCAGTCACCCACAACCGCAAACGGAATTACTATACACAACAAGCTTAGGTTTGTTTAATCATAAACATCCAAACTCTTTTTAGAGAAGTTTTTTGGGGACTAATTAAGTTTTAACTCTTAATTAAATGTGGTCCCATAACTGCTCTAAACATATTTCTCATCATTCTTCTGCTCTTTCCTTTCTCCTGTCTGTCTCCTCTGTAGAAAAAATAAGAAAAATAAAACCTAACCATTGCCTATATTTCTGAAATCTTCAAATAGAGTTTTTACTTGAAGCTGTAAACTCCTGTCTCTCTGTTGTGCACTGTTGAGCCGTGATACAGTGCGTCCCGTTGGGTGGCAGGTGTTGTGCTACAGGGACGACAAACACCAGCCTTGCTTTGTTTGTTCTATTAGCTGACAGCGGCGTTACAAGCAAAGCTACAAAAAAAAAAAAAAAAGAAAAGACAAATCCATGTGTAAATCACTTCTTCATAATCTGTTAGTGCAGCAACGAGCTCAGTGTGCCGTCGGCTGCGGGTTGAATGAAAACACGCCAAAGCCATCAAGGCGCTTCATCTGTAATCCTTCCCCGAGAAACAGAGCAAAATAAAACTGTAAAAAAGTCTTTGTTCATCTCAAATCAATATAAGGCCATGGAGTTGCATGTAATACAGCAGCGTTCTGTTTCTGTTAGAGTTACTCTGGACAATGAGGAAAACTTTTATTATGGCCAGGACTGGAAAACTTGCCAAGGATAAAACTATTTGAGATTTACTGTGAGTCAAATGTATTTTTAGGATCCTTAATTTCAAGTAAAATCTCAAATATCTTCACAGTGGCCAAATTGTTTAAAGAGCCCAACAGATTATTATGTGAAAGAAAATAAATACAGAAAAAGCTTTGTAAAGCTCAAACACAATCAGACACATTTATGTTGAAAGAAGAAATCTTTTTAATGGCACACAGAGATTTCAAAATTCCCGAAAAGTAAGCTCACTCTTTATGAAGAACAAATCATTTCCATAAGTTACTTCTTGCATGTACATCCTTAACTGCAGTGCACAGATAGAGGGGGATACTTAAGTCACAAGCATAGCTTCTTTTATTTGTTTATTTTCTTCACCTGCTCCAGGGGCTGGAACTGCTCTGGACGTGAGGCGGGTCAAACACTTAAACTGACAAGCACCTCAGTGTGGTGTGTACAGTCATTCATCTTTAACACAACAACCTTTTTCTTTTTTTTTTACTTCTTATAACAAATTTTAAATAATGTACAAAAAAAATATTTGCATAATATAGCATTTGCACAATGTTCATCCAAAGGATTTGGTTAATCCTAGAGTAAATATGAGAGTGAGGAGCATTAATACCCACTAAAAGTCAACTCAATGACAACTTTGTCACTTCCTCTTTAGATTATGGTTATTGAAGATAATATTTACATGATATATATACAAAAGCATGCACTATTTGCCTAATATGTAACATTTTTCATTAGGCCTGGAACTGTAGTAAGAAGCGCAGCAATATTTTACTAAATTGTACTTTACCACTTCTGGAAAAAACAACACTTTATAAGTTTAGGACCAGGGTGCAATAGTGCCTCTTTGGAAAAAACAACAACTCCATAATACTGGGAACAGAGATCAACAGCTCTAGAAAAAAAAAACAGTGCAAAACTCTTTAACCTAACAATTTTTAGTGATGCACTTAAAACTCGGCCTCAGCACCGGCTCACAAGATCATCGCCGCTTGTAGCTATAATCTATTTCTCTTTGCATTTTGACCTACCAGAGAGCCAAAGTCAAAAGTATCTTATATTACGTCTCATTTGATCAATGACCAATAAAGCACAGTCTTGGTAACATTCAGCGTTATTAGCAGCTAAAAAGGTTTGTCCTTCAAAGACTTGATACAATTTTCTCAAATCCTTGTGCAACAACCTCGACATAAAGTGTGCTCAAGTAAAACATGGATTATCGAAAACTTAAATTTTTTAATGGCTAACTTTAATGGAAGTCATGGAGCCAAACCTGACGTCCACATGAGCTTCCACACCTAACAACAGAGAACTCCTCTTGTGTTGTCAGTGTTGGTAAACCCTGACTAAAGGCACTTACTTGTAAAGCAAATGCATAGTGATGGCTGCATTGTGTATCCAACAGTCTCTCCTTCACCTGAAGCCTTAGTCCTGGCAAAGCCCTGTGCGGTGCAGAGGTGAGGGGGGGGTACAAGGCCTCAGGGGGAGCCGGGGAGAGGTTTTCTGATTTGCAGGTGGAGAGAAAACAAGGCAGAATTACCTGATGTAGGAGTGAGCACCGTGAGAGGGGGAAAGGCCACCTCCTCGAGCTGCGCTTCTCCGCCTCTATGAATAATACATCCAGAATTCATAATACATGATCAAAGTTATGAGAGTTATCCTCCCTGTCACTGCTCCTTACTTTTATTTATCTGTTCGGCTGAGGGTGCACTGAGCGTCTGCTGTGCTTTGGTTTGTATGGTTTACTGACTCAAATAAAAAGTCGAGGCCCATAAGGAATAGATGGACAAATACTGTTGTGGGAATTCAGTGAAATGTTGAACAGTAATGTCACACATATGCAGCCAGTGTTTTTGAATTCTGTCATCATGTAAGCCTGGGTGTATTATAAATGTTGGTTGCTATTATCAGCAACAAGACACTGGTTTTTATTACCTTTCCAACAGTGTTATGCTTTTGGCCTTGTTGACTTTGACTTAAACCTATTACTAAGTTCTTCCATCTTCTACTTCTCCTTTAATTAAGGGGAAGTCTTTTAAAAGGAAAGTGTAGGCATTCATTCAGTTTATTTGTGGTTAAAGTTTGTAATTTAGTTTTAACGTTAGCATATGTCCTGTCTCTGTGATTGGTAGTTTAGTCCCGACTTGTTTTGTTTCTTATAAAACACACTCACAGCTTCCAAAGGTCTCAAACAGTCTCCATTTCTGTTTCTGTTTATTCTGTGTCCATTTCTACCTGAATGAACATAACAGATCAGAGTCTTGGATCATAGAGTGTCTTGGAGATAAGAGTGGTTTAGCTAAATAATGTAATGTAATCTTCTACAATGGCTACAGAGGTTTGTCTGGGTCAAGACACAACACGTGGTTGGTACCAAAGGAACAAGCAGCTTTAAGAAAGATCTATTGCTAACATTGTGGCGCTAGGTCCAGGCCTTAACATATCAGAATTAGTCTGGGTCACAAAACGGGACCTAAAAAAGGATATCGTTTTATTACTTAAATCACTTCTGTTTTTTCTGCTAACACTTTGTAAAAATAAGCGGCTAAGACATTCATCAATTTAACACAAAAAGCTAATAATTTCTCATTAGAATATTCCAATAAAAAATGTGTTTTGTCTAATACCCTCTGTGTCTCACTACTTACTTATTTCATTTACAAACTACAAGATTTGACACAACACACATTTAATTTAAGTATTGTAAGTTTCTTTTAATTCTTAATCATTTGTTTTACTCACTCAGATAATAAACCAGTGTTGAAAAAACCCTTTCATTTGTTCTCCGTTGATGTATTTGGTTCCACTGCACTCATTAGCTCTGTTCCTGCTACTTGTCAGATTAGTGATGGAGAGGCTCATCTTACTGTTAATAAGAACTGTAATTTGGGCCCACAACAACCATTTGGACTAATTTGCCATTCACTGTAGTGGCACTTCCCCGCGATTCATCTTCCAGAATGATAATACTGTCTGGGACTCAAGGCCCTGAAAAGACGATGGATCGCTTTGTCAACCATCAAACCCTGAAAACAATCTGAAGGAGAGCTGTGATGGATGTCTGCGACTGTTCGGAGAGTGGCATGTTGAAGATTAGCTAATGAAAACATTGTTAGTATTCTCCAGCATTTCAAGAGATGGTCCGTTTATTTGAAAAGAGAGTCTGTAATAAAGATGGTGGCGGTCAGGTCTAATGAAAGATGAAGAAAACAACCCAAAGACCAAAGGTTGAAGGTTTTCCAAAATAACAGTAGTGACAAGAAGTTTGTTTCAAATATTGTGGTCAATAGTAATAATATAAAATCTATATATATATATAGAACAGGCGCAGAGCCGAGGCCTAGTGCTGAAGCGTTTGTGTTAATCTTACTCTTGTGTTTGAGAATCTGTTTTTTGAAAGCTATATAGATCCCAGTTGGACATTATTTCCTGTTCCTACAGCTGCCCACAGTGGACTGTCGCATTACAATCAGACTTCAGAAGAAAACTTTCACATGCTTTTGATCAGAAGTGTAGCAGACTTTAGAAAAAGTAAGGAGCCACATTTAAGTATTTTGATGGATATGCTGTGTTCTGTTTTCATGGATTCCAATCAGCCCAAACTATAATTTTATTTCTTTAGTTTTGTGTCATGTCAAGGTGAATGAGTATTAATTTTCTTCCAGGCTTAAATTGTGTACAAACTATGCACTGCGACCAGCAAAAATAAACACGTGAACCCTTCCAGAAAGATGTTCACGGTACATTAAGTGTGATTCTTCTTCTTTTTGACCTTGTCTTGCTAACATACATCATTTAATCTAAAATTATTTTTTGACTGTTAACGGTTATGTTTAGGAGAGAACAAATGATGATGTCAAGTATGACCATATCATCATTTTATCCATAATTTCCAACTCCAAGCTGTATAAACTTGAATCCTTATTGGATTTAATGCATATCAGGTGATGTGTATATGTGTAACGAGGGAGGGTGTGGCCTAAGGAGGACCTTATATCAAGGTGTGCATAATTATTAGGTAGATTCTTCTCCTCAGAAAAAATGGGCAAAAAAAGAGATTTAACTGACTGAAAAATCAAAAATTGTAAAAAGTCTTTCACAGATATGCAGCACTCTTGAAATATCTAAGATATTTGGGCATGATCACAGAACCATCAAACGTTTTGTAGTTAATAGTCAACAGGGTCGCAAAAAACGTGTCGAGAAGAAAAGACGCAAATGAACTGCCAAAGATTTGAGAAGAATCAAACGTGAAGCTACCAGGAACCCATTATCCACCAGTGCTGCAACCTCCCTGGAGTGTCAAGAAATACGAGGTGTTCAGTTCAGAGACATGGCCAAGGTAAGAAAGACTGAAACCCGACCACCTCTGAACAAGACATATACGTTTAAATGTCAAGAATGGGCCAAGAAATATCTTAAGACAGATGTTTCAAAGGTTGTGTGGACTGATGAGATGAGAGTTACTCTTGACGGACCAGATGAAAAATGTTGTAGGCATTTTATTGCATTCTGTGTCATTTTGTCTTTGTACATTCAAGAGAAATGCAAAATAGGAAAGGAAATTCTCAGGGACTGGGTTGAAAAGATGGTGAAAAAAGAGACTTGATTGGATCTCAGTGAAGTTAATGCCCACCCAACCAGCAGCTGTCCTCAAAGCCCCACAATTAACAGCAGCTGTAGCTCCAGCCCTCATATTGATATTCACTAACGATGCCATAAATACAGTTATTACACTGACACATCCACCTTTCTGCACAGCATTTACACTCTCCTCAAAGACAATGTTTACTGGCATCTCGGAGCCGGTCTAATGCCGACAGCCCGGGAGGTGAGCCCAACCTTGAGGATGGAAAACAGACTGATTTGTTTGTCTCATGCATGCTAAATTATATTCACACAATTATAGAGCATTTGTATTTATGGGTCACGAGTCAGGTGCCAAGCTTTCAAAGCTATTAATTTCTGCATGAACAATAACTTCTCATGGGAGCTGTAATGCAATTTATTTACAGCTGAGATTTACTGAAAGACAAGCTTAGTCCTCAGAAAAATATTTACTCAGACTAACATTTTTATCAAATTACTATTGTATCTGTGTACACTGTTCTCTATCTCTATTTCTAACTACACTGTTATATTTAAAATACTATGACTGTAGATAATAAATTGTATTACCGAAACAAAAAAAAAAGAAGAGAGAAACTATGACTAACAGGCCATTGTTTACAGTAAACAGCTGGGATAGGCTCCAGCCCCCTGCGACCCCTCACAGGATAAAGAAAAAGAAGATGAATGAAAATTTAAAAATATTGCAGAATGTCCAGTAGTTTATTGTAAATATTTTACAATTCATTTAAGTCCAGGCTCAGTTAAGGCAGGGTCTGCTGGTCTGACTAATATCATAAATCAGATGACCTGGACATACCAGAATTAAAGGTCCTGCTTGGCAAAATGTCAACATTATTATTTTTAGATGTTGTGATACTAAGTGTAAAACATCACGCAGCCTTTGTAACTAGTATAACATGTACTAAAAACTAAGACAAAATTGCATCTTTAACCACTTACATTTACCACATCAATTTATTGCTCTTATTTTGATAAACTCTTACTATTCCTGTCAAAGTTCTGCATCCATCTACATTGTATATACTTTTATAACTTTTATTTTTATTGTTTATTGCATTGTGCATTTGAGACATGCTGATTATGTCAGCTCAAGTGTTGCATGAGTCCTTTAACATTCAATTATTCCATATTCATCAGATTTTGATGCTGACAAAATGATGATAGAGCCTGCTTTTGGATCTTTAATGTTTACTTTTCAGTCAAATACAAAACTGAAACAGAAATATTTCAAGTGAAATGTTTTATGTAAAGCGTATCCAAGCAGGTTTACACAAAAATTCATTATTGTAGATAAATTTAATAACATTGTTTTGATTTCGAAAGAGACAGAGTGACAAGGAAACGGACTTTATCTCTTCTACCGAGTGGTTTTGAACACAACACAAGAGTAACAGATAAACAGCCGTCCATAAAGACGAGTAACACACCAGACAACAACAAGAGCTGTCAGCGTCTGCACATGTTCCTGAGGAAGTGTCAGTCGTGCAGACGGAGAGTATGTCTACCTCAGCGGCTGAGGACGACTGAGTGTAGTCAGGATCCTGTTTTATTTAACAGCAGCAAGTGATTTTAATAAAAGATTCACCAAGTCCTCTTCAGCTTTCACCAGCTTTTTCATGAACAGAGCCATACTTCTGTCCACAGCAGGAGCTACAGCATTTTAGAGCCTGATGAGACAGGACTGGGCTCAGGTAAAGCATGGGTTTGGTCGAGAAGAAAGGCACCATTAATGTAAATACAGTAGAAAAAAGGGTTTAGTGGTAAACACACTTATAAACACTGGACATGGTTTTAAAATCTCTATTTGACTGATGTTTATTGTAATAGACAGGAAATTCCCTCAAGGTTCTGCCATAAGACCAAAGACATTTTGATTTTACATGGTTCTTTTCAAACCTTTTAAATAGTTAAATTCCTAATTTAATAGTTATTTAGAAGTGATAATGAATTAGCCATTTTTGCTAAATTATAGAATGCATCATAATTAATATTTAGTAATAATATTTCCAAAGACGGCAACAATCACTCTTTACTTTACTCTACATTCTTCTATTTCTATTTTTAAAGCCGTTTTTCTTGCTTGGGTGCTGCATGTCCACAGGTATTTAACATAAAGTCAGTTTTCTAAAGGAAATACAGAACCATAGAGGAAACAATTATCCTTTAATCTTTTGACATTATAAAAAAGACTGTACGGCTGGTCACAATCAAAGCAGAGAAAGCCCTAATGCCCTGAATTTATTCATTCTTTGACTTATATCTTGTGCCAGAGAAAAGCAGTTCTAATATTCAGCCAGTCCTTCTACTATCAGCCCTCTGCTCCTGTGCTTTGGCAGGTATCCACTGTTATCATTTCTGAGGAGGAAATTATAGCTCTATCATCTGGCCCAGAAGCAGTGTCAGCCCACCCCAGCCTCGACCCCCTCCATCCCGACCCTTGCTCCCAACCAGCCTCTTTTTCATCTTTATTATACAGCTTTAGGGCCGCGCACACTCCCAGCATATTAAAACCGGTCCACCATTGTACCTAAGTGAAAAGGAGGTTAGCTGAGACCACCAAAGCTCAATAAAAGACTTCTTCTTTCTAGAACTGGTCTAGACCAACTCAGGTCAAAAGCAGGCGTATGTTATGATCGCACCTGGTATTATAAAGTTAAAAATTGTATTATCTGTCCAAGAGCATGAGCACCTGTGATTTGTGGAGGTTCTCCATCATTCCACAGGGGTCTATCTTGGGACCCCTATTATTCAAACTTTACAATGTTCCCTTTAGGCCAGTTAATCTGCAGCTGTGACATATCCTACCATTATTATGCAAATTAACTCTTTAAATTTCACTCACAGCAGGTGAAAATTGACCAATCTGTTCACTGTGTCACTGCATCAAACAGAACATAACGACAAGACTAAAAATCTAAAAATCAGGTTAGAAATCTTGGAGTCATCATGAACTCAGACTTGAATTTCCAGAGTCACATTAAGTCAATTACATCATCTGCATTTTATTACTTTAAAAACATTTTCAAAGTCAAAGGGATAATGTCTAAACTAGAGACTTAGAGAGACTTGCTTTTATCTCCAACAGGTTAGAATATTGTAACGGCCTACTCACTGGTCTCTCAATAGTACAACCACGTCAGTCTAGTTTTAAAACCTATTGCACTGGCATAGACTTTAAAACAGCACTGCTGGTTTACAGGACTCTTACTGGTTCGGCAACAGAATGCTTCATGCAGTAAATCTCTGGAACAGCCTCATCTTTAACAATGTTCAAGGGAAAGAAAAGCCTTTTTGGGCGGAGTGTTTTTTATAAATTGTCCAAAAATACAGTTCTTGGTTCAGCCCTAGATCAATCCTGGCATAAGCATTAGTAAGTCCTTGCTTGGTCCTGGTTTTAGCATTAGCTTGGTCCTGATAGTTCTGATTTATTTGAAATTCAGTCATAGTCCCCACTCAGTCTTGGAAAATAGAAAGAAAATATATTGGCCAGGATGTCATAAAGCCAGATTTAGGCAGCAGAACTGAACTGGGGCAATACAAAGTTTGTCAGAGGGAGGTAATAGTCTGGTTCTGGATAAGGGACTATAAAGGTTGTTTAGAAGCTATGCACTGAAGATAGCTTTGCTCCATGACAGAGCTGCATATATTTCAAAACTGTTTGTATTGTGTGTGGGAGATAGACTTAGACAAACCCTAACAAATCGGGCCAGCCTCATATTATCTCATTCATTTTAACTTTTGTTTTTTGTTTCATATTATGACTGTTTATCGGTTCAGTGACAGAGCAGTTGCCTTTGAGCCCTGATCTCCCCCATGAGCGGCAGGAGAAGAAAAAAAAAATATATACTATATCATGTCCATATTTGTTCCTGTGTGGCTTAACCGGCCTCTTCTTGGCATAATGCACTCAATAGCACACACACAGTAGCATCTTTACTGACTTTTGACCCGGGTCAAACCACAGGCAACAGTTTTTGATCCAAAAAAGAACATATATCATTACTATTAATGCTTTGGCAGTGCAATGTGTTTTTCTAAAGGTGTTTCTCTTTTGTTACGGGTAGACAAGTACCATAGATTAAGTCCCCAAATATCAAAATATTAATGCAGTGCTTTAGTCAATTAGTAAAAGATCATAAAAATAGAAGACTAAAAAAAATAAGCAAAAAAAAAAAAAAAACTCCATTAAAAGCCATGTTGAAGATGCAAATATTCATATTCACAACCTCTTTATTAGTTTGTTGGGAATTGAACACCAGTACAAATGCACACCTCACTTTGACCTTTTTCACCTGGTAGGCCTAGCTCTGGATGTATAACTAGATCTGGACGGACAATATAGGTTGTAACTTGCCCCGCCCTGGAACCCAATGTTCAGAATCAATTACATGGAACATGATGGTGAGTAAATAAGCATTTTTTTATGCTGCATAATATGGACCTTAGCCCTGAGACCATAAAGGATTTTTGGCATTTGTGCAAATGAGCTGTGTTTGATTATTAGGAGTATGGAAAAGTTCCAAATTCACAGCCAATCCAAATAACAAAAACATTATATTGAGAGAAGTGTGCACGTGGTTAGCACGTCTGCCTCACAGCAAAGAGATCCAAGGTTCAATTGAAGTCAGTGTTATCTTGCTTAAATTGGCAAAAAAACATATATTCCTCACATTTCTGCATAACACAGTTTATTTATTTAGATCGCTGTTTGGTTAGTGCGCGGTACTTATCTCAGTACTTTGCAAAGCAATGCTGAGGTTGTGAGTTCAAGCCTCACCTGGAGCAGCCATTACGACCTTGTGGTCCTTGTTAGTACGTTGGTGAGCACACCAGCCTATAAAGTGAGGGAGCCAAAACTCCAGCCATAAGGGGTCACAAGCCAGTCTACCCTTTACAACCTATACCAGGATAATATCCAATCTGTCCGTTTCTTTTATGGAGAAATTGCAAGGGCAAATTTGAAGCACTTTCTCTGAAATTGTATTAATTTTAAAATGGCAATAAAACTGATAAAAGGGTTTTCTGGGGGATTTATTTGGGGTTGATGATTATGAAAACGCTTTACCCACTCTGTGCCTGTGCTCACAGCTCACACAGTCTGGCAGTTTGGGCTTTGCAAATGTAATAAACCTCAAAAGACTGTTCTTGTAGTTTTTATGCTTTTATTATATTTTTAATAAACAGAGTTATCAGGTGAATGGAAATTACTAGTAAAAACGCACGGCCTGGTTATCACACCTGAGGAGAGGAGGCTGATAAAGAAATCTCCAACAGCAAGAGGTTTCACTAGAGCCCAAAGTCTTACCTCCAGCCAGCACTAAATAAGCCACCAAATGGAATCAGAACCAACGTCCACTGCAGGCAGAGCTCTGACAGGAGTTTGGGGACAAAAATAAGAGTTGGCTGAGGGGCTATAGTTAGTGGGAAACCCAGAGACACTACGATTTAAGCCTGGTACTGGACAGCAGTGGGCAGTGGACATTTTGGGAGTTGGTGCCAAATTTTTTTAGGCAACCCTCTGATGATCTGTGAGAAGGGACCGGAACTGGACCCTGGTGCCTGATAAACAGTGGGCCTCAGTTAAGGCAGCCCCAGATTCCTTTGTTGGTTTATATCATACAAAGTGCTCTTAACAAGACCCTACTTATGTTGTTAAGAGCCTAACACTTTGTCTTTAATTTATTTATTCTCATTTTTAATTTAAACTTTTGTTCCATAGGCCTTTTGAGCCCGTCACAAGTTACACTTTTGCTGTGTAATTGGACATCTTGTATTTTTTTTTAAATATCTGATCAGTATATATTATAATTATAATTCTGAGCTTCATTGCTTCTGTTGATTTTATCAAATGGACAATTTGATCTAAAGATACTCATGCTGACACTCCAGCAGAGGATTTCTACAGGGTATTGGGATGTTGGCAGTTATCACAGGCAAATGGCAGTGAGTCTGTGGGACTGCAGATCTTGGATGGGGATCACTGCTGAGTCCCAGAGGTTGGCGCTTGGTTTGAGATAATAAGCCATGTTTAAGACTTAATTGGCTAAGATCTACAGAGTGAATGACTGCCCTGATTTGTGCATACACCATACTCTGCCAGTGTTTAGCTGCTGGCCCGCCATCTCCTGTGTGATTCCAGATGATGGATGCCCCACAACAGCTGCTCACCTCTATCACACTAATGGAGCAGCTCCAGCCCTAACAGCCCTTTAGCTGACGGGTGCACATTACAACATGCAAGGTGCTTCTCTGCTTTTCATTATTCGATGATAATGCATGTGTTCTTAGGCAGACAGACACACCACAGTAGACAAACACATAGCTGCCACTTTGCCGTCATCAACCTAGCATTTGCCCTGTCCTTGGGGAATATGACCAGCCCTGGAGAACATCAGTAATGGAGTCAGAGTCAGATGCACTGTAGGAAACGCCGCAGCGGGATCTCTAATATGTAAATACATCAACCGGCACCATCCTGTTAAGAACCTTCACATGAGCCATCAGTCAGAGTGACAGCACCTGTCCTGAAATGATAACAGACGTGCTTTTCTTAAAACCTTTGTATATGTTATGGTCTTCAGATTTTAGGCTTAGAAATATACAGTATATAGATGACGGCTTAAAAACACTTTGCTTCCTGTTTGCTCACTCAGCAGAGCTCAGTGGTCAGTAGGGCAACCTTTCTTTTGCTTTAACTGGTTCCAAACCTTACATGGGTTTTCTCTACCCATGGGGTTACATTAGTCAAAAGGGTGTTTAGCAGTGAGTTTCATGATTTAAGTATTTTATTGTCAACATTTTGTCTTTCTGCAGGTGTCTATCCCAGAGTCTGGGATCTTACTTATATGCATGAATAAACTAGGACATTACACTTTTTATCAGCAAGAAATTATACACTTGAACATTCATTGTAAATGGCATATTGAGCAGTTTTTGTGCAAGTTTATTTCAGCAAAATCCTCTCGAGACCTTGAAAAGTCCTGGTTTGTGAGATATTTCACTAAAGTGGCGGGCTGACAGATGGACAGCATGATAAATAATGTATCTGAAGAAGAGGCATGAGACTCTTCAAACGTAATCTCTTCAATCTTTATATCTTGATTCCTTAGCTCTCAGGTAAGCACTGGAGTGATGCAAGAGTTGGTATGATCTACACTCATTTTTTTATAACCGGTTGAAGCTAAAAAAGGTATGGCTGTTGCATTTTGGATGAGTTTAAAAAAGAAGTGTGGAGGGTTGAAGTTTTAACTCTCGAGTCGAGAGAAGGGAGGGCATGTTGAAACTAGAGATCATATGCATCATACTTTATACACTCCAAAGTAACAATCAAAGCATGTGATGGTCAGAACAATTGTCTGGGAATTTATAGTTTTATACAGACTTGGAATTAAAGAGGGATAAATCTTGTGTGAAGCCTACTCTTGTGTTTTATGTGTGTAGTCGATGAATCTCAGAACCATCTTGTATCAAAAACTCTTGGTTGACATTGGTCTTTGCCCAACAACAGATGACATTGCAGACTTACAGTACAAATGTGTTAACCATTAGCTTGATTTTTAAGGCTTATATCGTCATAAAGCTAATGTTAAAAGATAAGTAGTACCGACATGGCCATACCTGTTGAAGATTATTGCCACAGAATTTAAAATCCAAAGATTTGTACCCACTACAGATGTGTCCAAAGGGGATTTGAAAGTTTATCACTTCTAGAGCCTTACTTCTACAGGCAAGGTTAATAACTGTGCCTTCTAATTTCTTCTGCATTAGAGGTCAGTGGTTACTAGTTACTACTTTTAAAAGAAAGGATATTTTTTGTGGAAATTAAAATCAAGTGGAGCATTTGCTGAGATTATAAGCATGGAACTTTTAAAGCATTAAAATAGTTTAAGTTAAAATATAAATCCTATGTATGCAGAGGGTATATGTATGTGTATTTTGTGGTTAAAGAGTTACGTAGTTTTGTAGTAGTAGTTATTCTTTAATGTAAGCTTCATGAAAGTCTAAAATCACACCACCTTCATCAGTAATCCATGTAAGCACAATGACACAATGACAGCCATTCATTGTGGTTATATATTCCCACAGTCAGCCGTCTTTGGTCCATAATGCATTGCAGCTGAGAGCAGCATCTGTCAAACACTCACCAAGCAGTCAAACATAAAACCCCAGAACAGAGCCAGTGACCAATTTAGCACAGTCCCACAGCCAGCGCTAACTAAAGAAACGCTGTGTGGTCTTTTTATTTTGTGAATGGTCAGAGTTGCTCTGTTGTAAATAACCAATAATTAATGTGAACTGAGAAAGACTTTTTCTTTTACTTGGACTTTCTTGTGACTGGAACTAATACTTTTCTACTTAGCCTAGCATGTGTGTACAGTAGTTTTGGAAAGGAAAGCATAGTCATTTTTTGTTGTAATTCAGAGTATGATACGGTTAATATGTCACATTACAAACTTGATATTTTTACACAAGAAACCACGGAAATATAAAAGGAGCTTCAATAAACTGGCACTGTGGTGACTTAACGAGTGAAACTGAAGAAATCCTTCTTGTCCATACATTAAAAAAATTATGATTATGTGTCTAAACCTGGCCAAAGTCACTAAAGATTAAGTGTTGTAACACCTCAGAATATTATTTGGGATGTTTTGGAGGTGGATCGTACACAAATGTTTTTTTTTTTTTTTTTTTTTTTTTTATGTATTTCATTTTCAATTTTCTTTAGAGAAAAAAAAAAGCTTTAAACAAATTACATTATTAAATTTGCTCAGTGTTAGAGCGGTCGTCCTGTAACCGAAAGGTTGTTTAATTCCCGCTCCTCCCACAGTTCATACTGTCGTTGTGTCCTTAGGCAAGACACTTAACCCACATTGCCTCCAGTGCTGTTCCATCTGTAACGCTGGTGAATGAAAACTTAATGTAAGTCGCTTTAGATATAAGTGTCTGCTAAATCACTAAATGAAAAATCACAAAAATTGTTCAGTGGCAAATGTGGAATTTCATGGTTTTCTAAATAAATTAGTCTTAAAATGTGATCTGATCGCCTAAGTCAAGGGTATGTGAACCCTTGAGTTAATGATCTCAAAAAAGCTATTAGAAGTCAAAATTTTGCACACCTGGAGGCTTTATGATAAGACGTTTGGAGGTGTGGACTACAGCTTTCGACTACAGCAAAAAGAGCTTTCAGAGGACAGTTATTTCAAAGACTTTTCTAAAGACAGTTCTAAAGTTAGGCAAAATTTACAAATGGAGACGCTTTGGGACTGTTGCTACTCTACCAAGAAAAGGACGCCCAGTCAAAATGACACCAAGAGCACAACAAAGACGCATCAATGAGGAAAAGAAACAACCCCGAATGACAGCAAAAGATTTTTAATGCATCATTGGAACTTGCTAACATTTCTTTCATGAGTCTACAATACATCAAACACTGAACAAGCAGGGTATCCACAGCAGGGCACCACACAGGAAGCCCCTGCTTACTAAAAGAAGTATTGCTGCACGCCTAAAGTTTGCATAAGAGCACATTGACACTCCACAGTGGTATTGGCAAAATGTTTTGTGGATTGATGGAAACTACTCACAGTGCTACATCTGGTGTAGAAAGGGCATGGCATATTTACCAAAAGAACCTCATACAAACTGTAAATTATGGTGGAAGAAACATTTAAATTTGAGCCTGCTTTGCTTCATCAGAACCTGTGCTTGCAATCATTGAGGGGAAAATAAATGCCCAAGTATATCAGACAATCCTTCAGGATAATGTGAGGATGTCTCACTTTTTTGTGTAGTTGCTTTTCTCATTATGATTTAAAAAGATTAAACACTAACAATGAGTAAAAAAAGGTTTTTGTGTTATCAGTCATATTCTCTAAAAAATGACAAAAAAAACCCACAAATTCTGCAATGTTATGTAAACTAATGAGCACTGGATGTTTGGATATTTGTGTTGATGTCTTAACCCTGTTGTTTCCCTTTTAAATAAGAAATAAAAAATGACCAGAGCTGTCCATTTAGTTGTCTGTACATACTGGAACAGAATTATGTTGTAAAACCATCAAACACAAAAAGACAGATTTGATTTCTCTTGCCAGTCACATGATGGAGTGGTCTGTATTGTCTGACAGTTCAAGATGCTGCACACAGATGACAGCAGAGATGGATGCAGACAGTTAGCTCAATATTTCAATATTTGGTAAATTATGTTGGTTTTGCATTATTTTCAAAACTGATAGACAGCACTTTTCAAGAATGAAAAACACTAAATGGTGGGGATTTTTTTGGTGAATTTTGTTGATATGAAATGCAACGTTTTGACAGTATCATATGTGTGCTAATATAAATGCACAGCGCTCCACCTGATCCGTTAAACAGAACATCTAAGAGCTATGAGCAGGCCTGGCTAATCCTGAATTACTCCGTGAGAGCATCTCCAGATGTGACTGATTCTCTTTCCCGCTAGAGCAATTTTATTATGCTGATGAGCGTTTCTTCCTAATGGAAAAAACATTAGAGTAAATATATGCAAATAAAATGCCCCATTCTTCCGACTCTGTTTGTGGCCCAAGGCTCAGATAAAGAGGTTTAATGTTTTCACAGAATGGCTATTACTGAATCACACAAACAGGTTTAACAGAAGTGTCTGGAGCAAAGTTAGAGACAACTTAAAAAAAAAACTCACTGTCTTCTTCAAAACTCCAGTGACTTTTCTAGAACTTCTGCTTTAAGCATTGGCCATAACTATGTGGAGTGTAACATCCTAAAATAAGAAAGAAACAAAGTGATATATGTAGTCACATTTTTATTATCAAATAACTAAACCATGACCAAGAGACCAGTGCCTATGCATTTTAATTTGAACCCAAGTAAACCCTCTAATAAAGTTGAAGTTAATCGTAAATAATGTTGATACAAAAGCATAAACTAAACTAGGGCCATCCATTTTTTTTTCTTAAGAAAGGGCCAAATGTAATAAACATTTCTACAGCATCCAAAAGAGCAGCAGGTAAACGATGACGTCACAGATGTCCCGCAAAAAAAGTGTGTCTCTGTGTGAGATCTTATTTTATTTGTCTTCAATGCATTGGCAATAATAAATATACTGTAAAGCAGAGTGTAAATCCTGCTGGGGAATGTTGGAAACAGAATTTCATTATTTTGGTTTATTTCCAGCTAAACATAAAGTTTGTCAACCTGCGGAAATGTCCTACAATTTAGGGACTTACCCTGGGTTTAATGCAATGTGGATTCTATGTTAACCAACAAGCAGCATTCGAAAAGCACTGCTTTAGTGCCCAAAACAACACTCACACAATATTGAAAGTGATACATTATATTTTTTGGTGTCCTTAACAACATTTTGAATTGAAACAGGAAACATCCACTTGATAAAAACTGCACCAAATCTGCAATGATGTGGATGGAAACAGAGCTTAGCACAGTTTCTTTAAGAGTCTTGGCTCTTATCATGACCTACTAAAGGTTAGATGATTCAAAATATTATTATTATAAATGCACTGACTTCTTGGATCTGCAATAAGCAAAAGAAAAACATGGAAACCAATGGCTGTAGAAAAAGAAAAAAAAAAGCATGTGAGGCTTGCATTTTGATTCAGTATTTTTAGCAGCGTTTGTCATTTTCAGCGCAGCATTAGATGTTCCCTGATCCAATACAGTCAAAAGACAGAGACTTATCCCTGTGTGAACGGCGCTCTAATTGGATTAGAACCAGTGGAAAATGTAGGTTGCCGTTAAACGTGTCGGAGATGTTTTCTTTTTTCCTGTTGGGGCGAAATGAGTTTTCCTGACATCAATCAGCCCCGCAAATTAATTGTTATTCCCTCAAACATTAAGCCCTGATTCAAAGCTGTTTCAGAAATCAATGCCAGGAAATATTAAAAGCCATGCGGGAATCGTTTAAGTGTGATGGCAACTGTGAAATCCAAAATAAATCCGATCACAGTTTACCGTTTTGTACGAGTTAGGGACAATGTGCTAATTTTACTCAACACATTTCTCCAAACATTATTGAAAAGATCGGTCTGTGTCTAAATGGAAACAGACTCAAATATGTTTTATTCAGCTCTGGTTTGTTTCTAAACGACTGCAGTTGTATTATGTAATTCTTTGCATTCTGCTGCTGGGTTTTAGTTTCATTATCTTAATCTAAATTCTGTAAAGCTTGCTTTGCTTGAGTCCCTTTTTGGTCATTCTAAGTTAATCTTTTTCAAACATGTCATAATTTTTTGTGTGTGTAAGTGGTTAGTAAAGCAGGACCATACAAAATGTTTCCAGATTATTTCCACTTGTAATTTGGGAGGGGGCCATTAGAGTTTCTTTGGTGTATGAGCTTAGCCTATCCAGCTATTCCCATTCAAAATCTCTGTAAAATGGGTCTAGAAACCCTTCACAACCATTTCTTTTTGGTTTGTCGGACCAATTGTAACTGTATCTAACAGACAGGCTTTAAGTGATGGATTGTTTGTGTAGATCCAACGGCATCCAGATGCACTTTATTTTGTTTGGTCTGCTCCTGGAATTCCAACTTGAAACAAGACCATTCTCATTTTGTGTACGAAATAGAAAAATAACCTCAAAATATTTGTGTTAGTTAATTTAGAGTCATGTGATGTCTCAAAGTTTCGATGTATAGCCTCAAACAGCTACTTTTTAAAAATAGGAAAGGAAGCTTTAAGCATTAAAAGGTTTTGACATTTGCAGCACAAAGACATAGTATTAGTCTCTTTTGGAGTAAGTGTCTTTATAATGAAGACAATGATAAGACACAAAGCCCCAAGAGTCTGTAAAGTGGTGTTTGGTGGACGCTTTTCAGATGAGTCTCTGTGGACATATTTAAGCTCAGAGAAAAGACATTCAGCAATAGCACGTGCAATAGATGTGCTTTAACCGTGGTTCAGAGAGAATTGAGGCATTGAGATTATTGTTTCAAAACTGCAGTGAGCAGAGGCAGTCGACAGTGTGGGAATACTTAGAGTAACGTTGACTTTCAAGCCTTGCACGATGAAATATGTGTGATTTTTGGTGAGCTGGGAGCCGAGTGAGATCGCTACAGTGAATTAATGGCCAGGCAGCTTTGCTGTAAGTGACAGCTGGAGAGCACTTAAAGGTCCCCAGCAAGGCCTATACAATATTAACAGAGCCTTAGTAAGTAACTGAAGACATGAAAAATACAGCTGTCGTCGCCTCGACTGCCCACTGGGATTTACATACAGGTCAGGTGGAGGCGGGAGCAAGCAAGCCTGAGCTCTCCATCAGCACCACAGTACTGCAAATCAGAAATAAAACAGGTATGGACTGTTTAAACATGTTTAACTAAAACCCTTCACTTTAGTTAACCATTCGTCAAAATGTGCATTTAAATATAATACTCACACTTAACACTCACTTAGCATTTAGCACTTAGCATACAGCTCATTGACTGTGGAGGTTCTCAGTCATCCAGGACATAATGAAATCTTTTCTTCATACAACTTCATATATTTATTTTTTTGTTATTTTAGTTGAGTTTTTCATTCATCATTCATTCATTCATTTTCTACCACTTTGTCCCATTAGGGGTTCATGGGTGACTGGAGCCTATCCCAGGAGCTTTGGGCCTGAGGCGGGGTACACCCTGGACAGTGGCCAGTTAGTCGCAGGGCTGACATTTAGAGACAGACAGTGACAGACAACCATTCTCTCTCACATTCATTCACTAGGGACACTTTAGAGTTGCCGATTAACCTGTACATACATGTCTTTGGATGGTGGGAGGAGCCAGAGTACCCGGAGAGAACCCACGGTAACACGTGGAGGACATGCAGACTCCTCACAGAAAGACCGGAGTCGGCCGAGAATGTTTGAGTCGGCCGGGTTTTGAACTCACAACCTTCTTGCTGTAAGGCAGGAGTGCTAACCACTCTGCCACGTGCACCCCTTAGTTGAGTGTTTAATATGTTTAATATGTTAATAATGCCTATAGATTGACATGAAACTACACAATAAAATCCTTCTGTAAAAATGTAATAGTTCAGTCTCAGCTCACGGTGGAATATAAATCCAATTCCACCTTGTGTTTCCTCTACAAAAGGTGTTTCCATTCATCATTGTGGTTCATCTATCTTTGTGCTGCGAACACGGTGAGCCCTTGAGATTGTAATTTCCTCATGTAAGTTATCTGTACATAAAGCAGCGTTATGCCGAGGAATAAAACTAAAACCCAACAACAGTAAATTGTTTGACCCAGAGAGGTGCTTTACTGTTTTCAATCTGCGAAAGCCTCCACCGCGGCCTTGATCAAGACTTTTTTTATTTTTTATTTTTTTCTGTTACCGTGGTTACCTATTTTCCCCACATGTCCTCTGTCAGCACTTTGAGATGGATGTGCAAATAGTGGCACTGAAGTTCACGGCACGTCTCTGCAGTGAGTAAAAACAACTGCTGATGATATCCGCGATGATTCAAGGAGAAGAGGCCAGAAAAGTTTGTGATCTGAGAAAGTGCTCCTAAGCAGTAAAAGTTTATAGAAGCACAAGTTATAGTTAACGGACTGCTTACAACAGAACACTGTCTCCTTTTATTTTAATGTGTAATGAATGTAACAGAAATATAGCTTTCCCAGGCTTTAGATAGACTGTCCAGAATATTGTATAATGGAGAATACGATTGTTTTACCAAAATCATATTGACTGCAAGCACCAATAAATCACCTTTTCCTTTAAAACTAAGTAGCAACCATCTTTTATTGTGTCGGCTTGAAAAACAGACGTTAAAAAATTATTTTGGCAATCAATATTATACTTTGTACAAACATAGGAGTAGTTATAGAAGTAATCTCGGCTAGAGTGCTTGTATTTCTAACAGAAATACAAGGACAAGACCGCTACGGTGAGTTTAAACTTGTCAACATCTGCTTACACAGACAATAGAAAAAAAGCTAAATTAATAATAGCAGATACATATTGTCAATTCATCTACACAACATTTAATGAGACAAATATCAGTTTAATACTGAGCTCTAAGCCAGATGTTTAATGTTAAATGCTCAAAAACATCAGTGTGATGTAGTGTCTTAAGATTTTGCAGTGGGATATTGGTTCAGTCATAATAAAATCAACATTCATGTTTTTCTGAGAGGAGTAGGGCAAACAGATGGTGAGGAATTGTTAGTCTTGTGTTAACTTTAAAAAAAAACATAAGATTTTAGTTTGTCCTACTTTGAAGAGAGACAGTAATTAGTGAGGGGACACATTAAGCACACGGAAGTGAGCCAATAGGCCATCATCAAAAGAAACTTTTTTAAACCATGTTCCAAACCTTAAAACCATGTTTGAGCGCCACTAAAGCCATCATATACGATTTAAAGTGTAGAGATGGGGTTTTTGATATGAGAGATCCTGCGACGAGCGTAAACATGAGAGTTGGTTTGTGAGAGGAGAGAGGTCTATTGTGAATGTGTCAAAGCATCTCAGACTCACAGTGGGGAGTCCCGGTTCAAGGAAACAGCGAGGCATCAGCAGTCGCATCACATCATTGTGTTCCAACTGCAATTTTCAGCCGCTGAGAGTCAGAGAGCGCAAACAGAGAGAGGTGGAGGGAAAATTACAGTAGTCACCTCTGTGATGCGGCCCGGCTAATGGCATGGTGTGGAGGCTGCAGACACACCCGCGCAATAACAGGACCAAGAAAGCACTTTATAAGCACCGTGATAACAAACAGTCACAGGCCACGACGAGTAGACAAATCTGAACCAAAATAGGCCCTTTTAAATATGAGGATTTTAACTGGTTGCTGGAGTTAAACAGTTTTGGAAAGATTTTATTTCCAACAGCTTAAGATGTTCCAATGTATTGGTCTTTAAAGAATAGTCTTTATTTATTGTAGGTCTTACAGCTCAAAGAGTAAAATCACACAAAAAAAATCCCTATGACAAATAAAAGTCAAAACTTGAGATCATTTCTTTTCCCAGACTCTATATTGCTCTTTTAATGGTTGTAGTTGAATGGTAGCCCACAGAGCAGTGTGGCATCAAGTCGCAGACCAAAGCAGCGCTTTATCATGTAAATTTTTTACTGATTCCAGGTGCATTAACATGATTAAAACAATATTAAATTTACTTCTTACAAACAAATGTCGATGCCATTGTAGACCTACTGCACAGTATTGGCATTGCCCTTTTTATATCGATACAACCTGCGTCACTTCTACCCTCTTGTGTCTTTGATGTGACCTGTGTCGTGTGCACCAGTAAAACAACAACTCATGAAGGAATGCACTCTGTCTTTCTCATAATGATCTTTCCCTCCAGTGTAATTATCCCATCCAGTTATCACAGCGGCGAAGGCCAAGTCCTATTACGAGCCCCATTGATCTGCACAGAAAACAATATGCGGTGGATTGGGGATGGCATATACAGTCTATTCACATAAAAGTCAGCGCTATTCTGCTGCAAACACAACTGGCATAGCAGCCAGGTAACATTAACACAACAGGAGCAGAGGCATGTTGGGATATGGCATTAGTATTTCCAAGACCAAGCCAATAGCAAGATCAATATGAGAAAAGTTTTCAATTAGCACAGATTCAAACACAATTTTGTCAAACGCTTGAGCTGTTGCCAGTGACTCAAGATTGAAAAGTTCCTATGCCTCGACAAAACAGACTACGTTAAGTTCATGTAAATTTGTGTTGGAGCATGAGGCAAGGTTTTCAATGGTCTTCAAACTAGTCTAGACACTATAACACTAATCGAGCTGTAGCAGTGTGTGTTTGTAGCCTGTAACCTACACCTTTCTATCTGGATGTGTTGCTTCCAGTAGACGGTTTGATTTGCTGCACTGTGGACTCTGTTCGGCAACAACCCGCTGTGAAGCCGTGGCAGCCCTTCAAACTGATCACTGAAGGTGAATGAGTTGCACTCGAGAGAAACTGAAATGAAAGCAACAACAACAAAAGCCAACTCCAACTTTTTTCTTTTTCCTCTTTCTGTGGATGTTCATGGGCATATGTAGAGAGTGGGAAAATTCTTTGGCAGATTCAAGGTTAGATTTCACAGAGAAATCTCCTCAGAGAACAGAAGTGGCTCTGGAGTCGGGCCAATGTAACGCCTGTGCCATCTGGTCACAGCCGCCTGACAGTGATTATGAGCAAACACCAAACGGATGGCGCTCTGTTATGGGCCCAGCTCAAAGAAGAACACAACCTTGTTTGCACTATTTATTTATTTTTTTTTCATGAAAGAGGAAAGTGACGTGAGGTTATATCTTTGAAGTATTTTGCATTTCTGACATGAGACCTCCTACTGACTGTTTGGCTTGAAAACATTTTCTCTGCATTAAGTTTTAATTTGGATCTAAAATATACCTTATTTTTTATTCTGATTCGCTTCCAGATTTTCTCAATTAAAGAAAGTTTTGCTGAAGACAGATGGTTGCATAAACCTTCATAAATTTAAATCTGTATGCTTGTATGAATAATATTTTTGTGAATGGGGTTTATTTAAATAAAGTATTGAATGATAACTTCACCATTGAGCACTTGGTGGAAAATCAGGGGCTTTCTTTGAATTAAAAGCCTCTTTTATGCTTACTTTTCATTGGAGGATGGTGATTCATTTCCTCGTCATGTTTCACTTCCCAGTTTGAGGCAAAAACCACATCAGCTTCTGCCAGTTCTGCCACCGATTCTCTTGTTGTTTTATGTTTAACTAGTTCGACAAAACACATTTAATATTTACTTCTACATTGCCTTGGCCCAAGTTCTTCTTTGACTGTTTTTCTCCCACCTTTGGATGGATTTAACTGTCAATGGCTGTGCGTGTGGAAGTACTACTGTAAATGCATAGTACTATAAAACAGTACTCACAGTTAAAGGAAGTCCAGCTGAAGTTGGAGCCATCTTAAAAAATGATTTGTCCCTAAACCTAAAACATGCCCATGACTTCCTGTTTTATTGATTACATCTTGTTTATCCTAAACAATTTTTAGTTTCAATGACTGTTAGAAAAAAAAAATCCCTAATTGAACGCGACTCAGAAAATGTTGTCAAAACTAAAACACAATACAATTTCAGATGCATAAATACTTGTGTATTCAGTCGGATAACTCTTAACTCTTACTCTTATGGACTCATTTAAAAGTTCATCTGTCAATCTGCTTCTGAACTTCTGAATCGCAGTCACAGCCTCTTTTTTCAGCCTCATCAGTCAACGGCTTTTTGGGATTTGTTAAGATGTGTGCCACTTTAAATGTAACTAACCCCCAGACCAACTTTTTTTTATCTAATGATCCGTTTAAATGGAGCTTTATTACAACTCATAGTTTTTATAATTTAACCATATTCAGTGCTGTTTTGAATTTGTATATGTGAACATTTCACTTCGATTATCCATTCTGCTTTTGTGTCATTCACTTTCGTATTGGTGCACTCCTCTCTCCTTCTCCTCTCCCTCCGTCCTGTTCACCTGTGTAGAATCCCCGCCCCTCTCTGCTCAGGGGTTTGGTCCATGTCTGTCCTCACATGATTGGTTACACAGGGGCTCAGTGGGAGAGCGGTCATCCTATAACCAGAAGGTTGGTGGATCTTTTCCTGTTCTGCTTAGTTCATGCTGTCATTGTGTTCTTGGGCAAGACACTTAACCCAGAGATACCTAGAAAGTGCTCCCCAAAGACTTAACCCAGAGATACCTAGAAAGTGCTCCCCAAAGACATGCAGCTGGTGTTGGAGACTCCTGGTAAACCAACTAAGAATGTGTTCATTCCCCAACCTTTTGCCTTGTTAGAAAAAGAACCAAAATGTGAAACTCTCAAATCAGACACAACCATAGCACAGAGCAAACATGAAGCTAAAACTTGAAGGTTTGAGGCTTTTTTTTGGCTTGGCAATAACAAATATGGACATATGTTACAATGTGTTATATTAGAGCTTAAGAATGAGAATGGAATCTGATTCTGAGTGGACGGGAGAAAAGCGTCAAGCCACAATCTTCAAAAACAAACTGGATTTGAAGTTGGCAAATCAGTGCAGATAGAATCAGCAGACACTTGAGGACAAAAGTGGCAGGTCTGTGAAATAAGCCGACAATAAATAACTGAGCATTTGCTTTTGGGCTGTGAAGCTACTATGTTTTAAAATGATTCATCTCTCCCTGTCAGAAGGTGGAGACATTTTTTGTTGTTGTTGTTGTTTGTGTGAATTTAATCATTTCACAGACACTACTCCTGTCAGCGTGACACCTCACTTCAGTTTCTGGGGCTGAATTTGCAGATGCGGCCAACATTTCTCATGGATCTCATGGATGGTCTTTTTTGCAAGAGTGATTATGATAAATGGATCTTTCTCTTCTCCGCCCACTTCCAACAAATTTATTGTGGAGCAAATAAAATAAATTAGATGACAACAGAAACTCTCCAACCACTTCACAATACAGGCAGCCCAACTGTAAATTCCTTTTTAATCTAGAAGTTATAGTTACAGCACAGGTGAAAGACGGAGCTGTTCATTTGCCGTCTTTGTGAACTATTCAGTTAAAGTTACTATAACTCAGTTTAGTCCAGAAACAAAGGCATGAGTAAAAAGTTTACCAGAGAACTGATGTTTCTCTCAACAAGAAATAGAAAAGAACACAGATGAGGGTTTACATTCACTCACAATGGAATTTTAAAAATGCACTATACAATTATGAGAGATAATACTGTATGGTGTTTGTTTTTTTAGCATGCTATACAACCTCAGGGACATATTCATTGCAAAGGAAACACTAGAATTAACTTGTGGCTGGACTCTTGTGAAATATGCAAGTTTAGTCACTCACTGATATCTAGTCTAGTGTCTAGTCCGTTTCAAAGCTGTGATTAGAATTAAACCACAGCTGGTTTAGTCCAGCGGTGTGTTCAGGTCGATGACAACACCGTTACTTGGTAAACTATTTTATAGTTCTATTCAACCTGGATTTTCAGGCAGCAGTATAAACAGAAACAGAAAAAAAGTAATAAAAATAGCCACTGTTCGTAATTTGATGAACATACAATTAGTTTAACTCTGTGTTAAAAGCCAATGACAAAAAAGTAGTATTTTAGAAATCAATTAATACAGGCTGTTAGTTCTCTAAAGGCAACTCTAGGTTCTTGAAGACTCAAATAAAGAAATAGCAGGATCCCCATGGAGCTTGAAGATAGATAGAGTCAGATACTGTGTCACATTTTAAGCTTAGGTAAACTTGGTCTGATCTGGTTTAGTTAGTGTGGTATACTCATGCAGCACATTGCATTGGTCGAGGCAAGTTGTTACAAAGGCATTAATAAAGGTTTCAAATCCTTGTCATTACAAAATAGGCTTAATTTTTGTCAGTTTTTATAATTAAAAGAAACTGGACTTTAAAACAGCACTGTTTTGTTGATCAAGTTTAAAATCAGGATCCTTGTTTTATACACACTGCCCAGGTTTATCATTTTAGATAAACTAAATGACAAGAGGCATTTCAGACCCATTACCTGGAGACTTTTTGCAGCATAAATAGGCTATTTGCTGTAAAATCAAAAAAACAGGCTGATCCTAAACTCTCATATACATTCTCAATTTGCAGGGGAGTTGTGACAAACTCGTGTTTTTCTCACACACTTATTTCCAACCTACTCATTATTAGGTCAGCGCATCACAACAGAAGCTTTTGGACCGGCTCACAATGGAGGCAGCTGCACAGAACTCTACTACATTTCGTCTCGAGGGGCTGCTGACAAGGATAACAGAAGGACCAGATATTTCTATTCCACACACACACAGGCCCATCTAACAAGATAGCGCACAGTGTCATCGAATATGTCTTCTGCCATACTGCTCTGTCCTTTTCGTTTTGCTGATGATGACTTCTGGCAAACTGAGTAAATTCCTGTCACATATAGTGAGGACAGCGCCAGGGAAGGAGACATATTGTTTTTGCTGCTTGAGATGGTGACGGATGTGCTGGCAAATTGCTGACTGGTCACACACTCTGACGGCGAGGGAGAGAGACACTCGGGGTGAAATGCACACGCGCTGTAAAAAGTGTCATGTATTGAAAAGAGGAACAAATGGAGAACATGTTTTTAGTGAGGAAGGGCAGCCGGGGACGAGCTCCTACAAGAGATATGGACACGAAGCAAGTCGAAGCAGGTGGAGATTTATCCTGTTCCTGAAACCTGCTGATTTAGTGACCTTTAGCAGTGGCATACTTTCTGCCAAGAGACTCTATTTATGCTTAATATGTGTCATTTATAGCTCTCGTTATTTAACCTCATGTCTCAGAGTTAGAGAAAGAGAAAGCTTTATGTTAAAAGTCATAAAACACTGACTGGATGAAGACACATAAATGACTTCTCAACAAAAAAAACAAAATAATAGATGATGTATATTTATGTTAGTTTAAAGACGAACCAAAAGATACTGCGCAATTTACAATTAGAGGTGCATATATATATATATATATATATAAAATTAAAATACTTGAGTGATATTTGAGTGATTAAACAAAGACAGAAGATTTTTAAAAGTAAAAAAAAAATGTTTCTGCACAGTGGCCTTATATTTAAAAGTTGCCTCAAAAGTTCATCTAACATCATCTTTAAACATAAATTTTTAACAATTTTAGTTGCATTAAACTGAAATGCTGCTTCACTGTCTCTGCATTTAGTGATGGTTACAAGCCCCGTCCCAGATGTTCTCAATATCAAAGGTTCATATGGGATTAGCATTTCAGAGATGTTTTTTGGTGCTATGCCATGAACTGACTTAAACACAAAATTTTGAAAAGCAAAGTTTGCTGCTTGCCCTGCATTGTGCTGAATAAGCACTGCTGAGGATCAACTATGACCTTTTTTCAGACAACCAGACTGTGACAGTGGAAGCCAAAGAAGACCTTCAAGTAGGTCCAAAAGTACTGGATGGGCCACAGTTGCTACACTTTCTGTATCCATTTGTATAAGTTTTAATCCCAAATTACATTGGATATGTTTCAAATCTGCTCCGGTGTTCCAAAAAATGAAACCATATTTTTGCAGAAATACTATTTATGATGATGCTATACTGTATATAGTATTAGGACTACAGATGGAAATGAGCTGTTTAGCTATAGTCTGGTACAAGCATCTCTTCTTTGGCTTTATCTAAATAAATAATATACCGTATTATGACACTTTGTAACTCTACACAGGCTGAAGACTGAATGCTTGTCTTTATGAATTTGAATTGTTACTGCATTGTCACAAAAGCATTGTTGTGAGGTCTTCTCATCTTAAAGAGAATATAGTTAGCGTTTTTGTTCTTTGTTCAAGAGCTGCAGCCTTAAATCGATAAATTGGTTATGAACTAATTGCCAAGAGAAGCAGGCCCTAGGGGAAAAACCTGTGACACAAGAGAGACAGCGAGTTTACAAAACCCAACAAAGCTGTGTGTGAGAAATGGTCCGACTCCATAGTTCTACAGTAAATCAAGAGAGATCAATGAGAAAGAGAGGAGTGGGACTCACTCTAATATTTATGAATGGTCCTTTTGTTGTGGCAGAGCTGCTAGACAGACAGGAACGCAGCATCCGTCCCGAGAGCCGAGAGGTATTTGAATGTTGAAAAATGCATGAGCGCTTTTATTGATAGAAACACATCGCTTTTTGATGGATGGCGTCTGATAGGAGAACTCAAAGAGAGGAGAGGCTGTTATTTCCAGGCTTCTGCTTATGCGCTTAGTGTCATTTGGCTTTATTTATAATTCTGTAAGTGTGGGGGCGATCCGTGTCTGTCTGCAGCCGGTCACCAATAACAATCTGAACAAGACTGGAAAAATAATGCAAGCGATATCCCTCGCAACAGAAGGATACACCCAAACCAAAAACAATATTTGAGACCAACTGATAACAAACATATGTCTATTAAAGAGATGCTTAACCTGCTCCACATTTGTGTGAATCCTGTGGGTATGTCTTAAATATTTTTTTTTTCGTCTTGTCAATTCTCAGAGTTATTCTCTGTGCCCCATCTTTACCATCTTAAATCTCTGAACAATGCTCTAAGGAGCGAGGACAGAGGAGACCTTGGTGAGGTGACAGGAGAGTAGATACATCAGAGCTTCCTATGTAAGAGGAACACACAAAGATGCACAACTGGAGTCTCTTAGGTTCATTCTAACAATTATGTCCTTTCCTGTTTCTGCTCTGTGTCTCTTGTCTCCTCTAAGTAAACTGTTTATGTTTTTCAGAAATGCCAACAATATCTTAAAATTCATTAAGTTCCTGTTTATTCCTTTTCGTTTACTCTTCCTTTTTTCTGTGCAGCCTTTTTTGTGTTGCAATAGCACAAGTGGCTTTTGTAGGAACTGGCAGAAGATTAATTTGCTTAATTTTCTATATACTGTACGTAAAAACTTTTATTACTTTTTTCTTATAGTGTTTATATATATGTATGTATAGTGTATAATTATTAATAATGTCTATTTAAAACCCAATAAGCCACAAACCTGCCCCTGACTGCTCTGATCTGACTGATCCACACTGACTTAAAACCTTCCAGTAATAATTATCCAGAGACAGGGAGACAGACAAAGCTGCAGAGAAAACACTGGGTAATATTTCATCCTTTTGCGCTGTTGCTAAGCAGCACCCATCCATCCATAGCAGCATCTGACAGGGCAGCCTCTCCTCGCATACCGTCAGATCTGAAGATGGAGGTCAGAGCGGGAGGTCAACGCTCACCTATGGTCTGGCTCTAACACAAAAATCACACATGAACATGTAAAGGACATTTGACAGTTCGTTTATATATCTATTAATATTTTATACCTCAAGGTTGTACGTATTGTGGCTTCACAAATGCTTTGCTGCATACCTCGGTTGTTTCGAGTGGTTATTTAAGTCAAAGTTGCTCTTCTATCAGCTTGAATCAGTCGGCCCATTCTCCTCTGACCTCTAGCATCAACAATGCATTTTCACCCACAAGACTGCCACATACTGGACGTTTTTCCCTTTTCACACCATTCTTTGTAAACCCTAGAAATGGTTGTGCGTGAAAATCCCAGTAACTGAGCAGATTGTGGAATACTCCGGCCCGTCTGGCACCAACAACCATGCCACGCTCAACATTGCTTAAATCACCTTTCTCATTCTGACATTCAGTTTGAAGTTCAGGAGATTGTCTTGAATGCACTTCCCTAAATGCACTGAAGCAACCGACATGTGATTGGTTGATTAGATTCTTGCATTAATGGGAAATTGAACAGGTTTTCCTAATAATCCTTGAGGTGAGTTTACATTTTTGATTAATTTGTTGCTTGGTGTTGTTGAGAAGACCTCAAAAACCAAGACTAAAATGTGAGTATAGCCTAGACTTTAGACACTTTATTTTCATCCCCTCCAACCTCTTTTACCTTTACCACTTTTCCAAATCGCTTGATGCTGCGAGCAGACTTCTGTGAGGAGACATTATTGAGGACCCACCAGAGCTTCTTATGTGAGAGTCAAACTCCACACCTCACAGAATCTAACAGAGGTTTTATTGGTACTAGTTAATTTGTATGAAGTTTAAATAAGCTCTATTGGCAACTATTGGCTCATTGTATTAAATAGTTCACATTTACATTTTAAGATATAATAGCCTTATAATCAGTCATAGTCATAAAAAAAAAGTTTAAAATATTCTAGAAAATAAATCACACAGAATTTCAGTTCAGCTCTTAGTTTTTGGTTTTGTCGTACTAAAAAGATGTAGTCACAAATGACACTGCGGAAATGATGTCCCATTATTCTACTCATCCCTCTCCTGTCTCCTCTTTTAAGTCTTCTCTGACTGCATGACAACTGCACAAGTAGAGGAAGCTAGTGAGGAATAAACAGATTGAAAATAGGCTCCTTGTGACTTTCCCCAGGACTTCAGAGACGGAAACACGACTAAAACCCCTGCATGATGCCTGAAAGAAGACCACTGTTCAGCTCCAGTCACAGAGCAACACATGAAATGAATGCAGAGGTTGTAAGCACTTGGTAAAGGAGCGCATCAAAACTGATTGTGTCTTACCAAAGCGGAGACCATTGCAAGTTATTTAAAGACAAGAAGAGTTGAATTGCTGAGCTTTACTTTGATGAACGATTTAGCAATAAAGTGACGGTAGATAATAAAATAGCTTGACATGTCTGTGCTGTTCTTTCTTTAGACAGAACATTACATTGTTTTAAGCCTTGGCTGGCACTTTGAGCAGCTCCATCCCAGCCCTGCTCTTTTATTGATGGTCTGAAGGTGGTGACATGAAGACTCGAGTCATGAATTCAAGTGGCCAAAGTGGTGCTCCATCACGGGCCTAGCCTTAGCCACATGTCAACACGCGCAGAGTTAAATGGACCCTGCGTCATTGAACGGAGCGAGCGGAGGCGGTCTGGACGTCTAATGACTTGGGATGGCGTTTTCACTTGGCAGGACGGCAGACAAAGAAGACAAAGGACGGATTAATCTTTCGCATGGGAGTTGAAACAAGGACTTCAGTGCTGCTGTATTTTATCTTCCAACGTTAGAGCCCGTTAAAAGTTGAGAATGGGTAACTGCACTAATACTAAATATACTTACTACTAAAACTTTGGTTGATATCCAAGAACAAAATAATTTTATCTTTTATATTTATACATACATTATTATGTTCTTGATTAACTAAACTTCCGTCTTCGTCCAAGTTTACATGCAGGTAAAAAACTCTTTTTTGTCTCAGCATTTCACTCGGACTAAAGCTGTAATCGTGAAGTTCTAGTATTTATCAGCTTTCAGAGAAAATGAGCTAAGGTTTAAACTGAAATTGGACTTCTATTCATTTATGAAGAACAACGTTTGAAGTAAACTTTTTTTACTTTTTATGTGAAAGACAGGAACGTAAGAACCACTCTAAACAATGATCTTTGTACTTTTTTTAAAATAGTTTTTAGTTTACATGTGCTTCACTTTGTCACCGTCTGGCTTTGGCGCATGCTTAGAGCTGTGGTCCAACCTTAGTCCAACCTTAGTCCAACCTTAGTCCAACCTTAGTCCAACCTTAGTCCAACCTTAGGCCAACCTTAGTCCAACCTTAGTCCAACCTTAGACCATGTAAGCTGTATACATGAAACAATACTCAAATGATTATCTCATTGTCCAGCTGTGTTAGTCAGATCATAATCAGACTATGACACTTAGATTCACTTGAAAACTTAAATTATAACAAGCCTGGATAATCAAACATCATTCTCTCTTTTTTGAAAACCTATATCTTTTGAATGCACTCCTTAATAAGTCTGTGTATAGGTATAAGCCTACAACTTACAGTGTAGTAGAAAATCCATGATATCTCCTTTAGCTGCCGGTTCACCTTCAGAGGTCTAGGTGTGAGAGGAGTTCACGGCAAAAGTTTTAATGTGATATTTTAAAAAGTGAAAGTGTGGGAGATGAGCTCGGTCCAGCCTCTGCACTTCATATTGATTAAGCTCAGTTTGATTGCATGAAAGAAGCTTTAATTAATCATCGGGGTAATCAAAATGGCAACCATATTCTGGACTCACTGCATAGTTTTGGGACCAATCTGAAGAGCTATTGATTAACAACCTTTTCCTCTAAAAAGCCAGCAGCCGACCTTTCAAATCAGACATTCTCTTTTTATCTGTTTAGTGGAAATGTCCAGCTTTAGAAGCAGAGGTGTAAAATGTCTGATAATGTTACTGCTGCAGTTAAAAAAGTGCATGTATTCATTGACGATGTACGCTTAGAGAAATTTCACACATTGGCCTTTAGGTGGCTCTAAAGTCACAAACTATACAGTGTTGCTTTAAATGGTTAACTAACAGACTTATCTGGCCATAGAGGTCTATTCAAGTTGTAAAGAGGCATTTGGGAACTTATTTGGTGCAAGTCCCCATGGGTCATGTTCAGGTCAGCGTCCCCACTGAGATAGAAGAACAAGTACCACACACAGACAAAGAGACCCAGTGGTGTGTTTTCCGTCTGAGCTGTAATAAGTCTCCGAAACAGTTACATCAAAGCCCTTTCAGAGGCACTTTGGGTCATTTAACTGCACGCTTTGATCCCACACTCGAATCTGCCAGAGGAGGGCTGTTTGTCTAAAAATGGGACTCTAATCACAGTCTGCCTTCTTACTACTTCTCTGGGTGTGTCCTTTCATGTTTACCTGATGCACTGTATTTACTCGTTTTTAGAAGCACTGCATCAAACTGAGGTGTTGTGATGCTTGTAAGATAAAACATTAAATATATTCATCGAGAGTGGAGTACTGTATGCAAATGAGTAGTGCTGCTGTCTGTCACTACAAGGGCCCCATTTCTTTTGTAGTCATTTCAGCAACAAAGCCCAATAATTCAACAACTAATAATACAGTGTAAAACAGGGACACAGTATATTAATAGACCAAAATGAGTTTATACTTTGCTTCACACATTTTTAAGACCCTTCCTGTAGATGTATTGATGACAGGTTTGAAAACTTTAATTCAGATAAAGACGTCCTGAAATAAGAATAAGTCCTCAGATAAGAAATAAAAATGTCTAATGATGATTATTTTTAAATAAGTTACCTAAACCCTAACTCATGTACTAATGCATGAGTCATAAATTGATGGTAAAATGCCCCCTACTCTAAAATGTTACCCATTAACTTATAATAAAACTGTAAACCTTGGCACATGCTGAATTACTGTTGCAACAAATGCTATCGAGGCCGAGCTACAGGAGATGTAGACCTGGGCCTGTATATGTATTTGGTAAATAAAATTAAAAAATTGCCACTGCTTATTTTCTCTGGAAGTGGAGCTAAAGTTACATTATTTGTTTTTCTCAGTCAATCAATCCTGGGATACAAATTCTGTTTTAATAGCTTTGTGGCCTTTTATTTTATTTTTACTCTTCCTGTTGCTGGTATAGAAATACCCACAATAATGTATTTTTATGTTAAAACAGTGTTATTTTAACACTGTTTCTCAGGTGCTCACGGGGGCGCTGGGGCTCAGTATAGAGTGGTTGTCCTATAACCGGAAGCTGGCGGTTGAATTCCTGCTCTCTATAAAAATAAATTTTGTAAAACTTTTTTCTTGCACAATTCACCTCACTATATCTGTAACATATTTCTTGAACAGCCAATAACAGATCTATATACAATGATCTTAAAGAACAATACCAGCTTATCTGGTTCATTTCACAGAATAGTTTTTTCTTATGAAAGCCAGCAATGCTTTCTATTAATATTTCAAGTAGGTCAAGCTAAATATTTTTGTGAGTGATGAGAACAAATTGGCCCATCCATTCCGACACAGGGCTCAGTGCTAATTTTCCTCTCTTTTAATACAAGACACGTAACCTGCCAAGTGCTGTCTGGATGTGGAGCGTTTGTGTGGCAGCTCAACAGACGCACACACCGCCGGCAAACTGGTGCACGTATCAAACATTCACATGAACTAAATGAGCGTGGAACATGTATTTCCTGTAACAGTGTTGTTTATGAGGAGCTGAGATGAAGGGGGAGGCAGTGGGAGGGGTGAGGAAAGTAAACATACTGTATTTACTGGTTTCATTGCCAGCTTCATGTGTGATCGGGGGATTTAATCAAATGTAGAGAAAATATGTGTTCATTATACATTAAAACCTTTTTATCTGTCTTCTTCAACCAGTCAGTGTGAGCAAAAAAAAATCACTGGATTCTTCTCTTTTATGACAACTGCACATATACAATCATAAATATGGAGCAATGCCTAACATGGCTTTGATTAAAAGGCTTTTCTTGTCAATGCATTCTGTCCTTGAGTCACAGATTCAAAAGGTCATTGTTGATATGTTTATAACCACAGTGTAGCCAAGTTAATGTTACCTTTGACCAAGTATTTACTACAAAAATGGGCATAATCCAACTTCCCTCCTCCCAACCACAAACAATCCTTGAGAAGACATCTTTTGCAATACTTTGGAAAAAATGATAAATAAAATAGGCTGAATTGGCAAAGATTTAGTGCCACAACTGCTCGTGAATCTAAAGTTGGTAGCGACTTGCCTTAAGAGAGGGCACAATATTTTATTAAATTATTACAAATAAAACATTGGTAACACTTTATTTTACAATACACTTTGTAGCTATTGTATTTACATCATTAAGTCAATGTAACACACTGTAATAACATGTAACTACATAGTACATATGTAATTACATATACATGTACACTACATACATTTTTTCACACACACCAAAACATTTTATGTATCAGAATACTGTAAATATGCAATGTTATTGATTTATATTTTTATGTTGAGAACAAAACATTTGTGCACTGCTGGAAACATGGTTCTAGATTATTTTTTTTATTTTTTTTATTTTTTTTTATCTATTAGTCCTCATTAGATCTGCTACAAAGAAGATCATAAAACTCCATTAATTTTAACTCTGAAATGATTTTAAATGCAAACCTTCTCTTGTGTTTCCCTCAGCGCTTGTCGAAACACTGTCTATAATACAAACAATGCATACATAATGAGAACAAGATGTTTGAAGTGGCCTCTTTAGATGTGGAGCTCAGTGCTTTTAATACATCCCTGAGTTTAGGTGTCTACACTGATGCTGTTACCCTCCATCTCCTCCCCCCTCCCTCTTTTCCCGTACCTCATTTCTCCCCCAGAGCTGTCAGATTTACTTCCAATTAACGTATATCTGTTCCAGTCCAACGACTCAACACAAGCGCCGCCGCTACTGCTTCTCCCGCGGCTCACAACTTCTCAAACTTTGTGCAGTTGCTATGGCGTCTGTCTCCTCTCTCCAGCTCGTCCTGCAAGGAGCTGATTGCTTCAGTGTTGTTCAGCTCCCTGCCGCCAAATAAAAGTCTGCTTCGTTTCCAGTGTAGGTAAGGTAAACAGTGCACATTCAAATAGCCAGAGTTTTTGTGCTTCTGCAGTGTTGCGTCTGGAGGTGGATGTGAAGGTGTGAGCATTTCAGTTTTATAAACTGTTTTTAGGAGACCGTCAGTTGGGTAACACCAAAATAGGTTTGCAAAAGAAAAGGTAATATAAGAAACTATGCTTACTGTTTGTTTTAAATAAATTCTTAATACTGTTTGTGCCACTAGAATTGCTGTTTGTACCACCCATACACAGTCTATCTGCTGTGTGTTCCTTACACAGAAATAAAAACATTTTTGGTTGGGCCAATGTGATCTTTAATAAGGTATACCATATATTACTTACCACAAATGGTCTTTCACAACAAGGCAGACGAAACATAGGGTTTAAGGTTAAAGTCATAATCTACATTATGGAGGACTTTCAGATGAAAATGTTCTGCACATACAGGAGTTTAGACATAAATGATGCTACCATTGGCTGTTCAACACTGAATAATGGTTACCGATGAGACAGAGAAAGTTTCTGTTCCAGCTTTCTAGAGAAAGGAGGAGCACTGAAGATAAATATTGGCAGTGTATTTACATGATGGCTAATCACAGAGCAAGAGTTCAAAGCTCTTACTTTGGTTTGATGTAATGTTTTAGTGTTTTGCAGTGGAGAATTGGCCTGGTAAAAGTAGGAAATGTCCATTGGTTGTTGTTGCAGGTGGTTATTTAAAGTTGCACTGAGAGGGATTTGCGCCCTCTGCTGTTGCTTTAGTTGCACCATGAAAATATTTTCCATTTTGTTGTAATTTTGACTCTGAAAATGTAAATACATCATAAGTCCACACTTGATTTCCATGAAGAGCAGAAGCATCAGTGCATTGTTTGTTCCCATCTGGCATTGTGGGGGAATTATGGAAAAGTCTGGCGGGATTTAAAAGTTTTAGTCTTGTTTACCGCAGAAATGAAAGAAGATGCCGGGTGTTTTAAGTGAGCTTTGTGCCATGTGGTGGCGGTTCCCAGTGTCTTCCTTGGAGATACTCTTGGGAAACTGGGTGCTGATCTAAACCCTAATAATCCTGCTGGAATGGCAGCCTTTGTTTAGATTAGATTATTATTATGATAATTATGCAATTATTATGGACATAACAGGCAGAATGCTGAAAAGGCAAAATTGTAAGGAAGACAATTTGTTCAGGTTATGAATAATGTTGCATTTTATTTCTTTTCAACCAAAGAATTAGATCGGAGTCTTTGGATGAGATGACTACTGTCTGTGAACTGTATGACGTTCACATTTTTATTAAAAACACATCCAGACCCACATTTTAGTGCCTATGCCAGGTTTAGTCATCGTAGGTTTGCCTGGCTGCATTCACACTGCACTGTAACCAGAGTATGTTGGGATTGCAATCAACATGGCACTGTTAGCACACCTTTTATTTTAGGAGAAAAGTTACACATGGGCAACTATTGAAAACACAGGAACATCACCCCACACTTCCACCTTTTAGACGACCTGCTTTCTCTTTTTGCATCCCCTGCTAGCAAGACTCACCTGAACTCCATTTACAACCAGCAGCTCACATAAACTCAGCTCTCCAGCCAAGCTTCACCAGATTGTTAGGTCAGTCAGATGGGGATTTTGCAGTCGGCCACTCAGTATCTTTGAGTATCTCCACTCTTGTATTTCCAGCTCTAGTGCTTGCCTCAGGACCAAACTGCCTCATCAACCCCTCTGACCTTTGTGCAATTAAATACTTGTAGTCCCAGTATTCTGTCTACTTTTGGGTCTTCACTTATAGAGCGTTTGATTTGACTAAAATATCTCAAATCCAAGTTGGTAAAGTTTACCTAAAAATGGAAAACAGATCAGAAGTTGCAAATGTGTCAGATGTATTACCAGTTGCTTGTCCAGCCAAACCCAATCACTTTCTTTGGTGGAACAAAGTGGGTCTGGAACTTTATTTAACAAATACATCACAAACTTAATTACAAAGCTTTGCCTATGCTTGCAGCTAAAGGACACAGTGGCATTTTTAGCACAGTATTTGTTAATGTTTTCTATATTAGCATTGCATTTGTTACACTAGTTATATTCTAAACCCATAAATAGTAAATACCCTGGAGTAATCACTTGAATCATTGCTGGAAAGTTAGTTTCAACAGAGTATAAAGAAGACTTTCTAATCTCCTCTAAACTAATAAGTCATGCGTTTAAAATGCAAGGCTCTGTTTCATAACTCTCCTAATATTCGACTCAGCTCTCTATCTCCACTGGAAAAAGCGGAAATGATTTGAATTAATCAATTAAAATTCCCCAATGATGAATTAGATTTAGCTTGCTTATCATAATTAAACACCCCCCTTGTCAATACTGTCCCGCACTCACATTGTGGGAGTCATTTAGCGGCGTTCGAGACGATTATTCAACCTAAATGAATCGAGTGAGATTGGGCTGAATGGATGTGCCTTTGTGTGATATTCTCTGAGGCTTGTGCTGTGGTTAATGTAAGTCTCTGTCTATACTTTGGAGAGTAGAGGAACAATGCATACAAATAGTGTTACTCGTGGAGTTTCATTGACAGTGAGGCAAACTTACTAAGGAATTGCACTGATGTGTCGGATAAATAATGACATTGTTCGTCTCTTGAAGCTGTTCTAAATGAACAGTGTAATGTGCTGTTACTACAAATGGAGTTCAATGTTTAAACAATGTTAAGTGCAAACAGTCTCTGGAGAATATTTTAATGGAGCCTTGTATGTAATGAAACAATGTGTTAGACCCACTGTAAAATGGAAAAGTTTATAAGACTCAAATGTAACATCAAGTTCACCCAGGACCCCTAGAATTACATGACCTTGTCCCTTTTTGTAAAAAGGTAATTTCAAAAAAAGATTGTGAACACTAAGTACACCAGGACTTTGTAGAAGCTCAGACAAAGTGAACCAGGACTTTGTTGTAGCTCAGACAAGAGTGGTGACTGTCCATAAATGTTTTTAAAAGGTTAAAGCAAAGGCATCTGGGCTTAGTTTTCAAGCCATTCCGTCTCTTATTCCAAGGGACTTTTTCAATTCTGAGATCAACGGGCTAAGCCTTCCTTTAAAGGGAGGGGTTTGACCTGAAACTAACTCTGATTGGACCAGGCTGTTCGGGTCTCATAGTCCTTACCCTAATAGTGTGACTCCTGATGGGAGAGTCGTTAAGGCTCAGGTGAGTCATTTTGTTGTGGAAGAACTTAACGGGCCTGCACAAAGTCTAGACTTAAACCCGATAGAACATCTTTGTGATGAATTAGAGCAGAGACTGAGAGCAGGCCTTCTCGTCCAACATCAGTGTCTGACCTCACAAATGCACTTCTGGAAGAATGGTCAAACGTTCACATAAACTCACTCCTAAAACTTGTAGAAAGCCTTCCCAGAAGATTTAAAACTGTTATAGCTGCAAAGGGTCGGCTGACTTCATATAAAATCCTCAGGTTTAAGAATGAAGTCATTCATGTGTGTGTGAAGGCAAACGAGCAAATACTTTTGGCAATACAGTGTGTGAATGAGTAGAAACAACGCTTCAACAAGGCTCAGTCCCAATTCTACCCCTTAGCCCGTTCCTTTGACCCTTCATGGGAAGGGGTAAGGAGAAGGGCTATGATTATACTTCTAAGAAATGAGACACCACTGCAGTTGTACATGCATGGATAAATAATAAGCGTTATAATAATATAAGCTCTATAAAAAAAGATTGGGCCTCAGGATTGGGCTCCGGATTTCAGGATTAATCAGAAGAGGACATTTAACATTTTAAGTCTGTGGTTTTAGTGTGAATGCTATGGTCTAAAAAGCAAACCATGGCAGATTTTTTAAAACATTGTGAGGTTTTTGCTCAATTACAAAAGCACAAGAAGGGAATTTAATATTTTGACATCACCCAAATCTCACAGAACACCACTGTCAACAAATATAATAATAGATGACTAAAGACAAATTAAGTAACCATAGGAGTTGCTGCAGATAAGGTGCATGTGGTATACAAGAGAAACAATTTTTTGACTTGTTGTTTACTGTTGTGTTTAAAAAGCATGTAGTCTACATGCATTTTTTAACTTCACCTTCTGTCAGATTCTTAACGAGAATTCAGAGATAAAACTCCAGATGCTTTAACCTTTTCTGCAAGACCTGGATGACTGAGAACCTTCAGAATCCTACCTGTTAAAGACAACATCTTTAAACACGCTTTTTTGAATCCCTCTTGTGATATCCGTTGCCGTGGACAGTGACACCCGTTGCCATGGTTTCTGATCTGACAGAGCGGTGGCTGTGAATGAAGCCTTGGCTGGATTCTTGTATCACAGGAAGGCGCTTGGCATTTGAAGGGCGCAGATAAATCAGGCTACACCAGTGGAGATTGAAAATGTAAGAAGCTGTGAATGGAGCCGTCCATCAAACCCTGTCAAAATATTGTCTCACTTTTTTGTTTGCATTTACTTCAGTAAAATAGTTACATGATTATATTACATTGGAAAAATAGTTTGTACATACTTTTATTTGACAGGGACAGTGTACAGTAATTAACATTGCTGCAAATGCACTAGAATTGGCCAAAAGGCTGTTTTTCAAAAGGCTAGTACTTTTTTAATAAAAAAACAAAACTAACATTAAGGTTAAGAAGGTTAATAACCGAGCTAACATAAACAAGCAATGAAAAACTCTATACATAATCTATATTTTAATCAGAATACAACAGATAACATAAGATATGTTAAAAGTGAGACATTTTGAAATGTCATGCCAAATATTGGCTCATTTTTGGATTTTATAAAAACATTCCAAAAATTTTGGGACAGGTAGCAATGAGAGCCTGTAAAAGTTAAATGTACATAAAAGGAACAGCTGGAGGACACATTTCCATCTTATTAGGTCTATTGATAACATGCTTGGGAATTTAAAAAAACTCTCAGAGTAGCAGTGTCTCTCAGAAGTCAAGATAGGCATTCCCCAATGTTGCAGCAAAAATTATTTGAGCAATATCAGAAAAAAGTTTCTCAGAGAAAAAATGCAAAGAGTTTGAAGTTATCATCATCTACAGAGCATAATATCATCCAAAGAGTCAGATAATCTGGAACAATCTCCGTGCGTAAGGGTCAAGGCTGATAAACCAGACTGGATTCCCGTGATCTTCGGGCTGTAAAGTAAATCTGTAAAGGAAATCCCAACATGGGCTCAGGAATACTTCCAGAAAACATTGTCGTTGAATACAATCCACCGGGCCATTCGCCGTTGTTAAAACTCTTTAGGTCAAAAAAGAAGCCATATCTGAACATGATCCAGAAGCACACGTGTTTCTCTGGAGCCAAGGCTCATTTAAAATGGACTGTGTCAAAGTGGAAAACTGTTCTGTGTCAGACAAATCAAAAATTTAAGTTCTTTTTGGAAAACTGGGACGCCATGTCATTCGGACTAAAGAGGACAAGGACAACCCAAGTTGTTCTGAGCTCAGTTCAGCATCTCTGATGGGATGGGGTATGAGTGTGTGTGGCATGGGCAGCTTACACATCTGGAAAGGCACCATCAAAGCTGAAAGAAATATCCAAGTTCTAGAACAACATATGCTCCCATCCAGACGTCGTCTCTTTCAGGAAAGACCTTGCATTTTCCAACATGACAATGCCAGACCACATACTTCATCAATTACAACATCATGGCTGCGTAGAAGAAGGATCCAGTTCTGAAATGGACAGATCTTTCACCCACAGAAAACATTTGGAGCATCATAAAAGAGGAAGATGTGACAAAGAAGACCAAAGACAGTTGAGCAACTAAAAGCCTGTGTTAAACAAGAATAAGACAACATTCTTATTTCTAAACTTGAGCAGCTTGTCTCAGTCCCAGACGTTTGCAGACTGTTATAAAAAGAAGAAGGGATGCCACACAGTGGTAAACATGACCTTGTCTCATTGAGATGTGTTTCTGCCATGAAATTTAAAAAATATATAATATTCCCTTAAAATTAGACATTTTCTGAAAAATGAAAAGTGAAAAGTTCACAGAAAATTGATTTAGTATGTGAAGGTAAACAGGTGAATTAAAAACAAATGTGAATATGAGTTTATAGTTGTCTATCAGTGAATGCCTTGAAGTGTTAACCCTGTGATTAACTGCCAAATGTCCCGGGTGTACCCTGCCTTTCACGCCCCAGCTAAAATAAGCTCCAGCTAAAAGATAAGCAGTGGAAAATGAATTAATTATATTGTCTTATTATTTATAAATTACACCTCTGCTCTTATTTACAACTGCATGAAAGCTGATTTCCCAAATGAAAATGTCACCTCAGCAACAATCAGCAATAAGAAGTGTTGTGCTTGGGTATTATTTCCTGGAGTTGTCTTTCATTTCCTGCAGTGTGTCGGGTGACTGACAGTCGGACGAGTGGAGCGTCACACTGCTCTCATGCGAAAACTCTTCTCTCGCAGTTAATGAAATAATGACACAAGCTCCTAGCAGTCAGATGATGGCTTTATGTTGAAATGGCTTATTACATTTCCGAGAAGCGTTTTATCATTTTTATTATGAGTGCCAAATATTGGAGAAAGTCTCAGAAAAATATGCATCATATTCAGTATAATATATTATGTAAAGGCCCCTAAGCTGCATTATCCAAAAACCCTAAAAAAACAGGTGTTATTAGGTGGTAAAGCAGTTTTTCTCAAATGTAAGAATCGGGGTAACCTTTTGATCCATTATCCAGCCTGACCAGTCAAACCCGTTCACTTCACAAAATTAAACAGGTCTGGATTCCCTTCTCGTCACAGTCATAACCATTTGAAAGAAATCCTGTGAAACCTGTCTTAACTGTTTATCTCTAATGGGACCTAATGTGTGACTTTTAAGTCCGAAAATATACATTCTCGTATAAATTTATTGATTCTTACACAAATGACTGATAGAATATACCCATTTTACTGATACAGTACCCTCAGATGGACATAAAGCGCTGATATAAATCCATCCATCTTCTTCCATCCATCCATCTTCTTCCAACACAGACAAACTGTAGTGGGATCTGCGCCATCTAGTGGCTAAAAGATATGCAGTGCCGCTTTAACATACTGTACCAGTTAAAAGCATTTGTAATAAAAGCTCCTTTACTTTATGTGTTTTTCAGGTGAGTCTCCAAACTTTTATTTGTGATCACAAGTAGAGAATGCAAAAATAATTCTCCACTGTTTAATGGAGCGTCTATAACATCAGATAAACCCATCTTTTTCATGGGAAAGGTGAGTCAAGGTTGTACATCATGACTTAATATTTTGATGGCACTGATGATGTGCGGCTGTTTCATGCCTGTCCTACACAGTCCTTGATTAAAGAGGCACAGGGAGAGAGGCAATAAGGACAAAGTCGTGCTCTGATATTAACCCGGGTGAATTATAGAGCGGAGACAGAAGGCTTATTGTCACACGTGGCCACGTTTAGCATTCAAATGGCCTCTCTGTGACAACTGTTCAGCCTGCAGCCAGCCCACGCGCTCTGCCTGCATTAATCATGCATTTGGATTTGCAAAAATATTGAAAGGAAGAACGTGACATATTTCTGACAGAAGGCGTGTGTCATTTATTAAAGACAGGCAAGACTATATTAACCAAGGCCAAGTCATGACCGACACCAGAGTGAACCTAGACCAGCAGTTAACATACTTCAATATTAAGTGTGTTCATTGTTTCAAACTTAGTTGATGCAGCTACCCATCCATCTATTTTCTTCTGCGTATATGTCTGTGTGGCTTTTAGAATGTGGAGTTTCCTCCAAAGAAGCTCAAGAAAGTGTCAGAGGAGAAGGAAGTCACGTCAGCTCTGCTTAAAAAAGCTGATCCTATGACATGACATGACATTCAAGCATCCAAATCTGAAAAACTGCTGAGATGTCAACTCTCCAGACTTAAAGGCTTACATCCTCACTTTATAGTAAAATAAGAAAAGGATTTTCATATAGTGTACTGCTCATAAGTTTACTAACAGAAGAATGTGATTTGAGAAACAGTTTAAACACTTTAAAGTACTGAGACCTGGTATGACATGCCTGGTCTCACGGCTAACTTGTTTGTAACAGAAAGGCTGTTGCTATCATGCATTTTCAAAGTCTCATTTGTTGTATCTTCTGTGTATATGACATGCATGTCTGATTGGGACGAGAGCCCAGTTGGCTCCCTACCATCAGGGATCATTTGTATGCACATGCCGTGTCAGGATGAGGGCCCATCCTCCCTTGTAGGGCCCATTTCTCTTGTGCCTTATTCTCATGGTCAGACCTTGCTGCTGCTCTGCATCAGACGTGAGTCTCACACTAGATCTAGAATTAAAGCTAAACTGAACCAAAGCAATTGGTCTTTTTTTATTATTGTCTGATTTCAGTTATTAAATTAATCCCATGACAAAATAATAAAATCATTACATAAAATGTAAATTCTGAGATCTGAGTTTGAGAATAATGTGCTGCTGGGTGGAACGCCACTGCAATAAGACTGTACAATCAATCAGTCTGTGGCAGATGAAGTCTTAATCAACTAATCTAAATAGTTCTAACAACCAAATTTCCTCTTGGAGATGAATAAAGTTTAATTGAATTCAATTGAGTTGGAGTTGAGTTACTTAGCGCCCTGAGCTGACACTAAGTAGTGATTGGATTAAGTCAAAAGTGGAAACAACTTCCTGTGAGTTGACACTCAACATTTGTAATTGTACCCTAATGTCCTGTAGGATTTTTGCATTTTCCCTGGGGAAGGTCACAGCTGGGGGGGTGGGACAGTGGAGGTGGTCTTTCTGCTTTATCTGTCAAAAGGTTTTAAAAAAATAAAATAAATATAAAGCTACTGAGTGCATAACATGTTCTGAATAATTCTAACTTATGGAATAGGTATACATACATACACAGAAGATATTTTATTTTGACAATATATATTTCAATATGTAAACTGAACAAAAATAATCAAAATAAAAGTCTTAGTCAGTTACTTTACTGTTTGTTACAAGTAACTAAACTGCACATCTGACAGCCAATCAGCAAAGGACAAAAGCTTTCCATTCAGTGGCAGCCATCATGTTAACATTTAAAGATGATCTTGATAGTCCACTGTGTCAAAGACAAAATAAAATGTCTTTGATTCCAAGATAAGATAATAATCTTTAAAAAGTAGTCTGAAGCACTATAATATGCACTTTCAATTTCTATATTGCTATATGGAATACATTCTCTGCCAACAACTGCTGCAGATCGATACAGGGCAGATTGTTCCAGAGAAGTATGAAGGATTTAGTCAAAGTGGCCACAGTCTGATTCGATTCACATCAGAGCGGATCCGTGACAGTGGATAAGTCTAAGGCTCAAAGGTTAATTGGTTTAAAATCGAACTCGGGACTTGGCACAATGCAATTATCAAATCTCAAATGCGATTATCACTTATTGTATTTAGTGTCGCGGCCCATCTGTGCCTCTGCGGTTTTCAATTTGTGTTGCAAGTTAAAAGCTGTATGTCAGTGATTATAATTATTTTTGTCTAAGTAGCTCATTGGCCATCCAGTTTCAAAGATACATGTCCTTTACTTGGGTTTTTCATGAAGTGAATAAGCTTAGTCAATAAAAATAAGACTTTGGCAGCTCCCTGGCTCTATTTGTTCCACTGCCCCACAAGGAGACCGGGTACACTTACACATGCCTTTCAGTTCGAAGTCTCACTAATGACTGGCCCTTAGCTCGGCCCATCTGCGCACTGGCCCAACCCAACTAAGCAACAAGACCACTTGATGGTGTCTTTCTCTTATGAAATCACCAGCTTTTTTGGGCCACAATATTCAAATTTTGTCATGCACCATTTGCAAAGCTCATAGTCTAAGATCCAGGACTTGGACCAGTTAAAAGCCCTGACTCCGAGGTGAGAGTGACCACTGCTAATCAAATATGTCTTTTTTTCTCCTGTGCCTGCGTCGTGGAGGGCGACTGAGGCCAGAACAGCTCTTTTTCCTTCTTTGTCTAGTCCCTGATCAAACAGGCGTCCAAGCAAGAAGCGGCTAATGATTAGCATAATCACTCAGTCCGCAGAGCTCTCAATCACCTCCAGTGGCAGTTTATGATGCAGAAGGGCAGACATGATGGAGAGGAGTGTTTCCAGACCGTAATTGGCAGTAAATATTGCATCCACTCTGTTGTTTTCCTCCATGGCTTAGATACAGCTAGGTGTTATTAGTGTAAATAAATCTGAGGAGAAGGATAGATAATGCTGCACAATTCACTTTTTATGTACAACAGAACTGCCCTTTGGACCAAAGGAAACCAGGCTAGGGTTTTTTCAGATAAAATTACTGTAGGTCACACTGTGGAAAGTGGAAACATTGTAAGCTGCCATTCAGTTGTGGTCAAAAACAGACAACAGCAGGGAGTGTTAACTTGAGTGGCCTGTGGGTGCTTAGAAAAAAAAAAAAAAAAAAAAAAGGAACGTAGTCTGGACAATAAGTTTTGCAAAATAGCTTGAGGTAAGTTGTTAGCATATGTTTGTTTAGAGTCAGACATCAAGCTAACTTCTATAGAGGGAAGTTTGCAAAAGTATTTATTAAAGGTCACAGCACAATTCTCCCAAATTTCTGAGACTTTAAGAGATTTTGTCACTGTCACTCTCTGGTGACTGTTATAATCCTTTTCCACTGTGCAAACCACAAGAGCCTGACGAATTAGAAGTTTGTTCAGCAAGTACATAATATTACAGCATTAGTGTTGTAATGTAATGGTGGCACTGTCATCTCACGTTACAATTTCCCAAGGCTTTTCTGTGTTCTCCCCGTCTTGGGTTTCCCCCACTAACTTTGAAAACATGCTTTAGTTTCCAGTTGGCAACATGACCAATTACTGACGCAAGATCTGGAGAGGGTCCCTGGGCAGGTGGCTGCCCACTGGATGGGTTAAATGCAGGGAATGAATTTCCCCACAGAGATTATAGAGAGAAACTTCCACCCATAGATAGCATTGACTTAAGAAAAATATTTCTTTCTTAAGAGATCTCTGTCTGTTGAACCAGCCTGTGACCTTTCCTCTCATGAGAGTCAGATTAGAGGCCCTGCTTTGATGAGGTAGTGGGATAATATCGTAGCAAATGCAACACGGCTCATTTCTAAGATGACAGCTGTATAAATAAATCTCTCCACAGGGACTTAAAAAAAGTCTTTGCTCATTTCTGTGAAGAATTGTTCTGTGATGTGTCCTTGGGGTTGTGTTCTCTGACTTCAAATGCGTCTCTACAAATGTCAAACAAAGGCGGCGCTGGGATATTTGGGGGACATTAGCGTTGACATTAACACTAATGATGTTGGAATATGGAAGCACAAGACGACATCTAGCAGTCACTTTACAAATGTCTCTGTCTTCTTGTTTTTTTTCCACTGATAAAATGGCCCAAATGTTTAATGCCATTCTGCTTTTCAATCTTTTAATAGTCTGTATTTGTGAATCCAAAAGCTTGTATGTGTGTCAAAGACTACAGTTAACTTGCACAGCTGCAGTATTTGCATTGTATTCTTTAACCTGCATTCATATCATTTAATTATAGAAAAAAAAAAATACAATTACACATCTTGGTGAGACAGTGGAGCTCAAATGTTCTTAACTGAAAGAAATAATCCATAATCCAAAAAAAGATAATGAATAAAAATCCAATAAATTACAATGTGTTGTTTTAAAAAAAGATAGTTACATTCAAAGTTATTGTAGTCATCAAAGTGTAAACTGGTGTAAGTTCGGCATTGCACTAAGTTCTACGTTTTATCTATTTTATGATTAAAAAATAAGAAAAAAAATCTTAATTTTCCAATTTTCTTTGACCTCCACAGCCTGCTGCAAACCAAAGAAAATACAGGTGCTGGTTATATAATTTGAATATTATCAAACAGTTCATTTATTTTACTAATTCCATTCAAAAAGTAAATCTTGTATATTATATTTATTCATTACACATAGACTGATATAATTTTAATGTTTTTTTCTTAAATTTTTTGATTTTTAGAATATTACTTATGACCAATACAAAAAAAAAGATTTTTAGTAATTTTGGCCAACTGAAAAGTATGAATATGAAAAGTATGAGCATGTACAGCACTCAATACTTAGTTGCGTCTCCTTTTGCCTGAATTACTGCAGCAGTGCGGCGTGGCATGGAGTCAATCAGTCTGTGGCACTGCTCAAGTGTTGTGAGAGCCCAGGATGCTCTGATAGTGGCCTTCAGCTCTTCTGCTTTGTTGAGTCCAGCATATTGCATCATCCGCTTCACAATACTCCATAGATTGTCTATGGGGTTAAGGTCAGGCGGGTTTGATGGCCAATTAAGAACAGGGACACCATGGTCCTTAAAGCAGGTACTGGTTGCTTTGGCGCTGTGTGCAGGTGCCAGGTCCTGTTGGAAAATGGGATCTGCATCTTCATAAAGTTGGTCAGCAGCAGGAAGCATGAAGTGCTATAAAACTTCCTGGTATACGGCTGCGTTGACCTTGGACCTCAGAAAACACAGTGGACCAACACCAGCAGATGACATGGCCCCAAACCATCACTGACTGTGGAAACTTTAAACTGGACCTCAGGCAACGTGGAGTGTGTGTCTCTCCTCTCTTCCTCCAGACTCTGGGACCATGATCTCCAAAGGAAATGGAAAATTTACTTTTACTCTCATCAGAGAACAGAACTTTGGACTACTCAGCAGCAGTTCAGTTTAAATTTTACCCTACAACTCACTTGGCGCCTTTAATTGAGCAGTATTGACACATGTCAGATCTCAGTAGTAGAATGCAATGTAGTAGTAAAATAACAAAAAATAATAATTCACCACATAGAGCTCTTTTTCAAACTTTACTTTTATGTCTCACCTTGCTTTTAGCTCAATCTAATTTATGTTGTTGCACATAAACTGAAAACTCAAAAAGCTGCTCTGTTTTTGTCATTGATCTCATTAAACAACCTTGGAGAGAGATTTGTATTTGACTTCAGGTGCGATTGTGTTGAACAAGGCCACGCATCTCTTTGTTCCCTTTTAACATTCACTTCTTTGGCTTTCTCTGATGGAAAACATGGCCGCCACACACGCACTGATCAATGCTATCTGCTGGCTGACGAAACAGGAGTGTGATTGCCCAGGGAAAGGCTGTGTTTAGTTCCTTATTAGCATGTGAGCTGTTGCAGCCGACGGGGGGTCAAGCTTCATCAGCTCTGGCTCTGTCTCTTTGGGCAAAGCGTGGGGTTTGGAGCCTGTCAATAGGTGGTCCCGACCCGCACCGCCTCACAAGAGCTGCTTTGAAGAGAACAGCCTCGTGAGAAGTGAAGCGGCCATATTCCCCTGTACCATCACAAATGCATAATTCATACACCGTGTAACCCCTCACATAAAGCGCGCTCTCATCAAAGTCGGCCATGCTGTCGAATGATCACTCACTTTAAGCTCTGAGTGGGTGGAGGTAATGCTGTTGTGATGGGAGGATATAAAAAGCATGTTAGTAGCTTTTTGCTGCTCAGAAGAAGCTCAGAAGGTGAAAGGTCAAAACGGTGGTCTTTATTTTGGGAGAGGAACGGATTACACCTCAAGAAGTACATATGAACATCGCGCACACATCGTTTTAGGAGTACACACTTTTGATTGGACATTGGAAAAAAGTCATCTGTTGGAAAAAGATTTTGTAGTGGGACATTCATTTGTAGTGACTGTGTGTGTTTATCAAAATACATTGCTCAGCGTAGAATTGTGTGATGCATTAAGCAACCACAATCTATCTATCTTCATTCTGAAAACTTCTATTTTCTTAAAAAAATCTGAAGGAATTTGAATTTTAAGTTGTTTTCACCATATAATTTCCACCTCAAGAACAACACTTAATGGCTTCAACCATTTCAAAGTTTCAAATAAAGTGTTAAAAATAATTATAACCTCTAAGGTGCAGTTCACAAAATAATTACTGCTTTATGTAAAGTGAAAAAAAAATACAATCCATTGTTACGTTCTATAGCACTCCTATAGCACTGACTAATCTATTTTATATAAAACATTTCCAAAGAGCTAATGGCAGAATTAATTTGTCAGTGGAAGGAGACCCATTGGATTAGTCAATTACATCCAAGTTTCAAGTAATTAGGCAGTAGAAATAAAATATTAAATGTTTTATTGTGGACCAGTTTACAAGTACTTATGTGCAATCAGTCAGCTCATTTTTTCAAATTTAAATTCCAAATACAAGCATGAAGGACAGACTTACACAACACACCACATTGCCTTTTGCATGTGTTATTTTTATAGCAATTACATTCACAGAAATTATATCTCAAATGTAGTCTTATGTTCTGTTGTAGTGGCTGTTATAAGTGTTATATTTACAAGGAGAAAAGGGATACTGTATAGGCTTCTCATTTGCAAACGTCACTTAAAACCGGTTATTTAAAAGCAATGAATATGATGCAGTGTTGTTGCAAATTACTGGCTGCAAGGTTAAACTTCATAAAAAAAAGTCTGCAACAAGGAACTAGAGACAAACCTCGAGACCTTTTTGGAAAATAACAACTCGTTGCCCTGCCTTTGCAGCCTGCGTGCTGGAATCAGATCTGTCTTTGCTGAGAGCTTTAATGAGGTTTAGGACGAGCCGAGGAGCATCTTCTTCCAACAGCCTGCAGCTCCAAACACGCACAAACCCATAATTAGAAGTTTAAACATCATTTAGTCTCTCTGTGACGTCTCCGTCTGCCTGCACTTTTAAGACACTGAGTAGAAGACAAGTCAAAAAAAGTCACAACTTTCAGCACTCATTTTGAAATCTCTGACTCTTTTAATGTGAAATTATTTCTATTGAGCTTGAAACACCATGTTTGTCCAGTAAACAATCTTCCGTGTTAATGGTAAAAACTGTAGTTCTTTGTGAAGTGAATGGTTTCAGTTTATCTATTGTGGGTTCATGGGTCCATGTCAACTCCAAGTAAATGTAAAACAGTGATATTATTTATAATTAAATGCACAAAAATAAAGTTGCCCTTCCACTGTGCCACTCTGCTGAAATTCTCCACATACAGGGCTCAAACAGACAATCCTTTACTTGGGAGGCAAGATTGTAAACTCAAACAAAGTGAAATCATTTAGCATTCGAACTCGAGTTGTAACGTGTAGCACAGCAGTCAAACGTTTAACACAGAGAGAGTTCAGAACAAACTTTATTCAATAGTAGTGAATATCAGACAGCAAGGAATCCAGTCTGGTGTTGGAGCGTTGGATTGGGGCGGGAGCTGTAGCGCCGGACCAGAACTGGAACTGGTCCAGGCAGGACTCTCCTGGACAAACGGCGGTAGCCCGACCAGGTTACGCTGCCAGAGATGAGTAAAGGTGCTGGCTTCTAAAGTGCAGAGCAGACTGATGAGGGAATGGGTTACAGGTGTGCTGACAGGTGTGACTGATGACAATGACAAGGAAGATCTGCAACAGGGACTAGTAAGTGCACAAAAATCTTCCCACCAACCTAACAACCTAAAAATAAAAATGTGACTTTAGTTTAAGTTACAAGTTGCATTCCTTTGAAGAAAATGCAAATACAGTACTGGAAAGGCCGTAATATATCAGAAACAGATCAAAAATAAATCTGCTCTATTTGTATTGTTCATTTGCATGTTTATGCATGTGAGACTTACATTTGGTCAAAAGAATCCCAGGTATGTCATATCACAAAGAAGTCCAACACAGGGTCATTGAGGATCTGTGGACCACATTAAAACAACAATAACTGCAGTGCTGCAGCCATTTCTTCAGAAGGGATGGTGTCACAAAGACAATGTTTCAGGGAACAGTGCAGAAAGGAAGATGGAGAGGCCCACAGTGGAAGAAATGGGTAGATAACATCACTGTGTGGACGTCAATGAATTTTGCCACAACCCAGACTCTGGCCCTTGACCGACAGAGATAGAAGAGGATAGTGTTCCGCTCAATCACACAGCACCACACAACACAAGGTTTAAGGGAACCAAGCCCATACTGTTAATCTTAGTCTATCTCAGTGCTTCAACACAGGAGACAATTGTTCACAAGATGGCTCACTGTTTTTGTAAAAACGTAACATTAGGTATTGATTAAAACTGTATACACAGGCATAACTAGCAAACCCACACTTTCTTCTAAAGAAGTTGTATGCCGAACGTGTCAATCATGCGTCCCACATAAATGCGTAGGTAATTATAAAAGTATAGGTCCCTAATATAGGATTACAATGAATAGCAGTCATTTAGCTAATTACTGCTTTGCTAATAGCATTTTAAAGCTGATATTAGGCCTCACCGTTTCATTGTAGACGGGGGGTTGATGGGTGATTGACAGCTTAAAGCCCACTCCTTCACATGACTCTGAACTGAACTGAGTTGGATTGGTGGACTTTTCGTGGAAGATTTGGAATGTGGAGATGGAGATGTGGAAAAACATGGGAAAAACACAGGGAAAAACACAGGTCAAAGCTGTTATAAATCAGTTTTAATAAAAGTTACTCTTTGGAATTTAAAAATGAGGCCCCTAAAAACACTTCTGTTGGGTAATGGGTAAGATGATTGGTTTATTTTGGAAAGCTTGCATATTTAGAAAGAAAAACGCTGTGTTCTGCTTGTCCTTTCTCATGAGTCTGGCTTCCAACTGTCCAAAAGCAGGCTTGAAGCTACGTTGCTAAAAGTAAATTTAATGTGAGTGTGAATGGTTGGCAGTTGTATCCCATCCATTCACCCAATGGATCTGTTTGGTTGTCGTCACTGTCAAACTGAATTTCACACTGCAGATGAGCTGGACCTTGGTTTTGTTCTGAACCTGGAGTACTCCTTAAGACTAGCAAGACCAGTGCCTGCTAACCTTGCAGCTGGATTATTGTGAGAGTTGTGACTTTACAAACTCTTAAAAATTCATCTTGAACTGCTCTGACAGGTCCGGACGCGTTTAAGGTTTGAAGATGTAGAAACCGTTTTATTGTTACAAATGCAAACATAATGCTGCTGCTCTGATTGAATAAAACTGCAATTAAATCCAATCATCAACCAGGTATTAGTTTAAAGTACCTGCCCAGTTTGCAAACCTTTCAACGGGAGTCCTCCCTGATGGTTCTGTGGAGCATACGACACAGTTAATCACAGTTAATGACTAATTTAGAAATAATAGTTCACACTATCATAAAAGAATTTGTTTTGTTTTTTTGAGCATCTAGTCCAAAGTCCATTTTGATAAGTGACTCCTGAATGGAAAAATAACCTAACCCAACAAAGAAAAACTATAAATAAGCCAAGAACTCTTACATGTCTCCTTTATAATATTTTTTATTTATTTGGTGTGTAACTGAGCAGCCCAAATACAACCACTTTTCCATTAACTCCACATTTGGTGATGAAATACCCTTTCACTTTCTGAATACTGATGACTTATCCCCAGTGTCTGTAACAGCCTTTCTTTAATTTAGACAGAGAATGGTCTGATAAACTCCATTTTGTCTCCCTGCAGGAACCCCAGCCTAAATCATCATTTCCACAATCCGCTGCCACCTACTTCTTTACCTCATTTTCTCCTGTTTCTTATCTGTGAGATAATAAGTCTCTATTCCCCAGCAATGTCTTCAAATGCTTTAATAAAGGCACCAGCCCAACCTGCCTCTGTTTCCAGATAAGGTGTAGTAGTAGTAGAAGAAGAAGAAGCATTGGATGGGGGTTGGGAAGAGTTCTGCTTATTACCGAAACCCCTGGAAGCCGTCCCAGCACTCACGCCACAATGCAGGTACTTCTTCATGCGCCATTTGATTAATAGATTAATTCCAAAGTAACATGCACTTATTCATTGTTTTCTCTGGTGGGACTCAATGGTGGAAGCGTTGATTAATGGGATTGAAAGTGGAAATGGTAATTTGCACTTTTGAAATTCATGACCTACTTTATGCACTACTTATAAAAAATAAAAGCAACAGCAGTTTTCTTTGGCTGGGCCTTCCTCATATCACAAACGCGTTACTATGCATAGAAGCTGCAATATAATTCCCCAGGGTCAGTTTGTTTATATCTGCAATAAAGTGCTACTGTCACATTAAATATGGTCGACTAGAGACAGGGGAGAATATATTTAGTGCAGCTTTCAGTGAGTGAGCGTTCAGGCCTGGCACTGGTTTGCCTTTTCTTTCTGAGTTAATGAATTGGTCCAATTAGTGAACCAATTAACAACCCCAAGACTAGGGCTATCCATTCTCCAGCACAGTTTAAAGTTATACTGTATGTACGTATATATACGTAGAGGAAAGCTTGGCTGTGTGCTATTTACTTAGGGTTTAGAGAGAGATTTCATCATAGCTTCACTCAGCAGCCTTAAACCTGCTCTGGGCAACTTTCTGTGCTAGTAGTTCAAAATGTCGGTAGCAAGTAAATGTTTGAAAGTGAAGAACTTGAATAGATCCATGTGTGATTACGTCAGAAAGCTGGGCACAGTGTGTACGTGTTTACAGCCTCTGACACACAAAAAGATGAGAGGGTGGGAAGGGATGTAAAGCTGGCACCTATAGACTATAGTGGATCCATTTTAAGGCTAATAGACTGAATCCACTGTAGCTTGTTTTAAACAGTAGTACTTTTATAAATGCACCTAAGTGACAGCTCATAGGCTCATTGTGTCTTTGAGTACAGCACTAACAACTATAATGTCCATGCATTTTGTACGTCCTTTTATCTCACAGTTGTACATGTCACAGGTCTGCTGAGATCACAAGCCCTGTATTTTATCCAGGGTGTTCCCCTCCTCATGCCTTATAAGACCTTAAACACCCAGGATAATCTCCCATCTCCTGTGACAATGGAGATTTAATTATTTTTTTTTTTACCAGTTGCAATTACAGCAACAAAATCCCATGCAGACCAGAAAGGATTTCCCCAAAGACCTTAATAAAAAAAAGTGATGTCTGGTGTACGACTGATAAGACGCCTATAACTTCCAAAATAGTTGCATTTGTGTTATTTAGTTTTTTTGTCAATTTCCATTATTTCCATTTTTTTGTCATTTTTTTGAAATCATAAATCTTTACAATGGCTAGAAAAGTACTTGATAGTAATGATACACAAGACTGTATGAGTGAGGGCTGTAGTGAGTAAAGACATACTAACAATAATAAGGTTGGTTGTCTACCAGCACATGCCAGTAACGTGTAGTAAGTTAAGCAGCAACTGTATGAATATACATTTACATATAATTTTAAATAATATTTAACAAAATAAGACATTTTAAGTAAATATGTGTGGTAATTCTAGCTGTTTAGTTGTATATTTTAGATCCTTAAAAGAAATGAACAAAAATCAGTCGACCAAAATGAAGTGGCTGACCCAAAATGGCATTTATCTGTTTTTGCAAATGAACTCTTCATATATACAGTATATACCATATACTTGGAGCACAGTAGGAGAGTAGTAGTAGTAGAATACTCTCAAAAGTGGCCTGTCATTAACTGTTGACCTTTCCGGGCGTATACAACCTAAAACAAAGGAGATTCTACTGTATGTTTCGTATTTTGGACAGGGACCAACAAAACCACTGTATCTTAAAATGCTTTCTTTATATTGTAGATTAGAGTGTTATAATCCCATTATTACAATACCATAATACTGCCGAGAAGCTTTTAAAAACTTAAATAAAACAGAAATAAATGTTCCAGGAGAGATCTGTTATTATATCATAAGTGTCAGCCTATCTGTGAAACACCATTAGCACTGTTGACAAGGTCAGTATTATTTCAATTTTTTATCTTACACCAGCCATAGAACTGTTGCATGTGTGTATCAGCTTGTCTTTCAGTTTAGTTCACAGATGGCCCAAAATAATGAAATAAACCTGCTTGTTTACTAACATTTTTATGGACTATGAACTCTTGTGCCAAAATACAGCTATAATTGAGATACACATTTATGAGCAGTGTGTCGGTATCTTATAACCACCTAACACTCTCACCTCTGTGGAAAAATCTTCAAACAGGGATTTCTTGTGAAGGGCCGATGAACGCCTGGCGACTAAATCCTGCCCCATTAGCATTTCAATTAAAGCTGCAGCTCAAGATGGCGCTGGCTTTAAAAAATCTATGTTCGCTGCAGCCCATGAATATTCCTAAAGCCTGATCAGCTCCTGAGGAAAAAAGGCAACTAAAAGAAAAAAGATTGGACTGGCAAGCTTGAACCAACTTCAAGTGCGAGTGACAACTCTCGGTCGGGCAGAAAGTGTTGCATGTGCCTCAGACATAAATAAAGCCATGACATGATGGTTAAACGTATAAATCAAGATTCTATCCAACTCCTTTTTTACCTTATACTTATGCTGTTTAGCTCTGTAATATCTTAAAGCATGTTATTTTATTTCCATAAAGCCACCAGTATCATACCTTGGTTTGCAAAGACAAAGTCAAGTCAAAGGTATTTTTTAAATAGGTGAGGTAAGTTCAGCACACACTGTAAGCTTTGGTAAATCACATGCTTACATAGAAGGGGGTCTCGAGTTAGGTGCGCACCCATTTGTTGAACACTTTTCTGAATCAATAACTGCCAATAATACAAAGAAAGTGTCTACTGTATTCCACCATGAGAACACAGAGAAACAGCACAAAAAACGAAAAAACTAATGGAGTAAAGTCAAGGCAAGGGGATAATTGCATGATCACATCCGTCTAACTATTCAGAGCAACAGGTTTCAGGTAAGCTCTACGTTAGCCAGTTAAATGTCACATGTTTGTGAGGGGACATTAGTCCAGTTTTGTGTATGTTTTCTTAAAAACTGTACATGAGAAGAAAAGGTTGCTAATACTGTTGGCCCAGATTTTTATGTTGCGTCGTAGAGTTGTCTCTGGAATTTAGTAAACGCATGTTGATTTGAAGCCAGTGTAAAATGCCAGAAAAAACGGGGCCCTTAGACTCAAACAGGTGTGGATTGGTTCTCATGCTTATTCACGTAAGATAGAAACCCATTCAAAAAAGCATTTTACATCTGCGTTGCTTATTACATAAAGCAGAGAACAGCCGGGCGGCAGTAGCTCAGTGGGTAGAGTGGTCGTCCTTCAACCGGAAGGTAGATGGTTCGATTCCCACTCTCCCCACAGTTCATACTGTTGTTGTGTCCTTGGGCAAGACACTTAAACCCACCTCACCTCCAGTGGCTGTAACACTGGTATTTACTGTAGAATAATGTAAGTCGCTTTGGATAAAAGCGTCAGCTAAATGAATAAATAAATGCTTTTAGACACATGTAACAATCAGAAACCTTATCTTGAAGTAAAATTTCTAAATACTAGTCACTGTTCAAAGTAGCAGCCACTGAAAAAACTCTATTGGGTGACATTTATCATCGCACATATAGGCTGTAAAGGCTGTAGTTTTCTATTTATTTTTTTCTATTTCCTGCGTAATCACATTTAACCCTTTCAGATATAGCCATTGTGTGTGATGTTTTTTTTTGTCTCTCAGTCATGTCCTTTTCGGGGATGAAACCTCAGCAGACCCTCTCTCTTGGTTTTTGTTGCAAAGAGAACAATATCTTCACTCACTGATCTTTATACAGCAGTGTCCTTCAAATCCAGGGCTGGCTTCAAACTGGGTTCCCACACATCCTGGAAAACACAGAAAAACTAGCTTTAATCTTTTTGTTTTCTAGAATCTCAATATGAAGAAGGATTAATCATTATTACATTTTGTACTATTGATTGCTCCAGTTTTGAAAGTACCATAGTTTAAGAAGTAGCATAGTTTTCACAGAGAGCCCAAAATCTCAACTGTTGCCTCAAAGAATTTTACTGATTGTGCCCGTCCTCGGAGCCTCTATTGGTGTGAGAGAAAAAAACAAAGGAATTCATGGGAGGGATCTGACCAACAACTTTACCAACATTTACAAGGTGTTCGGCCTCAGTTACGGAAAATGAACAAGTTTTGTATGTTATAATTATGTTATTACAAAGATGTTCTTCCTTTGTGTGCATTACAAGGTGTTCTCGTTAAATCTTTAAAAAAAACAAGGGTGTCTCCTCCAACAATGCGCCTCTGTTGTGACTGTATTGAGCTGTTGTGCCTGTCCTTTGCTTGGGACGACTAACTCCTATTGATTTTCAACAGCGGGCTGCAAAAGCATTCACTTAAGTGTTATTGGATCTGGAAAGAGGAAATTTGATGACAATTCCAGGCGAATTAAAATGTACATTGTCTCCGTCTTCCTCTCTCTTTGAGAAGACACACCCTTGATGCAAACAAGGTCACGCATTAGACAGATGTCTGTCCTGGAAATGAAATGGATACTTGTGATAACGGATCAATGGAGGTAGAAAAAGAAGCGAAAGTGAAACAAGACTACCTCCACTAACCGCTAATCTGGCTAGCTTCAGAAATATGGAGTGCTCTTTTCATCTTAAAGAGTAAGCCAAGAGTCAGTGAAGCAAAAGCAGAAGAGATATCCTTCATTTTCAAATTAACATCTGAGCTGTGCTTTAGCTTTGAGATCAACACTCTGAGGAGACATGGATATACTTTCTCTGGCTACATACTTCAGTCCTTTGCAGAGAGAAGGCCCATTAATGACGGGCAGATACTCCGACATTATCTGCATATAAATGGAAAAGCACAACCTAAAGGGAGTGTGGCTTTAGAGCTCATAATTGGTAGATCCCATCACGCCTTTTTAACAGCAAGGGAAGTTATTAAAGCGCAATAAACGACAATAAAACCTTTTCATGTAAATGTAAGTGGATTTAAAGAATTATCACAGAGGTTTTTCACATCACGTTGCTCTGATACGTTGTACTGATAGAAAGCTTACTTTGGCGACGCCCCTTAGCAACCATGACAACGCATTCTGGCACATGAAACGTCCCAAAAACAATTTTACACAGCAAAAAGAGTTACAAAAAACGTATTTAGTGTGTATAAAGCCCTGATTCTAGAGATTCAATTAACGTTTAAAGAGGGCAAAAAGGGTAAACTAGGCAGAAGTTGTAAGAGGCAGAAGAATGTAGAACAAAATGGGCTCACCGGCCCGTTGTGACCAAAGGTGTGGCAGCACGAACAGGAGGCGTGGTTTTAATTTGACAAACGCCTCTTTCCTCAAATCCTCTTTGTTATCAACATGTCTGACGATACTGTTGATGCTAAAAAATGTGACACTTAAGGATTTTCTGGAAGAAAAAGATGTTTGCGTTCTTCTCCCCACTGCATTTGGAATGTCCTAAATCACGTAGTCTTTCACACATGTTTGTTTCTTAATTTCAGCCGCACTCTGGTTACATCACATGACATCAAATCTCCTGGTGGGTGGATACTAGCCAGTGCCTTATCCAATCACCTTACAGGTTTCTGACTGAAGGCGCCTCCCTTTTACACGATTCTTAGACACAGATTATGTTCTGTGAGCAGTTCTATCCGGCAGAGACAGGTTAAGTAGCTTGCAACCACCTAAATATGAAATTATGTGATTGATGAACACTGTTAATAAATAAACATTTTATCATTAAATATCTTGACTTTTAGTTGAGACTTACTGAAGTTTAAATATTGCTGGAGCGAACTTGCCTGTAGCTCTGCTTTAGCATCCTTCATTTAGTTTCGATCGCTCCCCTGAGAGAAGGGTCTTTGTTTGATCGCCTCTCGATAATCCTTTGATAAAGTGTCTGCTGATCAAGAGATGTCCACCCTGCAATCTTTAAATCCACAGGTAATTATAGTCCCATCTACAGATAATCTAATCTCCGCGCTCTCCCAAGGGACACATCACCAGGCGCTGAGTCGAGCGACACAGCTCTGAGAGACAAAGGAGCAGCACATGGCCCATATTCTTTCTTCTGGAACCATTTGTGTCTGTTATTATTTTAGCTACACCACAAGAAATGTCAATGTACTTTTTCCTTTATTACACAGCAACTTTGAATGAAATATCATTTATTATTCTCCTGATGAAAGACTTCATCAGGACACAGTGAAACACAGTGAGAGATGTCTCGGCCAAAGCACAGACACATTTTCATTGACCTTTCCTTGAATTAATTGTGACTTTGGAGTTGTGTGGAGGAGAGCTGTGTCCAGAGCAAATGCAAAGACAGAAAAAGTCAGGTTCAGAAAACAAGGTATTACGTGACCAAATGGTACAATAATAAAGTTCATCCTTAAAATGAAAATAACACATTACATAAAATGTATATTGCTTTATTTTTCATGTGATTTGTGACTTTTCTTAAATTAAATGGGAAGCTATATTTCTTATAAAACAGACATTTTACTCCATGTAGATGGAAAAGGTCTAAGGGTAGTACCCTGTCAGTGTCGCAGTCAAGTTACCAGTTTTCAAGAACAAGTCACTTTAAAGTTCTGAGAGTCCAAGTCTGAGTCCAGGTCACCAAAGTTAAGTCTCCAAGTCAGAATAATTATGTGGGAACTAAACTGATGTGTTGACTGGGACTTTTTGTACCAAGATGACACAATGACATGAAATGTAAAGCCATTTTCTTTTGCTCACATGCAATTAAAGGCCTATTAATACAGGTCTATTTTTGTTTAATATATTTTCTATTAAACCCCACTCACAGAAAGGTTTAGTGTGTAGGCAGCAACACGGTACAATACCCAGTACCGAGTTGTGGAGCTTTAAATGTGTCTGAGGTGGAAACATCAGAAAAACAGCTTATTTAAACAATTTACATCTTTGGTAAAGATGTTTCATTTAATAATATACTTAATATCCCTGAAGGTTTTACACTGGGCAAGAGTCTCTTGTTTCTCCCAAAAAGGGGAAAAAGAAAATTATTTGTAGCTAAAGCTTCTGGCTTAACATTTCAAAAGACTTCTAATGCTTTCTGCTTCGTGACTTTTTGCTGTGTTTAACTCGTCTCTTCTGAATGGACAAGAGTATACTCACAAGCATCTTGATTTAAAAATATCAAAGAGCAGAATTTGGCTCACTTGATTTTAGTTTGACTTATATTTTTATGGTACCACAATTTGAAAATATCAACTATTTGGTTTTATTTTGCCTTTAGTCTTTGTAAACAGTGAAGCACACAGACCTAGAGTTCCTCCACCATTAAACGTGTTTCCCTTTTGTCATTTTCACGCTCCGTTAGCAAAATGTGTAGAAAGGAGCTTGATGACTCAGTAATGATGTGAGGAGGCACTTACAGGCTTAAATTTCCATATTAATGAAGGTATCAGGAAGAGTTTTTACCGCGCACGCCAAACAGCAGCACTTCCCTGAATTCTCTCCGAGCTGCACCTTTAAAAGCAGCCTCTCATCCGAAGCCATTTGCAACTAGTGGAGCTCCTCGCTTGTTAAAATGAGCACCCTGATGATTGCCATCAGCGCAGAAGTGATTGAGCTGAGTGAATCTAACAAAGAGACGCTCCGCGGCCAATGTGGAGCGAATGAGCCGCACAGATTGAATTGAAAAAGGCATGTATAAAACAGCTATAAACTTGGGGAAAAAAAGAGGAAAAAGCTGGAAAGAGTTGCACTCACAAGCAGCACGTGTCATTGGGAGGGGCTCTCGTGAAAACCAGGAAAAGAATAGACACAGTTTAGTCCATGTAAACATCATTTTCAGTGCTTTTGGTCATCTTTTGTTGGTCAGTGCATGATATTCTTTGGGGATAAGTTTGTATTATTAAACTGGGTTATATAAGGAAAGCAATAGACTTTACTGAAATGAAAGAAAAAACACATTTAATGGAAAAGTAATTAAGGCCCTACACATACATTAATGTTTTTATAAATGAATATTGTCTATTCTGTTTAGTCCATCTACTGTCGGAGTAAACATGTGAGGAAGAGACACAAAGGCCCGAAGCATAGGGTTAAGTTTATATTAAAGACAGAAGTTGCATATTTCTTAAATTGTCACGTGCTTAGAATTCAAAAAAATCATTTGAATTTAATTAAGAACTAATGAATGCCGATTGTCTCTAACGTCCACTTTCACAAACTCACTCAGACTTTGGACACCATCAATGACTGCGTTGCACACCAACAGGTCGTTTGTTTGCTGCACAATGCTGCCCCATGTCCCGCGGCATTGGAACCAAACTCTAACACTTTCAATAATTCAGCACGCAGTTAAAAATTCACTTACACATACAGCAGAGTTTGTCAGCAAAACGAAGCAGGGTCAGGCTTTCACTTTTCATGAGGGTTGTCCCAAAAAACAAAAAAAAGCTTGACAGGTTGGAGGTGAGTTTAAAAGCAGAGGGGAATATTTCAGAGATTTGGTCTTGCATAATTCAGAAATGTGACTGTGGCCTAATTAAACATTTATCTTAAGCTTTTCCACTCTGCTTGTAGGCATTATGTTGTCCCTTTTTGGACCGTGTGAAAGCAAAGCAAAGGCTTCTCTGAGCCCACACAAGACTCCAACCTTTTCTGGCTCCAGAGTCTTTGCTCCAGTCCATTTATCTTCAAGTATAAGATGTTTTTCTTTTTTAAATACACGATATATACCATTTTATACACTATTCTTTCTTCTTGTATTCAACCTTTGATTCTTTGATGTCAGTCTTTCCTGTCATTTATACAAGAGCCATTTCGTTTATGTGCCATTTTGTACATCTCGTAAGCTCCTAGTCCAGATTTCATTCCCCATTTTAGCAACGTTCCAGCATGTGCCTCCGGAAACAAGTGGAAAGTCTTGTGCAATGGGTAAATGAACTAAAACGACCCAGTTTTGCTCAATAGTCGGCCGTTCTGCGCCAAGATGATTTGAGGGTTTTTCGCTTTTGACAACAAGGGATTCCAGCGTGTTTAGAGATTAAAGTGGTAAAAAGGAGGGAGGGGGAGGAGAGGGGGCTCGATTTCAAATACATCTCTGAGGCGGTAATAATCCGAGATGTTCTTTTGACGCCTTTTAGCGGTTTGATGAGTAAGATTGTGTTGGATTTGTTTTGTTCTGCCTCCTCGCTTGTCTATTTATTTCCTCTCAACAAAAATGATGTTTGTTTGTTTTTTTGGGAATTTAGGAAAAACCACTGCTGTCATTTGGACAATTTGAAATGATCATTTTACACAAATAATTTTTGAAGCTGGTTTTTGTCGAACAATGGAAATGGTTCAGATTGTTTTAGTTTTTATTTTTAGACATAGATTTTATTTAGTTCTGGAAAATGCTTGTATTTAACACAATGCAAAAATGGAAATATTTCTTGAAAAAATGACTTGTATTTTTCCTGACCTCCTTCAAGACATTATTACTCACATTTGCAACTATTAATGCATTTTACTTAGTTTTATGCCAAAGCCTTTTTAAGGGCACTTTTACAAAAATCAAAGACCACTGACAGTTTAAGTTGCATTTGAAGACAGATTTGTTTAGTTTTTTCTTCTTCACACAAGCAGAATCCAGAATCCAGAATCAGTTTTGAATGTTTTTATTCAATATAATTTGAGTCTAATGTGTTTGAGTTACCTACTGAATAACTATGTTTTTCTTTTGTTTTAACCATATGTTCCAAATAAAAAACATATAACATTCATTCATTTAGAAAGTCCCATGCACAAGAACAACAGTAAAACCCTTTCAAATGCAAAATGATTATTTCCAAAACAGCACAGAACACTCATTTTCCTTCATTGTGCTGTACTCAGCCTCCATCACGAGTGGGTTTGTTAAGCGCTCCAGTAATACTGTGGTAAAAGGGACATTAGTTTTTCTCTGATGATCTGCTGCCATCAAGGCAACAATGTGATTTGTGAATGCGATGAAAAAAATTGCAAATTTATTGAGAGTTTTTTAGAAAATGCTGGCATTTGGCCACCGTCAGAGCGATCTAACCACATCTCATTCTGGTTTTATCTCTGGCTTCATTTGCCACTGCGCTGGGAAATGTAGGCTGTTGCACTGTTAAAGGCTTGATCACAGGATTATCTACTGAGTTTTTTTATGAATAAATAGAAGCCTATGTAAGAAATAGCATGTATTGATCAGTTAACCTTTATGAAGTAAGTAGGTCAGACTTTTATTATAACCATCAGAAAGAATTTTCAAGTGCATTGATAATTTAGCATTTTAGCCAAATTTATTCAGAGACAAAACAGCCACAGAGTTTCCAGAAATGCTCGAATCAAATCAAAATAATATTGTGCAGACAGCCTTTTCTTTTAAGAGCTTTAAGCTATGGAACAACCACCTGAAATTAAGATCTTACTCGATCTGATTTCAAAATGCTCACTTCCAGACCACTGCCTCTTCTTTTGGAATCTGGTCAATCTGATGCAAAGTGGAAAGACTACAGTAAACCGAGAAGGTTTGGTTGCTGCTTTCACAGTCCGCCATGTTGATTTGGCTTTGGAGGGGTTAGTTTTGTTTGCGGACAGAGATGAGGAGGTAGAAAGAGGCAGGCGACAGACAGACAGACTGTGGCTTTCCTCAGGAGGAACGGCTGGCACCTGCTCCGACTGGCAAACAGTGAGGACTCCCCACACGATCGCAGAGGAGCCACACTGCACAGCCGACTGGAAAATGTCCATACGGCAGCACTCACAATAATGAGGACGAGCAGACGACAGACTCGAGTGCAGCAGGTCTTTGTGAGTGTGGCTGTACAACTCAGTAGCTGTTACATTAGAGCCATAGATTTAAAGGTGCTCTGTGTATTTTGTAATTGACAGTTGAACCTAAAATCTTGCATAAAGGTTTTGGACATTTATGAACTAAACTGATTTTAAAGTGGACTTATCATCCCACGTATTTTTACCGAGTTTGTGTTTATAAACATGTCCCAACAGGGCTGCCATAGATGGGATGAATGTAAGCTCTGGAAATGACAAAAACTAACAAGTAGTTGGAAGAAAAGTCAAATAAAAATCTCAAATAAATCCAAACTACTGAGCAAATACAAAACAAAGCAAACAAAGGCAATTTGTTAAATTCTAGTTTTTGTTTGGATTTAAAAAGACATATTTTGTTTATTGCAAAGCAGAGATTTTACTGAGTCAATTAGTTTGAATGTACGTCTATTTAACATGTTTAAACAAATTATAAAATAAAAAAAATGTCAATGTCTGTTTTTGAGACACAAGGTAAAGCCTCATTTACGACATCCTGTGGACAGGGATCAATAAGGTATTCATTTTAATTGTACTGCCTTTTTCTTGATTAAATGATAAATATGTGTCAATAAAAAAAACACAACACATAAGAAAATGCTAAAGACAACACTGGGCAAATACAAAAAGTTACATTCAGAAAAAACTCTAAGCATATCTTCAAAGAAATTCAACGTGGTTTTCTGTGGCAATTTAAAATAAACAGAGTTTTGTGTGCCTTCAAAGCTGAGACACTGAGCTCAATACTGACAAACAAAGAAGGCAGATGGTTTATTCCAATAGAGCTATTTGTGGGACGGCTCTGTAGCTAATTATACAGCCAATGAAATGTTTTATGGGCAGTTATTGGACATGGTTGATATACAGTGGTTCTTTTTTAGGTCTGGGATTTAATATGGACTGACTTGACTAAACTAATTATTATATATCTACAGATTAAGATAAGAGATTGTTAAAAGATGCCTTGGATGCCTTACGTCAGATATTCCAAAGTGGCTGGCTCATGGAAACGGCAGCCTTAGATGAATCAACTGTAGAACAAAATGAATACATTTTTAATCCAATGAAGTCGAACAAGTGTGGGATGCTTCTACAGATATTGAGTCATTTTATTATCCCATATCGGTGAGTTGAGCTGAAAGGCTCTTGATTTACCTTTGTTCCTCTAATATCACCTGTGGTCATGAGCTGCAGGGCAGGAGCTGGACAAGGACGAGATCTCTGATATTAGTGGCCGAGAGAGTGGCTGGGCGCTGCTCTAGTGAGAGGGTGAGGAGCTCAGACATCCCTGAGGAGCTTAAAGTGGAAGAGCAGAGAGAGACATGTTCATCAAGAGCAGGCTGGAGGACTCCGTCTTCTCCTGGAACAGCTAGAGGAAGTGTCTGGGGAGAGGGAAGTCTGAGCATGTCTGCAAGACACCTTTTGCAAAAATGTGAGGAAAATTTCCAAGGCCTGGCTGTCTCTACAAGTAAAGGTTTTAGTTGGATTTAAACAGGTTTTAGTTGGATTTGAACAGGTTTTTGTTGGGTTAAACAGGTTTTAGTTGGATTTGAAAAGGTTTTAGTTGGGTTTAAACAGGTTTTAGTTGGGTTTGAACAGGTTTTTGTTGAGTTTAAACAGGTTTTTGTTGAGTTTAAACAGGTTTTAGTTGGGTTTGAACAGGTTTTTGTTGAGTTTAAACAGGTTTTAGTTGGATTTAAACAGGTTTTAGTTGGGTCTGAACATATTTGAGTTGGGTTTGAATGGGTTTTAGGTGGATTTAAACAGATTTTAGTTGGATTTGAACAGGTTTTAGTTGGGTTTAAACAGGTTTTAGTTGGGTTTAAACAGGTTTTAGTTGGATTTAAACAGGTTTTTGTTGAGTTTAAACAGGTTTTAGTTGGTTTTTAAAAGGTTTAAATAGATTTGAACCTGTTTGAATAAAGCTGCTGCTGTTAGGGCCATACATTTTATCTCTGAAGCTGAGAACACATAAAATCCCACCGTGGACATGTCTGGCTTAGACTCTTGTCATTTCTATAAAGAAGATGGAGGCAGATGCAGCACTAGATCCTGAAAAGTGGTGAGACCCGGATCACCAACCAGCTATACCTTAAATGAAAGAGCACCAGATTCTTTCAGGTCAGCTGTGTTTAGTCTCAGTGGCTCCTGTCTCCTTCAAACTGGTAGTGTTCTGACAACCATCTCCTGTAGGGAATACATTTATCCCAAGATCTACACATTTTACTATTACTTTTACCACAAACAGAGCGATAGATTTACCTTTTCCATTTAACGATACTCCAGCACAGAGCTTGGTCATGGTAAAAGGCCTACTGCCACACTAAAGCCAATACTAATACTAATAGGTTTTTTTTCCAATAAAATAACCAAATTTTTAATGCCACATATTCTAACATAAAATGTAACATAGTGCTTATAATTGAGTGAAAATAAAGCCCATTTTGTGCAGTGATAACAGTTACCTTCCCTTTTCTTTACGTTGTCTTTATGTTGTTGTTTTACATTGGTCAGAAGTTACATTTTAAAACTAAACTAAAGCAAAGCTCAGGTTGTTTGTGTTGATTCTGCGCCTGAGGCTTATTACAGCAAAGTGGAGTTTATGTGTCCATGTAATGGCTGTTATGAGCACTACCTGCTTTCATCAGCACAATCAGAGGCTCTTAAAACAAGTCACTCTCCATAAACATGTTTAACAGTGGTTGCCTTGGTGACGGCGCTGACAGCCTGTCGAAAAACCAGGATTCAAGTAAAACCTTAAAAGCATGTGGGCATCCAACTGCGGCAAATGTAAACGTAGCTTATCACACGTGTTGTCAGTCCATTAAAACAATCGTATACGAACATGACGAGAAAAAAACGAGTAATTGATACAAAAGTTTTTCAGCACTACGTCCAGAGCTACTAAATACTGACAGCTTTTAAAACAAGAAAATACAGAGACCTGGAGCGTGACGGGAGCTATGTGTTAGGTAAACCACAAACGAGACGAAAGAAAGTGTTATTTAAATGTTCCACTGCACATTAACGTTTATATTTATCAAGATGAAGATTCAATGGTTCCTCAGAAATGCCACAATCAAAAGTAAAGATAGATTATTACTAACATAGTTTCTATCACCAATGAGTAGCAGATTTTCATGGAGCAGTACGGATTGTACGAACAAACTTGTATTACCAAAAGTGCTCTGAAGCATCCCCAAGAATCGTACCACGCCGCACAATTCTAGAAACACTTGGGCCCCAGGTTTTAAGTGTGTGGCCCACTTTTAAAAAAGGTGAAGCTAAACACTAGTGTCATACAAACTCTTGCATTTTGACCTTGTGGGATGAAATAGTGAGTTGTTGAAATGTGGGAAAGTCTGTAAATGAACCAGAAAACAGCATGTTTACTGCGTCAGTCCCTGCTGCTACACACCAGGACCTACTCTCTTCTTACTTTTGTCATGCTCTTTTGGAAACAGCACATTACAAATGGATGGGGTTCCCAAACTGTGCCGACCGCTCAAATTCTGTGCTTGGATAGAAAAATGGCTCATTAGCAGTTTGCTTTGTCTTAAACTCTAGCCGCTTGCCATTGAAATATTTTCTACTTCCTGTGATTTCTAAATGGCTCAGAGCCACGACCCAAAAATGACCTTGCACACATCAACAAAAGACAGTTTTTATTGGAAGACTGAAAAAATCTTGCATTTTTATTTAGAATTTTATGGTAATAGTATTTTCACTCTCATAACAAGACTCACTGGTGTCACTTTGTTGCCTCAGCTTCCATTTTCCACCTCATCCGTCCCAGAAACTCACATTGTGCCCCCCTCCTCCCCACTTCCTGTTCCCTATTTTCTAAATGGACGGTGCTGTGCGGGATGCCGGCGGGGTGCTGGACTCAGATTGTGTCCCCCGCTGACCCCCCAGCCTCCGTTTTGACTGGAGGCTGCCTCTGCCACATGGAGCCACTCAGCTGAAGAGCCTCTACATCCCACATGTGAGTGCTCCAGCGCAGGACTGAGGGAACGCTCTTGTAATTTTGTGTTTGGATTTTGAGTCTTAATCAAATTTTTGACTGCATACATGCACAGTTTTTATCTCTCTGTTGGACAAAATGAACACAAAGTAGACTTCAACATAGATTGTACTGCATGCTAGTGTCGCTGTGTCTGTAAATAGCATAGATTTGTGACACTTGACAGATGTTCCTGTGATATTTCTCTTGCACTTAAACTGTAAAAGCCTGCTCTGATAGGGTTGTTCCTTTTATTGTGATCCTTTTAGCCGAGTCTAAGCCACTGTAGCCACGGGGGAGTAGCTCTAATGTGTCAGTCCATTAGCGTGTGTTCACAATAACTTTGAGTCAATTACTCTGCCGTTTATTGCCTGCGCTGAGCTCACGCGTTTTATATTAACACCTGGGAGAAGACACGCTTAGACACTTAGACTATTTTGTTTTAGAATATTAGTGACTGTAGACTTTTCTTTAAGTGTGGATTACAAGGATTTGTTTTTATTTTACAGCGTTACAGATATAGCCTTGAAATAGTAATAAAATTAGATTTTCTATTTCATTTGTTTCCCATTGTTATAGTATGTGACATCAATGACAATAATCATTATTCACACTTTACAGACAATGATATGTTTATCCTCCATTGTTTAAACCTTCCTTTTTATACTTTGTTTTTCAAATGTTATGTGCACTGAGTACACCACTCTGTGAAAAAGTGGTTAGCACTCCTGTCTCACAACAAGAAGGTCCCAGGTTTGATCCACGGTCAGGGCCTTTCTAACCTGGCACAGCCTGAGCTCTCTGTATATTCTATAAACAGGGACTCTGTAAGCCTGTCAGTTCCTCAGATATTCACGTCACTGGAGTGTAGCCTAGCGTCACACTTAGGCCCAGGTCCCTTGTTCAAAAAAGTCAAGATGGCGCACACCACTGCCCAGAGTTTGTTTGCCTCTGCTCTTTGATCAGTTTGAAATAATTCTGAGGTTTTTACAGCCACTCTCTGTTAACGTCTTTGTAGCTTGACACCTGGCTGACGTCATGTCTGCTGAAATTCCCATTAGTTGGCCCCGAGTCGCTTCAACCCCCCTTGAGGAAAACGAGCTGGCATTGAGCTTTTCCAGACTGATGCTGATATAGTGAGGAGTCTGGCTTGCCAGGATAGATCTTTCTCTAGTTAGTCGCAGGGCTAACATTTAGAGACCGACACTGACAGACACATTCATTCACTAGAGCCACTTTAGATTTGATAACTGACCTCAATGACCTTTAGGTCTCAGTGGGGCTTTCCCAACATCTCATTAATCAAACATATATGTTGCATAATCACCCATTAATATAGCATTTATTGTGTTAATAGAGGAAGGGCTTTTGTAAGTGCTAACTAATTTAGCATGGGATAAGCTGGATGTATGAGAACCGTCGTAGACAGACATAGTGTACAGAAAGTGTATAATTTGGCCAACAGCAGAAGGTCACAGGGTAAATGTCAGCTTTACTTTTACACACCAGCGTTATCATAATATTAAAGGAGTTTAGTCTTAAATGATGGAGAAATTGAGAAGAAAACTGACAAATTAACTGAATAATATGAATCTAATAAAAGAAAAATGTTTAATTGTGGTTACATGGTTCCTTTGACTAATATGTGATGTAATATGTAATAAATGATGACAACCTTGGTTTGTTGTAAAGCAGAAGGACTGGGACCAACATTTTCTTGTATTTCCAAAGCCTTTATAAATTTAAAGATCTCAGCCCTGTACTACAAAGCTGAGAATTATTTATGCTGTAAATGAATGTTATATTATGCATAAAACTTTGTGATATCCTGTTATAAAAATTCTTTGTCTATATTATCCAGAGGGATCACGGAGACAGCGTACAATAAAAAATGAATACTCAGGTTTAAGTCTAAGAAGAAGTAAGAGTACAAACATGTCACAACGGAACAGGATGAGGTTTGTTTCCAAAAGTAAACACATGAATACATGAGATTTTATGTCAGGCTGTAAAGACTGTAGGAGGCGTGTCTTCCACACACTCCCCAGGACAGGCTCCAGGTGCAGGATTCTGACTACGTCTAGTCATGTCTATGTTCAAAAAGGACATGACATGGTCAGATTTAACATGTCCTGAAGAGAACTATGAGCACAGCTTTACTTGTGTCCGGTTGTCGAGCTTTACTTTTAGACTTTGGTGCTTTTCCTTTTGCTTGAGTTTAGTGTAGTTTTGTGTCAGGCTTTATGTTAACATCTCTCCAGCCTGTCCGTGTGATTTTTCACATAAACATCCTCCACAGAGAAACCCAGTACACAATTGTTAGATCTTGTCTAACCCGTCTGGAAAAATAATATGTAATGTACAGAATAAGCATTTGAGTTCTTGAGAAATGAGACCTAAGAAAAATGACTAGTCTGTGTTTACTTCTTCACCTTTTAACCCCTCATTTTAAAACTTTACCTACATTTAATATGGACAGCTGGCATTACTGCAATATAAATGTGACAGCAAATACTGAAAGGCTGAATATGTAATATCTGGGAGTGAGACTTAGACTAGTGTTGCATATCTTTCCCTGAGTCGCTGCAAAAAAAAGGCCCCTAAAATAATCTTTAAAATCTGCAGAGTCAGCGCTGTGCAGGTGCTTGAATACGCAGAGCAGCAGGCAGGTGGAAATACCGACTAGTTCTGTGGAACCGCGGCTCGGGGCCACATTGTTAAGCGCAGTCGTGCATATTCGCAATTTAAGTGCACTGGGAAAATCGAGCTGAGTAGAGCTTAAAACTCATTTCTTCTTTTGTTCTAGAAGTATTTTCACACCAACCAGATCGGTCTGTAGTAAATCTACAGTAGTCAGTGTTTTTAGAAAGTTTGATGAAGAACAGATTCATGTTTAGACTAAACGGTTCATGTTCTAACAATCCTTTGGAATAATATTAAAGAGGTGGCAACAAAACAAAACAATATTTTTTTATGAAGCTTGAAATCCATTCAAGTCAAAAACAAAAGTATGTTTCTGCCCTGTTTTTTGAGCCCAGTCCTTTGTCAGCTTTTAAAGCTCTCTCAACTTGGGAAATCAATTAATTTTATTTGGTTTTCTTTGTAAACTTGACAAAAGATTTTTCTTTTAAGATTGACAAGACCACAATTGTTTGCATATTTTCTTGTGATAGGATAAGAAAGGTTCAGACAATGGGTCAAAATAAAATCCAAACAGTACAACTTCACAGGACTGAAAGTGCAGACTCTTAAAGTTTCATTGGGTCAGGCAACTTCTAAAAATAGCTAAAACGTCAATAAAAACACATTTATTTATCAAGTGTTAAAATGAGGGCAAAGTTAGCAATTCTGATGACCCAGGAAATAAAGGGTTATGGTTGATTGTAGACTCCTGTACTGTTGTCCAGAGGCAGGAGAGTAAAAAGGGGGTGCAGGTCTTTGAGGAGAGGCATTGAGTGTTGGAGACGTCGTCGAGGATTTACCGATTATCTCTTCAATCAAGTTATGGGCTTGACTAATGCATACGTAACAGTTCTCTCAGCCTCGTTTCGTTCGTGTGCTTTCAGAACACAACAAACTCAAAAAGTAGAAAATTAACTTTTATCAGACTTTTATTAATTGTTTATCATTATTTACACAGCATATTTATTATGTATATAATAAAATAAATCAAGTGAAAAGCTTGCCAGTGAATGTAAACCACAGTTTCAGAGTTAATGTTTTAACTTAAAGAGAATAACATCAATGCCAAATGTTTTGCTCTTGCATTGGTCAAAGTGCACGGTACCTTGACCACGGCTTGGTCTTGACTTAAACACAAAAGCATAAAATATAGTACACCCATAGTTTTGTTTCTGTCTAAAACTTTTCTGCACATAGCCTGAAAATAGATCATCTGCCCTCTCCAATATTCTGAGTTACATTTCATTGCCTCAAACAGATTTGGACAAATGGGACAAATGTATAACTTCAATCCAATGTTCCTAAAAGACCAGCACATGTCCAAGTGCTCATGGTGCTGTAAAGGATACATGTGGAGGCACCAAATGCTCACTTTGGTTTTTATTGTTTGAGCCTGAAACACTCAGGCCTCAGGCAGGATTTCAACCTAGTGGCAATAAAGGATGTGTGCAGCCTAACTGCTTTGCTCCAATAAAAGCCTGTTATGAGTTTGTAGCTTGAGGGGGAAAAAATGTCATAAAAATTGTCTCATGATACACTATTGAATTTTAGTTTGAACATTATGCTGGCTTCAGAAATGTATCAAGAAATAAAGATTCTCAGTTTAAAAAAGATAATTTTATTTATTTTCCTTTCACGCCGTGTTTTTACTAAGAAAGCTACTGTTTCCATTAAAGTTGAAGTTGTGGATTTGGGGGGATCCTGATCCTGATTGAAGTATTTTTGCACATGTTTTTTCTTCCGATGAGGCCTTTTTTGCATCAAAATAATATTTTTAGGGGACGCGTGTAAATGCAGGATGACATTAAGTGAATCAAATAATGACAGACACACTTAAAAAATACCAAACACATTTTTAGAAGTCTGGACCCCTTTTCTGAATTATTATTATTAAATTGCAGACTTCCCTTGATAAGAGAAACAACAAAGAGGCTTAATTAACTTTTGAATTAGATATATTAATTTTATTATTAACCTAATTATTTTTTATTTTTTTTAGATTTATCTTCCTTGTTAATTTCTTCCTTGTTTTTTTTTGGTTATTTTAATATAATTCCAGGTGGATATTTTATAGTTTAAATGTATATGAATGGATGTAATGTATGTTAAATAAATAAATAAATATTTATTTTTATTGACTTTTCTTTAAATGTTTTCTGACATAAAGGTAGTAAGCTTTTCTATTGTATGAGCCAAAAACAGATTACACCATTACACACTTTGCCCTTCTCTGTATCTTTCTACAAAACTGTCCATTTCAGGTTAAAATGATGAACAAACTCCAATTTTCATTTCCACCAATCTATATTCAAAGAGGCCTGCACAGCCGTCGTCTTGCCTCATCTGTTGAACTATAGCCGAGGAAGATGCACAGATCAATCATCGTGCCACCGAGAAACTGCAGGTGACATGCTTGCCAGGTGAACCTTAAAAAATACATGCAGCCATATATCACGAGCATGACAGGTACATTAGAGGCAGGCGCAGGAGTAGGGAAAAGTCAGTGTCGAGTCACTCCGCACTCACACGCGCCGTCAGCTGCACGCACTTTATTTCCCGCTGGCCATGAGTCGTCCGCTGACTGTGGAAGTATGATAAATATGGGGCGTTGGTCGCTGGAGGTAGTTTAGACCCTCCTGCAGGAGAAGGACTCACACGTAGACTACTATACTAATGTGGGAAATATAGGAAAGGATCTGTTACAAACGAAAATCTGTGGTTGTAGTTTTAAAAGACAAGTCCAAACTGAACAACATTTTCTTAATTTCAATGATTATCGTTATGTAGAGGCTAGTTATTGAAAAAGACCAGGCATTTGTAATGCACCTTACAATTATTTTGCTTCAGCACTTTAAATGCAAGCCTGTTTAAATGCAAGCCTGTTTAAACTGAATACTAAACAAATAATGTATTTATTGATTTTCACATATTTGCCACTTGTTTTGGAGACAATAATGAAATCTCTGTCTTACATTTAAAAATACTGACTTGATTGGAAGTGGGTCCATCTAAACAATTTAAAATCTTATAAAAAACCTTATAGATGACCCCCCCCCCCCCCCCCATACAATTACCCTTTCCCAGACTTGTTCCAAAGCTGATATGTTTGAGTAACTCTGTCCTGCTGCTGACATGTAACGCTAACTGCAAATGTAGTAGGAGCTTATAGTGTTTCGTTGAGTTTGTTTCTAAAAAGAGACACAGACAATTACAGTGGCTGAGCCTGTAGCAGGTAAAAGCCAGGTTTACTCTACTTTTAGCTTAGATTCACTGTGCGTTGTTTCCTTTGCACCAGAGTCATGCAAAAGTCTGAAAATACTGTAAGCAAAAAGACAAACCAATTAAAATCTGGCATATTTGATCTTTTACATATTATGTCTTCATGGCAGCTCTAGATTTTTGATTCTGTGGGTTGTACTCATGGATTATTCTTTGAGTAGTAACTGGAACTTTTAACACAATGATCATGTTAGCATCTAGTTAGATATACAGTATGTGAATAGAATAACAATTTACTGAAATGCTTTCAGAAAATAACACTCCATTTAACACGCCATTCATAATACAACCTGAGTTCGAGTCGATTGATTTGGACTGATTTCGAGCCTCGAGAGAGAATCATTTTGTATTCTCACGAGATCCTTTTCCCTCGAGACTGGAAGGGATTTTACTTCTAAATTTTTCTTGATTTTTTTATAAATTTTTTTAATGAAAGACACAATTAAAAAAATTGAAAATAAATATATCATCCCGGTGTCAAATATATAGGGCATGGAAAAACAAATTGTAGAATAAAGCGCGATAACAAGGGATTAGAATACAGAACACATAAATAAATCCAGCTTCAGGAAGAACGTAATCTGCAAACTGACAAGTAAACAATATTTCTTACAAAGGGAACATTTTTGAGTAGAGATAATATTTTAAACATAGATGTGAGTTCCCTGTTCATTAACAGATAAATGCTCATAAAAGCTTGTACTGCCTCGTTATCGGTTCAATAATACTGTGGGTCAGAAGAAATGTATTGCTCTAAACAGAACAAGAAGGCTTTAAAAAGTCCAGCTGCTGCAAAGGGAGATGTCTTTGGATGGTTAAAGAAACCTGGACTCAGTCAGAACCTGCTGTGGCACATATTAGACACGCAGACTCCACACAGACATGCCAGTCAGTATTCACCTAATGATCCTCTACTTTACAACACTTTAATGACTTTTCTGATTTAGAATAGTAAAGGGGACATGTTCTGGGACGCTCTACTGGTGCTCCATCGTATATTTTGTGTCCTGATTGCTGCCAGTTTCCGAACCAGTGCCTGTCCTCCACAGAAGTCCTATTACTCCACAGTTATTCCAGCTTTGACCTGATGGCAGCAGCAGGTAGATCCGAACTTTCATCACAGTTTGGTAAAGGTACTAAAGTCAGACTCTGTAACCCTTCGTTTCCGGGGAAAGTAGTTGGAAAAGTCTAACTGGGAAAACAATTTTAGCAGATTAGGAGAAGAAAAGGCGTAGAGATAAATGTGCCTAAGAGTTCTGTGCCTAAAAGTCTTCATAAAAAACAACCTTAAACCCTCAATCCTTTGTGAGATTTTACAAATGCAGAGTGAACACATGGAGCAGAGTCATGGACAGTCAGCGCTGACAGCAGTAACAGCTTTAGACTGCCTCTTCTGTTAACAGCTGGATTGTTTCCTGATGTTAAGTTGTGGCATTAATGATAAATCACTGTGTCATGTTGAGTGAAGGAACAGCAGATCCAGTCCTTTTTACAACCTTCCTTCAGTGGCAGCCATATGTTGGATATTGTTTCACTGTAAATCTAGTCTCAATAACCTGATTGATTGGTTTACACATGAGTTAAAGTAAATACTTTTGGGGATAAATAAGGATTGTACATAAGACAATTACTGAAAAAGAATATCCTTTATGTGTACTCTCAGGTTTTCTGGGATATTTCTGTCTTTGTAAAGCTTTACCCAATTAAAGGAAGACGAAAGCTAAATCAAGAAGAAACACTATAAACCAGTGAAGTCCAGTGCAGTTTTTAAACAAACCCAATTTTAAAATCACTACAGGATTATTCTTGGGCATCCGGTAAAACATAAGTATTCCATCATGTCTCAAAGACAGAGAAAAGAAAATAAGTCAAGGATGTGAAAGTTTCTTTTACCTCATGTACATATTTTTACAATCTTGAACTGACCACAGGAATACAGCAGCATGTCAGAAGCTTTGTTCTTTGTCTAATAAACATTTGAAATTTAGAAGTGATATAAAAAAGAAAAAAAAAGAAAGTGGGTTAAGCAAATCTATGCAAATTTTGATTGAAAGTGATCACATGACCCAGCCCTTATTCCGTTTGGATCTTTACGTTATCTTCTGCTTCAAATAAAAACACATACATGTTCTTCTTAAAGCTGATGAGCAGGTGTCATGTGTACAGATCTTTCATCCGAGGTTACTAAGATAAAAAAAGGAACCCATAACATTAGACTTTACAACAATAATCCTCTGTCTAAATATGTTTCTGTCGTCGCCTTATATTTCGGCTTTTACACAAACCAACTGCATTTCTAAGCATCTGAGCGCAGTTGACACATTCAAGCTATTCGGTTATGTTTAAAACAATAAATCCTTGGCGTTTAGTTTTAGTGCATCACTCAGACTGAATTTCCTGTAAGAGAGAGAAAAATTCTGCAGCAAAACTAAGGCATCACGCCTGGCTTGACTCTCACTGAAGGGTACTGTACTTAAACCATTTAGAGCTAATTATCAGCGAAAACCTCTCCATTATCTCCTGACCTGTGCCTACAAGGCTGCAATTATTTATTTATTTCAGCCCTCGTACAGCGGGCACATTGTAATCAGTTTAATTAGTCTAAATAGACTTCCTCCATCTTCTCTGCAGAGCTCGGTACACAGGTCTAGACCCGAGAGGGCGGCAGAAAAGCCCACGAAACTCGATTCTAACACAGTGATAAATGGTGTTTAAGACAATGCTGGGTAAAGAGTAGACTAATGTTCCTTGTATGCCTCAGCCAGGGCACGTTATAGTGTATGCTAATGTATGCCGTTCCTGGCATTTGGCCACACAAACTCACTTTTTAATAGAAGACAAAGTTGCAGAGGGCTACATTTTATGCAAAGGAAACCATTTGTCTGCTGCGAGGCCCGCTGACAGAAAGACAGGCTTCATATCAGCCGTGAAAAATCAACCGTCATGGACGTTTTATATCCAACCTCCGCTGGAGTGAGGAGTCCTGTGACAAACATATTTTTATGTTGTAAATGTTGGCAGATAGATATTAGACTTATTAAGTGTACATATGTACTGTATGAGCTGACATCCATGTTTGTGTCTTGTCAGCGAGAGACAATAAAGACAATATCTTCTTTTTCAAGACTATACTAATAATATACTAGACTAATAACTATACAAATTCCTTTTTTATATCAAATCATGTGCTGATGTCAAAAATTTTGGGGTGAGTCTAAAATTTGACAAACAAATAGATTCTGTGGTTAGGGCAAGCTTTTTTCAGCTTCGCCTCCTTTCAAAGGCTAAACTATTCTTAAGTCAATTACCACAATGTGACCACACCTTAAAACATTTCCAGAGAGGGATAATGTCTGAACCAGACTTAGAGAAACTTATTCATGCTTTTATCTCCAGCAGGTTAGATTACTGTAACGGCCTGCTCACTGGTCTCTCAAAACGAGGGTTAAGACAGCTGCAGCTTATTCAGAACGCTGCTGCTCGGGTTCTAACTAACACCAGGAAGTACAACCACATCAGTCCAGTTTTAAAATCTCTGCACTGGCTTCTGTTGCTCAGAGAATAGACTTTAAAACAGCACTGCTGCTTTACAAGTCTCTAAATGGTTTAGCACCAGAATATATTTCTGAAATGCTAGTAGCTTATGAACCTCCTCAGACTCTGAGAACATCTGGGACAGGCTTCTGCTCGAGCCCAGAGTTAGAACTAAACAGGGTGAAGCAGCTTTAAGTTTCAGCCAAAACCTCGAACAGCCTCAACTCTAACAATGTTCAAGAGGAGGGTAAAAACCTTTCTCTTTAGCTCCGCCTACACTACTCTTAAAGTGTTTTTTTTTTTGTTTTATCTGCACTCTTCTTTTATAATGTTTTTAATTTTTCTTATGTTTCTTAATCTAAATCTTGTAAAATGTATTTTATTTCTGTAAAGCACTTTGAGTTACCCAGAGTATGACCCACGTCTTTTATGAGCACTTTAACTTTTCCTTTCTTCTGAATAATCCTCCAATAAAAAAAACATTTGGCTATAATAACAAGCCAAACTAATGAACTGTCATCCCTGTTTGAGATAATTAACTCTATTACGTCTCAGTCTGTTGAGATGTCATCAGAGAAAAAAGAATCTGTCACAAAAAGAAGAAGTCTGGAGATTTTTATTGAGTTAGTGAATTGCAGGGGCCTGTCTAAAAAAACATGAAAATGCTATGAATATGAGAGTCATTCAATTCTTTCACAATGCAATGCTCCAAAGTCAGAAAACTTAGGAGGAAGGAGGAATTCATTATCAGAGGATTGGATTAGCTGTGGGTGCGGGCTCATGTCAGGTGCTGGGGTAGGTTTTTTTTTTCCCACCATAGATCCATAATCAGAAGACAATACGAGGGCTGTAATAACCAGGATCAGGACGATACACTCGTCACAGCTTGTTTCCAAGGCTCCGTCTAATGCCTGTGCTAATCTACAGCTGCCACTGTGCCATTAAGACTTCAGAGTCGTCGAGCGGCAGAATGTGGGCCCCAAAAATAACCCAGTTCATCTGTGGGATTATGAGTTTATATCTGTGTCATCTGTGAAAGACTCAATTAATAATGGAAAGATTTTTTTTTTTTAAACGGCGGAATTGTAGGATTAACCGCGAAAAAAACCCAGTTAAATTTTTTGTATTCATATTGACTTTCTGTAGGATTTTAGTTTGATAATTATAGTGACGTAGATAGAGGAGACTTGAGACTGTAAGGGTTGGATTTCTTTCTCTGGGCAGTATTGCCTCCATTTTCCCATTACTTTCAGGGGCCTCCCATTTCCCTATTATTCCTGCAGCTGGGCGAGGTCAGCAGGTCAGGTCTGATTTGTTGCATTATCACAGAAGGTAGCATGCATCTCACCGCATTGACTGGCCATCTCCGCCGCGGCCATTAGATGCTGGTTTCTATCCATATAACAAGGCTCCTGAAGCGAGGAAGCAGTCTGCTGTTTTTTTCTTTCTCAAAATGAGCAGCTCCATCTTGCCTCGGTCGTAATGAGGCGGGCTGCACGACTTTTAGCTCAGAAAGTTTTCAATACCAGCTGTAAAAGGTACAATATCAACTATCTTTTTTCATTTTGGGAGTCACTATTGTCTGTAGCACTTGTATAAATCATATCAGTTATTAAGCAGGCCAACCAAAAGGAGTGCGTATTTGTGCATTTGTAGATAAACAGGCAGGATAAATGCTCTGTTCATGTAGTATTTTAATTATGCATTTATTTTTATTGATGGCTGTAGTTTTTGGGCTTTTGAAATCACCACTTGTGCTTGATTATTTATTTGGATATTAAACAAGTAAAGCTAAACTCAAAGTAGGTTTGTGGTTTACTTACTCTTTGTAAAATAAATCTTTAGACTACATTTACCTAGATGCATGTGGATGGATGTAAGTTCACATTATTGGTCAAAAGTGCAAATGCAGAAAAGCTCTTGTCATTGTCACAATATCTTTCAACAGAACTAGACACATAATAAACTTAATCTTAATCTAGTTTATTTAGAGTGCTTTAAAATAACAACAATGTAGGACAAAGTGCTGTACACTGCTTTAGGAGAAATAACACACATATAAAACTATTTAAAGTAAAGTAAGATAAAAATAAATAAAATAATGTCCTTTTTAGAGCCCTTTTCTTATCTGTTACAGGAAGTCTCGCTCGATCTGAGTGAAGTGAAAATAGTCCCATATGTCCTGCACTTGGGTTCGAGTTAAGATTCGACTGATTAAAACATGGTGGAAGTTAAAATGACATCATTAACAGCTGTTTTCTTCCATCCCCGGCACTGTCCCATGTGTCCATATTCATGCCCATATGGGAACCCTTGTGTTATCTCAAAGCTCTGAAGGGTTTGATGTCATCGAAAGTATTGACTGAGCACTTCTCAGAGACATGGAGAAAGAATCGGCGTCTCAATAAACAGCCACAACACTACATCTTCCCATTTCGTTCGTGCTTGTGCCGTCACTTTGCAGCACATCCCGCAATTAAAATATAGTGAGCCTGTGTCGCTGTCAGCACAACTTGTCATTTCTTACTTGAGTGTTGTTTGAATTAAAGGGAAAGGAGGGGAATTTATCTTTGGGGGGTTGGCATATTGCTGCCATTCATTGTGCTTATGACGGGACGTTCCATATGACTCTCAGGGAACGTCCCGACACGAGTGAGCAGCAGGAGGTAGCGTCTGACAAATATAAATCACATACATTTCGATGCATATTAATAATTCACCTGAGACAGATTTGTCAAGCAAAACAGGACAAGTACAGTTTGTGGAAGATGCATGGACTTTAAGAGAGTCTCGTCAACAAAGTGAAAAATGGAGCTGATGCAACTGAGCGTGCTCCTGGTGCGGTTTTATCAACACAATATTTCATGTTATTGGCATTTTAAGTATTTGCTGATTCAAAAATGAGGGAAATATATAAAAAAAATATTTCTTTGAATAGAAAAACAGACAGCTTCATGGAATATTGTTAACTTTAATTATGCATTAATTGGAATTAGTGTTAATCAGTTATCTTATATTAGCTATGTTCTTTGGAAAAGTAAGCAATACATAACACCAAAAAGGTTTTATTTTTTTAAAAAAAGGGTCTAAAGATTAATTTTCCAATTTTTAATTCCCAAACAATCAAATTAAAGAAGTTATTTCTTAACTTCCTATTTCTTTGTTCCTGAATCCAAAAATGGTTTGTTTTTCTGTTTTTGGGTTTTTTCACATTTCAAGACTGTTGTCTGTTTCCTTTCTTTTGTTCAACTTTATATTATTATCTTTTAGTAGATCTTATAGTACTTGATAAGATCTAGGTCTGCTGCAGCATTTTATGAGTCATCCCACATTTTCAAACTAAAATGAAGTCTTTAAGCATCATTATTATGTGTGTGTTCCCATTAATGCACCTGAGCAAACTGTTAAGCAGAACCATACAACTGAAGTTTGTTGTTGATGTGTCAACTTAAACAAGGCTTGAGAAGTGTAGATGCTAGATGAAAAACTCTCCAAAGTGTTTGTTTCTTCTGACAGAAAAGCCCTGCTAAGCTCTATTCTGACCAACTAATCCAAAACGGACCAACATATTCATGGGCTGTTTCCTGCAACTTTTCACAACTTGTACCTTGACAGACCTTGTACAAGTCTCAGACAGAATCAAATATTCTTTTCAATATTTCTTCCAGCAGCGTATAAAGACTCTTGTCAGTGGGACATCCTGTTACAGTGTAATCACTTTAGCATTTCAACATCACACATCTTTTACCACTTGCCTTTGACATGGATATAACCTTGTGAGTGTCCCTTGAAAGCCGTGTTCATCATCGGGCCCCAGCTGCCGTCTGAGGGCCATAACTCTAAAGTATCTCTGAGACATAACTCACTGTTTCCCTCCACAGCAACAGCAGCCTTGAAGAGACGACCCACACTGTTGAGGACAGCACATGGTCCACATAACTCTTCACACATGTACTTCCACATTATCTCAATACAGACTCCATTGCTGTAACACTGTATAAGATATATATGCCCTGTGTGTCACGTGGTATTGGTCACATGACTGCCTCTCACTTTAAATGTCGTGCACACCTGTTAATGCAGCTAACCCTGAGGAAGACTAGTAGGAACGCGTTGGTTGCAATAAAGGCAGGCTGTGGATAGCTCCTCTTTCATTACTGAAGACTTGCTGTCTGAGCACCTGTTATACAAGCTTTAATTTTGCTAAAGCACTGCTGACCCAGTGCTCTCTTTTCTTAATTTTTAGTAAATATAAGTAAAGTAAATATATCTTACTGCTTTTGATCAGGCCAGGATGAACACTGTCACTGTTTTAGTCCAAAGATAGTCCAAAGTTCATCCGGATCTTAATCACCTGACAGGACACGTTACAGCAGGGGTGGGCAAACTAAGGCCCGGGGGCCAAATGAGGCCCGTTCGGCTAATTAATCTGGCCCGCCAAGCACTTGCTAATATTTTATTGATTATTAAACACTGCATATATTTTTAATATTCTGCAGTGATCCATATACACAATGCTCCAAATGTTAACAACCTTTCCTAAAGCAAGCATCTCTACTCTTAGAGAAAGTTTTCACTGGTTTTCTAACAAACTGTAAAGTGTGGGTCTAAGACTGAGGAGGTACTGTAGAGTTTATTGCACTAAAACTTTAAATTATAGCCAAAAGAAATGTGTTTTTATTGAACAAAGGTGAGTTGATGGTGTTGGCCTGGCCCTCCACTGGAGTCCCACTTTTAAATGTGTGAAAAATGGAAAAATATTTGTCCTAGCCCTGCGTTACAGTAACATCAAGTGACAATGAACACATCAAGGTAGGATACTCTGATCTTTAGTTAAGTAACTTTAAGAATGGTTATTGTTTTTTTGTTTGTTTGTTTGTTTTTTTATTCACTAAGGTTGTGCAATCCATTTACAACTTTATTTTCTGCAGGTTTTTAATCAGAAAATTTGAGAAATAGGGTTGTGTCTTTTGTTTTTTTGTGTCATTCATTTACCCACTTTACTGTCTGCATTAGTGTCCATCGACAGCATCTGGACATTTCTGTTCTAAGTCAAACTGTAGATTACATTCAAATAAATTATCAGTATAAAACAAGATGTGCCATAGCAGTAGAGTATGACTTGAGCAAGAACATGTTGACGCTATAAGTAATACATACTGGATACAATAAACAAACAGTATTAATCTGTGCTTTCTAAACTGTATTTTTGCTTTGAGATGTGGTGTTTATTAGAATAAAACATGCCACCAGTGATTGATTATTGCTGATTTTTTCAATTGAAGCACTAAACCCCCGCAGGCTCTAAATCCTGTATTCAGACTATTCCTAAACATTTGCTCTGCTCTCTCAAACATATTTATCCAGCTTTGAAACACAAACCACTAACTTCTGATTTCACTGATCCGTGTTATTAGCTTCCACTTGTCCTGACAGGCTATTAATCTTGAATGTTTCTTTCCTTTCCTGTTGTGTTTTTTCCTCCTCGTCCAAACCGCAGAGCTCTATCAGCAGCTAAATTAGTAGTCTGGCCGGCTTTGTGTCTGCACTTTAGTATGAAATTGAGCATCACTGTTGGATTTATCATCTTTAAAGCTCTTATCTGCTGCTCAGGACGTTTCTTTCACAAACAGTCTGTCCTCCCCAAAAGGTGATAAAGAGTCTCTAACAAAAGAAAAGCATCGACAGCTGGGTTATGTTTCAAATATTTAATTTACATGCCTTGGATTGAGTTTCTCCCAAAATGCACTGCTCTGTAGGGTCAGTTTTAGTTTTCCTTTTTACTCTAATATGCTTCCTTTTTGAACACCAAAAAAACATTAATGTTGATTATGTAAATTAAAACGGTCTATACTTTTGCAGAATTTACTTTTGTTCTAGAGTCTGTGAGTGGGTATAAGTTGTCTATAGTATATACTGTCATTGATCGAACCACATTGAACCCATTTGCTTGCACGCAACACATAGTTTAGACACATCTAGATATTGATTTGAGCTATTTATAAACTTCAGTAAACTATGACCTGGATGACTGACAACCTTTACATATGACATTCAACATATTCACAAGGAAGTGCACAGATACACTGTGGGTAAGTTGACATTTCATTTCTTGCCCTATGACAAGGTTAAAAGAAGATGCATAATGACAATGTTAATCTTGCAGTTCACTGACGACCTACTCTGAGCAGTTTTATGAAGGAAAGATTTTGAGAAAGATCTTCTACAAGGATAAAACGGCTAGTTAGCTGTGGTGTTCTTAACCTTTTAACCTTATAATATAAAAATAAAATAATACAGGCCAATAACTGATCTTCACTGGTTGGTGAATGATGGATCTTGGTTTTATATGAATAATTTTAATAATAATCAGTCCTGAAGATGTGAAATCATCCATTATTTTCCAAGAAAGCATAAAAGTTTAAAGATCCCCTCCGGTCATGTTAGAAGACAGAATACAAAGGCTCTGCTTTGAATAATAATCTGTATCTGTGCTGTTACAGAGGAGCAGTGACCTTGATATAAATGTTCCATCTTCCTTTATAAAACAAGAACAAAGAGTCTCTGTAAATGTTAATCAAACCAGAGATGGCTTCACTGGAGCACTCCAATATGAAGAGTGTTTGACAGTGGCCACTCCTTAAAAGTGACCTGTACTGGGAAAAGAGGACATGTCATGATGTTTGCATTAGTTAAACGACAAGCAGCATTATAACCTTTTCATAAAACATTGATCTAATAAAACATTACATAAGAATAAAGAGACACTTTGATAAAATGAAAACAAGCTAGTTCATCAAATAAAAGGATGCAGTACAGCTGCTATACAGAACATCATGAAACAATGAACAGTCCTTTGTGTGCTGTTATAGAGCATGAACAGTCCTCTGTGTGCTGTTATAGAGCATGAACAGTCCTTTGAGTGCTGTTATAGAGCATGAACAGTCCTCTGTGTGCTGTTATAGTCCGCTGCCTTATGGAGCGCCACAGAAACACTTTCGTCTTTACTTAGGACCTTTCAGCTCGCAACAAGTGCAGATCTTTGACAGAAAAAGTTGGTCTTATGATTTTGTTTATGTATTTATTTGCAATAGAAATTGATAACTTTTTTTCCAAAAGACTTTGTTTTTAGTCCACGCAGAAAGAAACACCTTTTAGCAACTGACTGAATCTGAATGAATTTATAGTTAACCAGTAAAACTGTAAAAGCTGATGTACATAAAAGTGCATAGTGTAATGTAAAGCGGGAATATGGTTAAAATTTCTTCATAACTTAGTCATTCAGTAGCTTATTTGCATATTATCTTTGTAATTATGCAGATAATCACACTAAAGTACTTTTAACTAACTTTTTCTCAAAGCCTTTATGAGCCCAGTCTGACTTTGCTTCTTGTTAAGTCATTTGACAGAGGTCACAGTCCGTTTAAGTGTTGTTTTTTTCTTCTAAACCATTGTCAGTCAGTTACCACCATTTCCCCAGCTGCCCATCACCTCTGAAGTCAAACATGTAATGTTAGCAGAATAAATTGCATTATGTTTTGAGATACTATCAGCTCTTAAGTCTACATTTTTAATTTAGTTTGTGTTGACACAGATCACTATCTCCCTATCACTTGTCTCTTATCGACGTGATAAAATGGGATTTCTGCAGTGAATATATAGGTGACTCTCCAGAAGCCAATCTGTCTCAGTCTGGAGACGCCTTATCTGTCATCAGCTGGGACTTTATTCATGTTTAACCGCTTTCACCCGTACTCAGATTTATGGCCGTTTTCTCATGCACAATTCTCGCTTATAACCTGCAGCTTGGTTTGATTTGTGTTGTTTCTCCCAGAAGTACCGTAAATGTCTGCGCTGGTGCTCAAGCAGAAGAAAAGTGCTCAAAGGATCTTGAAAATAGAAGTGTTTTACATAAAGCAGAATATGATCGCCTCAGTTTAGCCATGGATCATCACAATTGGTGTAAACTAAGATCAACAAAGCCAACAGCTCAGAAGATGGATGGGTCTTGAGTCACCTTCATATTAAAACGTCAGTTTTTTAAGCAGCACCCATCCACTTATATATCCCTGAATACTGCGCTTTCCTCTGTAGAAAAAAATACATGCATATTTATGTTACGGTTGTTTGTTTTGGTTTATAACTTCACTTTAAGTGTTGTAATCACCAAATCACCAAAAACAAACACTGAAGCCTTAACCCTCTTGAGTCTCAGCAATTCATTTTTCTCTTAGTGGACATTAGGGTTTTTGTCTAGACTATGCATCCCATTTCTTTTCCTTAACTATGATTACAACACACGTGTTCCTGATATAAAACACTAAAAATGTCTTGTTCTAGTTCAAGTTTGGCATGTTCAGTGTTGGTTCAGTGGCTCTTCAGCTGCAAACGATAGCCTTTAGTTGTAATGTGCTGTGGAGGCTGCTCAGAACATCACAGACATTTAAAGTTATGTTTTTTTCTCCATTCTGCAGACTTATAATTAGGTTGACCTTCACCCTGTGCAGCAGCAACACCAATTCTCAGCTTGTCTACGCCGCCTTTCCTGCTCTTGAAAACACCATTGACTTCAGACACTCGGGGGACAGACTTGGATCTCCTTCAGTGATGGTATTAAGATGGAGTCAGTGTCTGATCTGTGTCAAGAGGCTGGATTATTGTGTAAGAAAAATGTGATTTAAAGAGATGCTTTGAAACAAATGACCAATATTTAGACAAATAACATTCCAACCAATTTACCTTTTCTTCACCATGGTTTTCTTACTGTTAATGGATTAATAGTTTTGCTTCAGACCCTCACAGCAGTACTAGAGGGACTTGGGAGCGTGTCAAGGCAGTGCATTTGTTTTGTGTGTCTTGTTGCTCCAGTGGGAATCTTTGTCAGACTAAAGCCAAATCTGAGACCAGTTAAGTTTAGACTCTGTCAGGGATTCTTTTAATATTTTTTATTTTATTACAGAGTTCTTTGGTGCAGTCAGGGTCCTGAGGGAGTCCAGTTTGGTGAGCACATAGATCATCTCTGCTGTCTTATTTATCCAGGATATTCGCTAGAAAATCAAACTCTTAAAAATACATCTATTGGTCTAACGGACCCTCATACATTTGTGTTTAAAAAAACTCAAAAATACAAAAGAAACTACATAAAGTTCTTAAAAACAAAATGACAATAGTCATGAAAAATTAGAATGATAAGGCTCAATAAGGTTAGACAGAAAGCCCACTTAAGTTGGATGCAGGTTTAAAGTACTCTATGGCATTGGAAAGAAAATAGTCCTCATTCTTAACTTAACCTTGAAAGTAACCCAGTTGTTGTGCTAAAACAGAATGATTAATATAATTCTTTTTCTATCTCCTAATAAATAAATAATCTTCAATCAGGTGCCTTTCACATATCTTTATTGATGCTGATCACCACAAATGTGCTTCCAGTCCAGGAAAGCATAATCCAAATGAGGAAAAGGTGAAGAACAAAACAGAATGTGGCAATGCTGTGTATTAGATTAGATTGTTCCGTTAATGCTGTATGGAAGAGGGCTTTTAAGGAGTTTGACAGCTGTCTGTCTACCTTTTTTTTATTGAAGATTCATTAGCCTTATTTACCGTCATATCAGTCCTTTCATTGTAGTTTTCGGGGAAGGAAACAGAGCTACGTTGTCAGAGCTATCCATAGTTACTCTCCTATTGCCAATATCCCTACTCCTCTAATATTCTCTGTGGTGAACATCTAAAATCTGTGTATTAGAAAACAATGGGCCCGCAATTATGCTGCTGTTGACACACTCTTTCTTGCTCCTGAAAGGACCATTTTGGCTTTGTGAATTTAAAGCTAAAGCTCTGGCAGCTCTTACAGTAGTGTCGGAGTATCCTGGTGGTTTTTAATGAGCCTGGTCTGGTGGACTGAGGGATTAGTGTTCACTGAAATGAGGTCCTTTGAGGCGTGTGGAGCGGGCGTTGCTGAGCAGTTGCTGAGCAGTTGCTGAGCCTCTGTGTGAATCGATCTCAGGTGTGATCCCTCTATCCAAACCACAGCTGTACCTTCACTGCAGCCGCTGACCATTCGCAGTAATCAATAATTGTTAAGAGCTGACATTTTAGGCCACCATTGTCCTCTTTACTGTTATGCCTGCTCCTTGATTTCAATTAGTGCACCTTCAAACAGACGTATTGATCACAGTAAAGGTACGTCAGCAGATCTGAGATTGCCTTTCCTCAGTCCACTCACGTGACATTATGATGCAGTCATGAAAAAGACTCTTCCACCAACCTGTTAATATTGCTGTAGAGTTTGGAGTTTGGAAATGTTTGCACATTAGAGCAACATGTCAGTTTTCTGAATGTATAGCCACTAGGCGAGACTAATACTTTCTAAATAATGCTCAAACACTCATGGGACTTTTACCTCATAATGTTCCCAGCCTCAGAGATACATATTGGAGTTTTAGTTTTAGTTTTAGTTTTAGTAGTAAGGTTTAGTGTTAGCTTCTTTGTTGAGATTAAATGTTGATGAATATAATATTAAGATGAGGTTTTATAATTTTTCTGACTCTGGGTCACTGTGAGGACTCTCATTTTTTTAATTTTTTATGTTCACATCATTTGATAAACACTGCACAGTCCCCTTTTTTCACAAGAACAAACTACTGTATGTGCCAACAACAAAGAAGGCAAATTGATGAAAACTTTAAAATCAGACTTTTTTTAGCACATTATTATGAAACCGACCCCTGTGTCGATCTTATTTTTTGTTAAATGCCATAAGGAAGTCAGTTCAAATTTGTGCTTTTCAAAGAATGAGCCACATTAAACGTTCTGCTCTTCTTCCAAACAACAGCAGTCCTAATGAGCTGTTGCTCTGAAATAATACATTTTAATATTGTCAGAATTATCAATAGTAAAGCTGGAAAATTAGAGTCTGGAAAAGAATATGGTATTTGCAATTTAAAATGTGTAGGAACACTGTATACCTTGTCCGTGCAGCTTCTGTGGCTCTCCAGCAGTTTGATTTGCTTTGGGCATGCTGCAGGACGCCTGCATAATGGGATGCCTCTGATCGACTCAACTTCCCCGCAACAAACCACAGATAATAAGTGAGAGAAGTGGGGACAGACTCACACTTTCTAAATGCCTAAATCTGGTGTGTGAGTGTGTGTGTGTGAGTGTGTGTGTTGTAAAACCCTCCAATTTGGACGACGAAGAGGCAGGACGTCGTGGCTGTAAATAAGGTCCCCAGAGCAGAGAGTCCTCCTGTTTTATCCTTCCCTGTAGGTAAACACACACAGCCACAACAAGAACGGGCAGATACACAGCTCAGAAACTAAAACCAAGCAGAGATATTACACTGGTGTGTGTCTGTTTTGTGGAAATCCTAGAAAAGCATATATTTACATCTGCTTTAACATTTCTATGTTTAAATCACAGAAAAGAAACAAATTTGAACAATCACAAATGAATGTACAACTTTACTGTCTAATAAAGAGAAGGCTCAAACTAATGTTTCAACAGGTCTCAACTTTATTGCAGTAGTAGAGTAATAACACAATGATGGATGGATTCGTATAGTACATGCTGTATTGTTAAGTACTTGCTTATGGGGCGGCTCAAAACATCATAACATCCCGCTCTCCCCCACATACTGTTGTTGTGTCCTTGAGCAAGACACTTAACCAACAGCCTCCAGTGTTTTTCTTTAACACTGGTAATAGTTTAATGTATGTAAAGTGCTTTGAGTGATGTGATGTCATGTTATTTTTACTTCTCCAGTGCTTTCAACACCTTCCAGCTGATGCTGTTGCGAGAGGGCGGGTGTGGACGGACACCTGACTGCATGGACCACTACCTCAGCGCCCGGACACAGTACGTCAGGCTGTGCAACTGTGAGTCTCAGGTGGCAGTCTGCAACACTTGGGCCCCTCAGGGAACAGTACTCTCACCCTTCCTCTTCACACTCTACACTTTGGACTTCAATTACCACACCAGCAGCTGTCACCTCCAGACGTTCTCTGATGACTCCCTCCACACAGGTGAACACCCAGGGCTTAGACACTGAGACAGTGAACACATTTAAGTACCTGCATGTTAACCTGAACAATAAACTGGACTGGTCCCACAACACCAGTGCCCTGTTCAAGCAGGGCCAGAGTCGCCTCCACCTTCTGAGGGCACTGAGAACCTTCGGAGTGTGCAGGCCTCTGTTAAGGACATTTTATGAATCTGTGGTAGCCTCTGCTATCCACTACGTTGTGGTCTCTGTCCTGTGCTGCCCGCTGGACCTGATCGAGGAGGTGGGTGAGAGAAAGATGTTGGCCAAGCTGACATCCATCAGAGACAGCAGCTCCTACAGCGTCAGACTGACACACCCTTAGAGCAGACAGGAGCGCTACCACAGGTCCTTCATACCTGCGGCAGTGAGACTTTATAATTCACAGGTGTAACAATAACCTAGTCCATCCAAAAGATAGACAAATAAAATTTGAATCACTTAAATGATTCAGTACAGAGCTGGATAGAAACTTTCTCTCGATAAATGTACATAAAACATAGTGATAGAGTCTCATGAAAACAATTGTCACAAATTTAGTGTTGGAGTTGTTTGAGCTAAAATGAGTCCAGAACGAGTGACAGAAAAGAAAAACTAAATGAGACACCCTGCTGTAAATGAGCATGTAGAATAGCATTTTGAAATCTATTACTAATATAAGACCAGTGCTTAGAAAATTGGAAAGTTTGGGTCTAGACATGGCTGCATTTATATTTTTGCTGTAACCCGAGACATATTCAAAAAGTTTACATCCACATCTTTTGTCCATGTATAGTCCGCTATGGATTTTGCTCTGATGGCGGCAATTCCATGGAGATCCGAGTGGTCCGTGGAGCAAAAAAAAACAGCTGCCACCGTCGGACGAGCGTTTCCGGAGGCATCATTAACATTCCAGGTAGACCACAGACCAGCCAGTTACTCCTTAAATGAGGTTGACAGAAGGTCTTTAAATTTTCTACAACCTTTGCTCAAACAAACCAATTGTTTACACGGTTGCTAATTAATTCATCAGTCTTAATTAGCAGAGATTTACAACAGTGGAAAAACAATCAACAGACCTGCTCTATGTGCGGAGATTGGCAGTCGGTGCGCAGTCAACAGAAATGCTCTTATGGGTTAATTATGTTGGAGATAATGTTGAAAAATACCATTATTTGCCGTGAGAGGAGGATCGAGAATGGAAATGCAAAAAGCTAAATGAAAACATGAGAGATAATAGCCTGAAAAAACATGGTTATTTTGAACATCTATGCATTTCTGAGTCCTGTGAATAGGTCTCTATTTTGCTCCAGTCGATACGCACTCTGCACACAAAGCCAGTAACAAGCCGGCGCCGATGTTAGCCAATTGTTATTCAACTGATGGCTGTGTTGTGTGAATCCATTCGAGAGTGCTAGAGGTGCTCGTTTCCCACAAAATGGACTGTCTCGTAAGTAGCTGAGCGTGTGGATGAAAGCAATGATTTAGAGGCGAAAAGAAAGAAAGAGGCGAGCCACATTCACAAATATAACAGAGTCAGTCGTACACCTGCCCTTGACAATGATGGGCAAAGGTCTTAAAGGACACGCAAGATTGAAACCAGGGTAATTTCACTCAAATGGGAATCCTTTCGTTGCTCAAGTCAAGTGTCTTGTCTTTAATTGGAATTTTCAAAAGTTTATTCCCAGACTGCTTATTTCAGGGTCTCATTCTTTGTTCAATGCTTTCCATCTGTCAGCTGGGTTTTATGCAAATGTGTCCCAAAGTAAAGTAAAGTAAAAAGGGTTTCAGTCACTTGAGCTCAAGTAAGTAAACAGAAGACTGAAAATTCAAGAAGCAATGCAGAAAAATATTTATTTGTCATTATGATTTTATCTATTCTCTTCTTGAATTGGGGCTTTGTCACTCTATCAAAAACCATTCTTATCAGAGTTAGGGCTTTAAAACTTAAAACTTAAACTTATTTTATCCAAAAGTAAATGTAAACCTTCACACTTTTCGGTTTTGTTTTTCGGACATTCCTGTTTGGTCCAAATTCTCAGATGGATTAGTTCCAACAGACCGTGGTTTGGGTCACACAGCTGGTCTTTGGTTCTTTCAATTCAGACCAAACTAAACAGAATACTGGTCTATTTACAGTTACAAACTAATAAAGACACACCAAGCAAAAACTTAAGGTTTACCAAAATGATCTTTATTTAATCAAATAAACCAAGTTAAACAGGATTTACAAATCCATCTTCGAACTGCTCTAAGAAAAGTATAAACCCTGGCTTAACCGTTGTCTCGTTAATGAAGTGGCAGCAGTTTGAAGACGTGCCGATCGTTTTACTGTTACCAGTGTGAACAACATGGAGCTGCTCTGATTGGTTAAAACTGTGGTTGATAAATCTAATCACTGACCAGGTTTTATGAATGAATGTACCTACGCTGTTAACGGGAGCCCTCCAGATTGTTCTGTGGAGCAGGCTGTTCTGAGCAGTTCTTTCTGTCAGAGTCACGTTAAGCAGCAGGACAATAACAATGGAAGCTGGTTTCAATTTAAAATTTAAGTGTTTGACTTAAATTTAATGGTTTCAGCCATTTTGAACTGAGTTTTACTGAACTCAACAAATCAACGCTAACATATTAAAAGTGTGATTTCCCTGAACAAGATTATGGTCTACTACATTTGAGTTAATCCTGATTCTGAATAGATATAGTTACCATAAAAAAAATCTGAAACAAAGCTCCATCTCTTTTTCTTCAGGAAAATCAAAAGACTCACTGGTGATGATTGTCGTTAACCTTGTTGCCGCAGAGAACAGACACGTCTCCATGGTTACCGAATACAAATTTCAACGTGGAGTGTTTTTAAAGCCACATGAAAAGCTCCCGGCAGCTGCAGCAGCACTTCTGTTCAATGTATATTTTCTTTTCATTTGAAGGACTCTTAAATTGCATAACCAAAAGTCATCCTCTTTACACAAATATATTTACAACAAAGCCAATTTATTGTTAATTAACATGTCCTCTTTACTTTAATGAAGCCTCATTATCAACTGCCTCTTGTTATTCACAGTTATTAAAGTTCAATTAACTTGACAGATTCAAAGGCTTCATAACTTTACTGTTGTGAGTTATTATTGTGAAGTAATACTTGAAATATACTGTAATGATGACAATGATTTATGTGTAGCAGTAGCAGCTCAGAGTCCGATTAAACTACTAATGAACCTTATGGGAAGAGTTTACCATAGCGTCTAATGGGAGAGAGGCTTTAAAAAAAACATTACCAATTATAAAAAAGAGAGTATATTCTGTTTTTGACAATGTAGACAAAAATAAAATGTTTTAAAAGTGACATTCTCATTTTATGTTTTACTTTTTCTTTCTCATTTTACCAAGTGAGGTTTATCTTTCAGTTAACAGACTGCATTGTTTACCTATATCATTCTCCTTAGCCACCCTTAGCCAAAGGGTTACCAAAGAAGTGTGATAATACTTTTTGGGGACACTTTGGGTCTTTGACATTGTGCCACCAAAACCGTTCGGTCCTGCTCCAGTGGAAACAGACCTACAAAAACAAAAGTGTGTCTCTTACTTAAACAGATTGAAGCTGATTTTCTTGTTGGGGACAATGGTTCAAACCCCAAATTGTATATTGTAAAAGCAATCATTTGTGGAAAAAAATATTCTAATAGATAATATTATTATATTATATTCAGCAATGAAAAATCTTGGCCCATCAATGCTCCCATAAATCCTATTGGTCAACATCGGCATGTCATGTGACGTTTAAGTTTAATAGTAAAAAAAAAAAAAAGATAAGCAGAGAAAAGAGATGCAAGATAACATGCAGACAAATACTGTCAATTTAATCGCATCATGTTTAACGAGGAGGAGATAACTGCCATCCTGACGCTAAAGTCGCAGCTAATGCTAGATTTGCATTTTTGTTTATTTTTAATTTGACATTACTGCTTGAATTTTTCTCGTAGCTGATATTTCACTTTTCCTTGATATATGGATGAGGTGAAATGTCCCATTGAGAGCTGGAGCAGGTGTTTGTTTTGTGTGTGAGCAGGAATGATCACATCCATTCGAGTTGAAAATGTCCGCTCAGCGTGACTCGATTCCAGCTCTCTACAGCAGACCCCATTCCTTCAGATGAGCTGCAATAAACGCGGAGGCAGTGGCTCATCAGGTGGTGCCTTACAGACGAGAAACAGGGCACATCGAGCCCATTGTATGCACACACACACACAACAAAAAATACACTGAGTTTAATGATTCCAGCGCCAACAGAAACACAGCGGGCAGAACTCATGCAGAGAGATGCCCTATTTTGACATCGGCTTTACAGTGAGGCACAGTCAGGAGGTCAGAGGTCACAATACCTGCTGTAGGAAAGCACACAGTGCACAGCCAAGAAAATACCAGGATATTGGGGAAATAATAACAAATACTTCCAGTGAACATGTAATTTAAAGCTACAAGGTCACAAAGGTGTTGAAGGCTCTTCGTATCGAGTGTTCAATGAGACTCTTCAGGATGTCATAAAGTTTGTCTGTTTGCTCCTTCACAAGGATTAAATCAATATTCCTCCTCCTGTTAGCTGTTATTTCAACTAAAATCATGTCAAATTTGTTTTTTACAAAGTCTAAAATATTGTACAGAAAATTGTGAATTGTACCAAATATATAATAAGGTAAAGTTATGACTCAAAGCCACAGAAGTTGGCCGGTGGAGTTCATGGAGCAAATGAAGAGTTCAGGAAGAATCCAGGAAGGGCAAATCATTTTCTATTTTTTAATAGATATCAGTGCCATTGACGATTCTGCTTATCTATACGATTCTTAATTGATTCTCTTCTTATTATGCTTTTTCGTCAAGCTTTAAATTGTTTCTGCTCCTCCATTCCCCCCTTTTGCTGAAACTGCTTTGATAATTTGATGATTCACAGATGCTTAGGAAACCGAAAAAATAAATGCAAGAAGAGGACAGCTGTGAGTTCTCGGGCTGTAGCTGAGACCTGGAGCAGGAGCATCAATAAGAGGACACGTTTACGTCTGGTTTACGTCTGGTTTACGTCTGGTTTACGTCTGGTTTACATCTGGTTTACGTCTCGTTCACGTCTCGTTTACGTCTCGTTCACGTTTCGTTTACGTCTCGTTCACGTCGTTTACGTCTCGTTCACGTCTCGTTTACGTCTCGTTCACGTCTCGTTTACGTCTCGTTCACGTTTCGTTTACGTCTCGTTCACGTCTCGTTTACGTCTCGTTTACGTCTCGTTCACGTCTCGTTCACGTCTCGTTCACGTCTGGTTTACGTCTGGTTTACGTCTCGTTTACGTCTCGTTTACGTCCGAGGACATACAAAGCCGATGGGTCATAAAATGTAGAACTGATTCTCGGGCGGAACTGGTTTTCATTGTATGTTTTTAAAATTACTAAGACTAATTTGATTGTTTTGTTTTTTTTTATTATTTAATTTTAGTTTTACTCTTTTGAACGTCAAAAACCTGCTGACTTCGCAGAACAACAACATAAATGTGTTTATTAGTCCTTGTCTTTTGCACCAGACCTGCAGTAAAACAACTTTGCAGGTGATATATTTAAATAATGGCCCAATGAAAGGCTCTTATGTATTTGCTTATGTGTTGGACTTTTCTAGCCACAGTAAATGACAGCAATCACAAATGCAGTTGAACTTTTAAATGTAGTCTATAACTATTACAAAACTCACATGCATCTGTTTACACTGTCTGCCTCACGTTGGGAATAATAAATGTGCTGAGCTGTCTGCCGTCTGTATCACAAACTAACATACACAAATATGAATGACTAAATATAATTATCCAAATCAGACTTTGTTCTTCCTCAGCCGTTGTCTGCATTAATCAGGCCAATCAAACCCGCCCAGTAACCCCCAGCTCTCAGATCCACACAGAGGAGGCATCGCTACGTGATCGTTGGAGGCGGTTGTGCTGCTGCGTTTGATGTTGTTTGTGAGAAAGCCTCTGCGGGGAGCGTTGCCGGAGATGTGAGGTGCTGTGCCGGTTTCCTGCTTCACCTACGAAAGTTGTCGCAGCAAGAGCCAAGACATCAGCATCCATATGTGATCACATTCACCTATAGGCTGTGTTCAACTGGCTACAGTGTGATGGAGCCGAAGCTGCAGGAGGTTTCTGTTTTTAGAACTAAAAATGCTCAAGACCAGTATTGTTCTTGACACTGGTCTTGAGGCCACCTCTCAATAATCTTATAGTTATTTTAATTCTGTTGTATTGGTCTCAGACATTGGAGATTTCATGCATGTTGCCAACTCTGAGCCTTAAAGGTACATTACTGAAGTTTTGATGGTTCAAGTAACATTTTTCTAACCCATACGTGCATCAGCAACAGCCTGATGAATGTCAGAGATGAGAATGTTTCTTAATTTGCTGCGGTTGCCTCTGTAAGTCTGTACAGTCAATTAAATGAGAAGGTATGGGGACTGAAACTCACATTGTTTGAGCGGACGTGACGTAATGCATGTGCATGCTCTTTTACCTGTTTCTGACCTGATTTGCCACTATAAGTAAACTAAGCAACACTAGCGGCAAAGTTGAACATAAATCCTGTGAACACAGGGATGAGACAGGCTTCCACTTGAAATCGTCAGTTTTTTCTTCGGTTGTTGTTTGTTTGTGCTCGTACAAGAGTGCGCACAGTGAACACGCACGACACTGGATGCAGTACCACTAACGCCAGAGGTGGAACACAAGTGAAAAACTTTGGATCTTCTGTAAGGCTCCTTTAAACTGGACTCTACAGCTTCCTTCAGTAAATCACACTGTCGTAAATACTTCGAGAGCAGCTCTGGACAACAACCAATGCAACAAAAACAGTACAAGAAATGAAAACCTTGATGGAGGTGGATAATTTTAGAAATTGTCTTATAAACTCATAATATATACATTGTTTGATTGTTTTATTCACTGTCAACCAAAACGTTATATGTAAAAAAAATCACTCATTCCAATTTAATGTGAGGATAATTGAGCAGCCTTGGACTTGTGAAATCTTGTACTGGGTCTAAAAATGAGTCACTGGCGCTATCTAAACTATATATTTAGGGCATTCAGTATAATGATGAAACTACAGTTTGAACTGCCGTTGTCTGAAACCCGTAAATGAAACAAACACTCCTCACAGCGTACTAACAGCTTGCTTTCATCTCTGCGAGCTGTAAGCTAAATAACTGTAACTATATCTCAAAGGACATAAAATAAGTATTATGAGTATTATTTTGAGTTCTTCACTTTGTTTGAACTGACGCCATTTTGTAAATGTTTGGCCTAGGCTGACTCAAGAACTCTCTCTCTCTGTGTGTTACTGACGTTTTCTTTTCCTAGAATCTTCAGACAAAAGGTTTTCTTTTGTCTGAAGATTGGCTCTGCCATGACTGATGATGAAATAAAGTATATGGCATTTTGGTTTGATCTTAGCGAGATCATACGCTCATTACACTGTGGGACATCGCTAAATGTATTGTTATATATGAATTACTGTTACTTAGTCACTCTTGTGTGAACATGAACATAATCCGAGATTTGTGTCGGGTCGGTGGCAGCTCAACTTGTAAGTGCCGTTTTTGGCTTAGATACATCAGAGCTTCAAACACACCGCTACAACTCAATTACCAATGTAAGGACTTATGTCATGTTAATGCACCTTCAATGAACAATACTACATTAATGATAAAAAAAAATACATTTGAATCAAGAACACAACAGATTTATTCATCAAAAAGGTTTGTGAGGATTGGATGAAAATAAAAAAGTATTAATCTCTTACGTAAGCTTGGATAAAGTGCTCTTGACTACAACACTATACCCATCGACTACAGCCAGAGGAAATGTGGAAAAGCTGGAGGCAATAACAGTATTTAATGATCTTAAAGCATAATTCTTCCAGGAATAAAGCGAACATGTTGTGGAGTTCACTGGTGAGTCTTCCTGAAGCAGTGACCCTTTTAAAGCAGAGTAAACAGACTGGCTCTAATTAAGCACAATGTTCCTTGTTGTGACATATGTAGGTATCATCTGTATGCAAATAGATACAAAATGGGAGCATAATACAGATGTCCTATTTCTGCTCTCTCTCCTGAGCGTCTACAGTAACCCTGTTCAGCTCTGCGTTCACCTGCTCCCAGGATGACTGCTAATTATACTTAGTGCTGAGCAGCCAGCTGATGAATGATTACAAATACTAAATAATGCACTTCTTGAAGCCATACAGTACAGTATTTATGATTTATCCTAAAGTCTAACTACAAAATCTGGCTATTACTTTATTACACAACACCGCCTCGTGTGTCAAGGTTAAACAACTGTTTTTGAAATGATGGTAGTATTTGTCATTAACTGAACTTCTGGTTCATTAAACTAGTAAAACCGGTCTGAAACAAACCTAACAAACATGGCTACTGCTGAGTCAAATTGAGCTCTGTACTTGCTGCTGTCGTGCGTTTGATATCTGGGCTGACTGACACTTTCTGTGAGCATTGTGCATGTCCTGTTCATGTTACTGTGGGTTCTCTCAGGCTTCCTCCCACCCTCCAGAGACAAGCCAATTAAACAATCTAAACTGTCCCAAGTGAATGAATGTGACACTGAAGAGTAGAGTTTAGAGGAATTTAAACTTAGTTTTGACCGATGTGTACCAGAATAGCTCTTTCTCCCTTTACGACATTTAGGTGAATATTATTTAATAAGTCTTATTCCATGATCTACTATTCTATTTTACATAAAGGTGTAGTATATTTTCTTGACCTTATCCAGGTTCACATAACATTGTAGAACCTCTTGATTTAGAAAACCGCATTTGTTATTATTTAAACTGCTGTCTTTTTTATGTTCAAGCATGTTTTCACAGTGAAAATTAGAGAGATTGTTTCTGCTGTTGAATCGACCAAACACATAGAAATCCTTGTAGCTGTGCTGATTGAACAGAGCGTGCTGCATATTCAGGAGTCTCCCTCTGTCAGTTTATCTGGAGGCTAGAAACTAATAATGAGCTTATCTTACTGCGGGCAAGCAAATGTGACACCTCATTCGGCGGCCGCAGAGCTGGGCAGGCGTGACAGCCGCTGCCAGCGCACGGCCATGTGTGCGTCGTTCACTATCTAAGGCTGACCTTCACTGTGTCCTCTGCTCTGTAGCACTCTGCCTGCTTTCAAAGAGCCACCTCTCCCCCTTCCTTCCTGCGTTCCTTCCTTGCTTCTTCTCTCCATGCCGCTGCAGTATATGCTAATATTCACCCATCCACTTTGGAAGGAAAAAAAAAAATGCAATCTTTTTTTTTTTTCCCCCTCCTCCTGCTTCTACACTTGATCATTCTGGGATGGCTGTGAAGCATCAAGAGGCATATATTCATTATCTGTCATCATATTCATTTCTATGCTAATGAGAAGCCCGTTTCTGATAAAAATCTGTTTTCAGCTCCTCAAATAGAAGTAAGTGGCAATCACGTATTGATTGTTTTTGAGGTTTGCCTTTAAATGAGAGAAGACATTTTCAGCACTATGCCATGTGCTGGCTACATTTCATAAATCATATTGTACAATGCGAATGCTAAACTGTTTCATCTGTGCAGCTCCTCAGCCCTGTGACGTTGCATTGATTAAACAATATTTGAGCCGAGAAGGGGGGAGAAAATGCAGCTTTGATAACCAATGATTGATGGGGACGGCAAAAGCAATATCGTTCTAAAAATGTTTTTTTTTTTTTGGAAACTTCTTTTTTTTGAAAATGAATAATGAGCCTGCCGGGAAAGAAAAGGCACAGTCAGCCCCTCCGGTCTGTTTGATGTGTTGTCTGCTCAGAGGAATCAGATGCTGTGACACGGTGGACTGATTTGAATTTTGACAGCACTCGCACGGGGTGAAATTAACATATTTAGAAAACGAGGTGTCTGGTGCCGGCTAATCCGAGACACAAGCGAGACGGGGTCGATCGAGCTCGGAAATGATCGAATGAGTGAGATACACGACGTCTTCCGACATATGGCATTAAGAGAGAAAAGCAACAGAATCAAATGCTTTCTGCTTCAACAACGACAGACAGGAAGACCACAGGGTCAAAGATAACTGTCTAATTTCAGCTTCTGTTTCCAGTCAAGTTTTATTTTTAGTCTAAAACATTGTGGCACTTCAATGTTTCAGACAGACACTATGCACAAAGTATAATACATATGATCGTCATCGCTTATTAGGAGGTTACTCGAGATGGTACCAGACAATAATCTTTGCCGGGTTATCTTGTCATCATGTTTTAAAGCCATTTTGAAATGTACTTGACCCGTACAGTTCTTCTCTCTTTGTGTGTAGGAGTTTTACAAGAGCTTCCTGAAGATCTTAGAGGAGATTGTGATTTTTATCTAGGTCAGTATCTAATGAAATGTATAAAAGCATCTGAATGTATACAAGTAGTCGAAAAAGACATTGTCAATAACAATTATTACATTATTATAACTAAGTTAGGCCCAACCAACAGATAAAACAATCCTGAGCTTCTAAACTCTCATTGGCTCTTGACCAGTGACAACAGACATGTACTTAAACCACAGTGTTTATAAGCATTCTTCATGTATTTATAAGATTTTTTTTGTTAACCTTTTATTTTTGGTGCATTGTATAAATCCGGCTCTTGGTGTGACACTCAGTTATGGCGTCAGTTACTGTCGCAGGGTTCCCCAGTCCCCGGTACTGGCCAGTGGATCATTTGCAACCGGGCGGCACATAAAAACAAACAATAATCAGTATTTAACTTGAGTGTCATGCTATAGACATTTACAATATCCCAGATGTTTTATTTCCACCGGAGCCTCTGTCTCACTTGACTCCACTCGACTCTCTCGCAGTTCTTCTGTGAGCCTACACTGAATCAAGCTAAAACGAGCAAAAAACAATTATCGCTGGAGAGCTTCTTTGATCAGAGGGAAAGGTCCAGTGTTGAGAAAGAAAGCTGTGTTTAATAGAAGTACCAAGTACCTACAGATAGCTACTTAAGAGTTAATTGCGACCGTCCTTCGACTGGTGGGTGGGCGGTTCGATCACCGCTCGAAACATCCCAAAATATCATAACATCTCGCTCTCCCCCACATACTGTCGTTGTGTCCATGGGCAAGACACTTAACCTACATTGTCTCCATTGTTGTTAATATCTGTCCACATTTAAACATGGTCTGCGGTTCCTATAAATCTATTACTCAGTTTAAGATTTGTAAAGTGTAGACGATTACAGCAAAAGTTATGTTTTTTTAAATAAAAATGCATTAGACTCACTGCAAGTCTTTCCTGCCTGAAGCATAAAGTATGATTTATACGTCACTTTTCTTACTTGTGGAGGAGAAGCTACATGTTCCTCTTTGACAGCGAAGGTCTAAGACATTTATTGAGCGAAGTACTCGTCTCGAGAGCAGGTTTCTACATAAGCACTAACAGTTTTAAATGTGTTTGAATTCATATCCGTGTTGAACACTCATTGTACCTGGGGCTATGTGGCTTTAACTTTGTTACTTGAATAGATATTCACTGAGCCGGCGATTGGCACGAGACATTTTCACAGCTCTGCCAGAGGCTCACTCGCTCCGTGTAATTATTTCTATACCACTTGGCCTGAAATTGAAAGAATGAATATAGCCTATATTTCGTGTGAATGCTGTCGTTTAAGAGGCTTTTTATGTCAGTAATAAAGCAGGGGCCGCCACCCTCTGACACTAAGGAGCGAATCATTTCCCAGGGAGGGGAAAACAGCTGTTCCCAATTGAGGAGCCTGCCTGACGAGAAATAGCGGCTTTTCACATGATAATCCAGCAAAAAAAAAAAAAGGTTGAGATGAGGTCCCCACAGAGGAACTAGATAATGATGCTTCAGTTGTGTATGTAGAAGAGGGGAAGTGAGGACTGTGCCATTCAGCCTCATCTGAGTCATCCGTCCACACCAAATAAGGCCGAGCGTTTTGCACAAATTGCTTCAATTACCTGCGTGCAATAACAATCGTGTTAAGCACTGATTATGGTCATATTGAGACTCGCACTGACACTGTGGAAATGACAAAGGCATCACACAGCAAGACAGGAAATAGACTGGTGTCACTGTGAAGCTTTGCAGAAGAAAAGAAAAACACATATAACAACATAATTTACGTAATTGTTCCAAAAAACAGCATTTGACTTGTACTAAATTGTTTTTTTTTGCTCTGGAAAGTTTACTTCTTGCTCATAAGCTTCTAAGAATAAGAGTCTGTCTCTAAGGGTGCACTCACACTATAGTGCCTGACTATGTTTCACACCTTAAGGCGAGGTGCATTTGACTGATGTGGGGGCACCCAGTCGCTGTCAGACATGCTTTCATGGACTAATTAGTTCCTTTATCAGGTTTTTATTTGACTAGAGCAGTTTGACTTGAATAATTTGAAATTTGAATAAGGGTTCTTATCCTGTAGTAGTAACTCTCAGGGGCCAAATCTAAAGATAAAAATAAACTCGAGTAATGTTTAAAAAACAAGATCAGGTAAAAGTACTAAATTGTCAGAAGTGCACCATTTGTCTCCACAGAGGTTTAAAGTACAGTATTAATCCATGATTTAGGGTTTTGAGGTCTGGCTGAGACTGTCAGTTGAGGACCCTTTAACCCTCTATTTTTCAGAAATATATGCACAATTCCTTAAGTATACATTAAACATTTGTGTCCAGGTTTGAGGTACAGTGGTACGACTCCAATGGCTGAGAATGTTGATTGCCGTCACAACATCTCATTGCTGACTTTTAATTCCTCGGTGGCAGCGAGAGTACACTGGTCTTACTGGTTTTCAGAGCAGAAACCATTTTACATTTCATTTACTTTGCCCTCTTTAATCTAAGTAATCTATTGTATTTTTTATGACATTACTTTGGGCTTCTGTTAAATATGCTTCCGACATTATGGGTTGATGTCCTGAATTGTAAAGGACATTAACTGCACGGTCGCATCCAGAGCCGGGCTTTTCTGTGTGGAGTTTGCGTGTTCTCTCTGTGTCTTCCTCAGGGTACTCCGGTTTCCCCCACCTCTAAAGACAAGTTCAATAGCGTCTCCCTCTTTTACAGTCTGTGTGTAAGTGTGTGAAGGCCTGGGTTGGATGGACTCAGTTCGCCCACTTCTGGTTTCTCGATTTGTTTGACAAAGTCTAAACCTGCAGTTGTAACAGCAAGAAAAAACAGCATTGACTTTACATCGTCTGAGCACACCCAAAACAAGCTTTGAAGGTGTGTAACCGCAGGTGTGTGATAACCTCGGGCCTAAGCTTTTAGAGGTTCTCTCGTTGACAGCTAGTTTCACTGTTTGATGAAGCATTTCTCCACCATTTTGTGATTGCCTGGTGCGTGATTGCCTGCCTGTGTCTTTCCAAGGCGGTACTAGAGTGTGAATTATTGTGCCTCTGTTCGTCCATCGCCTCCTTCGAATAGACGCTTTAAACTGAGGTATCACCCCAAAGCCCCGACGCTTCGAGCTGGGACACTCTAATAACCACCCTCGTAAATGGACAGTAACTCTCAGCCCCTATAAAACACAACCTTATGAGAGGCAATCATTTGGAAGCACTCACTGGCTCGTTCGACGTCCGATCTCCTCCTTCTCCTTTTTGTGTCCATCGCTTCCTGTCCATCTTCGCCTGATGTCCCTCCTCCAATGTTTTCCCTCAGACAGTACGGGAGAAAAAAAATGTGCCCAGTGATTCGGTAAAGCATGAAGTTGATGTAAGAGTCCATAAAAATGTCATCCACAATGTTTCCACTGGGGAATGCTCCATGAAACTCGGCTCTCATCGACTCCTCTTTCCAATACTAAGTCAATCTATTTCTTAATTCAGGACTCGTTTTTATTTGAACACTCTTCCACATCATCCATCAATAGATTGTTATTCCCCACGGGGAGCACATACTTTAGCTTAAACATAAATATACTTGCAAGTAAGTATTGTTAGACAGTGGTTAATTATCTAATGTGTGTTCCATTAAAACTTTAAAAGACCCCTTTCCTGCTGTTAATATTACTAGCTAGAGCAACACTAAATAGGACGAACGATACACAAACTAAACGATATAGAATTAGTTTATATTATAATAATCCTACTGGACAAACTGGATATTATTTTGTCCAGTTATTCCTCTGTGTTACCACTGTTCAGATTAGTATTGTAGTGTGTTCAGAACCATGTTTGTCTTGTGTCTGAAAAGTCCAGGACCAGACAGGAAGCAATAAACACCAACGTCCAACCATTTTGGAAGTTGTAGGTGTTCCATCAGTCATACACCAAGCATCTGTTCTATTACTTTAAAGTCTATGAGGAATATTTATTTTCTGCAATAGTACAAATAACCACTGGAGGAATTGGGAACAGAAGGAGTGGTCCAACATCTAGAACTAATACATCAGTGGTTACAAACTGGATTTTTGTTTCTTGTCAGATCATAGAAAGCTGTTTTAATTGATACATTTTTGTAAAGTTATACAATGCAGAATGAAAGGATGATCACCGTTACAGGGGCTTCCTGCAGTAAGTCGACGGTTGATGGTTAATTTTCTGGCCAAATAAAAAAATTTTTGTTTGCGTTTGATTAAACTATGAAGAAAAAAAGGTTTGGAGACCCCTGGTGGAGAGGAAGACCAGTTACACAATCACTTGGACAAAAAGCTGACATTAACATAGCTCCAACACAAAATGCTTTGACATCTATGGTTAAGTCTCACTTTATCTAGGCTTTTGCATAATCAATATAAATATCACACATTTTACAAAATCAGTTAAAGCGTAAACCTTTAAGTTTCCACAGTACCATGAGCAGCCACTAGTAGAATTACCATAAAAAGGACTTCATAATATAAGGTCTCTTTAGGACACACAAGCTTTATTCTTTCCAATATCTTTTTAATTATACCTTATTTTAAACATAGCTGACCCAAAACATTAAACGTGTGGCTCATTGCAAACACTGTAGATGCTAAAAAGGCAACATTAAGGTCATTGTGGCCCCTTTTATATACCTTTCCTTCCTTCTCCTCCTCTTCCTCTGCGTGCTCCTAAATTACTCGAGGCAGTGCTGCAGAATGTGAACTACACCTACAGGCTTGACTGAAAAGGTCAACAAGCTGCTTAAAATGAAGAATAGCACAGGAGCGAGCAAAGTAATCTACGCTCTCCATCTCCTCTTTCTTCTTTTCTTCCTCTTTCCGCTGCTCCTGGCGCTTTTTTTTTTTTTATCCTTCGTACATTTTTACAGGTGCTGCGTTTTGCTGAGTTCCTCTGCTGTGTGTAGATCCCTTTGTCGGATTATCACTCTATTTGTCTTGTCTGTATCTTCCTGTTTCCATCCTCTTGTGAGTTGTTTTCTCGCTCCTTTTCTGAGAGATACATGGTTGTGCTTACTACCGGAGACAAACTGAGCGTATTGACTCCATGAATCCTGCTCACAGCGGCCGTTCCTTTTCTTACCACTTTAGTTCTCACAAACCCTGTATTTCTTTGTTTGTCGTGACTATTCTTCCGTCTCCGTTTCTGACTTCTCTCCCTCTTCTGTTTCAGTTTGAGCTCAGACTACACCTGGCAAAGAATATAAAGCAGCTTCTTGAAAATAATGCTGGTGAGAAAAATCATAAATGGTCCTGATATCTGGAATCACATATAACTTTTTTTTGTGAAGTGAAATATTGATATTAATTAAATGCTAAACATGTTAAAACTTAAAAACGTTGAAAGTTTTCTATGTATTTTGGAAAACTGACAAATTTAGAGAGTAATTTTCCGGCCACAAAAATGGAAAATTATTCAAATGTCAAAAAATAAATAATTAAATGTACAGTACTTTGTCCTGGAAGATCGGATTGTATTTTAGCTCCTCGTGTTTTTTAAAGGGTGCGTCTCTAAACTGTCTCTCGGTAAACATTATGTGCGTGCACATTGGGAATTCATAGAGTTTTGACCCACTAAAGCGGCTGACGTTTGTGGAAGGGAATTTAAAATGCCACAGAGAGGATAATAATTTCTGAACATGTGAGTTTTCCCCACACATCATTTATCCCCCATAGCCCTTTGGTGGCTATGAGAAAAGCTACATACTGGTGCTTTCAAAAGAGTGGGATTTCTGAATAAAACAAAATCTCCTCAGTATAGATGGGATCATCCAACAAATACTGAACATTTGGGTTTGGGATCCAGTTGCAGCTCTGTGTGGGTCCCTTTTAAAAATGAACAAAGGGAATTTAACAAAATTTTTTGTGCTTTTGAGAGATACAAAGGTCTTTAGCATTGTTTGAAGCTCTTTTAAGCATTGTGTATTAACAAGTTGGGACAAGAAATGACCAAGTAAAATCTTACATAATAACAAACATTAACCAGGATCACCAGATGGTCTGTGTTTTTTACAGTGTACCATCTGGAAGGGCTTCCACAGAAAGTGTTTGCAAAGGGCAGGTACTTAAATACTTAGCTGATCAGTGACTGGCTTTATAATCTGACTTTTATCCAATCAGAACAATCCTAAAACGGTTGCTTTGTCCTTAAACCTAAAACACACACAATTGTCAGTACTGCCACTTTATTGGTCTCAAACTCTTAGCTTGGAGCAGTACAAGAAGGATTTTTCTCATGAGAATTAAGCTGCTAAGGAAGCTAAAACAAAATCCATGAAATACAATTTAAGATATTAAGTGTCCTAAAAATATATATAAATGTTTCAATATCTTTGCATTTCTTGTTATAAAAATCCAAACTTAATGGTTTTGGTTCAATAAAGAGAGCATATGTTTTAGTTTGAGTTTTTAGGCCATATTCACTCTAAATAATTGAAGAATTAGGATTGGTAATGTAGACATGTGTTTGTTTGTTTATTGATGGATTTATCACATATTTTAAAGACAACAGTGGCAAGCATTTCAGCCTTTTTATAATTTAATGACGTTTTAAAACAGTATGTATTAGCGTCATAGCTTAAAAGTCATAACTCTAAGTTCCAAATTCATCATGTATATTTTGAAAGGCCTTATAAACCCCGAGACATCTTTTTTTTTGTAAAATCACACAGATCCGGTGTAATGTCTGAAAGGATCAACAGAATAACCAATAGAAATCATGCCAAGATGAACTTCCCCACCAGCCTTTTCTTTCATCCCTATTTATTCATTTCAAACACGCTAATACCTCCTTTGACTTGTTTGAAGAGAAAGACAGTGTGTGGCCTGCAGTGGTGTCTAAATAAAATGCACATAAATACCTACAAATGAGTCTCAAGAAGTCTCCAAACTCTTTTAATTAGTTGCTTTAATGCCTTGGCACTCACTTTGTGTTGACTTACAGGGAGTTTTAAAGGAATGAGGTTGCCCCCTAGTGACTGGAGTGAGCAGTGAGGCATTGGCATGGACACAAGACAGGATAGCTCTGAGAAGGTGCAGACAAGTAACAAAGGCAATAAAAAAATCTGAAGTTTCTATCTCTTCTTTTGGGTGATTTTTTAGAACTTCATCAGGAAATTGTGAATTGTGATGAATTAGGGTTCTTTGCACTACATTATAAAAAAAGCTAGACTTCAATTGATCAGAACAGCATCAAAGAGAAATAAAACACCACTGAACACAGACATTTTGGTAATTTTCTTTTTATTGGAATCTTCTGTATATTTTGTGTAAAACATTGTCAGAAGCATATAAATTGCATTAAAACAAAATTGAGAGCTCAACCTAAAGAGCCTCATTAAATGCATTGTTAAATATTTTGCATTACCTTTTCTCTGTTCCTCTTACACACCACCAGTAGGATTTTTGCTGCCATTGATTTAATGAAAACCATATGATTGTCCAGATCTTGTCATCAAAATCTTTTAATATTCTTGATAATTAAACCTACACGATGTCTTAAGGTCTTTTTTCACAGATTATTCTTTAAATAATACAGTATTAGTTGATTAAAAAGTCTTCTTCAGATCCATCTAGGTTTTATCTCAAAACTAACATCATGTCAGACCTTAGGTGACCTCAGTGAACTCAAAACAACATGGGAGCAGGTCCTGGGTTTCTCCTTAACATCTTTTTGTGCCCTCCATTTGTTAGTCCAGTTTCAGGTTTTTCAAAGAGGTCACATTTCGACAATGTTCCCTGATGTTAGTGCACTGTGTTCCAGCTGCAACTCCTCCAACATGTCCCTTATGCACATGGTTTGGTCCTGTGCTCGCTTGAGGTGTTTGACCTCTGTCCCGGGTGTTAGGTGTGGTGCTGGTCTGGACCTCCTGGTAGCCCTCTTTGAGGTCCTGGAGGGACGGACCCATCTGAGCGCTGGCTGGGGACAGACGTTCAGTGGCCAATAAAAAGTATTTTTATAAAAAAAAGGTTGTCTAAGTTATGTACATTTTTGTGCTTTAGTTGTCTAGATCCATTAACTTAAAACCATTTTTTTCCTTTAGGATGAAGTGAAAACAGTATATAGTTTATACTGTTTATATTTTATACCTACTTTATTTGTCACTAAGGATTGTGGAACCAGCTTCTCTTGATAGTTCTTAAATCCAGAGCCTTTTCAGTCGTAGGACCGCCTCCTGGTGCAAACTAGATCTGCCTAGTCCCTAGATCAGTTTAAAACCAGGCTGAAAACGTGTCTGTTTTCACTGGTTAGGTGGGACAACTTGGCTTTTCCACACATTTTGTTGTATATTTATTGTATTTATTGTTCTTATCTTGTTTTATGGCTAAGGTTAACCTCATCAATACCTTTTTGTACAGCACTTTGGGTCAACTGAGGTCGTTTTAAACAAACTTTTTAAATAAACTTGACCCAAACAAAAGCACATTCTGACACTAAATATCTCAAGTAAAATTCCAGACTTTTACAAAACAATAATGTAGATCTATAAATAACAGATTATTGCTTTATTGAAAACAGACTTTGGAGCTGGAGATATTTAGACGAGGCCCTATAAAGGACTGAATGCAGAAAATACATAGGACAAACAACATAAATACACCAAAAAAAAGACAAAACATCACTTGATTGATATTAACAATGACTAAAACAATAACCCATCCAACTTTATTGCAGGATCCCAGATAAGTGTGAGCAGCAGTTTGTTTGAGTGGATGCATGGAGCGGCTGTGGAGCATATGGTGGAAGCATCCAGCTGCATTCTTCATATACATCCTCCGCAGAAATCATTCCTCAAACTGTTTCACTGTGAAAAGTAAAGTCATTAGATCAGACTTTTGTGAGACAGCTGATTCATCACAACAACAAAAATTAGAATTCCTTCTGTGGATGCTGCATTATATGATAAGGTTTAAGGGGAGAAAGTTTTGGAAGTCATTGGAAGCAAACAAAGTTAATATGTTTTAATCTTTAAAGCAAACATCCTTTTTAATTTTCTTGAATAAGTCCAGCGAAATAACAGTGATGGGATTTTTATTTCATTTATAATTTCCAATTAACTTAATTAAATTTGTTGAAAAAACACCAGAGATATTTTCCATTTTAAAGGTGTTTCATTTGTGTTCAGCTAAAAGTATTCTTAAATTTAATCAAAGTTCACACAGCAGTTACTGAATATGTAATTATTTCAGTTAATGTTTCAAGTTGACTTTTGGTAAAAGTGCAATGTGTCATTTTGGTGGCATCTAAACTTTCTTTATACAGTCTGTGAGCACCTACAGTTGCTCTGCAGGGACACGCAAAAATCAGTGTACCTTTGTGTTTGTCCCAAGCCCAGATAAATGGAGAGGGTAAGAAAACCAAGGTCATTTGGCATAAAACCTATGTCTGACTAAATTTACAAATCACTATCACTATGGCCACTGTGTTATTTGTAGATAATTGTACACTATTGGATATTATTTTGGACTATTGGACATATTTCACTAAAGTGTGTGTTTTATACCAAAAAACTTTCCACAATGCGTCTTTAAAATATCACTTACAACTTAAAAATGCAATGCAGTAAAACATATCCTTTGAACTGGACTAGATTTTCCACACCTAGACAAATAGCCCCGGTTCTTGTACATGTAGAGCTCTTGACGCTCTATGTTACTTGTTACGCTGATGGTTTCTCTGCATGACACTCGTCCAAATTGCTCAGAAATGCAATTAATGTGGAGCAGCGGGACATTAAAAGCCATATTTTTCACTGTCAGATTCGGAGCGGGCGTCTGATTGTGCAGCTGATTGGAGAAGATGGAGTCTGCTCCCTCCAATGCTCCAGAATCTGCCCAGAATGCAACAGAAACTGGTCCTAACAGGAGATCGGAGGTTTTGGAGGAATGTTTTGACGGCTTGTCTGTCAGCTTCACTAGAGGGAGGTTCTCATTTGAAGGTAATAATTTCCTGTGTCCGACGGTGGTTTGACATGACTCGCCAATGAGCACGACTCAAAATGTTGCTCTGACCTTCAAATGTGTTCAAATTTTTTGACATGTTCATCCCACAGAAATCAGATTCAGGTTTTAGATCTCAGTCTTGTTGCTGGGTTTGGTGCACTCAAAGGAAATCACCTGTCAGTCAAACGGTGTGGGCAGCAACCCAACTCAACAGGACTTCTTTGTTTTTTTTGCTGGTTTTAAAAGATTTCTGTTTCTTTGCTCTGTACGACTTTAGGCCTGACAGCTAACCTAATATTAAGTCTATCCAAAACAAAGAATTAGCCCGGCCTCTGTGGATTGAAGTCAATCAAACACACAATCAATCAAAGAATCAAAGCATTGCATTTTACTTTGTAAAGTAATAAAAAAAAATTTCTTCTAGTATAGTATTTTGTAAAAACAATCATTTGTGAATGATGCCATCTACTCTTTATTATAGATTGAAAGCTTCAGGCTGGGTTGTGGGACTTTGGCCAATCACCTGCTTAAAATGGAGTGCTCCCATTGGCCCACAACGGCTTGTCATATGACATTGCAAGAAAAATTTTTGACAAAAAAGAAAAATGTATATTCAGCACTGAATATGTATTTAACAACAGAAAAAGGAAAAACACAACAAAGAAAATGGAGGCAACATGAATCCATCCATCCATCCATCTTCTACCACTCATCCAGGACCGGGTCGCAGGGGCAGCAGTCTAAGCAGAGATGCCCAGACTTCCCTCTCCCCAGACACTTCCTCCAGCTCTTCCGGGGGGATACCGAGGCGTTCACAGGCCAGCCGAGAGACATAGTCCCTCCAGTGTGTCCTAGGTCTTCCCCGAGGTCTCCTCCCGGTGGGACATGCTCGGAACACCTCCCTAGGGAGCTGGCTCCTCTCGATGTGGAGGAGCAGCGGCTCTACTTTGAGCTCCTCCCGAGTGACCGAGCTCCTTACCTTATCTCTAAGACTGTATCCGGGAACATGGATGAATGCTACCAATCCAGTCACATAATGTGAGGAAAAGATAATTGCTTTGTTGACGCTGAATTAGTATTTTAGAAGAAATTGGTCCAGTTTTCTTTTTTTTATAAAATTAAGCAGGGGAGTTCCCTCGGCTGCTGTTTGGTATAAGAGTGGAGTCTGAAAAAAGGACGGCAAAAAAAAATAAAATCAAGTGGAGCTTTAATGGATAATATTATTATACGGTTACGAAAGTCAGGACACACAATAAAGTCTAATATAGATTGCAAAGTTATAAAAATAACATATTCAGCACATTTAATTTAAAATGCAATGTAATGACAGTAAATAAAGTGTCAGGAAAAGACTTAAATCAAAATATAGGAACAAATTTATACAGCTGCAGACCTTGGTGCAGACTTAAGGGTGAGAACTTCCCCATTGTAAATTTTTTATCTCTTTCCATAGACACTTTATTACTAGTTTTTGGATAACTTCTTCGCTTCCCTGTGACATCGCTCTAAAAGTTTACTCACCTCATTCTGAAGTGTTTGAAGAGCGGGAGGCCGTCGTGTTGTAAATCTGCCTCTGATGAGTCCTTGCTTTTTACGAGGTGAGTAATCTTACACAAACTGCAGAGTATTTGTCAGGTGTTTCTGAGTTGTCCCTGGCTGCCCCTGGATCTGAGAGGCAGGTGGCCAGCCTCCACTTCCCCTCTGCCTCAGGCGCGCTCCCAGGCATTCATGCAGCCTTAACCTGCTGCTCGCAACTGGGACTCAGGACTCATAAACTGGGTCACTACATGCATCAATATTACACAAACTGAAGCCTATTAGGAAATGAATTCTTCATACAGACAAAAAAGGCAGTTTTACCTTTCTGAGCGCCACGAGGGGTTAGCCTTAGCTCTCAACATGACAGCAAACAGGCATGCAGCAGTGTCCCGTCTGTTTTAGGCAGAATTCAGCTCGCTGTGATTTTACACTAAAGCTGTGGGATGCTTTGAACATTTATCAGAAACATAACCCTGAGTTCAGAGTTAGAAGTTAGTTCAGTCAACTCTGAATCTCTTTATTCTGAGTTTAAGGGAGAAAGTCATTATAAAAATAAAAAAAAAACAAATAGGGCCCAGGTCTTATATCTATCGACAGCAATGTGTCCAATACAATGTACTGCTGAATGTGTGACATTGGGCATTTTGATGAGTGGCCAACCCAAACATTTTCAAGGTTTCAACTACTGGTTAAAACTTGACCTTGTGGAACTAGTCAGAAGGCTGAGAGTCACGGTTATGCTACAGACATGACTTCCTGCATTACTATCTGCAGACAAACTGTTTATTTTTATTATTGTGTATTCTGCTCAGCTGCTGTGATACATATTGCAAACAGTTCAAATGTTTGATTTAATCAGTTCTCACTGAAGCTTTTCTACAAAGAACAACACTTTATCGACCGAGCTGGTCATAAATATGCATTACATGCAACCACATAAACATACAGTGCATCCAGGAATTATTCATGGGGCTTCACTTTTTCCACATTTTTTTATGTTACAGCCTTATTTCAAAAAGGAATACATTCATCATTTGCCCTAAAATTCTACAAACATTTCCCCATAATGACAACATGAAAGAGGGTTGTTTGAAATCTTTGCAAACGTATTAATAAAAAACACTCAAAATTAAGCTCAAGTGGTCATCCTTGAAATGCTTCTAAAACTTGATTGGAGTTCATTTAAGGAACCCTTCACAGACAAAACCAAGCACGAAGCCCTAGGAACTGTCTTAGATCTCTGAGACAGGATTGTATTGAGGCAAAGATCTGGGGAGGGGTGCAGAAAAATGAAAGAAAGACTGAACTCTTTGACTTGAATAGTAAGCGTTATGTCTGGAGGAAAGTCTGGTTCAGCCAGACTTGAACATCTCTGGAGGGATCTGAAAATGGTTGTGCACCAAAGCGCACCGTCCAACCTGATGGAGCTTGAGAGGTTCTGTAAAGAAGAATGGAAGAAACTGCCCAAATATTGGTGTGCCAAGCTATTCAAAAAGACTTGAGGCAAGTATTGAGCAAAGGCTGTAAATATTTATGTACATATGCTTTAAAAATATATATATAATTTGCAAAGAATTTGAACAACCTTCTTTCACATTGTCAATATGGATTATTGTTTGCAGGATTTTGAGGAAAATAATAAATTTAATCCATTTTGAAATAAGGCTGTAATATTCAGATTCATATTCATAGAAAATGTAAAAATACTGTAAATATTTCCTGATGATGTATTGTATTTAAGACAACATACTGCTGCAGATGTTTTATCAGACACTAACGACTAAGTCTGTTTTTTTATGCAGCAGTCTGTCGGAGGGGCAGTCTCAGAAAAAAGATCTTAGAAAACTAATAGAGAGGGCTGTTTTACAAGCTGGTTGAAGCAGTAGAGCAACAGACACACAACAGGACGAATGCTATACTGAACAACATGGACCATCCCCTGCATTCAGCTTTTAAACAACAGAGAGCAGCCAGCGGACGTCTGAGATCAGTGAGCTGCAGGACAGATCAACACAAGAGCTCCTTTTTTTCCAACTGACATTGTAGAGTTGATCTGCCATATTTAGATTGATTGTATAGACTACAACCAGTCGATCTATAGCAGATTAATTAAATTTGAATAATCACATATTTTATTGGACTGAGATTTTTTTTTAATGGCTTGTTCTGTTGCAGCTTCAAATCAAATAGACCACAGACCAATACAGAAATGTTTGTGGTGACAACAGCTATGACTTAAGCACCTAATTTAACACATGAGAGACTCCTAAACATCCATATGAGCTCGAGTGCAGACCTCAGGCCACCTCTACGCCCCACCAATGAGAAACACAATGGCCCATGACTCGAGTAAAACTGAATCCATCATCTAGTTCAGAAAACATCACTTTCAATCTTGAAAACTTGGAGTTTTTTGCATCATCGTCATCGTCACTGTGAAACTCCTGGACAGTGATACACAGTGTGAATCTGATATGGGCTGGTATCGACAGTGAGTCAGGACTTGTGTCTGATGCAGAGACAGTGACGGATGGGAGTGCTTCCAGATTTACTGGGCTGGGACTTTTAGGTCCATATCACTGGGGTTATAGACTTACAGAGGAGTCAGAGCTCAGCCAAGTATCGATCAGTTTACCTTCACCACCCCCTCAGACACTCTGTTTACACTCACAATGAGTACAGTCCTTCAACAAAAGGAAATACAATACCACAGCTCTTTACTGTATCTTCAAGATCATTTTAGTTGTGTTTTAAAGATTATCCACGCGTCTGTAGTGTTTTATGATCAAAAGTCAAACGAGACACTTTTTAAACTGCATTTTTCTATGTTCTAAAATGTTATACAAACTAAGTGAATAATGACAATAAATTGCATTGTTCTTTCTTACTTACTGATTACTTGAGGAGAAAATGATGAAATTACTCGACTTTTAAACTTTTTCATTTACTGTTTCACAGACTATTACTATTATAATATACTCATAGATCTTATTTTTTTTCATAAAATACTCATATTAACACAGGCCAAATCAATGCTGTGTAAAGATTGTATTCATAACGTCTTTTTTAATCAATAATTAGTGTCCACATTGTTCAATTATAGGAAGAAAATGTCTTTGAGTTGCTCTTTTCTTTTCTTAGTGAATAAACACAATCATTGCCCCTGTGACTTCTAAACTCATAATATCAACAATCACACAAAAAAATAAGAAAAGGATAATTAGTTCTTGTTAGAGCCCATTGCAGTCTTCTGTTTATAAAGTATATCTAGTTCAAATCTTCTAGCCTGTAATGAAAATGTTTTTAAAGCCTCCGATTCTTGTTTCGTCTGAAGCTGGAGACGTAACGCTGCCAGGTAGTCAACAAGTCTCCTCTGAGCTGCACCCTAGGCCCACTTTTTAATTACAATTTGGCAAATTTACAGCTAGGTGGGTGTCTCCGAATCAGCTTGTTTGCGCTGCTACTAGATCAACGTGGAGTGGATACTTTACAACCTAATTGGAAAAAGCCAGAAGAATACAAAAATAGTCCTTAAGTTACTCCACTTCTTCGTTTCTAAACCGTGCCTTATTGCAGAAGGTAAAACATTCTATTAGCATCTGTTGAATTGCTGACCTTTATCACAAAAATGGGAGCATTGCAAAAAATGTTACAAGATTTTAAAAAACTAAGTAATGGAAGCAACTTGTTAGATTTTACATATACTGTGTAGACTTTATCTTGAAACTGAAATAGCTTGCATTTAGTAATGTTAATGTTAATCAAACCATTAATACAAATTGTCTATTGTTTATTATTACAACCCAACCACTTATGAATGTATAAAAAGAAAAGGATGCTGAATCAAATGTGATCAAAATCATTGCTGGTTAAAGGGTTCATTAGAACATTTTGACAGAGAGGGTTTATTCCTATATTCTACATCCCATATCTTCAACAACTCCAAACTAACCCTAGCTTTACAAAGATTGCATGAAAGATTTCAGCTTGTGTCAACTCACACCTAAAGCTTTCCAAAATCATTATGTCAAACTCCCAGTTTTGCCTTGTACTGTGTGTTTTTGATGTATAGAAATGATACATAGCATGCATTTGTATTTGGTGCTTTTCTGTGGTCTCTTCAAATCCTGTTTTCAGTCACCCATTAGCATACACACTGTGGTGCTAAGCTAACCAAATATCATCAAAGGGATTGTGTAAATTGCAAATGTGTCTCTGTTAGATAATTATGAATAACACATTTCCTGCAGTAGGTTCCTGCAGAGAAGAGCCCCGACACAGACTAAAGTGAAAGCCTGTTCCTGGTCTTTGATCTGGTCAGTCTCATCTGTGTTGCGTGAAGCTCTATCTATTCATAGATAAATATAAACAAATTGAAATCTTTTATCTAATTCTATTAATATTTTCTTGATGGATATAGTTTTACTTAAAAAAAAAAATTTAGTGGCCAAAAACTGGAATTCACAAGTTTTGCATTTTGTTTGTACAGAAAACGTTGACGCTTTGGAAAAGTTAAATAATGGGATAAAAAAAAGACACAAGCCAAAATGAAGAGCAACTCTCCTACATTTAATCCACACAAACCATGTTTTAGCTCTACTTCCATGTGATTCTGCAAGATCTGAACTAATACTTTCAGTCTCTGGCATTACAAAACATGTATTCACTTTACATTACACGGAAATGCACCTTACTCGTGTCATTCATTTGCTCCCCGTCTGGACCCCCGCTCCCCGTGTGGACCCCCGCTCCCCGTGTGGACCCCCGCTCCCTGTGTGGACCCCCGCTCCCTGTGTGGACCCCCGCTCCCTGTGTAAACCCCCGGCCTTGTGTGGATCCTCTCTCCCTGTGTGGACCCCCGCTCCCTGTGTGGACCCCGCTCCCGTGTGGACCCCCGCTCCCTGTGTGGACCCCGCTCCTGTGTGGACCCCCGCTCCTGTGTAAACCCCGGCCTTGTGTGGATCCTCTCTCCCTGTGTGGACCCCGCTCCCGTGTGGACCCCTGGCCTTGTGTGGATCCTCTCTCCTGTGTGGACCCTCACTCCCCGTCTGGACCCCCTCTCCCCCTCCCCTCTCCACGGGAACAGGGGTTCTCCCTGTGTCCCTGTGTAAACCCCTGTTCCCCGTGTGGACCCCGCTTCCCCTGTGGACCCCCACTCCCCGCTCCCGTCTGGACCCCGCTCCTGTGCAGACCCCTGCTCATCGTGTGGACCCCCACTCCCCGTGTGTGGATCCGTGGAACCCCGCTCCCTGTGCTAACCCTAACCCTAACCCTAACCCCTGCTCACCGTGTGGACCCCTGCTCCCGTGTGGTCCCCACTCCCCGCTCCTGTGTGGACCCCGCACCCCGTCTGGACCCCGCTCCCGTCTGAACCCCGCTCCCTGTGTGGACCTGTGGACCCCCGCTCTCTGTGTGGACCCCGCACCCCGTCTGGACCCCGCACCCCGTCTGGACCCCGCTCCCGTGTGGACCCCTGCTCCCCGTGCAGACCCCGCTCCCTGTCTGGACCCCTGCTCCCCCGCTCCCCGTGTGGACCCCCGCTCCCCGTGCAGACCCCTGTGCCACATACCCGTGCACGGGCCGTCAGCCTAATCCACAGTGACACCACATTACTGGCAGCACTCAGCGCCGGCCCTCTGCCTCTGCACACACTGTTAATTAGGTTTGAGCCACAGACCAGAGACTGAACGTAAACAGCTGTTGGGGACGGATGCTCCCTCACGACTCCACGCATTCAACACCTGTGCATTCACCTAAACACAAACACAGTGAATATCTAATGCACTTAAGCCTGTTCAGACTCTGGATACTTAAATATACAGTTTTCAGTTTAGCAATATGGAGAATTGCGTTTTTGAACCCTGTTATTTCCTTTACTGTTGGTACTTGTGTCCAAAAATGCATTTTGGAAAGAAATAAACAACAGATGATGTATAGGAGCATTAAAGTGTCACGTGACTTAAAAATTGTGGCCAGGTTAGTGTTTTATGTTTATATTGTTAAACTCAGTCAACCATACATTGTTTTAATTTATTAATCATTTAGATTAAAACAAAAACCCAAGGAAAATAGGATAAGACTCGTTCTATCGTTGGCTCACCCTGTCATAGCTGGTTTTCTCCTCATTAAGTCAGAACTATATTTGTTTTGTTGATTAGAGCGTGTCTCACTATGTTTTCGTCGTGCTGTTGGGACTGGTCGGTTTGGAGTGAGAGCACCTGGACACGTCATGTAGAACAGGACTGTCTGTCTCAAATATAATGTTTTTTACAGTGTAGCTCAGATTAATATGCCTATTTTTAATAATTAATATTATTAATAATGCTTTTTAACACAGCACTGGCAGCCATTTTACAGAAACAAAACACCTAATCAATCAAAATCATTATTTTCATTTGCTCATTTCGTCCTCCACTGATAATGAAGCGTCCATGTTGGGTTTTGTTTAATTTATAGTGTTTTTGTAGGTTTTAAAGCTGAATGGTCCATACAGAACACCAATATCCAGAGTACAAATGTAGAGCTGTCACATTTTATTTGTGTAATAAGAATGGGGGTAACTAAATGAGCTCTAATATTATTGAGCTCTTTTGTGCTATTGAGAACAACGCTGTACTAGGCCTCAAAAACAAACATAGTATTCAATAAATGAGCTGAAAATTAAACCTTGAGCTCTAAATTATCTTTAGTAGTTGCACATATTCAAGGTTCTGGGCCACTCTCTGCAGCTCAAGAACAAACGATGAGAGAAGACGGAGGCATGGAGCTTTGAAAGGTGTAATCAGCTCATCAGCGCAGGAACCAGGTCTGTAATATTAGTTTAATCTCCAGCGGCTTTCTAACCAAATAATTGACTTTTCTAAAGAAATCTAAGGCTGCGTTGTTGCCCTCTGACTGGCCTTTAAATGGTAGTTGGCAGTGTGTGATTAAAGAGGTGTGGCCAAGACAGACAGGACTGAGACTGCTGTTTAGAAATAAAATGTGTGGATCACAGCATCAGCAGCAGATCAACTTAAAGCCTAAAGACCTGGAAACCTACCGTCTAGTGGCATAAATCCAACTCATTATATTTTATATATTGAACATTTAAACCTCATTGTACCTTTCATCTGTCTCAAAGTTTAAGAATTACCTTCCTCACTGTGGGCCCTTTGGTGCCCATGTTAACTCACTCATTAGCAGATGCTTCCCGCTGGGCCGCGACAGTGTTAACATTGATTCAGCTTAACTATGTATTTGTATTCATCCCCAACGCGCGGCCAGCCAAGTGTTATGCCAACACCTCCACTGTCCGGACTGATCCACTCCAGCGATTAATCATGTGTTGGCTGCCATTAGCGCACCCTTCACATGCGCCGCATTATCCCTGCCTCGTCATTAAAATCAGACTTTTATTTCATTGACTGAAGTCACCTTTTTATGGAGGACAAGCACTGAACCTGCATTTAATAAAAATTTAGGCAAAAAACAAAAACTGTTAACTTGTTCACTGTCCTCTACAGACACTGAAGGCACGAATGCAGGGGTGCCCAAACTGGGGCCCGGGGTTTGATTTGGCCCTCCAGGGGTCTTCATGTTTTGTGACTAAAATTGCAAACTGACTACTAATTAAATCTTCATTCTTCAATCTATATATATGAAAAAAAAACAAAACTTTGTCCTTCACCCTCTGCGGGTGGTCTCATCCTTCGAGCTCGGGTCCTGGGAGCATTAAGGTTCTGCGCAGAATCTTTGCTGTTCCTAGTACTGCACTTTTCTGGACCGAGAAGGTGTAAGGTGTTCTTCCAGGGATCTGCTGTAGCCACTCTTCCAGTTTGGGGGTCACTGCCTCGAGTGCTCCAATGACCAGTGTCGCCTTCACCTTCCAGGTGAACCAGGCTATTTTTAACTCGTCTCTGAGCCCTTGGTATTTCTTTAGTTTCTCATGTTCCTTTTTCCTGATGTTGTTCTTGTTTCCTCTGCTGTTAGTCCACAACCACAATGACTGGTTGGTTCGACATTACTATTCTGTTTGTTAATGGCGACAGAATAGATCTAAATTTGACCTTGGCTCTCACACTCACTAGTCCACTGCCGCCTTCCTTACGGCTAGCGTACAGTCTCAGGGTGCTGGATTTGGGATGGAACCCACCATGCATGGTGAGGAACGTTCGTGTCTTCACGTCTGTGATCTGTATCTCTTCCTTTGGCCACATTATTATTCTTGCAGGATATCTGATCACTGGCAGGGCGTAGCTGTTTATTGCCTGGGCCTTGTTCTTGCCATTGAGCTGACTTCTAAGGACTTGCCTTACTCATTGAAGGTATTTGGCAGTTGCTATTTTCCTTGTTCTCCTTTTTTCAGAGTCACTTCCTGTCCCTGTGTTTTCCCTCAGTGGTGTTTGCTGGCCCCGCCCTAATGTCTCATTAGTCTCACTCTGTTCCTGTGCCAGTTCGTCTTGTGAATTTTTATTGTTGCATTCATTGTTTGCACAGTCTTCTTTTTGGATTTTGGACTCTTTTGTTGCAGTAAAAAGCTTACCTTTACCTGTTGTTGACAAGTGTTTTTGAGTCCTTCTAGTGGCCTTAACAGGTGTCACCACAAACACAGTGCGTTGCCTTTCTGCTATTATTCTAGTCACTTTTTCATGGTTTGAGTAAAATTTCAAAGCTTGACAACTATCAGTACAGTGGTGACAGCTTCAGTAAAAAAAGGGCCACAATGTGTTAACACTGGTGTTACATGTCCGTCGTTTGCTAAAAGGCTTCTTCCACTTCAGTAACAGGTGAAAAAAGCCAGTGACCAAACATATCTGTATTACAACTTTGGTTTAAGAGGATGGTTTAACAGATGAATTTCATCTGCTTCATTTCCTTTATTTATATATAAAGGAAATGAATAGGGAGGCTATTGGTGAAAGCCTCCCTCATGTTTGTGTGAGGAAAGTCATCATTTTCTCTCCCTAATGTTTATTTGCTGAAGTGGAAAAGATCCAAGGTGACAAATGGCACCACAGCTCTAAGGAGCATTAGCAGGTGAGGCAATGCATTAAATCCCCCAGACTCAATCATTTAGCTAATGTCCCGTTTGTTTTAGATTCATGGCTGGCGCTGGCTCTTTACAGATGGACTGTGTGTGGTGGACCATGCTCAGACTCCCGGCGTCCTGCGAAGACATGTTTATACTCCACTTTGTCTGCAAAACACCAGACGACAAAAGTGTGCCTACGACAAGTCTATACTGTCTAAATAAAAGTTATTTTGAAATTGGGTTCTATCTTACATTTTTAAGAATATTAACTGGCAAAAGTTGTCACAGTCTCTTATAGTTTTGCATAAATCTGGAAACAACCACACTGCCCAGGGTTTTAATTAAATTTTGTTCTTATTTATAACGACTTGGCAATGATTTGGGAATAACTTGATTTAATGCTGTGGACAATAAGAAATATTCATAAAGGTAAATACTCCCCACTGTTTCTTAGTAATAATCCGATTTAATTAAATGTATAAAACACCTAATATATTAAACATAAATGTACAGCCTTACCTTGTAATTTGTCCAGCACCAGAGAGTCTGGATTGCTGTGACTGCACCATTCACCCTGTCCCTCTCCAGTGACGTGTTTGCCCTTAGGTTGAGCAAAGCTTAACTTGAGTGGCTTCAATATTTATGTATTTTGAAATAAAAGTCTTAATTGGTGGGGAAAAGAAAAGAGGGCAAAGAGATGACATACTCCAGATTTACAAAGAACACGACACAAGGCATGTTTACAATGGTCCAATAGTTAATGTGTTGCAGTTGTCAAAAAGTCAGACTTTAGCGTTTAAACGCCTGCCTGTGTAATGCTCAGATACATCAACCTCTGATCCTTGATTTTTAAAACTTTACAGATTGTGCATCTTTTAAAAGTTATGTGGAAGTGAACTGCTTGTATAACAAACCTCATTAACGATAATGACTTCCTATTAAATGTTTTTTATTAAATGTTGCATCCTACACTTCCGACACAAAAACAAGAGAGGGCTTTTAGGAAAGAGCTCTGCACTTATTTGAGATAATTGAACACATCTAACCTCATTTATCTGAGGCTGAAATGCAGTCGAAATGAAAGACAAAGTTGCTGAAAGAGGAGCCCACACTCGATTACTGCTGTGTTCTATCTGCATATTTCATTTACATATGCTCTGACCCTTTCCCATCATCCTACACGGCTGCCCACGCTTTCCCACAATGCCTTTTGGCCTTTAGCAAAACTCTCACTTCCAACTACTTGATCTCAGAGGCTACTGTGTGAAATAAGAGCGTGTACGGCATTGAGCGAAGCCTGTAGCGGCGTCCATTACGAGCTCTGATCAGGTTCAAATGCAAATACAATAAGCTTTTTATGTCGGTAAAGTAGCAATGAATCCCCAATGACAACTTTTTTGTGTTGAGTTAATGTCACAGCAGAATGAGGATCTGTTTACACTGGCCTTCAGGAAGTTTGAAGCAATGGTTTCAATATTTCTATAACTTAGTGTGATTTTTCATAATATTATTACACAGATACAACAGCGACAATAGTGCTGGTAGTGAACGCTAGGAATGTTAATATTCATATGTTATGACAGGATGTGAGACTTTAGCTAAAGCCCTACTCTTTAAACACATTTTATTATCATTTTAAAGAATTTAGGAAGAAAGAAGGTCATGGGACTGGGTTTGGAATCCGCCCACCACCATTATCCAAAGACATGTATAGGAACAGAGTGAAGAGTAGAAGAAAACATTTTAATAAGGTTTACACATTTTGGCCCAGAAACACTCTCTTTTTACACATATGTTTTAAGTAAGGTTGAAAAAAGTGGCACAAAACTGGTGCAAAATAAGGTCTTTTTTACCTGAGCATAATGTTAGACTAAAAGTTCTGTACAAGACAATCTTTCTTTAAAGGTGATTAAAATACAAGGAATTTGGAAACTGCAAACTCAGGATGGATTATCCGGCCCGGGACTTTCTGTGTGGAGTCTGCATGTTCTCTCTGTGCTCAGGTGGGGTTTTCTCCAGGTTCTCCAGTTTCCCCCACTAACCAGTTACTGTTCTCAGGCTGTTCTCATTACAGGCTGTCTACTGCTCCACCTGATGGTTTAAAAACAGACTATGAATTTCCCCATGCAAGAATGAGTGACTTAATACTGGATAAAATTACACATGACCAATCAGAGATACAAAAAAATCACATAATCAACCCTGTTTTATATAAACAGTTGTAACTGGTCATGCCCTCAGTATAAAGCCTGTAAATGTCAGACCCAACCCAATATTAATGAGATAAATTAGGCAAAGGTTAGAAAGGGTCAACTTTAAAACACCCTATTCACTGTATATGCCAACAATACCCTTACAATAACAAAGTGGGTGATCTTAAAATTTGACTTTTTGAAGTTTAAGAATCTGAGTAACTTCAAAAAACAACCTTTTTCTTTTTCAGTTTTTTGCAGCAGTGCTATATGTATTCTACACCTCCAGCTTTAGATGTGCCTACAAACATGAGTCACTTCTCTGCACTTAAACACGACACTCACTCTGAATTTGCTTTGTAATACATGAAAATACAACTATATTATTCAATCTCAACGCTTTAAAAAACGTGTAAAAAAAATCAAACCCTCAAGGCAAAGCTTTTGATGCAAATGTTGTTCAGGCATAAATAATCAAATAATTGTTACTAAAAACTGAGGCACTCAAAAAGTTGAAACATGTTGGCATTCTATCAATCTAGCCATGTGTTAATAAAGACTTTTTATTTTTAAGTGCCTCAGTTTTTTGCACAATGAGACTGATCCCTGCACTAAAGAGCACCAAAGAATTTCACATCCAAGCAGCACTCCTTGCATGTAAGTTTTGAGTAAAATAATTGATTTTCATTGAGCTGAATTTAGAAACAGTAAACTCCGTTGAATGTAATGTTCAAGGAGAGAAACATCTTGACCCAGATGCTACACTGCGCCAAAATCAGAGAAAGATTATTCAGCATTACCATTTGGGAAGATGGATAGGATAATTATTATTATTTGCTGGTGTTCTTGCCGCTCTTGTGGACGAACGGTGGAAAAAAACCCTCGCCTGTTTCAAATGTTTGGCCCTCGCCTGTTTCGAATGTGAGATGTCATTTTCAGAGAGATTGGTGCTCTCCTGGGCGATGGCCATGTTCCAATTGTCCCACAGCGCTTCAGCTGAACGTGCCATTTATCAAGAGGAGCAGTAGTGAGCAGCTCCCAACCTGGACCTGTTCAGTTTACCTGCTGTTAGTGAAGGGGAATACACCCGCACCTTACAGTATGTTCTAAATGTTTGTCATGCAAATCAATGAATTCAGATGTTCCAAAAACTTCCATAACCACAAATGTATAAAATTAAGCACTTCTACAAATGTTTGTGAAAGACTGGGTCACTCTCAGGAGCTCAGTAAATTCCAGCGTGGTAACGTGATACCACCTGTGCAACAAATCCAGTCGTGAAATTTACTCACTACTAATTATTCCACAATCAACTGTTAGAGCTACTATAACAAAGTGGAAGTGATTGGGAACAACAGCAACTTAGCCACAAAGTGGTAGGCCACGTAAAATCACAGAGCGAGGTCACTGGATGCAGAGTCAATGACTATAGACCTCTAAACTTCTGTTCTTCAGATTAGCTCAAGAGCACTTCATGGAATGGGTTTTCATGGCTGAGCAGCTGCATCCATGCCCTACATCCCCAAGTGTAATGCAAAGTGTCAGATGCAGTGGTCTAAACCATGCCACAAATGGGCTCTTGGTGGAGCTGGGATTATGGTGTGGGGTTGTTTTCTTGGAGTTGGGCTTGGCCCCTTAGTTTCAGTGAACGAAACTGTTAATGCTTCAGCATACAACACATGACCTCAAGAGACTGAGAGCCAGGCCTTCTCGTCCAAAATCAGTGTCTGACCTCACAAATGCACTTCTAAAGGAATGGTTAAACATTTCCATAAACTCACTCCTAAACTTTGTGGACAGCCTTCCTAGAAGAGTTGAAGCTGTTTGAGCTGCAAAGGGTCGACCAACATCATATTAATTCCTACGGTTAAAGAACGGGATACATACGTTCATACTATATGCATGAAGACAGACGAACAAATACTTTCGGCAATATCGTGGAACGTATTAGTGTTTTTTGTCAAATTGGTCCGGTTTTTCCTTTTATTATTATTATATTATTTTTTATAAGTGGTTAGCTACTACGCTGCTGTTGGGGAAGAGAGGTGAGGCAGAGACCAGGACGGCAAAAACAAAATCAGGTAGTGGAGCTTTAAGTCATTACACATCATTTATGTTTCGTATTCAGCCCAGCTCAAACAATTTACATGTTCTGTGAACTTTCAGCAGGACGATGGAGAGACACAACTTTGAAAAGGAAGGAACTGTGATATATTACAGTAATAAAGGAGTTCAGGAGGACGTTGGACTTTTACACAAAATGTGGTAAGGTAGGATGTGACTGGAATAACTGAGAACAGACCGAGTACTCTGTCTTTTGTGAAAATAAGACTAACAATAGAACCTGGCACATCAAAAGTACATTAGCCTAGAAGATAAACTTTATACCTTCTCAAATGTGGAAGTTCATTGAGCAGCTTATAACATGTAACTTAGGTCTTCACCTCTTTCTGTCTTCTTCTCTTGTACAAATTTGGATTTTCAAAGATGGTTTTTGTTCACTGCTTTTTTTTTCTTCCAGAACTGGAATCAAGACATATCTTTATTCTGTGTAAAAGTTTGGCTTTTTTCCCTCTTTTTGAATCTTTGGAAATCAGATTGTTGTCTAATTCAAAAACGCTCTATGCTAAGCAGACCCTTTAGTTACCCTTTTAGTTTGAAAAAGCACCATTTATGGACCAAAAAGTGGCTTTGCAATGGCACAAGGCCTTAGTAAACCTTGTCTCCTTGAAATGATACTGAAGTGTAAAATAAAACCAAACATCAGACCTTGTTGGACATGGCTAGAAACTCACTGATGTATTGAGACAATCAGTGTGAACGTCAGTCTAAATCTGAAGAGCTGACGAGGAATACAATACAGGAATTAGTGTTGAGGCTGAGACTGAGACGAGACACGGAAGAGCTTTAGTGACCAGAGTTACATCACTATTTATGCTGTTGTTGTTAGAATTTAACATTGCCAGATCTTTGGCAGGAAGTTGCTTATTAAAGGTCTATTGTGTGAAATATTGTAGTAAGATATATACAGTTAAACAAAATGACATGAAACGATTCCTCTACTGTATTTGGCAGCAGTATACGGCTATAACTCTAGGTTCTCTCACCATTACAAGAATTTATTCGTAGTCAAACAGACTTGATCCGTACAATAACTAGCAGTGAAGTGTGTGTGACCGCTGAACTTCTGTTGTGTTTTTATTGGTGTGTGTGGTGGCTGAAGGACCTTTTGACATTCAGCACCTGAAAGCCATACTTGAGTAAAAGTACAGATACCTTACTGTAAAACATACTCCACTACAAGTTACAAGTCACCAATTTAAATACAACTTGAGTAAAATACCTGACTAATACCTAACTACCCGGATGTCAGGTCTGAGTAAATAATAATTGAGCTAAATGAACAACTTGGTGTGATTATACACGATTGCAGGGGGCCGGTTACATGAGTACTGTAGAAATCAGAATATTACCTGTGGTCTGTGTCCAGGATTGGGGCAGGGGGCAGGTGTGTGGTACTTTTTTAAAGTGGGAGCCATAGTTAACCTGCTCGCTCACCCCACTCATGAAGAACACAGCCAAAGAGCGGTGATAAGAGCCGGTCCCTCTCCTCCTGGTTTCTTCTGAGACAGCGGACCACTGACCCGGAATAATTGCTTTTTGAGCTGCAAGCTCATACCTCGACCTGAGACAAAACACAATGTACCACTCCTGGGCTCAGCTTTGAATCATTTGGAGCTGAGATCAACTTCAAATGGTCCCGAGATGTCACTGTGGTTAATTCAATGCATCTGTAATGTGAGTGTATGAATCCTAAACTGTGTGTCTGACTGGTACACACACTTACTGCAAATTCTGTTTTACTTTTCCCTTTGCCAAATCATCATCAATATATATAAACAAGTTTTTCATTATTTGAAGTCACTATTTTACATTACAAATTAAAACAATATTGATAGAAAATAAAGTGTCTTTAACTCCCCACCTACAGTTGCGCTCATAAGTTTACAGACCCTGGTCTTAATACGGTTGTCATACTAAGATGTATACCTTTAACATCACTGACAGCTTGAAGTCTTTTGTGGTTTTGTGGATGAGGCTCTTTATTTTCTCAGATGTAAAGCTGCCCATTCTTCTTGGAAAAAAGCCTCCAGTTCCTGTAAATTCTTGGGTTGTCTTGAATGAACTTCACGTTTGAGATCTCTTCAGAGTGGCTCAATGACACTGAGGTCAGAAGACTGAGATGGTCAGTCCAAAACCTTCACTTTATGCTGCCGTAGCCAATGACAGGTCGACTTGGCTTTGTGCTTTGGATCGTTGTCATAGTGGAACGTCCAGTATGTGTGCTCCAGTATTTTCTGATAACATGCTGCATTCATCTTTTTCTGTGCCTTTGTAGCTCACACATTCCCCAAACATCAGTGATCCTCCATGTTTCACAGAAGAACTGGTGTACTTTTCATCATAGGCCTTGTTGACTCCTCTCCTAATGTAACGTTTAGGGTTGTAGAAAAAAAAATAAGATTTTGGTCTCACTCCAAATGACTTTGTTCCAGAAGATTTGAGGCTTGTCTCTGGGCTGTTTGGAGTGTTGTAAGTGGGATGTTTTGTGGCATTTGTGTAGGAATGGCTTTCTCCACCATGCAGCCCATTTTTCTTGGGCTCTTTAATGTGCATCTTTAATGTGCATCTTGAAACAGCCACACCACTTTTTTAGAGAGTCCTGTATTTCAGTTATTTGTATGTTTCTTCCCAAACAATTTCCCTGCAGTTGTGACTGAATTTTTTGTTGGTGCACCTGACCATGGTTTGGTTTCAACAAAACTCCTCCTTTTGAACACTCCTGTTTGACATTCTCAATTCCTTGGATATTTTTTTATATCCCTAAAAAGGTAATCTTTATAAACACTAAAGATTATAAATCAGGGGTGTAAGCGGGTGCAACAGTATGAATGTCAAGACAAACAAACGAACAGCTGAAACTAGAGCTGTGGCTGCCGGGTCTGAGAAGGCCAACTTTTAAACTGATGGGCCTTGCCCACAGCCAGGTGTCTTTACAGGCTGCGACCTGGAAAGGAGAAGAGCCAGCAGCAACAGAAAATAGAACTACCATATGTAGATCCTACACAATTAAAAAAATGTCATCGCCACAAGTGCCTACTCATGAGGAATGTAAGAAAATTTGAACTGACTTGAGTTTTAAGCAGGCACACTTTGACGTTGAAAAAACATGCTAACATAGAAACTGTGATCTCGTGGAGAAACGCTGCAGCATCAGGAAGTAACTCAGGAGGGATAGAGGGTTGCACATTGACTGGTTCATGCTGTTGAAGTGTACTCTATAAGCTGCCTCCAGTGGCTAAATGGTTCTCCACAGTACACATACTGCACACCGCTAAAATAACTTTATCCAAATATTTATTAGTCTGCTGCATATATTTTACTAGGTTGATCCATGAGAACACAATTGAATTCTGTGTAAACCTGTTTATCTGAATAAGAATAAAGTCTGACTCAGTCTAAGGATGCTTACTGAAAGCCAATAAAGTCAGAAAAGCTCTGTATGAATGCAGCGATGCATATAGCCATTAGTATACAATATTTTATTGCTTTTATATACAACATTTGTGGAATTTAGGTTTTAACATTAACACAAAAGTGCTGGGTGTCCACTTTGAGCCTGTATGTTTCAATGAACTACTTCCTGTTTTTCTTCTGACTTTTCTAAAACACAGTCACTGAGCTATGTCAAAGGTTTCGGTCATACTTCTCCAATCTCTTGGTCTGGTTTCATGTTCGGTGCATTGTGCCAGGCTGAATAAAGCACACGTTTTGTTTGAATCACAAAAGCGAGGGAGCAGTGGTGACAGTGAATTCCAATTTTCCTCGTGGCAGGGCCTCAGAAGATTGAAATTCTAATGAATAAAAGATAATCACTTCAGCGGAGCTTTTGTCAGCCAGTTCCAGCTCATTTTCAATTATAACCCCAGCCGCCTTCCCACCTCTGTGAATGCATTATGCTCAACAATATTTAAGTTTTTTTTCTCTCTCTCTCTCGCTTAAGCAACAGTTTCTGCTGAAAGTGTATTGTCAGCTGAGCAGATCTCTGGATCTCTGACAGCTGACGACGGATTATTCCTTCAACAAAGATGCAAATAGTTTACATTAACGTCTAAATACTGCAGAAAACAGCGTGACGTGTCAACAGGGAAAGTGCAAGCCAAGCATGGAGACTGAGAAAATGCATAATATCTTAAAATAGTGACCTCTTTTAGGGCTTTTAGTCACCAGAGAATAGTGTAGACCTAACCATAACCCTAACAACGACATATCACATTTATTATAGACTTCAAACATTGTGAACCAGCAGAAGTTTTGTTTGGAAATGATGCAGTGGCTCTTGAGGGTCCCTAGAACAGGTTATTGTTGGTAGGCACATAGAGAACTTACGTTAAGAAAGAGCTTCACAAACCAACATATTTCATAGTGAGCACCATATTTTTACATACAGAAGCCAAATTCTAGTGTCTGGAGGCATATTCATGGATTTTGTGCATCCAGGAACTGCATTTATTGTATTTCTTAAGGAACAAATTACATTACCTCATCCCTGTTTCATTTCATTTTCTTAAGTTAAATTATTCTGTTACTTATATTATTGCTACTCAACTAACACTCAGCTAACCTGGCCAGACAGAAATTGGTCCAGTCTGCTCTGGATTCTGCTCAGGCTCTTTCTTCCCGGGACAATCGTAGAGAGGGAGGTGGGATTTGTAAAACATTTTCAACCAATTCTGTGGTTTCTCTGATTGGTTTACTCAGAGAACATTTGTTTCACCCGCAATCCCAGACTAATATCTCTGCATGTAATACAATGAGAACACATTGAGTACACTCAGCACCTTCCCCCATTTTTCCACTCTGCCAAAGATATTCACTTGACAAACAGCTCCTGACATTAAAGCTTAATTCTTGTGTAAATACATGAGGAAGCTACACTGGCTGCCATTCCTCCTCTGACGTCCTGAGATCATTTCAGAAAAACCTAACACTCGGCCGGGGCTTGTTCACACCTCGGTTTTTACGAGTTTGAATATTTGTGAGAGGGGCCTGTCAAACGTCACCTTCCAAACATGACTCTGGGTAGAAACATAGAAGCAGCGAGGACGGGCTGCTCTGAGCGACAATTGTATTTTCAGAGGTGTCGCTGAATGTGTCAAGGTCAGTGTGGGGAGACCTTAGTTTGTTTTTGATATTTGTCTGATATTTGCTTCAGAGACAAGCCTAACCCTGGGGTCCCACTATTTTCTAGGACAGTATCAGAAATGATTTTCCCAATAACATCCAACAGCTGTGAATTAATTTAAAAATATAATTCATTTATCTAGATGCCAAAATACATACAAGTAAATACTACACCAATTGCATTCTCAACGTGTGGATCAGGACCAAAAAACTTTCAAAGCTAAGCTAATGCCACATGTGCTGCAAGACGTGCTGTTAACTGTTAGTATTGAGACAGAATTGCATTAAAACCGAGGAGGACATGGAAAGATTTTTGTCCCGGGATGAGACCAGTTGAGAACCAATGCACACTGGCCCCACTGAAGGCTCGATGCCAAAAGCAACACACTGTATCCCAAACCATTTCTCTTCTTTTTGAAACAATCAAAAAATGGGGAAAATGGGAACAGATAGCTTCTGAGCAAGTTTAAATCTTAGTCCCAGGTTTGACTTTGGGCTCCAGGCTCTTTTCTGTTTAGCATCTGTCCAATAAGCTCTGTCTGTCTAATCAAAGTCTTTTGTTCTCCTTCACATGATTTTTTTCTTTAAATTATACAAACTTATATCCGTTGAGGGAGAAAGATAACTTCACTGCAGCGTTTAGGGTGAGTTGAAACCGAAATATCCTGTGATAAAAGGAGCTCTAGCATCAGTAATGACCATGGACAGGGCTTGACAGTCAACTTACGGCCTTCCTTGGATAGACTTTGTATTAGCTGATCACTCTTTGACTTCCCTCACATAAAACAAACAAAAAATTATAAAATAAAATACAGTCCCATGCAAACTCTATTGTTCTATATCTAGACCAAAAGCTCCAAAGTGTTGTCGCAGCTATTTTCAGACTCCTTTTCAGTTTTGTTGTTTACTGATGATTAGTGTGGGCCACTGGGGACTCGTTCCTCAGCTGTGAAGTTAGGGGACCAGAGGAAAGCCTCTAGCTCTTTTTAACAAGCACAATATTGAACTTTTGAATGCTTCCTGTGACATATTTGAGCTCTTCTGTTCTTCTCTACTTTTTTGTTGCATGTAAATTTGTAGTAGACTTAATATGATAACAGTGAAAAGCTTGAAAACATGAGCATACAGACAGTAAATACAAACTGTGTAGCTTAACTGAAAATAAATACAGATTTTGTGGAATGTGGAAATTATAACATGGCATTACACAGGTTAGATCTGAAATAAGAAAGCCAAAGCTATTTATTCAAAACCCTTGATGTTTTGACAGACAGCTATAGATTAAACTATAATGGCTAAATATGATATAAAACTGGATCTATGCTTGTCTTCTGCCGCTGTAGGGAACATAAAGGTAGTGGGGGAGGGATGTGTCTCCATTGGCCCCCAGCTCCAGCTGCTGACACAAACACCACATCAGCACCAATTTCTGTCACTTAACCGGTCCCAGATCAGGACCATTACAGCGGGTGCCACCTGGTTGGGTGCGTCCAGCCAGCAGGCCAACGCCGCGGGCATCAGCTGCGCCTCTAATTCGCAATGACACCTCATTTTGGGAGCTTTCGTCCGCTGAGCCTCAGTGGGAGCAGTCCACTGAGAGACTTAATCTAATCTCAGAAAGACGGGGAGATGTTGTTTTTTTGTGTCCATTCTCAGATGCTCAATCAGACGAGAAATAGCACAAGCTAAAGGTTTGCTCACATGTAGGGGCCAGTCATGAATGTGTAATTCTAAATCGAGCCACGAAGCACCTGCAGTCTGGTGAAACATTGAAGGTTTTTCATATGAAATAAAGTGTCAGCTAAAGAAATGTAGGGACAAGGCTTTTTTTTTCGAGTCATTTTGTCTGTATGAGCACAGTTGCCTTTGAAAATCATAGAATAAATGTCAATTACAGCTCATTCAACTGCTGTTTTGCAGGCTTTTTACATTTGTCAGAGCAATAGCTGTGTCTTCCCTGTGAAATATGAAAAAATGTGTTTACAGATACTGGTCTGTGAAACTTTAAACAGGAGATGGACATTTGCTTTATTGAAGTTAATAAAAAAGAAATGATTGAGCTTTAATGCATTCCATACATAAGCCATAAAACGTTTAATTGGAAAATACACATTAAATCGGTTTATGGAAATGCAACAAAAGAGACAAGACCGATTGAAAGTATACAATACGGGGGCGGCAGTAGCTTAGTGGTAGAATGGTCGTCCTTCAACCGGAAGGTAGTTGGTTCGATTCCCACTCTCCCCACAGTTCATACTGTCGTTGTGTCCTTGGGCAAGACACTTAACCCACCTTGCATTGTATGAATGTGTAAGAATATTTAGTGAATGTATGTGGTGATGGTCGGAGAGGCCGTAGGCACAAAATGTCCTTGGGCAAGACACTTAACCCACCTTGCCTCCAGTGGCTGTAACACTGGTAATTACTGTAGAACAAAGTAAGTCGCTTTGGATAAACGTGTCACCTAAATGAATAATAAAAATAAAAAAAAAAACACAGAGAAAAGTCCTTTAGTAAATAGATTTAAAGGAATAAAGCTGATTCCGACTAAATGGGGAATCTAGTTATTAAAGACAATTTGAGATGATAGTTCTGGGCTGTATGTTCGACAGTGAGCTCCTCTTCAGAGTCCTCTATTGTAGATACACATGTTCTCTTTTGCTGACAGACAAATATAAACCACAGCTCCACTTCTGGATGGAGGCAGTTGTATTTGTTCCTACCAAAGGGTAATGGCCTAAAACCGTCTTGGCTGGCCCGGCTGTCAGACGGCTTCAGCCGACAGCCAGACTCTGCCACAGCACTACGCCAAAGGCTATTGTGTGTGTCACCGCGGCCATTTGTGTGTCTCTTTTTGACAGAGCTGTAATATATCACCCTGCTGTGTAATCTGTCTCCTCTGTCCACTCTAATTGCATCTCTGGTGGCTGCACCATTTCACCAAAAGCCTTGACCATTCAGATGCCACTAAACAGCGCCCCCAAAAGATGAGGAGGACTCACAGTCCATTTTCACACTGAAATAGAACAGAAAGCCCATTTCAGAGAACTCCATGGACCATAATCTGACAAAAATCTAAACAGTGATTGCTAAAAAATACGTGTACACTTGTACTAAGATTTACTTTATTTTAAGTAAAGTGCTACACCCTCCACCATAATGGCATGACAGGAATACTAAAAGATTCATTCAATCAGAGCGACCGGCAAGATTTTCCTCAGGTTAAAAATAACAGTGTTAATTCCTCGCTGATGCAGGTTAAATTCCTCATAATTAAAACTGTATATCATTGAGCATATAATTGGATCTCAATCATCTGTGTAATGAGAGGCTGCAAAAAAATATCCGATGATCTGATCCGACCTGAGTCGACGGAGAAGGCTCTCAGCGATGAATAACTGGCTGTGAAGTGAGGAGGAACCCGAGCACATGTTTTGGAAATAGAGATGAGCGAGATACGACTGCCAATGGATTTTTTACCCCCATCCCGGGCTGTGTGTCAGTGGAGCGAGGGAGCGTGAGCACAGATAATTTATATCTGCGAATGGAAGGCACACTGTGCAGCAAAGGAGAGTGGGCATGACTCAAGGGAAGCTCTGTTGTGAGAAAAGTAAAGCAGGAGGACGAGAAGGAGACGGTGCTTGACCTAAGACGAAAGGGACAGGCTCCTGGAGGTCGGTCAGGCCTGTGATTACTGCCATCGGAGAGACACAGTCGGCCAAAGATGATCCCACAGAGACCAAACAAATGCATGTACACGAGGCTCAGACACAAACAGCTGACGATGGCTTTGTTTTACATGTTCCTTCTCACGTTTTCAAACCTGCAGCTCTAAACTTCAGAGTGCATTTTGAAATGTCATCTTTAAACTTATTTAAATAATTACTTAGTTTGACTTTTGACCCTCTGAGGCCTCTGTAGTTTGTCTGTGGAAAGAAGTGTTTTGATCTCACTTAACTGTGTTGAGCTGGGCAATCAATAAAACTTGTGCTTTTTTAAATAAAACTGGGTTTGTTGTTGTAAATTAAATGACTCTTAATAGTCTAGGTGAAAGAACAATATAATGTGAAATATATGACTAAAGTTTATGAGGCCCTCCTGATCCTGAGGCCTGGGACAATTTTGATTGTCTTTCCTGACTGGTACTCAAATGTAAACTGAGAAAAAGGGCTTAATCTTTGTTCAGACTTTGTTTAAGCCGTTTAAAAGCAGAGCAGAAGCTGATATTACGAACAGGCACAAACAACCACAGAAACCTGAAGAGTCACAGGACGGGCTGCAGCCTGAAAGTGAAGGATCGAGCAGCACCAGACAGTTCCAGACTGAACTTAAGCTGTTGTTGTTAAAACTGGAATTGTTAAACGGGAACTGGGCAGTCCAGAGGCTATATAGAAGATGGTGCACACAATCAGGGTCGTCCTCGCCAATCCCAGCCACCCAATGTATAAGGTACTCTGGCCCAACTCATTTAGTGAAAGCTTGATGTAAATAAAATAATAAAAATACTAATTATATAGACGGAATAGGAATAAGTGTACAGTATATTAACATTTACAGCTCATACGTGACCAACATCAGTATCAACTGTAGGAACCACTCTTGGCTACTGTATCAGCGGTGTACAGCGTGTGCGGTCGACTGAAGGATTTGTCCGCCATGCTTCCTCGATACGCTGTGACACTGGCGACATTATTCCCGCAGTAATGGATTAGCCTCTTTCCTCAGTGTGGCGCTGCCGATAAGGCCCCCCCCCCGGCTCTGCTCTGTGGCTGTGAGGCGATCTGCGACGGGCTGCCACCCTGCCGCCTCGTGTCACTGCGTCACTGATAGCTTCTTTAATGAAGATAAGCTTCTGGGCTGAGGATACGAGCGACTGACAGAGAGTGACAGGGAAACACAACCCCCGCCTGCCTCTGAATATGTGACTCCAGACTAGAAGAGAGTCAGGTCTGAGGTACAGCTACTGACCTTAAAGAGTGAAGACTGACTTAGCAGTGGGTTTTTATGACTATGACAGCATCAGAGCACAATCAGGAGTAAAATATTCAAAGAAAGGTTAAGAGCAGTTAAGTCTAGCCGCCTTAGCAATAATACATTTTCTTCAGTGCAAGCTTTTTTGTTAAATCTTGATGTTGATGAGGAAAAGCGCCAAATCAGAAGTTATACTTAGTCATTGTACATCTTGCATTATCTGCACAGTGGCCACAGGAGAGTTACAGGCATTGTCTAAAGATGTCTAAAACATTCTTATTTACTTTCAAAACAAGCAAGTAAATGTAGGTACTTCTTTCATCAGGACAGAAGCAGTCCTAAAACCGTTCTAAACAGAGAAGAGCCATTTAAATGTAAAGACTTCAGGTTAAGGTCCTGTTAACGAGCTTCATGACCATAATCCCTTGGCTTTAACAGTAATCACTCGCAAAAAAGAAAATGAAAAAAGAAATCGGAAAATATGAAGTGATTTTATTTTCATGAACTGATCAGACCCTTGGCTTGAGGTGGCTTTGGCAAAAGTGTATATTGTTTGCATGATTTCTTGTAAAGACGATGCAAATTTATTTTATTTATGTTTTTTTGTTCTTTTGCATGCTCAAAATAAATAAACAAACAAAACAAAGGAAAAAGTTTGTATAGTATATATATAAATAAATGTCTGTAAAGGTTCTCAGACATCCAGGTAACCTCGAAGAACAGGTAAAGGCATCTGGACTTAGTTTTAGAGGTTATCTTCAAAACTTTGCTTTCTCTTCTTCTTAATTAATATAATGCTTGATCTTTCTTTTGTCTTCGGAAGCCCCCCGGAAGAGCTGAGGAAAGTGTTGGAAGTCTGGGCATCTCTGGTTACACTGCTGCTGATGGATGACTATAGGTTCATGTTAGCATGTCTTTGGCATTAAAGAATAATGAACAATAGCTAGGCATCAACAAAAGCATATGTGGACAACACTTTATCCAAACAAGCTTAAAACCTGAAACCTTGATTCATCGTTTGAATTATAGTCTGAAACTCAGACCCTACAGACAGTGTTTGTGGACAGGTAACAGTACAAAGCTTCATAATAATAATAAAGTAATGTTTCCTTCATCTGGTCAGCACAAAATAGTCACATCAAAGTATTCTGTGAATGGAAAACGGTATCTTTATGGCCCAGATTGCACTAATGTCTTGTCTAAAGCTACAAAACTAAAGCTAATAGCGGCAGCTGCCAAAGTGTTTCTACGACAGACTAGCTGGCACTCAGATGTGTTTGCTCTGTCCTGCTGCTCGCTGGGTAATAATTCACACCTGGCTTTAAAGACAAACACTGCCAGCCATTATAATTTATTGATGGAAGCTGATGGCTGTCTCTTCTATTCGGCACATTGTCTGAGGGAGAGAAAAATGGTGCCTGAAGCTGCACAAAGTATTAACTCCCGGGGCAGAGCGGCGAGAACATCTAACAACAACAGCACGATAATATTTCAGCACGTTGGCTGTTTGGTTGAGGACAGAGAGGAGATGAAGAAGACATCAGCTTTAATGACAGGAAAAAAAAGGAACAAATGGTGGGATTTGAATGGGTATTTTTCTTCGGGGATGAGCTCACATCTTTGTGGAGGAGTTTGACAGAGAAGTGATGGTGTTGCTGCAAACAAGGTAATCTCAATGGAGCAATTAGATCCAGACCAGTGATGTGAAAATAAAAAAAATAATTTGATTATTTTTAGCAAAAGACAATAGATAAATAAATATCTGCTCAAATCCATGCAGGTACAAAATGTAGGACACGGGGGCTCTTTTACAGACCCACACTCAGGCCAAAGATACTATAGGTCATGACAATTTACCATGAAAACTTGAAAATTGATCCAGATGCTTTCACTTAAACTTTTTTTCAAAAGTAAAACCAATATTATCTCTGTCTTGTTAAATATTGCGTAGAAAATGTTTCTTTATTTTTATTTTTTTCTGTTTCGCTGTGTAATAACACATTTTGCAACTGAATAACCCAGTTCCTGGTTTATTTCTTTGGTTCTTTGTTGTTGACTTCAGTGTCGACCAATTGGAGCATTCCTTTTTACTTTTTAGCTGTGATTGGACAAACTCCCGCTGTGGGCTGAACATTCACATTTTTACCACAGATCTTCACAATTACAATATGAAATAAAGTGATTAAACTAAATGCCATAGTAAAAAAAAAAAAATTTGGTAATTTCTGGTTTAAATTGACCCATATTTACAACATGAGTAAACAATTATTTGTTTGAGGCTTGCCAGTGCAGTACGTGTCAGGTAAGTTTCCATTTTCAAAAGGAATACACAGTCCTTGGTCCAAATGTGGGGTCTACTTCACAACAATCAAAGTGCAATGTTGATTGCACAATACATAATTCTCACTCAAGTAAAAAGTAGAAGCAAAAGGATTTTTCTTTTTAACAAACCTAGTATTTATTAGCAAGAGATGTCTTTGGCCCTCGCTTTGTAAAGTGAAACATTTATTGTCTTTATTGCATTACCCACAAACAGAACTTGGAGCTAAAAAGGTAGTAAATTGGTACAGCTCTGAACAATGTTTAGAAAGAAACGAATAATGTTTTTTTCAGACTCTTGCACTCTATCTTCTGGACTAAGCACAGTGGAAACACAAGCCTCTTACCTGAACCATACTAGGTCGTCCTGATCTGACCTGTACCGTACAAGAGGAAACAAAGCGATCAAATGTCACCCAAACACATCAACACACTGCACTTTCTTTAGTGCCAACCTTGAGCACTCCTGCGTAAGCATGAACGTTATCTAAAGGTGCTTAGTGTCTTTGCCGATATCAACCAACAAAAGTGATGAATAAACTTTGTGTCATTAACAAATAAATATAACAAACAAAATAAGCCACCCAGAAAAGTGGTATCCTTCAGGTACAAAAGTTCTCAGCTCATACTTTAAACTGTGATGCCTTTCTTCCCCACAATGCCTTGCTCTGTAATGAGGATGGCCCTATCAGCAGCACAGTGCCTGCTGTGTTTGATTGTCTTTAATTTCTGGGTGGTAGCTTTGTGTGCCGTGCATTAAATCATCCTCTGTCAAAGGACCTTTCGGTGGAGATAAGGTTGTAATGTAATATAGTATTCAGCCAAGCTCCGGAAGAAAAATCCATTTATTCCAAAGTGAGCCGCAGCTGCAGAGTTGCATGTACATCACGATGTGCCCACGGTGCGCCTGAGTGTTTTAATATTCTCCAAAATTACATAACAATGCAGCCTTTGTAATCTCTTCTTGGTGGCAGCGGAGTTTCATTAGGACTTTTCATTAAACCTTTCAGTGTTTTCAATCTGCCAGTTTATAAATGAGAGGCGCCGCAATAAATCATTGCTGTGTTTAAACAGGAACTGCAGCTTTTATTCAGTCTGCTCCACCGGCAGAGTAAAGTAAGAGGTTATATTTGACTTGGACAGGATTTGGCAAAGTGAAAAGAACACATTTGGACTCATTTAACTGAACAATTCAACAATTACATGCACTCTTAAGTGGAACAATGGTTATGACTAGACTAGGCCGTTAAAAGTAGTTTTTGGCAGCACTTGGTGAAAGTGCAGTTACAGTTTATAATCCACACCCCTCCTCTGAGCATGTATGGTAGCCCTGGAGGGACATGCAATTGCCTCTGATCCTGTCAAATAAATCCATAAATTTCCATGCTATCTTGAATAGAAACATGAATGTGCTTCTCTTCCAGCAAATGTAGAGGTTATTTATTAATGTTATTGGAAACTCACACAATATCCACAATACAATACACTTCTGGAGTCTTGGAGAAGTTTGGATTATTATACTTTTCATTTCCTCATATATTGTTCAATTTCTTTCATAAAGTCTTAAAAGTATTTACTGTGCTCATAGGATGAATGACATAGGCCTATTATTCCAGTCACATCCCACTGTTCCAAAGTTTCTAAATGGCCAAGGTTCCACTGAACCACTTCAAACCGTGTTTAAACATAAATGATGTAGAATGAGACATGGGTCATTATGTGAAAATATATATATATGAGCTCCTGTCAGCTCGACCCCAATCCCTGCACAGCTAAATATGCCACACCAGTTAAAAATTAGCATCCCAGGCAAACTTAGATCTGGCTCTAAATGTACAAGGACACAAAGATCCTGAAAGACAGATCAATCTACTCTGTGATCACTCCTAAAATGTTTGGTATGAGACATACAGTTGCTGTGTTGATGCAGGAAGCTGAATTTAAACACAGCCCACTGGTTGCCCTCTGGCTTCCATGCTTCGTGCCCCGGCAAAATATGCTCCTACAAAAAGATTCAATTATAATTTTTTGTATTTTCTAAAGCCTGACTAATAACGTACATCTGTGGCACCGTCATTTTGACTGTGGCACCAGCTGACACACACTGTACATGCGGTTTTATGAACGTCTGGACCTCATATGTTCATCCAATCAATTACAAAATTCTCTGCATCTCTGCTTTTAGGAACATTAGCTGGAGAGTAGCGAGGAGTGCACACAGGGAGCAAACACACGGAGCAAATGTAGCGCGTAAAAACAAGCTGCTCGGGAAGCAGCACCAACTCCCACAAGTTTAAACCCATCTTCTCTGCTTCCTGTTGTTCTTCTGTTCTTATTTCACCCAAAATACGACTGTCAGACGATTTTATATTTCTCCTTTATCTTTTTATAAGAGTTTCTGCAAAAGTGTAAGAGATACAATAAAGACATAAAAATCTAAATTGCCAAAATACTACTACACTACTATTAATACAACTACGATACTTGTTTCATTAAAACACAATCTGTAATTTCTAAAAATGGTTTGAGCAATGGATAGATACACAAAATACAGGTACTTAAAAATATACAGTACAACATTACAACATCAAATGCAAAGAAAGTATGATAACCTCAATTATTTCATTCGAAAATAGTGAGATTTTCTGTAGAAACATAAAAAATCCAAAGATTTCACAAAAAAAAGTAAATTATAAAGTATACATTTTTTGCAATTATTGTAAATGATTGTGATTAAATTAAGAAGCTAATATTTGTACTACTTTATCTGTGATTTTACTTTTGTTCATTCTACACCATACAAGAAGAAAAGATGAAACCAGACAAAAGTGAGCAATTGGTTTAATATTGGTAATAATCATATTTTAAATAATATTATGTTGCTTTAATGTTGCTGTAATAGCCACTGTGCATGAACAGTTCAATAAAATTCACATCCGTGCTACCGTTATATTCAGATTTTCTTTTCCACAAGAGACAGGGATGTCACCTTCTTTGTCCTACCTTTTCTTTGCGACATATGCACAAACACAAACTTGGGATTTAAAGACTTCTCGTTCTAGTGACTGTGACATTTCAGGGTCAGGCAATAATAAATTTGTGTCTTTGGTCTTGGCTCGTCCTGACTCCATTCAGACGGGTTAATGAAAGATTATATCCACTCTTTCACACAAATGCCACACGAGGAAAGACTGAGCGAGTCGGAGGAAACAGGAGAAGGAATTGCTTTTGGATGTTTGTAGTGAGATTGAGGTGTTGTCCTAATGCAAAGGCACTTTCACCAGCAGTACTGTTAGATAATGTATTAAACGGTAAAACTTCAGACCGTTCCATCGACTGACGCAAACACAAGGCCAGCAGACCCTGTCACACTGAGAAGCTGGTCACCATGAGTTACTTCTGTCATTCTTTATAATGGTTCAAGGTCAGTACAGGCCTATCAAATATTCAAATGAAAAGTGTGTGGGATCTTTCTTCTTTTTTTTTTTTTCATGATATCTCTTTTCCAAAACCAAAATTCTGACTTCAGGTCTGATTCAAACTCTGTGCCCACGGTCCGCCTGAGTTGAAAACTTGCTCAGTTACTATCATTACAAATCAAAGAGAAAGACAATCATTTGCTAGGCTATTAGCTAAAAGAGACTTTATTGAGACCATTGTTCACACTAAGGGTTATTTAGAGGCTGTTTACACAAGACGTTTTGCCAAAATAGAAAGATTATTTTGCGTTTAGGTCACTCGGTTTGACAAAGATAGGAATACCTTGTTCCAGGACCAGCTGCTGCGTTGTGTTCTCACAGAAAATGAGGATGTCTGAGCCTGGTCACAGAAAGCTACTGGAAGCTAGAGACACTTAACAAATAAAATAATGTCAGAGTACAATTATTGTTCTTTAAAGATTATTGTTCAGACCATACTATATTATTCTTTTTACATTTCTAAATCCACACTGAGTCTCAGAGTTTATCAGCTTTTTTCCAGAATTATTATCTGATTATCCATTATGAGTATTATGTGAGTCTGAGGTGTTAGCGGCATTGGTAGACATATTTAACAGCTGAGCGTATCCTTGTAAAAGCAGGTCATTCTGATTAGTCTACATGCCTGCGCCTGGGTTTTGGTGTTGCATAAATGGGCCCTGAGAGTCACTAATTTACCCAGTAATGCAAGTATTTTCAGTCATAGAAATAAAAACAGTCTGGGAATCATGCTAGAGTCTTTTTAGACTTTAGCATAAACTAACACATGGAGGACTAGGGTTCAAGCCACAATTGACCCCTCATCAAGACAATTATTAACTATTATCTTTATCCATTTCCTGCTTCAACTGAAAACTGTGCAAAAACAACTAAGTTGGCAAATGGCATTGGTTTTATATAGCGCTTTTCCACCTAGAAGGTGCTTTTACATTAATCTTCCATTCACCTACCAGTGTTACAGCTGGAACACCTGGAGGCAAGGTGGGTTAAGTGTCTTGCCCAAGGACACAACGACAGTATGAACTGTGGGGAGACCAGGAATCGAACCACCAACCTTCCGGTTGAAGGACGACCACTCAACCACTGAGCCACTGCGCCCCTGTTTAATAGACCCATCCCTACATCAGCCGAAGAAAAAAGACGACAACAGAACAATAAAAAAAAAAGTTTTGTTTTATACATCTCCCGTAGTTTATTTTCAATTGGAATAAATAAACCACCCATCAGCTATGTGCACTTCCTGTTCAAGAATTCAACCCCATATTAAAAGATCTATGTCTAAACTTGGTAATTTGGAGTAAATAAGTGGCATCACTCACAGCTAATTACCTTTCAATGGTCTATCTTTAGCTGCGTTCCCATTCCTCTCACTCAACACACGACACATCTGTATTTCCTCCTGTTCTCAGTGAATGAGCCACCTTTTCCACAAAAAACTTTTACCACAAAATCCAGGTTTGGTGAGAAGGGATATAATAAGAACAGCATGCTTTAAATGGCCCATGATGACAGGGAGGTTGTGATAGACTCTAGATACCTCTACAGAGTGTGTCAATGATGAAATAAATGGAATTTGACAGTCCTGTGTTTAAAGTACAGCTTTGATATAGTTTTTATCTAGTATTTTTTTTAACTGTGGAATTTAAAGTGTTCAGCTAAAACTAGTGTCTTGATGTTGGGATTATTTTTGGCATCTGGATCTCGTCTTGCCTTTTGTATTGTCTTGGCAAAGCATTTTATGAAGCAGCCATACTCTGTTGGTAAATGTGTGGAGCTAAAAAGTGTGAGAGTGTACTTGAATATGGGGTTTCATTTGTGCCAGAAAACTGTAAACTTACCCTGGTCATTTTTTAAGACATCTGTTCATGTGAGAATAACTTAAGGTTGTCTGGTTGTCTTACTTTCTGTAGTGGATATTGTTGTTTTTCAGTTTGATCCATGATTTACTGTTATATTTAAAGCAAAATACTGTAAAAGCAAGGTGACATTTTAACACAGCAGGTAGTTCAGCACAAGCCAGAAAGTGAAACAGCAAAACAAAATAAGAGTTTATAGTGAATGACGGCCATCTGGTCAGTGGACATAGACAGTGCATGTTAACAGATTTTTGGCATAAATGTAACCCCATACATGAAAGTAAGGTCTTTTTTTTAATCAGCTGTTTTCCAACTCAAGCTTCAGGACCACATTTTAAAGATCTTGGCCTCATCTTATAATCACAGCACATCTTGTTCTATACTATGTCTCATATGGAAAACAATATGAAAATCAATAAAAACATATATTTTTTAACAGTAAACCAATAAAACTAAAGTCTATGGCAGTCACTGCACAAGGAGTTAGAGCAGAACTTTCCCCAGAGTCACGAGAAATGACGGCACCTTATTAAAGACGAACCAGAGCAAAGAGGCAGCGAGTAGTCGGCAGCATACAGAAGCAGGTGTAGCCCGGTGTTAACAAGCTGTCAGATCAAAGCAACAGGACAAAGGCTTTCCTAGACTATCACCTCTGCTCTTAACTTCTATATCTCTTTCTCTGGTCCACAATCTGCATAGGTTGACCAAACTTCTGAACCCTGTGTGATTTACCATTTTCAGTGGCAGAATTAGCTTTAGCCACCAAACATTCCAAATTGTGCATGAACAAGAAGTATACGTTTTGACAGGGCAATTAGCTGTTAAATTGTATTGGAGTGATGGGTAAGCTATGGTAACACGCTAAGCATTGTAGCTATTGTGCTAAATAATACACTTCAATGTATCCTTTGGTTTTTGTACTACTGCATTGCGCTCCTTTCTCACCAACTTTATAAAAATCAACCAGTCAGTCTGTTTTCTAGAAACCTTTTTATTTAGTGGTTTTAGTTTGCTAACTCATTAAAATGAATGGGAAAGTCCGGTATTTTTGTCAAAACAAGTATGCAGATTTTAATTACATCACGCCTGAAAGGGTCTAAACAAATCAACCCTTGGGAACATGGGCACATTATCAAATAGAGCCAAGAGTCATTTTAAAAACATTGAAATGATTAGAAAAATATAGCCTATGTCATGAAGCTCCGTACAAAAGTCTTTTAAACACTGCATCATTTCACTGTGAGACAGCTTCAGCAGGATCTATAATATGATACATCCTGAGAACGGACAGGACTTTATCTGGGTATTTAAGTTTCTTATACGGTGGATAAGGATATACTGTAGTTCCCTAAATATAAGTTTCAGTGTTAGGTCAAGTCACACAGAACATATCCCGTTTATGTGTTGAGTGAATCTACAGAAGCAGAGCTCATTTTCTGAGAACAAACTCCAGAGCGGTGGGTCAAACTGAAGGCATTCGACAGAGGTTTGGGAACAGCGACCCGTCTGATCAATGCTGTTATGTGATGTGTCTCACTAATGGAAACACTAGAGACTGGGGAAGTCACTGTGGCACAGGCAGGTACTGGGTCGATACTCACCGAGGCTGCTGCTATGAAAGGACTTTATTCAACACGAACTCAGGGATTTCTATTGTCACTGTCGGGACAATGCTGCAGTTCACAAACATGTTCATCTAACGGGGGATGTTTTCTGATTAAATGACACATTATATTTTCAAATCAAGAACAGGTTATATTAGTACTTGACCGTAAAGGTACGTTACAACTGAACCATTCACAACATTTTAGAGAATATTTGAACTGTTCTTTAGAGCTGAGAAGAGTCCCACGAGAAACATCTTGGATATCAGGCAGAAGAAGGTTATTACCACCAAATACAAGCCCAGAGACAGTTGAACAGTCAAGTGTGGGTATGCTTTATTATGACAGAGTTTATAAAACGTAATACTAGTCTGTGCACATGTGATGCCATATTTAAAAGGACGGCACTCACTTTATAGAACCTGAAGTTGGACCTGAGCTTTGCAATCGATGTCTGAGTGACATCTGCCCAAGATGAACAACAAGTAAAGAAAAACTGAGAAAGGCCACATTCTCTTACAGGGTGTTCTGACTGAAGTGAATTAATCAAGTAAAGAAGAAAAACATGTTTCCGTGAAAACTTAACAGATATGCCCTAACATTGTTACATAGTACTAGTACCCTAGTACATTGTTTTGGTTCCTACAATCTTAAAATATAAAGCCTCAGGACCCGTCTTTCACAAGCCCTAAATGTTTTTTGGAGGAAATCTTAAGCATGTGAGACAGGAAAAAGGTGAGCCCCTGGGACAATTAAAAAAAACAATAAAGAGAAAAGAAAGTTTTGCCAGCCAGATTTAGTAGAATCATGCCCAGAACGTGTCACATTTTATAAAAATTATAAGATAAAAAAGTGTCTTGCCCAAGGACACAACAATACTGTAAACTGGAGAGAGCAGGATTCAAACCGCCAACCTTCCGGTTATAGGACGACCACTCTACCACTGATCCAGTTTTACAAAACAAAGCAACATTATTTTCCAATCCAAGCTATATGGTATATATATTCCTCTTCCCTTTTATCTTTTAACAGTCAGTCAAGTACGTGTTTTTCTGTGTTTACTCCGAGCATCTTTGGCAGTGATTTTCCATTTACCTGATTTGAGTGAAAATTAATCCTGTCACGAGAAACAATTAAAGAGAATTTTCATATTGATGTTATGATCCAGTTTTCCTCGGTGCATCTGTGCTGCCCCAGGATACACTAGTGAAACTCAAAAGGCGAGGTGCTGCCTGTAAGCCAACCTTAAATTCACAATAACAGCATCTAATTTTCATTTTATTGCTTGTCAATTTTCTCCCCGGTGTAATCCTCGAAATAGCAGCTTTGAGCAGGCACTTGCCTCCTTGAAGGATGTAATTAACTGGCTGTGGATGCACAGCACTTTCGACTAAATATATCCTGTTTAGATGTAGTCGGGGCGCGTAGGCCTCCAGAGGACAAACGGTGACAGACATCCAGGTGAAGCGAGCTGCCACATCCACTCTGCACTCGAGGCTCGTGTGAGAGGCAGCTTGTTCCTCTTGATTAATGTCCTCTAGCACTTTACTACTCAAGACTTCAAATAAAGGTTTGATGCATGTAATAAGCTGCCATTTAACCCCACACTGGAGTAAAAATAGACTTCAGTGAGCTAACAGGCTAACAGCTGGAGGAACGCTTAGAGGCCAACTGAACTATATTTATGTTTGTATCATCTTGAATAAAAGCTACAGAAGTACTTACCTAATACTGAAAATAAATCCAATTATCAGCTTTTTTTTATTATTATTAATGCTTATAGAGACATCACATTAAGCTGAACTAATTTATTGGCTAATGTCAAAGTCTCAGCGTGTCTCAAAAATATGACTTTAACAAAGTTATGTGCAAAGTTAATTCAGAGGGACTTGGAAAGACAATGTGTTGAAAAGCAGAGAATATAGTCAGATGGCCTGGCCAGCCATATCCAATCACAAAATAAAAGTGTTATTTTTAGAGCAGTTTCCACTCAGGAAAACCCTGAGAAAGCATTATGATTAGTAATAATATTTGCTCTAGATCGGGAAGCTTTCGGCAATGCCTCTTTTCTCTGATTGGTCATGTGTTTATGTTATTGCAGCCAAAGTTCATTTGGTTTTGTTGGTGCTTCTGACAAACAGACAAACAGTTTGAAATGGTGTGTCCCAACGCCATTTGTTGTTATTAAATTTATTATTTATTATTAATTATTGATAGTAATGGTTCTTTGTATTCCTGTAGAGACATTGGTGAAAGTTTTTTTGTTATTATTTTATTTAATGATTATAAATTGTAAGTGTGGGCGGGATTATATAACATCACACTTCAAACCACTCACTTTTGGACATTATTATTTATATTATTTCATATAGAAATCTATTTTTTGTTGTGTTTAAAATGTTTAAAAACATATATATATATATATATATATATATATATATATATATATATATATATATATATATATATATATATATATATAATTAAATATTTCTATAAAATAAAAAATTTGGTGGGGTATTAGATATACCTGTGTGCCAGCTAATTGGGGCAAAAGATATTATATTTTATAGTATAGAAAGCTAATATTGTGTAATGTTTTAAAATGTTGAAAGTGTAGTTTGTGCCTTTTTTATAAACAAACCAAGGTAATGATAAATCCTCTTTAAACATTTAAAAAATAAAAAGTTAGTTACACAGTTTAACAATTTGTCTCCTATTTGTGACAGAAATAGACGACATTAAAAAGGGAGGATGTGCTCTAACTGATGTGACTTTAATAGCAGAGATGTTAGTGAAGACAGATAGCAACCATTGAGACTCTCATTCATCTGTCACAGAGCCACAAAGTTCTCTGAAACACCATTATTTCTGTGCCTTTTATCAGAGAGGACCAGCCGTTAATGCAGCGTTAGCTCTAGGCCTCATGGATCAATATAATCCCCTGTTACACAACTCACGGAGCCCATTGTGGACTGTGATACATGGATCTCTATACGCTCTCGGTGCTAATAGTTGGACAATAGCTGCTCTGATCATGCTCTTACAGTGGGTATCATTTTCTTTTGCACATTGTGTCAGATGATTGGCTTTTAAAGTAAAAAATATGATTTAAAAATGGAAGGTTTAGATTGGGAAATAAAAATGACATGTGTCATTATGCTCATATTTTTGGATACTGCCTTTATTCACATAACAGGCCACTGGGGCTAGTGTAGTTTGGAAAAAAGTGCTAAACACTTTGAAATGTGTATCTGGTTTGTATGATTATATGTTTGTAAGATTTTAAATGATTAGTGTTAAAATTTAAATCATACCTTAAGGAACAGATCCACTTGGTGCAAAAACATTGGTGCTTTTATATTTTCTATATTTTCTAAAGTTTATCTCAGGAAAGGCTTGGACACAGGTGATTTTATGACATGACCTCAAAGTCTATTTGTGCTAGTTACCGTTCCACAGTTCAACAACTAGGATGGAAAGTATTTAAATAAGGCATTAAGTGTGTATTACAAGATCCGTGAATAGCGTCATAACCTTATGTCGAAAGAAAACGTGTCTTGTTTGCGTCTGGCTTTAACCAAGTCAGGTTCAAAAGGCAACAGGAGCTTTTAGAAGAAAGACATTCAAGAGTATTCTTTTATGGCAAAGGTTTACAGGTGAAAAATCCAGCCACAGTGGGTAGTTGAAGTGATAACCTGCCAAAGCTGAAATGCACCTGCATTTGCCGCGCTGGCAGGTGTGAATGTCAAACCCTGATTGCTATACTTACGCTTCTGATTTTGATCAACGGATAGCATTTGAGTTTCAGCACAGTGTAACCTTCAGGCTCTACAACACAGTTACTCAGATAAATGCTCCAAAATTCTTTACCACATAAACTGGACCGTTTGGAAATGAACAGAAAGCTATTAGAAAGACATATTATTTTTCTTTGGGGACTATGTGGCCTACAGTCCGCTTTTGGGAGCTGTGGGGTCTCCCTCAAAGCTCTCCAGGGGCAAAATGATCGTCATTTCCAGACGAGAGGGGGGCATGTTTGTCATCAGCTGCACCACAGGTCGCTCCACCTGGACAAAGCACAGCCTCCACACGAACACACCAGAGCTATTTGAGAGCTATTAGACTCTGCTGCTGAAGCTCAGGATGCTGTGTGGGACAAAATATAGAGGGTAATATTAGTAAAAAAACTCTCCCTAACTCCATTCTTTGTATAGTTTATCCCCTACCTTTAAAACAGGACTTAGGAAACAACTTTTATTAAGCGCATTTCTGTGATAAACAAAGCAAGACAGGAAAAAGGTCGAGTCACAGTGAGTTTTTAATCGAGCATCCTGGCATTCTGTAAGACAGAGGGGTGACGTGTAATATGCTCAAGGTCTTCACACAAGTGGGGCAAAGCAAATAAGCAACAGCAAAGGCACTAGATGAAACTTCAACCATGACTTCTAATACAGCAGAAGAAACCCTTTAAACTTAAAATAAACCAGAGAGCTTTTCCAGGAAAGTTTTGAGTCACTTTAGACACATTTTTATTACAGTATTTTATATATCTTGACTATAATTTGTCTTTATGATGAAGTTGTGGATGTGGAGGAATGTGATCACATTTATGTTTTATATCAACAGAATGGCAGAAGCCAGATTTTAGAAAACAGTGGTATTAAGATTGTCTGTTGTCTCTTCCTGACCCTTCGTCAGTCCCATGCCTTCCCCGGTGAATGTACTAATGCATTAATTATTCATTAGATCTACAACAGCCTGGTAAATCAACTGCTGCCTCTACCCCAGGATGATGCTGTCTGATGTGGATCACTGGCTCGGAGGGATGGGTAGGTGCTTATGGTCTCGTTGGGTCGTCCTGGTCCCAGTGGGTGGATGTGGAGGTGAAGGTCCTGACTGTTAAAGCGCTGATAGTACACGAGTCACCTGAAGTCTGTCGTCTCTCGCTCAGCATGAGGCTTCCTGTTTCTCATGAATGCATCCTGATTTACACAGACGGTGTAATCAGTGTGGCCCCCTGCTGTTTGTGATGAGGTGGTGCATTATATGGGACCTACACCTGATACAAAAGTTATCTAGTATGTACATATTCATTTTTTGTGTCACTATGACTGTAGCTAAAACAGACCATAAGATTACAAATTATCTAAAACTTAAGACCAAATGGCTACTTCAGGACAAATGTATAATTCCATGACAGATAAATTGTGTTAATATCTAATAATCCTGATTTAAAAGTTGAATTACAACGGTAAAAATCTGAATCAACTTTGCTATGTATAAAAATAAAACAAAGGTGTGTAGTAAAAATATTCATGGATTTGTAGCTAGGGCCTTAAAGTGAACTGCATTTTCCATTAGACTGTAAAAAAAGAAATCACAATGGATAAAATATTAAATTTTAATGTTCTTTGATTTTTTAAACAAAAACCTGGAGCGAGAAAAGCCATAGCACTGATTTTACGAGACCGAGGAGTGTGAGCTTTTTAGATGACTGCCACGTCTTCAGCTCTAAAGGCCTGAGTGACATTTAGAAAAATGATCAATACTTAGAAAATCTGATGTTTTACCAAAGCGTTCACGTCATCTGGGGTTTATTTTAGCTGCAGGCTAAAGTAAGATTAAAGCAGGTAGAGGTGTTAGCACTGGGGGGGGGGGGGGTCACAGGGGAAGCTAACACATCGAGACGACTCATAAAACACCAGCCCATTATCGTCATGCCTTAATGCAAAGCTTAGCATTCCGCACATCAGTTTCATTCCTCTGCGGCTCAGGATTCATTTAGCATTCTGTTACAGTTTCATATTACGGCGAGATGGATGTGGAGAGATTGTCCAAACGCAGAAAAAAAAAAGAAACGGAGTAAAAGCTAAAGCCCTGAAGGCTAAGCGGCCGCGGCAATAATGTCTGTAATTTTTGCCACACACTGTGGACGTTTCAGCCGCGAGAGCACATTAGAATAAAGAATCGATGTTGCCTTTGTGTTTTTCAAGCGAGACCACCATGAGAGCAGCTCACAGGTCAGCCATTTTCACAGGAATAAATGGAAAAGTGGGTAAAGCAGACTGAAGAAAAGCATGTAGGGAAACAGATGAATAGATGGAAATAAAACGCGGACACAGCATACATCTACTACTACTGTATCAGGAAGCAGTCTGGAAAGGATCCAAGCCAGTTTGTTTTCCTCAAGCCTGGGCTTGGTGGGGCAGGACGTTAGCAATGCAACAATCTACAAGTAAACGAATGGCGGTAGCACAAAGCAGTGCGTCACGTCAATCCAACGTGGCGTGTGGCTTATTGTTCATTTTTATAAAAAACATTCCTCTGACCCTTCCTGCCCTCTTGTCCGAGCTCCACGTGCCCCATGAGTTTGCATTGGTCTGACACTAGACTGTTAAAATGTTTTTGTCTTTTATAATGTCCCCTGGAATTTCAAACTAGGATTGCTAGCCACACCCTAAACCTAAATATGGCAGACCTTTGAACTGCAAACTGAAAAGAAGTGGGTATAGAGGGAGTCAGTAGCCATCTGAAAAAGGCCTGTACTGTTTTCTACTTATTGTGTCATACACAAGTCTTGGTTCGGACTTGGTCTCTGTCCCTGAATCACAAGTCTCACCTGGTCTCAATCTACCCTGTTTCATCTTTTGTCTAAAGTAGCCTGAACTGACAAATTATTTCACAAAAACCTGGAAGTCAATGGGGTCCAAAGATTGTTTTCTTGTTACTGTTTAAGAACTTGAGCTATGTTGATGATGTTAAAAGCGATGTACAGTGATGTTGATATGTGCTGTGTGCTTGTAAATGTGCTCTCACTCAAGATCAGCTTCTCTTGGATTATCCTCAGGGGAAGTAAAACATCCATAATGAAGCTTTTTATTGAGAAGATCTGGTTGAAAAGGTCACTTAATCATAAGGTAACATGTTTCTGGTAAATTCTGTCAGAAAGTGTGATGACTGGTGCCATGACAGCTGTGGGATTTTAATGTCTCAGGGAATTACTCCATTTGATCGACATTATTGCTGTCAAGTCTTTGGTAATACCAGCTTCCTGTGCATAAGGCTTTTAGAAACTAGGTTGTTAAACATTAGAGGCCCATTTTAGTAACTATAACTGTAATCTATTTCATCTTTAAAAAAATTAATCTGAAAAAGGTTTTTTGGACTAAAAACACAATAACACAACTAATGGTCTTGGTTGTTCAGTCCAATTAATCCCATTGTCTGGATACATTTGTAAAATAGATTTTCTTATAAGCTGTGGATTCATGGAAATACTAGACCAATCATTATAATATTTTTATAACTCCAAGGCCAAGTCCACATCTCGACTTGTATTTGTTAACTAAATTTACAAAAGTTAAGAAAACAGAGATGCTGCATGTAAAAACAACACTCACGTAGTATGTTCTGAATTACTGTAATATAAAGTGAATAATAAAACAGTAATAGTTTTTTAATTACATTCATTCAGGTCATTGTGTACTAAGATGGATTTAGAAGAAAGGCTTTAGGCTGGCTGTGACACTGGCTCTCCTGTTTGGTCTTTTCCTCTTCCCTCTTTTCTGTGTGAGTGGGTGTGTGGGCGGAGTCTTTTTCCTGCAGACAAGACTCACCTGGCTCCAATCTCCAATCAACCCAAATTTTCAGCAGGCTTTTGAGTCTTTGTAACAGTCTGAGACCGTTGCTCTTACTTTGCAGTTCCTGATTCTCCTGCTTTGAGCCTCCAGCCAGCCTTTATTGTCTCTAAAAGGGTTAGGTTGGCCCCATTAGATAACGACATAATGAATGACTTAATGACCTTTATATATTGTCTGTAGTTTATTTGGGTTTGAGCTGCAGTGAAAAGTGGATGAAGCTGGATTGTCTAAAAAATATATCTTAAGGAGAGCTTTGTTTTAATGTTTGAATAGGTAAAAAGTTTTCCCATTGAATTGTGACTTGTGAAAAAAAAAAACACACACACATTTTAATGTTTAGGATATAAAATGGAATTAAAATTACCTGATGGTCTTTTTAGTTGGAATAAGAATATAAATAAGTATCATAACTCTTGATATTTGTTGAAAAAACAAAACTAGCACTGAACTTTACGGTGGTTAATGTCAGGTTCGGAGTGAGTCGAGGCTCATCACAGCCTTTCATTCATTCATTAGTAAAAACAGGACTGAATAATTCATCCACCTGCTCAGAACGTTTTAACGGCCGATGTCAGCGCTCCCTGCAGACTTCAAATGCAAAAACCAGCCACTGACTTCAGTTAAACGTGATCGATACAATGAAGTGGAGGAGATCAGTGGGAGAAGCCAGAGCGTGGTCCACGGTGCATTCAGAGTAGATTTCTGAACGTCATGCAGAGAAACAGCCGAAAGGAAACCCACTGGAGTTTGATTTATTTCAGAACCCTCTGTTTTATTGCACATTTTTATAAGAACTAATTCACAGTACAATCATGGCGGTATTTTTTTATTTATTCATACAATCAGATTATTTTCAGAGTCTGGATAAGCTCATAATGAGAATATGACAAAATAGATTTTATTTATTTATTTCTTCTTCTATTGGATATATGAACAGTATTTACTTTCCGCACACAAAGATTTAGATATAACATGTTTTAGTCATATACTTTCCTCAGTATTTCTGAAACCCTATCTACAGCCCAGGGTTTAATGGGTGCTTGTCAAACCTAAGGCCCGCCCATAACTGCCAGTGCTGCTTCACCATTGGTCCAAACCAGCAGCAGTTCAGTTGGTATCAAGCAGCTTTGAAGAGGACAAGATACTTATTTCTACGTTGTTGTTTTAAATGTTATGTGCTGTATTGTACTTAGTGTCAACATGCATTTGTGTGTATTGATAATGTTAAATAATAATTCTCATCTGATATTATTAATACCAATTTCTGGACCACATTGCGCTTGGACACTGGTCACTGTCTATTTATAGTTTATATTCTTCACAAGGAATACATTTCAGTCACATTCACACAGACGTGACGAATGAGGGATTGCTTTGTGTTACATAAGCTCCTGACAGCTGCACTCCAGTGATTGATCGAGACGTCTGGACCAGCGCTGTGAGTCCGATGTGCACGTAGTCTGTGTTAATTTTGGACATTAATAAAACTTATGCAGAGTCATTACACACAAGACCATTCTGTCTCGGCAAAATGGACGAAAACTATCCCTTGTGAAAACGTTTTGTGTTGCCAAATCAGAACTACCTGACCACACTTGCTCTGTTGAGGAGGTTGTGGTGGACATGCAAACCCTAGACCATGATCCTTGTTGTTGTGATGAATCTTTTAACAATCTTTTGTTAAGAAATTTAAACTCAGGGCACTCTACATTATTGGGTTAGTCTTAAAAATTCAACAAACAATACAGTAGATGATAGTTTGCCTCTGACTGCCTCTAATTTATGGCAAGTCTGACAAAGCCTTTGTTTGTAATCAACCTAAGCTGGGTGTGACTCTTTGCAAATGCTGCAGAAGCAAAAAGTATAACATCTAAATTCAACAAGTTACAGAAGGCACAGAAGGCCAAATAACAGCACATGAAAGACAAAGTGTTACACACGAGTGGTTCTGTGGCTTCCTCACACAAGACTGTTAAACGTATAATAGAACACACACAGCTGTAAACAACACGTTCTGTGATTTGCTTGTATGATTGAATGTGAAATACTCTTGTTTATGTTGCGACTGTCATATTTGTAAAAAAGTCTGTTTATCTGCCTTTAAATTTTTTTTCACAGACAAATGCCCCTCCCAGGAGTGTCCAGACTAGTATCATTTAGCCTTTCTACCCTTCACTGTTCTTGTGGAAACCTATTTCCTCTAATGTGTGCTCAGGCAAGAAAGCGAAACAGAAGAGGTGAAGACATTTGTCGACTGGAGCCTCCCCGCTGCTCTGACAACAAGAGGTCATGTCATTATCGGCTCTCTATAGGACCCAAAGCATCCTAATCAGAACATGGGCTCCCCGGTTCAATCATCTCTGTCAGGGGCAATAATTACTCCACCGTCATCTTAATTAAAACTTGGCCTGATGATTAAGAGTCATTGTTTACCTTGCAGGGGCAGCATTGATATGCATGTCATCAAGTGCTATTCCTGGCTCCCATTGCCCTTCCCCTGCTTCAGGCTCTGGATCTGTCACTCGCTGCTACTTTTATTTAGGCACTTTTCATGTGACAAAGGCACCACGGGCTCGAGGGGGAGACCACCGACACCCAATTATCCCATGTTTGCTGATAGCCCCAGAATGGACCAGCTTTGATGTGTACAAGACCTTCCCAGGAGCTAAGAAGTTTAGGAGAGGGGGAGGCAAACATGGGTCAGGCCTGGAGTGAAGGGCAGTCAGAGGTATGTCAAGGAGAAAAAGTTAGTGAATGAAGCTTGTATTTCCTCCCTGTCTGCACAAATAAGCCCAGGCACTTCTGCTTTAGAGATGCTATAATGGCTTGCTGTTGAGCTTCTGTATGCTTCCTACAAGACTCTTGGGACCCTGAAGACCAAGAGCGTACCTTTTGACGATGCAGGCCTGCTGATGATCAAGACGGCGGTATATCTACTATCGACAAAGCTACTGCTGCGACTCTGTCAGAGCTGCGAGGGGTGGTTGTTAAAAGAGCGAGACATGGCATTGCAGGTACAACAGCTGATCTTTATCAAAGCACAAGTCAGCCTCTTTAAAGCCCATTGGAGGTTTATTTAGGAGCATGACTATTATTATGTGCACATGCTCTGGTACAAACCCATTTCCAAAAAGGCACTGTACAAATTGTGACTAAAAACAGAATGCAACAATGTGGAACATTTGAACACAGATGAAAAATGTAATCGGAGTGACACAGCAGGGCCGAGCATGGCAGCACCGCCACGGGCCGACCCAACGGCCCACCAGGGAATTCCCCAGTATCGCTGTATTGCCAGTCCTCCCATGGTCGATACAGAGCCTGTGCAGACATGTAGCTGTAGGTTTTGTTTTGCAAAAACATCACAGAAGACTTGCACAATTAAAATGATCACACATTAAACCTGACATAAATTCCCAATTTTGACACATTCAAATAAATTCAAAATAAAAAATAATAATAAAAGTTATATAATTTATTGGTTATAATGGAGTAAAGCCTTGTGATTGATTAAAAGCAAAACACCCATGCCTCATTATATCTGCGCCGGCTTAAGTCCTGCGTCTTGATTCTTAGATTTACTTATTTAGCTGATGCTTTTATCCAAAGCGACTTACATTAAGCTTCCATTCGCCAGTGTTACACCTGGAATACCACTGGAGGCAGGTGGGTTAAGTGTCTTGCCCAAGGACACAGTGACAGTATGAACTGTGGGGGGAGTGGGATTTGAACCACCAACCTTCCAACCGCTCTGTCACTGAGCCACTGTGCCTCTGGCAAGGCTTGAGTGATATACATGTAATAATTCATAATGAAAAAATCATTCTTGCCTTATGAGCAACACCATCATAGAACGTCAGTGTGTAGGCCTACCTGTGCACAGTGAAGGATTAAGACCAAGTTATTACATTGTCACATGCAGAGGGTCCCTGTTTCATTAAACTGTTTCATCATCAGTTCATCTGTTAAAGGGAGTGTTAGTGAGTCTTATGGATGAGGTGGTTGCCACAGGTGACTAAGGAAATGAAAGGCTTACATTGAGGCAGTTTTATATGAGGGAGCACAACAAACAGACAAGGATCGAATAATGTATTTGGAGCTGAGTAATGGTCACAAACCTAAGACAAATGTGGGCTTGGAGGCGAGTAAATGCTGTGGTTTGTTGATGGGATGGTGGGCTGTGTAAGTTTTCTGCTATAACGAGGCCACACGAGCCTCAAAGGGACCAATTGTGTGGGCTCTGCAGGCCGTTCAACTGGTGAGAGTGAGATTAAAGTAATTGTGCTAACGCTGAAACACCTGCCACTGTTTCATGTCTGCTATACACTCTCTCAAGGACCACTGTTTTCCCTTTGGTTTAGTTCAGTCCCTTTAGCTGCTGAGGCTCTCCTGAGAAAGACTTTCTTGTGCTTGTTTCCCACGTTCTTTCACCCTCATTTGAAAAGTAGTAAATTATTAGTCAAAGATTTACTGCAAAACTGTATTTCTACAGTGACTACAGCCACTTTTTACTTCAGCAAAAAAGTATATTAGGACACTAATAAAAAACTGTAAAGTTCCAATACTTGATTTTGTTTTTATGTCCCTGTCTCAGACTCCACTCTCCTGCTTCTCTTTTATAAATTAAAAATAAATCCAGACCAATTTTACCCCCTAAATACTAATACATTAAACCAAACTGACGTTTAGAGTTTAGCGTTAGACTAGCTGCATTTTTTTTTTAGTGTCGGAACAGCAATTATCTTTGCCTCATAAACATTAAACATGTTAAACATTACGTGAAAGAATTGACAGTATTTATCTGCTCTGTTAAAAGACATAGACCGGTGATTCTCGGAAAAAGTTTTTTATTTATTAAAATCCCTTGTAATAAACAGTAGATACCATCATAAACACTGTTTTGGGACAAAAAAAAAGTTTTTTACTTTATACTATTTGGATTTTACACTGTTTTCCACAATTAAAGAATTAAAGAATAAAAGAATGCATTTGATCTAATTTACACACACACACTTTAATTACACATTTTTTTCCAGTTAATCCAGCCACAAGGGAACAGACCAGTGTACCTTTGTGCTGGTTCAATCCTGGATAAATGAAAAAGCTTGGATCTGGAAGACGAAATATGTGAACTACATGATTCATAGTATCTATTATAATACATAGTGTACTAAACAGATCTTGATTAAAAATGGTGAGCTGTAACTATTCATTAAAACTATTGACTATACTTAACTATGTGTTATGATTCTAGTGAGCTTGGCTTTGTACATTGCTTTGACAATAGGACTCTTTCAGTAACTCAACAGTAACATCATGGATCCTAATCCCCTTCACACTGGGATTTTTGTTCTTGATATTGAATGACTAATAGCAAAATGTGAGAAAAGGGCTCATAGTTGCTTCATAGACGATGATAACAAGTGCAACAAGCTCAAAGGCAAACCAGACAAATTAAAACATCAGTAATGTTGCAGCTTTAGTCACCAATCACAACTGAGTCTCAAGATTAACATCTCTATTACATAATTATTATTGGTGTTCTTCTGAATTATTGTGAATGGAAAATTGACACCCTTTTGTTTCCGACTAACCCTTACTTATCTTCTGTCCAGGTTTACAGCTGCTTTCTGCTCTATTCTTTGGGCTTCTGTTCTTTCTTGGCCTTTTTCTTGGCCTCCTTTGTGGACAAGGGCCTTGCCTTAAAGGAAACTGTTGAATGATCCGATATATTGTCGTCCCTGACAGTAAGATCAGGGATATGAACATTTCTGGTCAGGACCAAATCCAGTGTGTGACCATGTCGGTGAGTGGGCTGGTCCACAAACTGCTCAAGATGAGAACGCCTCAAAAATTGAATAAATACATTCCGCGCCACCCCTTCCTCTTCAACCCATATGTTGAAATCTCCAGCCACAATGACACGGTGACTATAACTTTCATAAACATCGCGTAAGAGCATCTCAAGTTCAAACAGAAACTCCTCCAGTTGTTCTGTGTTTGTCGATGTTGGGTGATAAATGCAGAGGATCACAACAGGGTGAGCCCAGCTGCGATGTGTCACAACTCCAGACACGTATTCAAAGGTGTCGACGCGCCCTAAATTAATTTGCCTGAACTCTACCTGATCAGAGAACACAATAGCCACACCTCCACCTCGACGGCCGCGACGTGGTTCATGAATAACACGTGTGTTTGGTGGCAAAAGCTGTCTCAGAATAGAGTTATCATTTGAGTCTCCATGTAACCATGTCTCAGTTATAAGAAAAAAGTCCAGCCTACTTAATGAGAGGAGAATATTGAGATTTGTTACTGTATCCGGGTTGCAAACTGACCGAGCATTGAGAAGCCCCATTTTTAGCACACGCCGATTGTCTTTTTTCTTTTTTTGACCTGTCTCGTCCTCACTATCGCTGCTCTCCTCTTCACTACTGTCTTCCTCTTCTTCAGGTTTCTTGCCTCCACCTCCACCTCCACCTCCACCTCCTCCTCCTCCAGGGGGCGCAGCTCCTTGTTGGCGTGCACGCTGCTTTTGGGCATATGCTGCTTTATTCATTGCACTGTAAATATAAGTTACATCAAGTTATAAAACAATGAAAAAAATGTTTAAGTAAAAACATCTGGTACCAGTTTTCAAGGTGTATTACAAGAGACTTTCAATCAATCAATTCTGAGATCAACTGGTAAGAGAGCTGAGCTTATATCTCTAAAGGGAGGAGTTTCCCCTGAAAACAAACCTGATGGACCAGGCTGTTCTGGTCTCAGAGTAGAATCTCTCAGATTCATGCTGCCTAATATTTACAACAGTGTTCTGAAACCGAAATCAAAGGAGCTTCACCCTAGAACAACAAACACAGCACCTGAATAGAACAGTGTCACTAATGACTCTCCTGAGCCTTAACAACTCTCACACGGTGAGAACAGAACAACCATCAGGTTTGGTTTCAGGGGAAACTCCTCCCTTTAGAGATATAAGCTCAGCTCTCACCAGTTGAACTCAGAAATGATAAAGTCTCTTGGAATTAGAGATGAAACGTCTTCACCTTGAAAACTGAGTCCAGATGATTCTGCTTTAACCTTTTTTTTCAATACAATGTAAAATTACACAGAAAGAAGATAAAGTAGTATAAGAATAAATAAATTAGTATAAATAAGTATAATTAGAGATTGGTTTTCAATAATTGTAGGGTATAACTTACGTGAATTGGTCACATAAAGTGTTGACTCTTTTAATAAATCGACTTTGAACCTGGGAAAAAGGAGATGCTTGTTAATGAGGGATTATTTCAATAACATTACTGTCATTGGAGAATCTTACCTCATTTGCCCTACATGAGTTGGTTTGGCCTGTAACAATAATAAGAAAAAAATAATAATAATACAACAGTAAACAGACTTTGTACAGCTTTAACTGAACTGTGTGACTCTATAGCATGGTTTTCTATTGAGTAGGATTGTATTGGTAACCATCAGACTTACGTTTGCTCATCTCCAGTTGGCAGTCCTGCGTTGTACAAGTCTTTAACAAAGTTCTGCAAAAATATTGATCATAAATAAATATGAGTAATGTCTTTTAGTGGTTGAAAAATTAAAACTGTGGCCATAACTATCACAGCCACTTCTTTTTTTGAACCAGGAGACTAGGATGTTGCCAGATATAAGAGGACAGATTATATTTATATTTGGTTTGGTAGATTTAGATTGCTCCGTATTCAGGAAAATGTTATTTTTTATTTAATTATTTTATCGTTCCACTTTTTAAACGTATCTCTATTAAGTTATTATTGAATATTATATACAGTGGTATTATTATTATAACACCTGACAGATCTAAAAATATTAAGGAACCATTAAAACAACACTTTTGTTGTGTTGTCCATAAATACATTTTATATATATATATATATATATATATATATATATATATATATATATATATATATATATTTATCCCTCCTCTGTTCCAGATTTGTGTTTCAAATTTGACAAAAAGGAAATAAAAAGCTTGTTGCTCTCTATGGACCTCTGCTTTAACTTTAAGAGGCGTGACTTTGGCTCATTGCAGTTGTGACGCTCAGGTGCCTTAGAAAAAAACATAAATGAGACAGTTCTGAGTCCATGCCACATAACTGTCTTCATGCACTGTTTGAATGTGTTAGTACTGTTTGAATGTGTTAGTACTGTTTGAATGTGTTAGTACTGTTTGAATGTGTTAGTACTGTTTGAATGTGTTAGTACTGTTTGAATGTGTTAGTACTGTTTGAATGTGTTAGTACTGTTTGAATGTGTTAGCACTGTTTGAATGTGTTAGTACTGTTTGAATGTGTTAGTACTGTTTGAATGTGTTAGTACTGTTTGAATGTGTTAGTACTGTTTGAATGTGTTAGTACTGTTTGAATGTGTTAGTACTGTTTGAATGTGTTAGTACTGTTTGAATGTGTTAGTACTGTTTGAATGTGTTAGTACTGTTTGAATGTGTTAGTACTGTTTGAATGTGTTAGTACTGTTTGAATGTGTTAGTACTGTTTGAATGTGTTAGTACTGTTTGAATGTGTTAGTACTGTTTGAATGTGTTAGTACTGTTTGAATGTGTTAGCACTGTTTGAATGTGTTAGTACTGTTTGAATGTGTTAGTACTGTTTGAATGTGTTAGTACTGTTTGAATGTGTTAGCACTGTTTGAATGTGTTAGTACTGTTTGAATGTGTTAGTACTGTTTGAATGTGTTAGTACTGTTTGAATGTGTTAGTACTGTTTGAATGTGTTAGTACTGTTTGAATGTGTTAGTACTGTTTGAATGTGTTAGTACTGTTTGAATGTGTTAGTACTGTTTGAATGTGTTAGTACTGTTTGAATGTGTTAGTACTGTTTGAATGTGTTAGTACTGTTTGAATGTGTTAGTACTGTTTGAATGTGTTAGCAGTGTTTGAATGTGTTAGTACTGTTTGAATGTGTTAGTACTGTTTGAATGTGTTAGTACTGTTTGAATGTGTTAGTACTGTTTGAATGTGTTAGTACTGTTTGAATGTGTTAGTACTGTTTGAATGTGTTAGTACTGTTTGAATGTGTTAGCACTGTTTGAATGTGTTAGCACTGTTTGAATGTGTTAGTACTGTTTGAATGTGTTAGTACTGTTTGAATGTGTTAGTACTGTTTGAATGTGTTAGCAGTGTTTGAATGTGTTAGCACTGTTTGAATGTGTTAGTACTGTTTGAATGTGTTAGTACTGTTTGAATGTGTTAGTACTGTTTGAATGTGTTAGTACTGTTTGAATGTGTTAGCACTGTTTGAATGTGTTAGTACTGTTTGAATGTGTTAGTACTGTTTGAATGTGTTAGCACTGTTTGAATGTGTTAGTACTGTTTGAATGTGTTAGTACTGTTTGAATGTGTTAGTACTGTTTGAATGTGTTAGTACTGTTTGAATGTGTTAGTACTGTTTGAATGTGTTAGTACTGTTTGAATGTGTTAGTACTGTTTGAATGTGTTAGTACTGTTTGAATGTGTTAGTACTGTTTGAATGTGTTAGTACTGTTTGAATGTGTTAGTACTGTTTGAATGTGTTAGTACTGTTTGAATGTGTTAGTACTGTTTGAATGTGTTAGTACTGTTTGAATGTGTTAGTACTGTTTGAATGTGTTAGCACTGTTTGAATGTGTTAGTACTGTTTGAATGTGTTAGTACTGTTTGAATGTGTTAGTACTGTTTGAATGTGTTAGTACTGTTTGAATGTGTTAGTACTGTTTGAATGTGTTAGTACTGTTTGAATGTGTTAGTACTGTTTGAATGTGTTAGTACTGTTTGAATGTGTTAGTACTGTTTGAATGTGTTAGTACTGTTTGAATGTGTTAGTACTGTTTGAATGTGTTAGTACTGTTTGAATGTGTTAGTACTGTTTGAATGTGTTAGTACTGTTTGAATGTGTTAGTACTGTTTGAATGTGTTAGCAGTGTTTGAATGTGTTAGTACTGTTTGAATGTGTTAGTACTGTTTGAATGTGTTAGTACTGTTTGAATGTGTTAGCACTGTTTGAATGTGTTAGTACTGTTTGAATGTGTTAGTGTGATGGTGGTGTGTTTGGTGGTGGTCATTCTTCAGTCTGCCCCAGTCTGTGAATGTGTGAATGAATAAGAGTATATACTGTAAAAGCATGCCATTTATCATCTCTAGGGTCATTGCACCAGACAGTTGTGTAATGCAGAATGTTAACTAAAAGAGAAAAAACAGACATACTCAGTCTTATCCATCCTGTTTGTTAGTTTCTCTATGGCTTCATCGATGGCCTTAGCAGTGTCTCTTAAGGATTTGCTGGCTTTAGTTTCATGGTTGTCCTTAATTGCATCTTTCCAGTTTGTAATTGCATCTTGAAGTGAAAAGGCCAATCCAACAAATCCACCCAGAATCTGGAAGTAGAAATAGATCATATAATATGATAATATATGGGTTTTACACAAACCTATTTACTACAGTTGATAGTTGCATTAAACTTTAATGTATCACACACTTGTACTGTAGTTTTTGAAGTTGTAGAAACCCAAGTTCTAATAAAAGCCCCATTAGCAGACGTACATAACATAACTCCCCTCTGCTTCTCCAAACAACTAACAATTATCTTCTGTAGGGAATATGTTACCTTTAAATAACTTTTAAACCCCCTTTCACAAAATAATGACCAATCCTCTTAATGTGGAGAAACTCACCGCCAGACCTCCTTTCATGACTGCTCGGGCTCCTATCAATCCCACATCTATCGCCAGCTCCCCAGCTCCAACAAGGACACCTGATAAGATTTTTCCTTCAACATTTATAGCAAAAAATTCCAAAACAGAGAGAATTTCCACCAAGAGTCCAAAGGCTAAGCTTTGGCGAAGTAATACAGTCGTGCGATCTTTGATTAAATCAGCCAAAAAACTGTTAATATTTTTAATGTGTTCAGGGTCAGTAAGTCCCTTGTGTTTTGCGAAGGCTTTTAGAAATTCAGATATGACATGTTTTTCCTGTTCGTCTGGATCATTGGACTGACTCTCCGACTTTAATTTCTTATGTAGTTGCTTTATTTTCTCTCCAATTTCCCTGCAGTCCTTGTCTATGTCTTGAACATTTTTCAGTTCACTACTAGAGCAGAAGTATTCTGTTATTTTTGAGGCAACAGTGACACCAGTGCCGACACATGTTGATGCTAGGCCTACCAATCCCACCACCGGTGCTGCGGCTCCTGCGGTAAATAATATTGCAACTCCAGCACCAATTGTAGCCAGAGACCCAACAACAGCCATAGTGTTGCCCGTAGTTTCAGCCACGTTGCATTTTTTACGAAGAGACTCCAGCTCCTTGGCCAGGTCCCTCAGCTCTCTGGCGCACCGCTTGCTTTTTTTTATCCATGAGTACATCAGCTCCAGCAGCTCATCAGCAGTGGTCTTGTCACACTTTGGGGAAGATGTGAAGAACACATGTAAACAAATGTCTGTGAAGGTTCTCAGTCATCCAGGTCATCTTAAAGAAAAGGTTGAAGCAACAGTCTATCACTGTTTTTGAGGCACAGTTAGTCAAGTGAGAAATGTATTTTCATCTTGTTCAAATGTATAAATTAAACAGTGATGTGGCTGTAAATTAAAGTAGCCCATATTATTATTTAAAGTGGCAACTTGAATAACCAGATTTAAGTAAATGCAGCAGTAGTCTGAGCTGGGAACTGTGGACTCAAAAGTTTAATTCTCTCAAAACCCAGACAAAAATGCCCATGTAGATGTATTAATCAAGCCCTGAGCAATGAGCATACACTAAACTGCTTCAATGCATGGCTAAAAGTCCACTATTGAGTTAACCTCCTGACATTTAGGTTTCCTGTATTTTCTTGTCTTCTTTGTCTACATTACACATATTTAATGTAAATGTATGCAAACCTAAAAGATAAATAAAATGATAAAAATTTAAAGATACAGAGTTTAAATAGTTATAAAATATTTATTACAGCCTGGATATTATAGCTTTAGACAACAGAATTTTGTATATTTTTTATACTTTTTATACTATTTTTCCCTTCAATTCTTACTGGTGTAGACATTTTTACTAAAATATTAGGAAAGACTACAAGTTTAAAACCTTGTGTTGAGTGTGCATGTTCCCTAGAATTATTTATAGGCTCGGACTAGTAACCCGAGAAAGTCAGCCTCTCTCTTTGCCACACAGAATAGAAGGGTCACAGTTCCAAACTTAACATGTCTGATCTAATGCACTCATTTAGCCTTGTTAAAATAAATCTACTACTTGTACTAATGCGTCAACATTGACAGTATTTACCATTTTGGGGTGTTGGATGAATCCTTTCGGCTCCTGTCTTGATGAAAACTCAAGGCTCAAGGCACTGCCCCCTGCTTTTATAGTCTGCTGCTTGAACGTTTTAAAGACCCCCGTGTCCTGTGTTGAGCAGTGGCTAAGCGAAAGTGAAACTATGTGTTATCAGAAATAATCTCATTGCCGGGAAGCTGTGTCATGAGTTGAGCAGTGGCTAAGCTAAAGTGAAACTATGTGTTATCAGAAATAATCTCATTGCCTGGAAGCTGTGTCATGAGTTGAAACATTACAACGCAACTAGTATAACTCTGTCAATGTCTTTAGAGGGAGCGTAAGCCAGAGTACCCAGAGGAAACCGGAGCCGACACAAGGAGAACATGCAAACTCCACACAGGAAGTTTGCATGCTCTAGATGGGAATTAAACCCATGTTTGATTTAGGGATTCAGACACTCAGAAAATGATGGCAAAGCAGCACATCAAATTGATCTGCTGAGACTCAGCTACAAGCACATATAAGCCATTAACTTTTTTCTAAAAACACAGACCAAACAGCAGCAAACAAAAACAGCTGGTGCCAAAATATGCCAAATTCTGCCTTATTCTTTATAATGAACACTCCGCCTGACCATTTCATAATTTTTTTATATAGTTTTGGTTTGTTTCACATTAGAAGCATTATTAGAAGCATTATATTTGGTGCAGGTAATGTTGACATGTGTGGCTGTGATTTAAAATAGTGTTTGAGCTGCAACTGACTTCATCTTTTTTTTTTTTTTTTAGGTGAAATTTTTTTTTTATTTTGCTGTTTTTCATCTTGATTTATTCTAAAACTGTAACATTCGCATTGAAAAAAATGTGAAATCTTACAAGTTCTCCCTTCATTTTGACACCAGATTGAAATACACCTTGCAGTTACAGAGATACAGTCAATTTACTGTGGACATGTCCTTTTCGAGTAGACACACCAAAAACAGGCTGGTTTAACCAATTGAGGTACGGCTTAGTGTCAAGTTAACTGACCTGGCCAGTCTATTCCACAATTTTGCATTTAGGCTGTAAGTGAAGATAATAAGACAATGTACAAGAGGCATCGTTGTGGAAAAAATATATTTCACAGCTTCAGGACTCTGGCTGGACCACCAGGTTAATGTTTTTGTGTGCTAACATTTCTTCACCACTTTAGCTGAGTGTTTTGGGTCATTGTTCTGCTGAAATGTCCACTGATGTATTGTTCTTTTTTCATTATGCCATGTGACCATTGTTCTCAGTCGGAAAAGGGTGGCTTGGCCCCTTCAGGTTGGGGGAGAGCTCCCGGAAGAGCTGGAGGAAGTGTCTGGGGAGAGGAAAGTCTGGGAGTCTCTGCTTAAACTGCTGCCCCCGTGACCCGGCCCTGGATATATTTAGTCAGAAATATTTATTTCCACAACAATGTCTCTTGTACATCGTCTTCTGGAAGACGCCTGTGTCATTTCCAATCAAGAAAAAACTAAAGCTGGTTGAATAAAATTAACGTTAACTTAAAATCTGCCAGGGGTTTGAATAATTTTGGGCTGGTTTCTTCTCGTGGTCTGCTGTTATTTCTCTGTGTGAGTCCTGTTTGTCAGATGGCTCATGATGGTGTTCATATGGAGCTCTGCCAGCCTCAGAGACCTCCCCACAAGAGAGAGATAAGAGGGGGGTATGATTTCTGAGTCGTGGGCTTCTCTCAGCACCACAGCACCAAAGCACTAGAGTGGAAAATTACATCTTGTCATTTAATTTCTAAAAAGAAGAAAAAAAAGTCTTTGTTTTCACAGGATTAATCTTTCAGCTAAGTTGAAAGCTCAGCAAAATGAACCAGGCTGTATCTGTGGGATGGGTTTGAGAAGACAAGATGAATAATAATCACCTGCCTGTGTCTTATTGCATTTGAACTGGGAAATACTTAAATTACCCCAAATACTTCAGAGTATTTGGAGTCATCTGCTCCCAACAATCAACTGTTCCAATACTGCAAGCTAATACCCAACAAAGTGGAAATGTTCCATAGATTTATTAAAACAACAGCAGAGAAATACAAGAATGTGAAGCTGACATTCAGAGGTACACCTATTTCTTAAAAAGAATGATGTTGGTACATTTTTGCAAGTCATTCTCCATCATTTCTACTCATTTAGCACAACTCAAAATGACAAACCCCTTGAACCTGCAGCGGGACGAGGGTGGGACTAGCTCACGTCCGTTACCTAAAACTAAATTGAATCAAAATGGACTCTTAAACAAAGTGGTGTTGCTTGGCCAGTGTGGAGTGCTGTTTTCTCAGCTGTAGCCACAGATAAACAGTGGAAATGGATTTTCTTTTTTACTTTTTTTTTTTAGCATAACAGTGGTTCAAGACTTTGTTATTGTAACAGTTTCTGCTCTTACTTCATGTGTAACCACAATGAGGGAGTTCCTGTTTCCATCAACGCAAGAGGAGAGCGTCTGAAAGTGCGGTATTTACACAATATACTGGAATAAAGGGAACTCCATTTAGGTGTGAGGGAGTTTTTTTGGGAACACTACACTATAGTGCAGGCATGTTTAGTGATTGAGGGGTGTTGTGGGGGAGTATGGGGTTTTGGACACAGCCCTGGTCTTTGTGGCCATAACTACATAAACAGTTCCAATAATTCCACAATGGAGAGATGCTCACACAAACACACCGTCATAGGCTGAAAAATTTGCAGTGTAGCCATTTTCGGACCAGTATACGCGAGTCAAGTTCAAGCTTAAAGCAGTCCACTTGTAAGTTCCAAAGGTCGGGTCAATGCCCTGCTTTCGTTGGAGGAGATCTCTGACTCTGCCAATCACTCGACGCGGTCCCTCACAGCCTCATTAAAAACCAATGTCTTTGATCGAGCCAGACTCCCACCACCTCGTATCTGAACACATCGATTCATCCTCACTGAAGACGGACTTATAATAGACAACCTTTTAATGGAAAAACAAATAGATGTAGAAGGAGGGCGTCCTCTGAGGTGCGAGTCAGGGATCAGATGGGCTTACGATTTCAGCGTCAAAAAGAGGGTTAGTCTTATTAACCTTTCAGAAATGGCTCATGAGCTGGGTCTTTATTGACGACCCGGGTTATGAAGTCTGGGAAGCCGAAATGAAAGGTTAAACTATTCACATTAATTGCTCTATGAGGTCTCTTATGGACACCGTCTTAAGCTGCAGTGCGCGGAGCACGGATAAAAAACAAAAAAATGAAGGTGGCCAGGCGTTTGATTCTGCTGCCAGTTACGAACAAACTGTTTTCTGATAGCATCCATCTTTCTAAAGGGCTTATGAATAAGTCAGAGGACGGCCGCAGACGTCGACAGCTGTCACAAACCCGAGAGCATTCGATTTTCTATGAATAAAATCACTGGGGGAATTCATGTCGGCAAATACAATGCATTTGCACTTAAATGTGGCTCTCTTACGGCTGCTGTCCGCGGTGAGGCTGCCACTCTTTGTCTGAGTCACTGCTTTAAACAGCACTCAGCAGAGAGGAGCACGTCAGAATTACACTCAAAAGATGGTGTGATGGCCAACAAAGCTAATGCTGTGGGCGGTTAGAGGTCGGTAGACTAGCCATAATCTGTGTCTAAAATAGTAGTTGTTGTTGTTCAACTCCTCTATCTCAAAAGTTCATAGCCCCTTGAACCAATCAAGCTCTCTGTTTGCAAGCCATGAGAAACAATTAAACGGTGCTTTAAACAAAATCTAATGGAATTAAAGTAAAATCAAAATGCATAATTCAAAAAAAAAATGAAATTATAAATAAAAAAACAAAAAAAACAAAACATGACTTGAGTTAATGTCTTTGTGTAAAAGTTTTTGTTCCCACCCTGTGGCTTCCTCTGACTGAGAAAATGCAGGAAGTAAACATTTGACTCCCTTCCTTTGGTGTTCAGGAAGTAAAAGCCTTTGGGACTAGACATTACACGTAGCTCCAATTAGGCCTGACTCACACAAAAGGAGTTTTACATAACTGTTTCTGTCCCCTATTCACCGATATATTCATTTAGGAGGTTCCATGGGAGACACTTGGTCTGAACAAAATCACAACAATTACCCAATTAGCAGTGGGTCACCAATGAACCGAAACAGACCAAGAGAAAAGCCACAGTAACAGGGAGAGTGTGCAGTCTCCAAACCCTTTAAGTGTTAGCTCTAGATCAGGACAATACAAATAAAATGATGCTGGAATCTGTTTTTCTTTTTAAAAAAGTTAATGCATCCCTTTGTTGTCTAGTAACATTGTTGTGTTTTGTTTAATGTCTGGGCCAAGGGACAATTGTGGTCCAAATCCATTTCAGACCTGTCCAAATTAAACTAAAACTTGCAAAAACCTTGGACACCTCTGGTCTAATGTGTTTGTGTGAGCCAAATTCAAAAAGAGATTTTGGGTATAGCCTCTTAACAAGGAGAAATAAAGCGGTTGAGACTCAACAGAGGAGTGCGGTGTTTACAGCTGCGGTGCTTTGATCCACTGTCATGTTCTCCCTCCTCTCTGCTGTAAACTCCTGAGGTACAGCTCCCCATTTGAATATAATATTTATCCAATCCTGGGATTTGTGTTTACAACGCTCACTACCTGTCTCCGCTGTGTCTCGTGTGTCTCTCCGAGCAGCAGGGTGAGACGAGGCAGAGCCGTGTTTTCTTTCTTCAAACTTGATGTTTACCAGAGCAATATGGCAGCCTCAGATGTAGTCATTGTGTTTATTCTCTCAAGGACACGGACCTCCTCTCCGCCTGCGTCTCCTCCTGGGCTCGGCTTCTTTTCCCAAAGCCAATCTGCTGCGCGGCTGTGTACCTAATCTCTGGGTTTGATTGTTAAGAAACTGAAAATGCACTCAAAGTTGTGGGTGTCTCTGAGGACTTCACCTTAAAAAAAAGTTAAAGTAAAACTCTTCAGAACTGGAGGACGAGTTTGAAGTGAAGATTTCTGTCCTTTTCCCATTTACTGGACTTGAGATACATAGCGGCTAACAAAGATAAAGTCCAGGTCTCTGGTTATTTAGTGATTACATTAAGCACAGTCAAAGTTATACAAAAGTATAGTTTTGTCGTTGCATTTCTTATCAAAAACATGTCGTAATTGATAAAATGGTGAATCTAAATTGTGCATAGTGAATGAAAAACAAAGCCCTGTTTTATTTTTTTGTGGAAGAAAGTCATCAGATCAGGTGATTCATCATCTGCTGGATTTCATGACGTTAAACCTTTACTGTCCTGAATCCTAAGCAATATTAACATTGTTTTTAAAAACTTAAAAGCACACAGAGCATTTATTTGCCAAACATGCCTCACTTCAATTTGATCTCTGTCTGTCAGAAGTCAAACAGTGCCATCTTTCAATTGAGTAATTTAGACTTCCCCTTTAAATATTGATAAATATTTTATATTGGGTATGTTTTTGTGCTTTCAGTGGCCAGATCCAGCGGTGATTAGAAATGGTCTATTAACCGAAGATCTTTCAGATGTATAAGGCTATATTATAAGACTACTATATGTCTTAGGATAGTTAGTATTTGGATAATTGAGATGACTATATTCAAGATAACAAGTGTTCAATGTTGTTGAATACCTAGTAAATATCTAGGAATATAATTAAAACGTGCTTTGCCTCACATCCAGAAGGTCATAATTTCAAAACCCGGCATTCTCGGCTGACTCTGGTCTTTCTGTGAGGATGTCCTCTACGTGTTACTGTGGGTTTAAGCTGAAGCCTGATTGTGTTTCATTTAGGATTTCTACAATGGTCTAGAATATTAATTTAAAAGCACAACAGATTTGTTCCTCTGTCGTTTGCGATGGCTGGAATCACAGTGTGTCCGACTCTTTCAGTTGAATTTCAAGTATTTTACTGTGATTGGCCTTGAGCTCTTGAGTGCCCCGTTACTTTTGACTTAATCCACGATGCCTTTATTTGCCCTCCTTGCGGGGCAGCCTTGTGGCGACGGTGGTGATGTCAGGTCTCCTGTGGCGGGGGCCGTGGGCGTGTGATTAAGGCCAAGGTGAGCCACGTCAAATCAAATCCCATCTGGACTGTGGCATTACGCGGTCCTAATGGAGATTAAAAGCCCTCGCACTTACCTGCGCCATCCACCCCCCACTGTTTTTTTGCATCTGACCAGCACTAAAAGCCCATGACGGCAGGCTCACTTTATGGCAGCACTCTCGAGGAGGTTAATTTCCCTCCATCAGAGCGGCAGACCAAAGGGGCAGGCTTTTAGACCCAGTGTGTGTTCCTGTGTGTGTGCGAACATGTATTTCTGACACAGAGCGACTCAAAGCCACCAAACCCAGCTGCTTTATGGATCAAACTCAAACCTTGTTGGCATAAATTACTTTAAGGTGTTAGAAATTGCTTCTAAGTAAGGGAAGTCCCAGCAAATATATTTACAATTGCATTTATTTTTCACACATTTCTAAGGTATGCTTACAGAAACCCTGATTCTAAACTCCAGTTGGGCTACATGAAAGGATGTTAGTTTAAGTATGTTGGCTGCTGTGTTGTTTAGAGTAAGCAGACATGAGCATGTAACATACAACAAAAGATTTCTAAAATCAGAGCCTTTGTATCTCTGTCTGATGATGAAGAATTAGTTTATGTCTTTATCACAAGGGAACTGGACAAATGCAGTCCTCTGTTCTCTGGACTCCATCAGAAGTCCATTAAACGTCTTCAGCTCAAACAAAACACAGCAGCTCGTATTCTGACCAAGGCTAAGAAATTCTCTCATATTACAGCCTTTCTAAAGTCACTGGCTCCAGTTCATATTATATATTATATCCACACTCCTCTCGACATTAGAGCTCTACTGGATCCCTTCGAGCCTCAAAGCTGTCCTCAGCAGCTTGTCTCCTTGTTGTACCTCGTGTTGAGTCCAAAGCTGATGAAGTATACTTCCATACAGTATAAAAATGGACCTCTTAAACACACCTACTCTCACTTTTATTTACAACAACTGTAATATATTGGTTCATGCTGTAGATAAAATATATATATTTTTTTTCCATGTTTGTTCTTTTTCTTTTTGTGTCATTGAGTTACATTGATGCAAGATGCGGTCTCTAATCCAAAGCACCAATAAATAATGTCTAAAATAAACGTTTTACTTAAAAGCATAACTATTTAATTTCTTACTATAAAATACTTTCATTACAATCTAAGTAGTCTCAATTCTTAAAGTCACTCAAAATTGAATGAACAAACATATTAACACTCGTCCGGTCGATAAATGTGTCACTGTCATGGCTTTTAATGGTTTTAATGCGACAGAGAAACAATGCGGGAATGGAGTTTTTCTATGTGGCCATTTAAAGGTAGATTTAGGAGACCTTGTAGATTTAGGAGTATTTTAAGCATATTTTGTTTTTAGAAGTGCATCAGGAAGTAACTGTTTGGGCAGGGCAGACCAACGATCATCGTCTCATCTCATATGTTGTCACAATTAAGGTCACAGAGACCTTAATTAGAAACATTATGTAGTTTTAATGTTAAACAGTCTCGCCGAAGCAGCTATAAGTGTTATCTAATGAACTGTAGCTTGTAGACTTTACCTAGAGTTGGTTATATACAGAGTAGTTAAACATCAAGCAGCTTGTTGATATTGTTGATGTTATACCCACTCACTGACAGCACATGGCTTATGCCCTCCATTAAAGATAAGATTAAAGATCGTCAGCTCATGTTGTGCAGAAACAGTTCAATATTCCATAAACCTGTTGTGGTTTATTTAAAATGTCTCTCTGATATCCTTGTGTAAGCGCCGAGGGGAGGATGTCAGTCATTACTGCGATGATTAGAGCGTCTCTCGGCAGGATGCATTCACAGCTAATCAGAATAATCAGAATAATCGCTTTAATCAGGCTGCTTTTCTCACCACGCCACATAGACTCATGACATCCTGTGAGAGAGACAATACGCTCACTGCCAAGAGACCCTCATGAGACATTCCTTAAAATGTATCTAGTATTTTTGAAGCTATGTGTTTCCACTGTAGACGCTTGGGTTTGTGGGCTTATGTAAGACAATGTTTGTACAAGCACTCATCACATCAGATGTCTGTTACGTTGTCTGTCATATTTATTCTTTTGACAACATTAGCAAGAACAGAAATAGAATTAATTTTTTTTTTCACTATATATAGAGATATATGCACTTCCCTCGCAGAACCAATTTACAATTTTATTCTTGGAGCAATATTTCCAGCATTAACTGTATTAGCTTAGCTTCAAGTGTCGGTGCCTTAAAATCTTTTTGCTCAAATTAATTTGAACAAAGGTTGGTTCTAGAGAGACCACCTGAGATTTTCAGGTCTCAGAGAGAAGCCGAGGGGAAAGAGCTAACAAAGATAACTCACCTTCGATCTGAACGAGGACTGGGATATCCCTTCAGTCCACGTGAAGACATCAAACTGAGGGGACGAATGGGATTTGGTCTAGTCTTTAATTATCTAAAAAAAATAATAAATAGCAGTAAAAAACCCAAACTCAAGAACAAAACTAACATTGTTAGAGTGTTAGAGTCCAGACTATTTCTCGTATTGCTTAATTAACTATAATTAACCATTATAGGTTGTAAATATGTGATTATGTTCAGTCTACTTAATCTGTGCCGGTAACGAGCGGCAAAGGAGGAAATATTAATGATAGCTGTGGGAGATTAGAGTCAGGAGGCGTAACCTCGTCTGCATTGGGAGCCATTCAGACGGCGATCAGATGGAAAACATTGAGCTGTACGATAAGACAACAAGGTATTTAGTCACGGTCATAAATGAGAAGGTAATAATAAACGTCGGACTGGAGGTTGAGGTGAGCTCAAAGGTCAAACAGGATTTTACAAAGATTTTAAAAAATTACATGAATTTAAAGTTCAATTAAATGACACAGGACAACACTTACAATTTAGAAACATAATGTGAAAAAGGTTGAGCCCTAAATGCTTATTGCCTGTTCAAAACTTACAGAGTGACATGACTGCATCTTTAAAACTTCAATCTGTGGTTCAAGTAACAGACATTTTCACAAGTTACCACACGATCAAAGGTCACTTCAGTTTGGAATAATGTTTGTTTTAACACACAGTGACAGAGCTGTCCCATCCAGGGCAGGGCTTTTCTGTGTGACGTTTACATGTTCTCCTTGTGTCTGCTTAGGTTTCCTTTCCAAAAAGATTTGTAATCATAAAACTGGGACTATCCTGAAAAAAAAGCATGATTACCATGGATCAAAGTAGCTTATTCATTTGTACCTTGACTTCTGACTTGAAAACTCTCTTAAACAATAACAAATAACATAACTATTCATTGATTGGGTCGGTCAGGGACTAGTAATGTCAGCAAACATAAAAATAACAGCGCTGTAGCCAGTTCCTCAGATATGTTCTGTACCGACCATTCACATTCAAATGTCGCTGGAGTGTTGGGTCACTAATAGGCCCCTGTCCCTTGTTCAAAAAAGTCCAGATGGTGCACAGGACTGCTGAGAGTTTGTTTGGCTCTGCTCTTCAATCAGTTTCAAATAATCAAGACAACATTTTGTGTTTAAAACCTCAACAGCAGACAGCCCTAAGAGCTTTGCTTTTAGATGTTTTTGTGAATTCTTTTGCCTAACTAACGGTGCAACTCCGATTGGATTTTCGCGAGTATCTTTGTCCCGCCTTGAGGAAAACAGGGAGGAGTCTGGCTTGTCACGCTACACTCAAAGACCACGTCATTGCAGAAATAATCCCTCCGGTGTGTCCTGGATCAGGCCTGAAGCCTCCTTCTGGCAGCACATGCCTGGAAAAAACTACTTCTAAGGTAGCACCCTGAGGAGAAAACTAGTTTTGGCTGCGAGATCCAACCCCTTGCCCCTTCGGTCAGCTCTTGGCCATAAATAAGAGTAATAAAGAGACAAGTCTTATGGCTCAGTTGTTGATTGTAAGCAAGCTTCATTGGACCAGAGCTTTGTTGGGAAAAGTTTAATCTACAATTAATTACAATTATTCTACAATTACCTTTATAAAACTAGAAAATGTTGACCTAATGCTTACAAAAACGATATGTTGGCTTGTATTTAGGCAGTAATACACCAGAGCAGCAACATAACTGCTTCTTCTGTCAAAATCTTTCCAAAATGCTATAACTCGTTGCTGCATTACACCATGGTAATTAAAACGACTGAGGAAATACTGTTGTAATGTTGACTGTAGGCCTGAGCAACAAGATAACTGTAACAAGCTGAAAAACTGATTAGCTTTCCCTTAATTATCGGTGTTGTGTGGGTGTCTGTAGATAGTTAGTCCTCACCCTGGTCACCTCTTGTATGTGCTTATTATGATCATTATGCATGAGCCATTTTGTGAGTGGGATTAGAGCGAGACGAAGTCTTTTAATTATCCAGTGGTGGCACACATCAATCATTTGTCCGCAAGACCTTGTGAGCTGCGGAAAGACCATGCGAGACGAAAATCCGTTTGACCTGTCCTGGACTAAATTAATTATCCAATTACTCCTTTCCGAGTGACTGTGCTGCCCAGATAACTTTCCAGCTATTTACAACTGACTGCCCGGCCGAGATAACAAAGGGCCCGTTTGCTGCATAATCACTTCACATGGTAAACGATCGCAAAACTCCTGAGACTGCCAAAAACTCTGCAGCCCTTACAGAAGTCATCAGCGGTTTTTACTTTTTCTTCTCTAGGGAGACAAATGATAGGTATTGAAGGGAATACCTGAGGAGAAAGCACCTGGAAGGAAGACAAAAAGCAGGAAAATAGCCTGCTTTTAGACTCCAGTCCATTGAGTGATGCAGTACAGGTCGGGACGGTTCGGAAAATTCGTAATAAAAGGTTCTGTTTCCATTGGGTTGTGCCACTCAGGTTGGTTTTATTAATATACATGCTCTATCCACAATAAAACTCCAGGTGGGTGTCAATATGAACAACCCAAGGACACAACGACAGAATGAACTGTGGGGAGAGTGAGACTCGAACAGCCTACCTTCCGGTTGAAGGACGACTGCTCTACCCACTGAGCTACTGCCGCCCTTTATTAAGCACTTTTCTAAACAAAGCTACAATGAACTTAACAGTGTCACTTCATAAAAACAATAAAAATAAATCATGTTGTTTAAATTGTTGAATTTTTTTGTAAATAAAAACATAAATTTTTTTTTTTTTATTAATTTAATAAACGCTGCTCTTCATTTATTTGCTTTGTCTTTCTATTTTAAAAGTTTTTCATATCCTGTTTTACCCAGAATTTTTTGTTGAGATTGTAAATATTTTATTTGCATGCACACGTTTTAAACAAGTGAGTTTCCCCACTGAGGGAATAATAAAGTCATCAGCTTACCTTACCATTTTTTAAAATCTTTTTTTAACCATAAGCATTGTAGTATATAGAACACAGCTGCCTTTTATTTTTTTATTTTTTTTATTTTTTTTAAGATGTCTTAAGATGAAAGCTAAGTTAAAACCCCTTGACTTTCTCTCAACATTACCAGAATTTTTCATTACCAGAATCCCAACGTCACATCCCAACAACAGCATAGCAACATTTACTGCGTGTATTTTACAAAACAAAATTCACACTTGAGGAAGGGTCATTAAGAGTCATGTTATTACTCACCATTGCTCGAAAACAATAGCCCCAGGGCTCTTAAGGCTGCGTGGAAAAAGGATTTAGAGATAACATTCATAAAGAGTGGGTTGATATTATACGTAGTTCCAAATATATGTTTTAAAATATTAGTACCAGCCAACAATATTACTGATTTTGTCCAGACAGCAATAATGGCCAGTAGCAAACTTTTAGCACAACAAAGGAAATCCCAGTTTGTTCCGTGTTTCACAGATTGGTACAACTTACTCACCAACGTACCAGCTTACAAACAAATATCTTTCCTGCAGATCAGCGGGGGACAAATGTCAGAGGAAATTTCAAACTTTACTTTAAACTTTAAACATTTTTGTATTTTTATAATAATATATTTTTTGTCAAAATGTCTTGTTATATGTCTTGTTGTTACACCAAGCCTCTCTCATAGTACACCTTTAAAGATCCTTGAGTCTACTAAAACTATTGTTTTAATCTGCAGTAAAAAGCCAAAAAGCACGAACGTAACTGCCATTTTATTGCCCCGTGGTAACAACAATATCGGTGAATAGGGGAGCAATGGGCGGAAGATATTTTCTACATTTTTTCTACAGACGTTGTGTTTGACTAAATAAAATACTAATAGTACTAAAATTTGTAAAAAATACAACTAGAAAAAAGACAAGTTTGAGTTTAAAAAAGTTTCCAGTATGGGCTGAACAAACCAATACAAATCCTTTATAATGAAGCCTAGATAATATTCCACACATGAAGCCTTAACAATATGCTATAATTGAGGTATTACTGTTTTGGTCACGTTGTCCGAGAAGCAAACCCAAAACCCGCACTTATCCCGCTACATCACACTTGTTTAAGAAGTTCTTATGACTTTATAAAGAGTAACACCTCTAAAAGTGTGCCATACTGTACCACTCCAGTAGAAACATGCCATTGTTTGTGCTTTATTTCCATTCCTTACATTCATCTGATCATAAGTCATCACCTCTTACTCATCTTATGCGTTGTTTCATTACTATTCCAGCCATTTATTCTGCTTTTATCTGGCCTTTTCTTCAGCGCACAAGAGCCGAGGAAAAGGAGAAATGGTGCAGTTGGATGGAGCTAGTGTCGTCTCAGTCCAAAGCCCAATTACAGTCTGTTTCCACTCATCACCTTGGCGCAGAGCAGCAATGTTTTAATCCAGAATTTTCCACAAGGCCAAGGACGGTGACCGGCGGGAGATTTATCGGCGGTCCCTAACAATCTCAATGGAAATCGCCGAGCTGCTGCAGATAATACGTCTCACCCCTGTTCCCTGGAACTGCACATATTTCTCACTGGAAAATAAAAAAGAAGCGGCTTAGATATTTCTCAGCTTGGAAACAAGAGTCAAGGTTTTCTTTGTTTTTCTAAGCGCCATGGCTCAGTCAGTTTCTTACATATGTTAATAGAAATCTCCTTTTTCACAAACTTTACTTTTGAAAAACTACAGGACGACCTTGTGAGGAACATACAACAAGAGGCAATTGTTGTTTGAAGTGACTATTCTGTTTCTAGGTGACATTTTAGTGTGAAGATTATATATGTTGTTCAGATTATGAAATCATATGTTTCCCATTATTCGGTGCACTGCAAAAACATAAATTAAAAAATAAATAAATAAAAGGAAAAGAAAACCAAGGGTGTGCTTGTAAATAAAACATTTTGTGTGTGTCACAGCCGATTTTACGGTCCTTCACTGAATCTCCTCCAGTCTTTTCTCCAGAACTTCTGTGGTCCTTTAGCTGATGTATTCCTATACATGTATAAGTCATCACCTGTCATCCATTCCACAAGGTCTCGCCAAAGTTTTACCTTTAATAAATATTCTTTCTATTTGAGTCTCATCAGGATTAAATATGGCTTGCCTTTTTCAGCGGGCCACTATTGCGACCATTGTTATAAGTGGTTTAAAAGTAATGTTTCAGCTTTAGAACTATTAGTGTGAACATAGTATTAGAAAAAAGCTAAACTTTTTGTTTATAGATAGTCCAAGAAGAACCCATGTGGGTTTTAAATGCTGAATGTCAAACTTGATATTTGTAGAACTGAGTGCCTGAATGAAGCATCACCTTTTCTCTAAGCTGAGCTTCGGTCTGAGCACAAAGCACTTCTCTTCTCTCTCGTTCTGAAGATTTGCTGGTTGTTCTTTGCAGCAGGTAAAGCAGGTATTAGCTTTATCCATGTGTGCTCCTCAGTGTGATCCGGCCACAGCCTTAACCTGCTCTGACATCTTTGTTAAACAAGCCGCTCGCCCTCATTACGGCCCTCAGACATAGGCCGCTGTCTGAGGGAGCTACAAACAGGATTGACCGCAACGCAGCTTCGATGCTGCTGCATATTCCAGCACACTCTCCTGAATCAAAAGTACTGTTTTACTGGAGTCTGGGAAAGGTTACGAAAGACAAAGGTTTTGGGTGATACAGAAAAAGTGTCTGGACGTGTTATAAACTTGTTGGCAGTTTCACTTTTTATGAGACCCTTTAGTTAACCGTTTTAAGAGTCGTGCTGCGTGCACAGAGCTAGTGAGTGCAGCCGTTCACATGTGCTCAAGTGAACCGTGCAACTCAAGTCAGCTACGACCTGTGTGCGTCACAGGCTGTGATTCAGCTGTGGTCAAAAACAGATCGTCAGGGTGTTTGTTCAGTGACGCAAACAGAGCTTGGAGTGAGAAGCTACCACAGGTTTGTTTGGTCAGAGCCGGCGAGCTAACAACTGTACTGTCAGAGCAGGATTTACTACAACTGTCCTAAATAAATGATTATAACATCACTTTTCTCTGTGACCTATGACCACACAGACAAAGAACGTAAGAATCTTGCTCTTTTCGGCAACAGCCAAAGTGTAAGAGTCTAGCAAAGAAATTCTATTGCCTGATTACAACCAGAGTAACTCATACTAACTTAAACTTGGGGGCTTTCGAATTTCCTTTAAATCTTGATACTTCTGGTCTTGTCATGACTTGGTGGATGCTGTTGTAAAGATCTTGTTTAGAATGTGTATTAAATACATGTTGGCCATAAAAGCTCACATTTTCTGTCCTGTTTCCCACTCTGTTGATTTAACACAGACAAACAAAAAGTGGATTACTACAGATACGCCCAAATCCAAAGTGCTTTTAGAAAAGTTACAGTATTATCTCACAAGGCTTACTCCTCAACTTTTTCTTCGTCTCTTTTTTTATTAATGCTGAATCCTTTCCTCTCAAAGCAGGGTCAGGGCCAAGGTCAGCCTGTTTTCTCCTGCCTCTCAGCTTTATGAAAGGGTCAGCCCATCAAAGTGCAGATTAACCACAGCATAAAGCACAGATTCTCCCACAGCCTGGCCTCGTCTCAGTCATGAATACACATCAGCGCCGAGGGTCGCGGTTCAAAGCAATAATCGTGTTTCTGAGTTTGAACTCTTCCACCTCGCTTTGACACCGGCTCTGAGCTGAGGGGCTGTTCGTGCTGCCTCCCCCTCACTCTCCAAACCCGAGTCCGGGGCCTGAGGGGGGCTACGGAGCGGCTTTGGGCCCAGCACACGTCGTATTGATCTCTGTGTTACATTTTATAAGCCAGAGTCTTTTTCTGTGTGTGATTGGCACAAGTCCAGCTTAAATGTTGATTTGACTTTTAACTTTTGGTCTTCAGCAGGCTGCCTCCAATCATTTTAGTAATTCTCTTGGAAAAATTCAAAGACTGCATCATACACAGAAGATACATATTAGCTCACATACATGAGTAGAATCTGCACATGGTTTCAGTCCTGAATCCAGTAAAACTAATCTGTTGCATATGTAATTCCCATGGAAATAAAAGGATGCAACAGTTTTATGTGAGGACACTGTCTGCTGTCTCTGTTTTATTTCTTAAATCTGGGGTTTTTATGAGAATGGGGTTGTAAAAAAGTGGAACCATAATGCAACTGAGTCTAGTTTCAAGTTCATATTTAAAAAGAACTCTGTGTCCATTAGGGCTCAGGCACTGTCCTGCTGGTGGGCCGGGGAACCTTCACCTGCCTATCCTCCTCCAGGGACGGTCCATCGTCGAAGGGCTGGTCCGGGGGCCCTGCTTCACCACTGCTGAGAAAACAGAGAGAATGAAAACACAGCGGCTCAGACTGGGGCACAGGCAAGTCTTGGACCAGGTCTTGAGGCATCCCGACACAGGTGAAGGTGTTCATGATGGGCAACTTCAAGTCCTCTGTCCACCACGCGGGAAACCTGGCAAGGACCCGCCCCACCCATTTTACTCCTAGATCATTTTATTTTCTGGACTGAGCCTGTGACAGTCAGCTGCTGTAAACATGTCAAATAATATTCGGTTTCATATAAATTCAACCTTGTGCTATGACTTCCTTATCTTCCAATCGCAGCACATTTCGTCTCGTGTCAGGTGGATTTACAAGAACCGCATCGGGCACAGATCTGTATCAGGGTCCGTCCTGTTTAGCCCGGGGCTGCGGCGGTCAGCCCCAGGCATCGACAAGATCACAGACAGGTAAATACTCTGTGCAGTATTTAGAAAAGATATGCATATCAATATGTTACCTATGTGTGAACGGATTAAAAAGTAAAAAAATGAGGCCTTCAGCTTTGTGGAATTCATGTTGTAAAGCTTGTAGACAATGGAATCTGCAGTAGACATACCACACACTTTTCCAAATTTTCTGCCAAAACGGGGCGTGTGAGAGGTACAGATAGAGGTATAGAGGTATATACACCAAAACCCGTGCCTCCATTTTCAACATCCTGCCTTTGTCTTTGAAAAGGTCTTCTGCAGTGACCAGAGTCTCGCAGATCACTGGACAGAAAAAATGTTCACTGTTCTTTCATTCAGCTCAGTTTGCCCAGAGTCGATATGGCACTTGTGGTTCCGGTGGTAGACTGGTTGTCCTTTAACAGGAAGGTTGGCAGTTTGATTCCTGCTCTCTGGCATAACACTTCACCCAACTTGCTTCCAGTGCTGTAAATGCACACCGTTTACCAACTACAGAATGTAGCATAGTTTATCCTGTAGACGAAGCTCAGCTCATATCAGTTGAACTCAGAATTGAAAAAGTTTCTTAGAAGTCCAGGTGCCTTTGCTTTGACCTTTTCTAAAACTTTAACCAGTTAACATCAGTAAGGGGTTGCTTTAAAGTCGCTCCTGATGAATTTTAATACAGACTACAGCCACTGTTAAAGGCGTTTGTCGAGACTACACTTCAGTCTTCACCTGTTCATTACCGTCCACTTGTTAAAAATGCACTGAATCCTATCAAACAGCACAGCTAGACTTTATTTGTGAGAGAACACTGTGCTGTAGCGTCTCAGAGGCTGAGGTTTTTCCTGATTGCTCCGTGTCCCACTGACAGAGACAGATTCACTGCTCGGTCTTTCCCCGGTGGAGTTATTACCTCTGTATCCACACGAGCTGATTACATCTGTTCACCAGGAGCTGGGTCGCCACAAACAGCTTTCCTCTGCTGCCTTTGGCCCCCACAACACTCTCTGTCTCCTGACTGTACAGACATTACACCACTCTCCACCGACGTGCCGTTCAGTGCAGCACGCATTTCCATTTGAAGTGTCAAATTAAAGGAAAGGATACCAGACAAACGGGAATCTCACGTATAATTGTTTTGTATACAGCTGCTCTTTGGTTCGGCCAAAATGTTTTCTCAGTCCTGACCAAACTAAACCAATGTCCAAGAGCAAAGAAGAGCAAACAGAGAGAGGAAACGGCAGAAAGACACATCAGTCAAGTTTAAAAATATTTTTCTTACTCTACTGCAGCTGCTTCTTGTCCAGTTTACTGTTTTCTAATAAGTCTTACAAAATTTTAAAACATGTCTTAAACAGATTCAGCTGTTTGTAGTATTACTATATTAATAATAACATACATAGGTCATACTCAGCGTGGGACATGGCGACAGTAAACACAGCCTCCGGGAATGTCCCATGATCTGTTTTGTGTAAAATCGCTCTAAGACTACATGAACTATATATTGGATCTGTCGAATTATGTTATTATGTTAGCATTTCCTGGGTTATTTTTCCATGAGAAAAGATGGGTACAAGGTAAAAGAATAATGCCATTTAGTAATCTATGCCCTACACTTCTCGTCTAGGCTCAAGTGCAGTCTTTGCCCCAGTGCGGGCAGCTGTGTCCCGTCCCGTGAGGTGTGATGGTACTCGGCTTGTCCCTGCAGAGCCTCTGATTGGATTACAAAGTGAGCTCTCCCACTGACGGGGGCTTACTCAGCATTTCAGACCGAAAGCACTTCTACAGTCAGCAGGAAAGAGCCGCTGATTGAAATTTGCATCATTTAATCATAAACAGAGGTCATGGGGTCATCTGTGGCTACACCAGACAGATGCATGATGGGAAACGTTCAGACATAAAAGGGTGTTTTATCAGAAAAGAGCAGGGCTTTTGATGTTAGTACACAATTATGACAACTCCATTTCAAACTGGAAACAGCTGTTGCTATATTTAACAACAATTACTATTCAATCTTCTTCAGAAGACAAGCTTCATTTAATAAAATAATGCTTTTTATTCTCGTTTGATTCTCTGTTGTCCCATCAACAGGTGCAAGTTTATTAATAAAGCAGCTTTAATGTGAAAAGACCACTCAATGTGCTTTACTGAAGACACAGATTAAAAATGAGTGACAACAAAATCGAACAATAAGCAAAGTATGAACCATAAAAACAACACAGTGAGGCTGTGAGGAGCCTGTTGCCATGGCGAGCGTCCTGTGGTTTAACTGCTGCTGTAAAAAGGGTTGCCATGGAGACCAGGTGCCTCTGTGAGGAATGGGCTCAGACTCATGCTCAGGTAATAGTGGTATTGTCCTGATGTAGTGTTCAAAAAAATGGCAACTCTGTGGGTCACTTTTGGAAAAAGACATTTTTGAGCATTTCTTAGAGAAGGGCAAAATCAGGAAGGACAGAGTTATCTTGCCTAAAAGTTGTAGACTAAAATAAAGCTTATAAAAAGGATTAATATGTGCAGAACTGTGGCACAGACCATTTTTATTCTGTCATATTTGACCTTTACTATTTGTTAAGACTGTGTGTTAAGACTTGTCATGTTTGGTTCGATTAAAACAAACTCTGGTGTGGTTTCTTTGCGAGTGCAGTTCACAAAAAAAGTGTTAATTCTGCAATATAAACCCCAGAGTCAACAAAACATGGCCCATGACCTCCTCTGCAGACACAAAAGAGCCCAAACACAAGAAGCGGAACAACAGCACCATCTTGTGTGTTTCTTGGGAAAGGCGGAACAACAGCACCATCTTGTGTGTTTCTTGGGAAAGGCGGAACAACAGCACCATCTTGTGTGTTTCTTGGGTAAGGCGGAACAACAGCACCATCTTGTGTGTTTCTTGGGTAAGGCGGAACAACAGCACCATCTTGTGTGTTTCTTGAGAAAGGCGGAACAACAGCACCATCTTGTGTGTTTCTTGGGAAAGGCGGAACAACAGCACCATCTTGTGTGTTTCTTGGGTAAGGCGGAACAACAGCACCATCTTGTGTGTTTCTTGGGAAAGGCGGAACAACAGCACCATCTTGTGTGTTTCTTGGGTAAGGCGGAACAACAGCACCATCTTGTGTGTTTCTTGGGTAAGGCGGAACAACAGCACCATCTTGTGTGTTTCTTGGGTAAGGCGGAACAACAGCACCATCTTGTGTGTTTCTTGGGTAAGGCGGAACAACAGCACCATCTTGTGTGTTTCTTGAGAAAGGCCTTGTTTTCAATGTTTGGGCCACATTTGTGAATCCCAGTTGTGAATGCTAACTGGATCAGGACTGAACTAAATAAAAACAAATAGAGCAAAAACACTAAAAACAATATAGCTGCAAGCAGCCATGACGGGGCCAAGCACTAGGCCGGCATTAAACCTCATGCCGACATGGCTGGCAGCGTCAGACCAAGGGCAGTAAGCATCTAAAGACATTTCAATAAGACTTCAGTCTAAATGGCTCAAAAATCATCAATACGGTCTTTAGCACTTTGATTGAATGGTTTATCACGTTCGACCCAGAGGCAGTGCAGTAACCCAACTGATGTGTGAAACAACTAGAGTGCTAAAACTCTGCAGGCAGCCTCAAGTCATGGTTGCCATAACACGTACTAAGTTTGGTTAGAATATGTTAAAGCATCGCAGAGAAATAGCCTGATATTCATTTTTGAGCGCATGAAGTCAATTTCATTTGTGCAGTATTCGAAAACGGTTCGACCAATCATCTTAATTCTAATAACTTTTTGTCAGGATAGTCTGAAGATGATCTGGTTTAATTTTTATGAAAATTGGGGCTACGACCTAGGAGGAGTTTGCAAAAGTATGTTTTTTAGAAAATTCAAAATGGCCGACTCCCAGAATAGTTGGTACGGGAAAATTGGCTATGCTACGGCTCGGCATGATGCCACAAATCTAAGGAGATCAGTTTGGTGATTTTTGGCTAAAGCATTCTGAAGAAATAACTAAAAAATGTCACATTTTTGTATCTCTGGACCAGTAGGTGGCGCTGACCCAAAACTCGGCAGGAAGCCTCGAGTCATAGTTGCCATAACACGTACTAAGTTTGGTTAGAATATATTAAAGCATTGCAGAGATATAGCCTGACTTTGATTTTTGTGCGTATTAAGTCAAATTCATTTGCACGGTATTCAAAAACGGTTTGACTAATCATCTTAATTCTAATAACTTTTTCTCAGCATGGTCTGAAGATGTTATGATTCAATTTTGGTGAAAATTGGACAAACGCTGTGGGAGGAGTTCGAAAAAGTAGGTTTTTAAAGAAAGACAACATGGCAAACAGGAAGTTTGTCCGAATAGGACATATTTGTTATCTGTGCTCTTGGCTTGACCACTAAGACCATTTGTTTTACAATATGTTAACGTAATAAAAAGTTATTAGCATATTTGTGAATTTGGTTATAACTTTTGACCACAAGGTGGCGCTGCTCCAAAACTTTTTGAGTACCTTCAGGGCTTGATGCCGAAGACACATACCAAGTTTTGTAATAATGCGTAATGCGTTTAAAAATATAGCACTTTTGACATTATTCATAATGGCCGACTCCCAAAATAGTTAATATGGGAAAATTGGCTATGCTACGGCTCGGCATGATGCCACGAATCTAAAGAGACCAGGTTTGTGATTTTTAGCTAAAGCATTCTGAAGTAATAATTAAAAAATGTCACATTCTTGTATCTCTAGACCACTAGGTGGCGCTGCATCAAAACTCTGCACACATCCTCAAGTCTTTGTTGCCATAACACATACTAAGTTTGGTTAGAAAATATTAAAGCATTGCAGAGATATAGCCTGACTTTTATTTTTGTGCGCACAAAGTCAAATTCATTTGCACGGTATTCGAAAACGGTTTAATTAATCATTCTAATTCTAATAACTTTTTGTCAGCATAGTGTGAACATGATGTGGTTCAAGTTTCATGAAATTTGGCGGAACGGCCTAGGAGGAGTTCGCAAAAGTACGTTTTTTAGAAAATTCAAAATGGCGGAAAAACTATCATGGCGGAAAATGACGTCATAGGGTGCAATCGAATCGTCATGACCTAAGGAATCAGAGGAAAATAGAATTTTCATTCTAGGCCTTACGGTTCAAAAGTTATTATCATAAACATAAGTCCAACTTTGAACAGTTGGTGGCGCTAGAGATATAGAATTAGACACTTCAAATTTGCTAGGATCAATGATTGGACTGTCCTTAATGAGTGTGCCAACTTTCATCATTTTCCATAAGCGCTTCTATGGCCTGCCATAGACTCCAATGGAAAAGAAGAATAATAAGAACCGGAACAAAAACAATAGGTGCCTCCAGCACCTTCGGTGCTTGGCCCCTAATGACAAGATGCTGCGCTAAAATCATGTTGATCACTTGAATGCTTCCTAAAAGTGGAAAGAGAGATGTCTGTTTGGTATACACTAAAACGAGCAGAGGCCAAATGTGTGCGGAAAATAGCACATCTTTAAGGTTTGCTCACATGTAACATGAGGTCATGAAGCTGTAACTCTACATAAAGTCCTACATAAACAAATGTAGATATAACCCTTATATTTTTACTTCTGAAATGGTATGTTTAGTAAAATGATAACGAAATAAACAGCTAATAAAGCGTAAGTGGTACATTAGGCTCATTTATTTTGACAAACAAACTGACACGTACTGAGGCTAATGTATAAAGAGTATGAATCTCTAGAACCTTATTTCTGCCACTTGCTTCTATTGGACTGTTTTTAGAGAACAAAGTCTTTTCAGGACAAGTCATTGAGCGTGACCTCAGTCCACTGCATGTGCTCTTTCCCAATCCATCACCGATGTAAGAAAACAACAAATGTGTCACGGCACAGAGCTAAATGGAGCCATTTACATAAAGACTCTAATCAACTTGTCAGTGGCTCGTTTTCGGCAGCAGAGATTTAAAACAGACCAGGAGCCAAACAAAAAGTACCGAATTTCACCGCTGTTGGACTCAAACCTGCAATCAGAGCGAGAAATAAGGTGGTTTTAGGATAATAACTGCATTGTAAAAGGTCACAAACTCTTTTAAATACTAATTTATTCAAAACCCTTTCAATAAAGCACACAAAGACCTAAAAAAAAACACTAAGAGGTGAGTAATTAAATTTAAAGGCCTTCAAAATTATTATGAATAGATACGGTAGCCCTGCAGGGACATGCTGCTGTATATGAACAATTCCACTGAAAAAAAGCTATTAGAGTTCAGTTTGATTGAATGGCAAGTATATGTAATAGTCCCAACTGTTTTGCCTTTGTGGTGCCAGCTGAACTATTCTTGAAGTTTCTGGTGTCGAGGAGGAAGAAAAAAAGCTGTGCAGAGTGAAAAAAAAGAGATGAGCATGACTGTACAGCTAGCATTAACAAAGGAAAAGTGATTTAATATGAAGTTGTAACTTATTGATTATTTGTAAAATGGCATTCTGCTTTATTATGTTGAAATCCAATTAATATTCGACTCTGTTGCAAGTACCCAGCTTTTGGGTTTCACTTATTAAACCCAGGATTTGGGTCTTGTCTAACCAGGCAGAAGACACATGTCACAAGAAATAATAGTTTTGTATTAAAGAGCCAGTGACTGCTGCCTTTATGTGGATTACTTCATATTTTGGACTAAAATTGTGGATTATCTGAGAAAGATAAAGATGTTGACCTGTTTTCTCAATCAAGCGAGAAGCAGCACAACTTAATGTTTGTTCACAAGCAGCGAGTGGCCAATATGTTTGAGTAAAGTTCTTTAACATTAGGTTATTTATTAACAGCATGTGATGTATTGAATATATAAGGTTTTTTTTATCAAACTGAAAGTGAAAAAACTCATGGTAAGAAAGTGTGTTTATCTAACCTATAAACTTTACGTGGCACTCGATTGTCAAAACAAGATTTAATGAGTAAAATCTTAATGCAACAGTACAATATTGATGGTAGAAGACACCAGCACAATATACAAATGGTTCTTTTTCAATAAACATCTGCTTACAAAAGAATACTGATCATATATTAAACTCAAATAATAGGTACAGTCCCTTAACTCGTGGAAAACAGAACGTAGCATTTCATACGGAACATCCATGGCTCCTTTTGTCAAAGAAAACATTTTCAGCATATTCAGGCCAAATACAAGTGTTTCCACCACAGACCGTGGAGAGACAAACTATTTTTTATTGGTAACATTATGGTCCTAATAATTTGTTGCTGTAATTATTTGCATCATTTCAGGTATTAGACAACTTTCCTTTTGTTTCACACTCTGTTCATAAAATGAGCAGATAGACAGATGGATAGAATGGATTTGTTAGCGGCTAATGTCCCTTGGTCCATCTTTAGATAGAGTCTGTGGTGAAAACAGGGCTGTTGTGTCGAGCTGCTCCGGTCAGCTGACACTTGTAGGACACAGACTAGAGACACAGTAAAGACATGCACAAAGTGTAACACGCAAATAATATAAACACATGAGCACAAAGACAATTAAAGATGTTTGAACACGTACATTTAAAGAAATAGGTTGGCATTTTGTTAAAAACGTTGTTGCTGTCTGCTAACAAAAATAGATTTGTTCTTGACTTTAAATGCATCTTAGGCCCTTTGAGTAAGTAATTATGTGAGAAACAAGGCTTTTATTGTCTCAGTTTAAAATGCTAAGTGTCTATATTTTACGTATTTAGCTAGTTTTACTTTATAGTAGGAACTTTTTTTCTTGTAGGTAAGCTAACTGACAGACTGCTGTAAGAGTATAAATTGCAAAATAAATCTGGTCTAAAACCAGATAATTGAATTGGCTGACTTGATTTAAGGGCTATTATTAAGAAAAATATCGCAAATTTATTAGAGGTGGATTGGGAAGTACCGTAATGTATTTTAGCTTCTTTGGCGGTACACCAAAGCTTTTTGTTAGACTAACGCTAAAGTTTGGGAATATACTGGCTTCCTAAGAACTTTTGGCAAGAGCACAGCATCAACTGAAAGGAAAAGGGTTATAAAAGGAAAAAGATTGATATAAAAACATAAATTAAATCAAGTAGGGTTGGTTGGAACTGGCGGCATTCAGAAAATACAGTATTAGCTCAGTTACAAAAGTGTCAGTGTTGCCAGAGTCTGGAGAAGCGAGCAGTCAAAGCAGCAATATAAGCAAGAAAAAAAACAAGGGTCGGAAAAAAGCTTGTTTTAGACATGAAACAAAGTTCTTCCTATAATTTAATTTAATGTTTAGAGGATTGTATAGTTGTTTTTGGACATTACTTGGAATAAAAATGGCCTCCCACAGCTGTATCCCTCTGTTATTTTGAGCTGATTATACACTTTAGTGAAAGGACATTTTGACTGATGTGATCCATTTTGTTTAAATGTATAATACAACACTATTACACAATGCTCCATTAAGATTTTCAATCCAACTTATAGTCACCCACATACATTTACAAAAGACAAAAACAAAAGCTCTCCCATCAAGACATTGGCTTCTAATGTCTCAAATGTAAATTAAATGGTTAAATAAAAAAGTCATGGTCAGTAACACATGTAGGTGACATAGAAATAATATGGGATTTTGTAAGTAGAAAATAAATGCTGAGCTTGAAATTTGCTTCTGATTTGTAGCACTTTCTGCAACTCAATGAACTATTCTCTTTTTTCACTCTAACACAGGACCAACAATGGCTGCGTTGCTGAAATATGTCATTGATAATCGCTCAGTGACGTATCATAATTGCATAAAGAGAATATAAATCTCAGTGTGGCAGGGGCCTCAAACAGTCCTGATTTTATAAATAAGACTTTGTTACATGTTTAAGATCACGTGTTTTATGAGTCTAGACCGGGGCCACCATCTGCCAGAACTAATAGAGCTACCACTTATAACTCTTTAAAAAATGATATATTACTTTCAAACTGAAGATTTAAATGCATCTGTCGACACTGTCCCTGTGCTTTAAAGGATATGACTCGGAGGTTAACAAGAACTGCTTTACTGCTTTTATATTCAGATTTAATGGTATAAACGATTTTCCTTAAATACATCTAAGCCTGAAAATATCTCGTCCCGTTTCAGCGTCTTTATAAATAACCAGACAGCAGCTTCGTTATAAAAATAGAGCGGGACAGGAGTCAGAGGAGTGTATCTCAGCCGCGGCAGCTTCGTTTCCCTTTGTGTCCAGCAAAAAGCTACTACAAAAAGAGTCTCTGAGGAGGAGAGGAGGAGCAGCACAGAACGTCTCTGTGGCATTCCGTTCAGGCCATGGTGTAGCCGTAGCTCCCACAATGCAGTGCGACCAGCAGCCGGTCTCTCAGGACCTCCCGGCTCGGGTATTCGGGGAGTTTCAGCATGTTGATACTGCCATGAACACAGACGGGTTAAGACGGGTTAAAAGGAGCAGAAGTGATGGTAAGAGCCATTTCTGTTTGTTTTCCCATCTGTCACCAGGATGGGAGTTACATATGTTGGTGGCTAGTACTTCTTTTATACTGACATATTAAATTAAACATCAATTAGAATGAAATACGAAGATAGAACAAACATGTTCAAAGAGGCAATTATACACTATTGAAAACATTTCTGTTAATATATTATATATACACTATGCACCTTTAAAGCAAATACAAAATCTAAATCTAAAATAGGTGTACACGTGGAAGTGGTTAGACTCCTTCCTCACAGCAAGAAGGTTGTGAGTTCAAAGCCCGGCCGACTCCGGTCTTTCTGTGAGGAGTTTGCATGTCCTCCACGTGTTAACGTGGGTTCTCTCCGGGTACTCCGGCTCCTCCCACCGTTCAAACACATGTATGTACAGGTTAATCGGCAACTCTAAAGTGTCCCTAGTGAATGAATGTGAGAGAGAATGTTGTCTGTCACTGTTTGTCTCTAAATGTTAGCCCTGCGACTAACTGGCCACTGTCCAGGATGTACCCCGCCTCACACCCAAAGCTGCTGGGATAGGCTCCAGTCACCTGTGACCCCTAACGGGACAAAGCGGTAGAAAATGAATGAATGAATAAAAATAATAAATATAATTGACTTTTACCAGTGTATATATTAGATGCCTAAACAACTGAGCAGCTGGAGCCACATAGTGAAGGAGGAAGTGGTATTGTTTGAACAAAGTTCTACTTAAATGTAAAAAAATATCCTGATGATAGGCCCAGATGCATCAACAGCATTTTAGTTTTAAAATGTTATACTTTTTATAAACGCACACCATCACTGGTGTTTGTTGTTAGACCAATACAACTTGACTGAACCCTGTACTATACTCTGGGGTTACTCTGGGTTGGCAGTAGTATGGTGTAAAACTGTATATTGCTTGAAGGTAGATTTCTGATCTGGCTTTGAACACAAACACCTGTTAGTCCAGTCATTATTACACTTTCTAAATCTGGTCTTGGCGTGTCACTTTGTGCTGAAACCTGCTGTGTTGTAGCGACCTGTTGCTCGTTCCACAACACGGTACTGTTCTCTCTGTTCAGCTGAGAGCAGAAACACAACAGAGTCGTCCAGACGCTGACACAGTGCCCTCTAGTGCAGCGTTCCTCCTCGGTGGCTTTGTCTGGATCTGTCAGAGCTGCAGACTGAGAGCTTCTGGGCGAGACGCTTCATTTGTCTTCACCGAACACGCACTAGTCAGATGCTTTTGGTGTGGAATTAACTAAAGCCAGGCCTGGAACACATACTGCAGGCTTTTTCTAATCCTCCTACTTTATGCATTTCTTCAAACACTAACAAATGTGTTTAGAATAGAGACATATACCCAACTGTTTTATCTTAAGTTAAATTTCATCTTTTTTTATTTTTTATATTAACCAAGGCATCTATTGTATTGCGTTACTGTATTTTTCAGAACTTTTAGAGTAATTGAGTCCTATCTTTTGAGTGTTTTTAACTACTTTTAACAACTGCACAAACTATTTAAATATTATGTTATGTCATGAATAAATCAGCAATGTGTGTTAGACAAGTCTGCACCGTAACACAAATGCTCATTTTAAACCAATACGTTACCCCCTTACATGGTTGTACTGGGATATAAATAAAATAAAAATAAAAAACATTATGACTGGTTGAGCTAGCAAATAACACGTCAGAATTATAATGTTATTTGTGCGACTCGACAAATCTCTGAGTCTTCTGTGGGCATTGACCATAAAAAATAAAAAAGTCCTTGATTTTTTGATAGCAGAAGAAGAAATGAAATGAAGTATTAGTGAAATTTAAGCCTAAACCAAAGTGTGTCTTTGTGAAACTGGTGGGTCGTACCATGTGCTGGAGGTAGGCAGTAGGTTGGAGGTATATGGCACTGCAGCAATAGTGAACTTCTGTAAACCACTTCCACCCATCAGAAACGCAAAGCCTCCGTGAGGGACTCTAGAGCTGAACCGGGACAAAAAAAACTGTCAAAAATACACCAGGAATTAAGAGGAATAAAACAAAGAAAGACTGACCTTCCTGTGACAAACTGTAGCAACAGGATACGTTCCTCTTGGGTCAGACTTTGGACCACCTCCCAGAACCACTGAACACATAAAAATGAATGCTATAATCTGGATATTATGACTTCGAGCATCGGTTTGAGGTTAAAAAAGGCTTTGCTGGAGAAAATCTGTGTTTAAAATGTGTCAGTGAGGTAGAAAAGACTCTGGATTGTCTCTGAGCGAATAGCAGTGAAGTATATGTAGCTTATAAGATACAGAAAAAAACAGCTAAAGAGATAAAGCAGATTGAATTTAAAGGTGCGCCCAAAGTGGTTTGATTAGTTTCTAACATAATCCTACAAAATAAATGTCTGGCCTGTGGAGTAGATGTAAGTCTTGCATTATATTTTCTTTATAATCTGGTTTTGGACTTGACCTATTCTCAACAAGGTCATGGATGGATGAAAGGAGGGGCCCACCTGAACGACCGGGTCCTGAGTGTCGTAGCCGCTGGTGTACTCTGTGTTCTTGTACCAGTCCTGAACATCGATCTCAGGCATCCCAGACAGCAGCAGCTCCTGCAGACACACATACAACAGTCACAAATTAACTTACATAAAATATGGATATAAATGTCTCGCATACCTTTGACAAATCTGCATATTTACAGAAATACCTACATGTTCAAAATCTAATTTAGGGCATAAAGCACAAAAGGGCAAGCACTTTTATCCTACCAATATGTCCTGATTATTGGCCTTATCTTTATAATTGTACTGACAATATCCATTTAGAGGCCAAACAAAAAGACAGATTTTCTTCTTTGTTAACACTGCAATAACTGTCGTGTGATGCATAACTAATATTCATGTCACATCATATCGATATAAACAAGCCAAAGTACATGAAACTAATTGTATAGAGCTCTTTACGTCCCAAGCATAGATTGTAAATAAACATGGATGTAATCCGCCCATTGGTCCCGTATTTACCGATATTGTCTTTACCACAGGGCAATAAAATGGTGGTTACATCCGGGCTTTTTGGCTTTTACTCCATATGAAAACAATAGTTTTCAGATAGCATAAACAAACGTAATAATCAAAAATCCCCCTCCCAGAGTTGTCTAGAGACAACAGCCATCTTTTGTACCAGGCTGTAAACATGATTTTTACACTTGTAAAGTCGCCATTGGGTTTCTCCTAATATTTCCACTTTTGGAGCCTGCCCTCTGGTGGACGGAGGTATATCACTGTAATTCGCCGTATTTCGCCGTATGGCGGCGCCCTTCCTCGAGGACCGTTCAAGAGGTTCCATGTTAGAGGCTTGGTCCAAAGACTCTGGGTTTTTAATTTTCTATTAAAAATTGTCCTATTGTATATCTGAAACTGGTTTTAACACAATATATTAATATATATTCTGTCTCTTAAAAAATAGGATGCCATCATTACGGCTGTCTGGTCTGTTTTGGACCCTGCTGCACTAGAACTAGTCATGACACAGCGATATACAAACATTCTTTTACAATCAATTGTGATTTCTGTTAAACTCAAGTTAAAAGACTAGTCTGACAAAAAAGTGGATTGTTGTTATTTGTCTAAAATAGAACAATGTCCATCAGTTCTTTATAGGTTTTGCTAATTTAAAACTGTCATAACCCTTTAGTGGCCTTTTAAGAAATGTCACAATATCTATTTCTGCATCACAATAATGTCTCACGAGAAAGAAGTGTAATGAATCTAAAGATATCTTAACCTATCTTTATGTTAAAATGTGACTCATTACAGTTTTAGTTTTATAATTACTGGACATTTAACTTACTGAAGGGCTGTCCGGAATTGCTTAGATAAGGTTTCTATTAATAATTAAAGATGTAAAGACTTCTTCCAACAGGAACTGAAAGCTACTTCTCTAAAAATAACAAAGTTTTTAGCCTAAAAATGGTTATTAACATTGTTTTTTTTTTCCAGCATTTGTGTTGGCTTTTCCATCTTCACAGTTCCTGTTCAAAGTAGGCCTTGAACAGCTGTAGTTAGTTTAGTTTTTGTTTGTCGAGGGTCCAGCAATGACAGCATGACCAAGGCATGTCCAACAAGTCCCGAGCGGGAGAATCAGCGCTACACTATTGATCCACAGGGATCTGCCGACACACAGGAAAAGAAATCCATCTGATGGAGGTGAAGGGGGAGGGGCTTCAAGGTGACCCACCCCCTCCCTGCTTCAGAGGCTAATCAATGGCTACATCAGAGTGACAAGCGCAGTGGAGGGGGAACAGGTGACAGATAGAATATAAAGCTGCTTCAGGTCTCAATCTCTGATCACATAAATACATTTCTTTTATAAACTTTCATCGACAGCCTTTTCTCATTTTAATTTAAAATAACTTCAGTAATCCCCAATTAAACCTCAAATAATCTACTATCAACCTATTTTATCAAGCAGTCTTTATTCATAGCAGCCTTTATCTGAAATTATTTTTAGCGTTTCAGGTTAAATTCCACAAACTCAATGAGCCAAAAACTCTTTCCTTTTTCCTGGGTTTACAAAGGACATATGACTGTGTCAGTATCCCACAGCCAGCTGAGTCTCGATTAAAATGTGCATCAACGATTATAGAAAAAAGTGAGGGGGATAAATAACCCTGAAACTTTTGAAACATACTTTTCTTTCTGTACAATATGAGCATTACATATTAAAAGTGGCAATGGTGTGAGAATATTGCATTTAAGGCACTGAACAGCTGGAAATAACTATCAAAACATTGTTTGGCTCTTGAATAATATTTTTAACCACCTCCCCGAATAGAGCAAATCCCAAATCACACATTCCTTCCAAAAGAAGGGAGATTAAAAGAAAAAACAGCTGTTTTGTCCAAGTCACAGTGTTGACTCATTTTAAAGACCGTGCACAAGTAAAAAATAACACTTTAAATCTGTTGGAACACCAGACACTCACCAGTTCATACTCGTCGAACAGCTGGATGAGTGATGGAGGGATGAAGGTGTGGAAGCCCTGCAGGAAGGCGTTTATCTGAGGCTGAATGGCCCTCGTCATCCTCAGCTCCGTCACCAACTGGACGTACTCAGCCTGAGAGAAGAAGACGCACATTAAAGTCTAAAAACACGCCTAATACTGGGAAAGTGACTGTCAGGGAGTGACAATTACTGGACCATCTTGTGTTTAAGGCAAGTTAAACTTTACCATAAGAGCAGTATAAACCACAAGAGTACACAATAAAAACCGACAAGACAATGATACTCCTTCAACACTACACATCAGACACAAGTAGAGCTGTAAAGTTAGTTTAAAAGCTAACTAGAATGCATTTTGACCAGAAAAAGACCATTACATTCTGCATGCTGGACTTGTATTTTCACAGGACTCCCTTCAGGCTGCCTCCTGCTTTAGAGGACAGTGCCATCTAGAGCAGGACGGCAGCAGTGCACTCTCTAATTAGGCCCAGTTAGTGGTAAAAAAGCTGCGGGAGGCAGATCAATCGCTCATAGGAGACCAACTATGGATGAGTTTACGAGAGGGGGACTTAAGCTGGTCATTAACGCCAGCGTCAGCCGCAGCGATGCAGCACTGCACTGCAAAAATATCAAAAACTTTTAAGTCCACAAGAACGGCTCGATGCTTTTAAAGTGGAGAGAAAATAATTTAAGCAGGAGACTCCATTTTGTTTTGAGTTATATTTTAGAAAATGCAAAGCAGCCAGGATAAGTGCATAATCAGATATGTTTCTTCACTTTTCAACAGCTCAAAACGAAGTAGTGCTTTTAGATTTAGAAGAGTTAAATTATATAAATAAATGTGGTTTGTACAAATGTGCTGTCTAATGTCAACAAGTAGATATTACCAATAGTTATCTGTTATAGTTTCTTCTTTTTTTCCCCATTTGACTTGATTAGTGAGTAGGAATGAACCAAATAAACCAGAATTGGTCCAAAAATACTGTAGTCCAATGTAGTACAATAGTCCAATACTGTTGTGTATTTATGAATTAAATCAAAAAGGAAAGTATGGGACAAATAAAACCAGGCCTTTTTCATTACTTTCAACCAGGCACAAGGTTAGTCTACATTCATTTATTGGCTCACCAGAAGTTAAACCTAAAACATAATACCTGTATTTGTATCATTATATCTATTCTCAGATGGGTTTTATTGGCCCGTGGACCACTATTATGCTCCAGATTTGGCTTTAAAGACAAAAAGTGGTGCACAGTGGCTCATGGGTAGAGTGGTTGTCCTTCAACCTGAAGGTAGGCGGTTCGATTCCCACTCTCCACAGATAAAAGCGTCTGCTAAATGAATAAATGTAAATGTAAGTGAGGACAATTGTTAATATTATGTTTTCATCTCTAGTTTTTACACCTTCAAGATACTACATGCAATATTTTGATTCAGAATCCATTTACTCCAGACCACATTTAAAAACACAATCACACGTTAGAGAGTAACGGCTGAAACGGTGTTATCTTACCTTATTGTCCTGAGTGACGAGGATACTGGTTCCTCCTGGTTTCAGCGGCACTTCCTCCATGGCTCCAAACACATCCGTCTCCACAGAGAACGTCAGCTCCAGGCCCAGGTCACTGATGTCGTTGTCCAGGATCCACTGCAGGTTTTTGGCGTATTCCGGGTCGATAGAGGACACGTCCTGGTAGTTTACTGGGATTCCTGTAGAAAATAGAAATGCTCAATTAACCCAGTGATGGTAATAAAGAGAGGGACACAAGAAACATCTACATACAGGGTGCTCCAGGTTTGGTCTTGTGTAATTTAAGATTATTTTATACCTTAATGCCACTTACAATGGAATTTAAGGCTATTATTGCAGGTAAAAAAAAAAAAAAAGATTGTATGAATTTTCAAATAAAGACATAAATACACACAAAGAAACTATTTTTAAACTTAAGTAGCAGTGTGTCTGTCGTTTTATTCAGGTTTTTAGCCTTGTTAATTTTTTCTTTTCCAAACAGTTGTTTAAAAAAGGGAACAGACCCAAGTTTTACCAAACCACACGTTTCTGTGACAACAATAAGCTACAAACAGTGGATGCAACATTTAGTTTAATCCTGACTCATTATAAAGTAACAGGCCAACTTTCTCTGGTCTCTAGACCAAGGACCATTGCAGAGCAAAATTTGATAATTTGGCCTCTTTCCCAAAGCAAATGACTGAGATTCCCTGTTCTCTATCAGTAATGAGACATTCACTTTAGTACGAGACCACCACAGAGGGAGCGTTTGATAATTCTGTTTTCTGCGAATAAAGGAAGGGACTGAGTGACAGAAACGCATCGCTTTTATTATTCAAAAAACTCTTAAGTATTAAACTCCGGCTGTACTATGTCAAAGCAGAACAGAAATCCTGGAGTTGGTGTTGTTCTCACACCGGAGCCCTTTAAACCTGTTTGAAGCAGTTTATTGTCAGCAGTTAAACAGACTTTGTCCAACATTTTCTAGGCTCTCTCGTAGCTGTAGCCGTTTTTAATACCGAGGATGTGTTTGTAGAAGGAGCGGGTAAAGTAGATGTTGACGAGCTGTCGGTGATAAAGAGCCAGGCCCAGGATCTGTCCGGCGAATGTGAAGTAGTTCAAGTGGTCTGGGTTCACAAACGAGTTACTGTTCGGCTGAAAAGTGGTTCCTGTGGATCAAAAAAACAGACTCATAAGCATTTTATGTTAAAAATATTCATGTAAGAGCCACAAACTGGACTTCATTCTACTACAGAATTAATTTAAATAACTATTTAGGATCCAAAAACATAACCTTATTTTACAATAATTAGCAGAGGACCTATTGGACTTAACACATTTATTGTGGTTAAGTTTGTTGATACATACAATATATTCATGCTCTTCTAATTGTGGTTATCAGAAACGTTTTAAAAATAGTACTATCCTTACAAAGTACAGTAAAAGGGCTTAAATAATCTGTATAAAGCTCTAAAATTATTCTTTTTATCAGATGATATAATGCTGAGTAATTATTGTAACACTTCTTGAAGTAAATCCATAATGAAGCTTTGCACACACCATCAGCTGACTGAGTGAACAGAGCGTAGTCCGGGTTGATGATCTCGCTGGACAAAATGTCAAACCACTCCCGAACCACTCCTTGGCCCTGGACCAGAGACACACAGAGTTGTAACAGTGAACCACAAGATTCTCCTGTGGGTTAGAGCTCCAGTCTGAAGAAACTCACCATGCCCTCCTCGCCGTGAAAACGCACTGCGATGCCTTGTTTGAGTTTCTCGTTGGTGGATTTGGAAACCATCTCACAGCTGCTCCTGAATATGGATTCTGGGACAAAATGTTACGGTAGATCAACTATTCCAACAGTGAAATGTGAAAATTGAGATGCTATAACTATAACAATTAAGCCATATTTAATAATAATAAAATAAAAAATCCTAGGACTTTGCGTCACTGAGAAATAGACACCTACACAGAGAAAAAAATCTGTTTTCCCTTTGGTGTCAGTACAAGTCATATACCCTGCATCTATTTTCTCTTAGTGACAGTGTTTTGTAGGATTTTAGTAGGATTTTTAATCAAATTAGAGTAAGAGCCCGACAGAGGGAAACAATTCATGTTGTCCAACTTTCCAGAAGAAATCTTATCACACCACACAAATAATGATATTGGAAAAATCTTCTCATTACAGCCACACTTTTCTAGAGTTTATAAAAGATTTACTCTGTTACATTTACTGGAACTAAAGTTCCATATTTGTGTAACAGTCGAGATACCACTTTGACTTTAACCTCACCAACAGCACAAGTTCTGTCTACACTGCCCAACCATGGCCAATACGTTTAAATAACTTAATAATTATAATCATTTTGGCTTCAACACTATCTAATTTAAGACCCTGCTTGAACCCTGGGATAGGACTAGGAACACACTGTTATTTGTGACTATTGTTCCTGTATTTAAAAAGTACCTCTGTGTATAAGCAGGATGTCGTTCTCGTTGACCGGCCTGTGAACCATGTCTGAGTCCGGTTGTCCTGCCAGCAGATGCTCGTAGAACCACTCACAGCGATCCTTGAAAGGCTGCGAAAGAAAAACCCACATTACACATTGCACAGCACTTCCCTAAACTAATTACCACTTTTCTTTGTGCTTTCAACTCTTCAGACTGTCAGGGAGCCTTCAGTTGTGAAATACTCGGCTGTAAAACAGAGATGAGCCCAGGCCGATTTACATAATGTATGCTTTTGTTCTGCGAAGCGCTCGGAGGTAGAGTGTGGAGCGGTGAGAAAAACTCTTCCTACCGGGGCTGCAGGGCGAACCGAGAGAAGAATCAGGATATGAAATCAAATTCAGCGGGTTAAAGTCTGTAATTAAAACAAGAGGTTAGTCCCAGGCGGGCCGTAATCCACGAATAACGAGGCCCGAACGGCGCAGCTCAAATATAAAGAAGAAGAACAGTGAGTGAACGGCACAGAAGTCACTGCAGCGCTTAAAATTTATGGAGCTGCATAAAAAGAACTAAAAACATGTGTTATCAGCACGACTGTAACGGCGGTAAACGATCTGCGGCAGAGACAGGGGACATTCAAAGTCACTTTCCATAAATCCCTTTAAGACAAACAATAAAAACAGAGAGAATCTCGGAAAAACAGCAGAAACTTCTGAACCAACTCTGACTCTAGCTTCAGAAAGAATAAGGTGAAGGGTCATTGTTAGGAAGCTTTACATAATGGCTAAAATTGTAGTGTAAAGTTTGGTAAAGCAAACTAATGGAAATAATGTATGTAATTAATGTAATGGTCTTAGTATTTGTTTATTTTTTACTGGGCCTTGAGGAAGAATATCACAGAACGATGGTATCACTGAACTGGGGTTGCCAGGTTTATGGGATGTATTGTATCCTTTTTGTATTTCACCAACAACTCAAACATTAAGGCAGGGCTTTAAAATCACTTTTTCTTTTTTTAACATTTGTTAGTTTGGTGAGCCTCATCAAAAAGTGAGAAAAGACTAGTTTGTTTTAAACCCGTTTCATCTAATACTGGTCTAACACCTAATATCTAATTGTATTCAATAATTAGACAGCTCAAATGGTTGAAGCGTTGTGTTAAATAACGATTTTGGTATTGGTAATGGTTTTATATTACAAAAATGTTTTTTTATAGTTTTTATGCTTTGACTTTGTAGCATCTTCAAACCAAACTGGCTATTTTCTCTAAGTCGAGGTTTCTTTTACAAATACGTCTCTGAAGCATCCCCAAAAAGCATCGTACTACTCTGGGAACCCACTGGCATTTAGTTCCATCACTGGAGTAAAGCATTGTCTTTTTCTTGTTAAAATAACTCATATTTTTAGAGAAAAGATGCTAAATGCTGCGCAAAGTTAGTGTCTATTATCAACAGCTGTTACTGGTTTTAAACACTTTCCTTTTTTAATTCAAACACTGTCCACGCTGCAAAAAACACAAGCAGAACTTAACAAGCGAGTCCCTAAAACGTGGGAAAGTGGAGCAGCTCAATGAAAGTAAATCTCATCCCTCTCGTGTCTCACCTGGCCTTTAATGATGTGCATGAAGCGTGACATCAGCTCGGGACACTCCAGCAGGAAGTGAAAGTGGTGGAAAATAATCTTTGGATTCCTAGAAGAAGAAGAGACGAGTAAAAGAAAGTAAGAGTGCGATAAAGTGAAAGGGAAGCGGTAGTTTTCAGATCGATACGGAGCCCCTCGGTGAACAGTGAGGGGCCGCTGTGATGAACGGCAGGGACAGCACGGACGCACCTGGTGACAAAACACTTCAGCACCTCGTCGTGCCTGCACACAAACTCGATGAAGTGCGGCGATGTCATCCTGAGAGAGAAAAGAGAGACGATTCAGAGTCAATACGAGAAAATGGTGCCTGAAGAAACAACACTGCACAATCTATCGCAACATAAAAATATCCTCATTGTGACGATGGTTTAAATGACACAATGTTTCTGCTGAGCATTTGTTTCTCAAAATAAATGAACACAAAAATAAAAGACAAACTCTAGACTTTTCTGCACTAACGTTCATGCATCTTACCTGACGTTATTGTGTCTATTATTTGTAAATTCTTGGTAGATCAATTTTTTTTTGTATCTTATAGTGTTTATCTTTTTTTTTGTATTATTATTATTATTATTTGCTGTAACTTTATTCTTTGTTTTGCACCAACATGCCAAAATAAAAAAAAAATTATTCTGATTGTCTTGAAATTATGTAACTCAACAATAAAATGTTTAACCAAAGGGCAGTTCAACTGTCGCAGGTCATTCCATCATCACAATATTCAACCACATTATTGCAGATTGTGTGTTTAATAATATTATGCTTTCCGGGTTCATAGAACACTTTTCCAAGAAAAAACAAGTCTTAATGCAATTATGCCAAATCTAAAATCACTAAACTGTATAATGACTGTTCTTACTATAATGCTCTTACGCTTTATTTTATTTTCTATAATTAATATAAACATGTGAGATAGGTTAAACATTTTTCTCAAATATTTGGATAACTTTTACAAGATTTTAAACTATTCATACTTTATATACACAATATTTAAAAGGTTTCGAGGATGTGTAGAAAGCCCGACTAAAGCCGTTAAAGAAGCACGAGTAATTTACATTTACATTTATTCATTTGGCTGACGCTTTTATCCAAAGCGACTTACATTGTTCTACAGTAATTACCAGTGTTACAGCCACTGGAGGCAAGGTGGGTTAAGTGTCTTGCCCAAGGACACAACGACAGAATGAACTGTGGGGAGAGTGGGAATCGAACCAACTACCTTCGGGTTGAAAGACGAGGGTTGCTCTACCCACTGAGCTACTGCTGCCCCAACTAATGAAGTAATAGTGTTTAATTACAGACCCTTAAACAGTTAAAAGGATGAAAGTATAGTTTTTTGCTAAAAAAAAACATTCACCCTTCATTGATTTCAACACATCTTTAACCACGTTGTTCTTGGACGTTTCAATGATAAAACCACATCTATTTCTGCTCACGGTATGATTAAGATTAAGCCAGAAACCTTTATTCAAGCGTGTGTTAGCATATGCATTGTGTTAAATGTTATAATATATGTATAAACAATAATAATAAATATAATAATACAATTTTTAAAACAGTATTTGGTAAAATCTCATTTATTCTAGAAGTGTATATTTTTTTTTTATCTTGTTTATTGCTCAAAAAGTAATTAAATGTGTGTCCAATCTTTGACGGTGGAGGCTTTAAAATATGCCCCGTTAGGTTTTATGGCCTCCACTGTTTAATATATCACTGTAAATGTTCACTGTATTTCTCATTTATGTGCAAAATAAATTAATTACTTAATTAAACAAGGTTATATTTTCTGAACATATAAAGAACTTTAATTTTACCACAACACTTAGTGGTCCCAAGTGTGTGGGCCACTTTAAAAAAAAGGTGTTTAAACAGATTTAAACAGACTTACAGTTGTTTTGCTCTCGCTTCGTGAATTTAAACACTACATTTATCGTGTTCACTGAGTTAAAGTGTGACATTAAACAGTAAATATCACAGCACAGAGGAAACACAAGCCTCTGAACGGTTACTGAACCGAACCAAACCCATACCTGACCCCCCCCAGAGGAAACAAGACTCACACGGACCGGCCCAGACTTACCCCTGGGGCATCTGACAGGAGCAGCACATGTAAAAGGCCTGGATCACGGCGCTCAGTCTGTTCGCCGTCATCGAGATCACGTCCTCCCCGTCGACGCGCGCCTCCGTTTCCATGACGATCTGAGGGTCCAGCGACGTGGGCAGTTTGGGCGGAGATCCCGAGTGGTCGACCTCTCTCTGTTTGAGCAGCAGGGAGGCGATCTCGCTGCTGGACGACGACGACAAGGGGTTTTTCTTGGTCCGGTCCAGTTCGGTGGAAATGAGCACCAGCCACTCGTCCAGAGAGTGCCACAGCAGCTCCAGAGGCTGCACACACAGACAGACAGCACAGTCAAGGACTGGTCTAGTCCTGGTGTAGTCCTGGTGTAGTTCTGGTCTAGTCCTGGTCTAGTCCTGGTCTAGTCCTGGTCTAGTCCCGGTGTAGTCCTGGTCTAGTCCCGGTGTAGTTCTGGTCTAGTCCCGGTCTAGTCCCGGTCTAGTCCCGGTCTAGTCCCAGTGTAGTCCCGGTCTAGTCCCGGTCTAGTCCCGGTGTAGTCCCGGTGTAGTCCCGGTCTAGTCCCGGTCTAGTCCCGGTCTAGTCCCGGTCTAGTCCTGGTCTAGTCCTGGTCTAGTCCCGTTGTAGTTCTGGTCTAGTCCCGGTCTAGTCCCGGTCTAGTCCCGGTCTAGTCCCGGTCTAGTCCTGGTCTAGTCCTGGTCTAGTCCCGGTCTAGTCCCGGTCTAGTCCCGGTCTAGTCCCGGTCAAGTCCTGGTCTAGTCCTGGTCTAGTCCCGGTGTAGTCCCGGTGTAGTCCCGGTGTAGTCCGGGTGTAGTCCCGGTCTAGTCCCGGTGTAGTCCCGGTCTAGTCCCGGTCTAGTCCCGGTCTAGTCCTGCTCCAGTCCCGCTCCAGTCCCGCTCCAGTCCTGCCTTAGTCCTGCCTTAGTCCTGCCTTAGTCCTGTTCCCGTCCTGCTCCAGTCCTGCCTTAGTCCTGCTCCAGTCCTGCTCCAGTCCTGCCTTAGTCCTGCTCCAGTCCTGCCTTAGTCCTGCTCCAGTCCCGCAACAGTCCTGCCTTAGTCCTGCTCCAGTCCTGTTTCAGTCCTGGTTAAATGTTTGGTCGAGTCCTAGACCTGGTCTTGGTCAGATTTCCTTCCTTGTGGAATGAATTTAATAATAATAATAATAATAATAATAATAATAATAATACAGTAAAATAAATAAAGGCCTGTCTAAAATATTCCCAAAACTGAAGATGCTCTGAGAATGAGAGTTTACTTTGAAAGACTTGGTTCACATAAAGTGTAAATGAAGGGTGGACCGTAGGTAATAAAGGACATTTAAACTGTCAAAGCTAAGACTTCACAGTTGTACATTAAAAACCAAAAGCGCAGTGAAACTTCTCAGTTCTGGACCCACAACAGTTTAACGTTGGGAGTTATAAAATAGTACAAATACAAATTTAAAGGATCTCTCTACATTTGAAATCTACGTGAACCAAACCTTCAGAGAGGGTTTCTTCCGAGTCACTTGGATCAGGGACAAAATGCTGTGTACCTTAAAAAAAGGTTAATACTAAATATTCTGTACTAATACTTTATAAACTGGAAAATCCTGTAACATATCAAACCATAAAGCACTCGCGTCTCTGGTTTGCTTAGAAAATAAATACATCTTCTTCCCACAAAAGATTAATTCAGAACTCCTTCAGTTTGAGATTTTCAGTTAGTGCTCAAGCAAATCACAGCCACCACATCGCCACCTGAAGCAAGACGTTCCCAAAAACCTGCTCCTTTGATCATTGTGAGTCATTTTCTCATGCATTAGTTGTTATCCAGTGTTAAATATCTCACATCTAAAGCTGTCGAGCCTGTGGACACACACTCATCTGTCTGTGCCTCCATCGGTTTTGCTTGCATCTGAAACCAATAACGTTTTGTTTGAGGAGGAAAAAAACAAAGTCAAACCTCGAGGTAAAAACAAAAAGTTATGTAATTGTTGTGAGGGGTACAGACCTTAAAGACCTGGCTCCGAGGCGTCTTGTTACCGTTGTAGCCCATGTCGTTGCCGTTGTTCGGAGAAGACGGTCCCAGGCGAAAGACGTGGCAGAAAATACGAACGATTCTCAGCAGACTCTTCATCTGAGCCTCATAACTGCTGGACAAACTGATGAGGAAACGGAAAAAAAGATCATGAAAGGTGCATGTGAACTGTATTTGATGGATGTGGATGGAACAAAAAGAGGAAAAAAGCATTATATTACTTTACCACATTGTTTCTGTTTCAGCCTTAAAAAACACTACAAATAGGAGGCATAATACAATAAGAGGAGACACTTTCACATCGTCTACTAGAACAAAATAAAAATAAATCAAAATTGGGGAGATCAATAAATGGGGAGAAGTCCAGTGCCCCACTGAGACCCAGGCACCCTGAAAGTGTAGATCCAGAAAGACTCTGTAGCTGTTTTGGTCATTTTTAATCATTTAAATATTCTTTAATTCACATTTAATGCTATTTTGTTCATTAGCATCATGCTTTGGTTCTCTTATAGTATCCTTCTGATGAATCTTTGTTTATTGCAGTTCCTTACACTTCTCATCTTGACCCTGATTTTTCTAAAAGCAGTGTTTATTTTTATTTTTTTCCATTAAATGCATGAAAGAAACAGTTTTGCAACACAATTAAAAACTTTTTTTGGATCCATGGTTTAGTGACATATAATCCCTGACTGAAGGGGTCAGACTAAAAAGCGTGAGATAGAAATAACTAGAGTAAACCAAAATGTGTGAATGTACCTGAGGAGCTTGTGTCCATTGGTTGTAGCCACTTCTGCCAGACTGGTCAGGATCCTTTGGTAATGACTGTCACTCTGTTGAGAGACGTGCTCCAGGACCTGCCGGAGCTTTAGATACACCGGTACATTCAGGTTTGTGAGGTCCCATACGCAGGCCATGTAAATGTCGTGTAATAAATACTGTGTACCATGTTTTCTTTGAGCTCTTCATTCTGTGTCATCTGAATGAGTGTCTGGAACAACCTGCTGTGATGCTGGATGAGGATCTCACAGGTTTCACCGTATCCGCCCTGAACACAGATATATAATAGACTTTGACATTACTTTAGTGTCTGACTGGACTGTCATTCGGAGCTGATATCACTTTAGCAGGTTTTGTCACGATTTCTATCAAAGATTACACTGTTGTTTTTGATTCGTCTCAAAAATAGAGCAAGATTGCAGCCATTTTGTTTCTGGTGCTGCTCGTTCACTGAGTTTGACAGTATTGTTGAAGTACTGGGTAACACATACATAAGCATTACTAAATACAAAATTATGAAATACAAAATTATAACCTATAAGAACAATCAATGTATATATTACTATACACTGTTTAATTTGGTCTTAAACAGGACTGATTTAGACAGGTTTTGGACGGATATGAACAGGTTTTGGACGGATATGAACAGGTTTTTGTCGGATTCAAACAGGTTTTAGTTGGATTCTAACATGTTTTAGTTGGATGTTAACAGGTTTTAGTTGGATTTGAACAGGTTTTAGTTGAATTTGAACAGGTTTTAGTTGGATTCAAACAGGTTTTAGTTGGATATCAACAGGTTTTAGACGGATTTGAACAGGTTTTAGTCAGATATGAACAGGTTTTAGACGGATATGAACAGGTTTTAGACGGATATGAACAGGTTTTAGTCAGATATGAACAGGTTTTAGTCAGATATGAACAGGTTTTAGACGGATTTGAACAGGTTTTAGTCAGATATGAACAGGTTTTAGACGGATATGAACAGGTTTTAGACGGATATGAACAGGTTTTGGACGGATATGAACAGGTTTTTGTCGGATTCAAACAGGTTTTAGTTGGATTCTAACATGTTTTAGTTGGATGTTAACAGGTTTTAGTCGGATTTGAACAAGTTTTAGTTGAATTTGAACAGGTTTTAGTTGAATTCAAACAGGTTTTAGTTGGATATGAACAGGTTTTAGTTAGATTCAAACTGGTTTTAGTGGGATTTGAACAAGTTTTAGTTGGATTTGAACAGGTTTTATTTGAATTTGAACAAGTTTTAGTTGGATTTGAACAAGTTTTAGTTGAATTTGAACACGTTTTAGTTGAATTTGAACAGGTTTTAGTTGGATTCTAACATGTTTTAGTTGGATATAAACAGGTTTTAGTTCGATTCAAACTGGTTTTAGTTCGATTCAAACTGGTTTTAGTGGGATTTGAACAGGTCTTAGTCAAATTTGAACAGGTTTAAGTTGGATTTGAACAGGTTTAAGTTTGATTTGAACAGGTTTAAGTTTGATTTGAACAGGTTTAAGTTTGATTTGAACAGGTTTAAGTTGGATTTGAACAGGTTTAAGTTGGATTTGAACAGGTTTAAGTTGGATTTGAACAGGTTTAAGTTGGATTTGAACAGGTTTAAGTTGGATTTAAAGTTGCTGCTGTTGGGGCCATAAATAGTCATAAGTAAAACAATAATTAACCATGTATATAACGTAATAGTGCTTATTAAAGTAGGAATAATGCCTTATAAATGATGAATTATGTCTTTATAAATCCTTAACTAATGTTTATTAGTGTGCAGTGTTACCAAGTATTGCAATCATTGCAGGTTTTGAGATAAATATTAACAATACTAACTAATGCATTACAGCCAAGACAATGTTTACCAAAAGTTTAGCTTTAAACTTAGCTCAACATTAAACCGACTATTTTCAATTTGCTTCATTTTTCTCTATTTGTTTATTTCTTATTCTGTTTATGTGTAAGTAGTCAGTGTAAAAAATAGTTTGCTCACTTGTACACAGAGATCCAAAGGTGTGACTCCGTTTTTATCGGCGACGTATTTGGCCCCTCTCGAGAGAAGGATCTGAGCCGTGTCTCTTTGGCCGTGACTACAAACAAAAACGAGGCCCCAAACATAAAGGTAATGTACCAGTGAAAACACCATTCACATATGGTTTATGGAGGATCATGTGGGATTTGACAGTGGTATCACCTGCAGGCGAAGTAAAGGGGCGTGGCTCCGGAGACGTTTGGCCGATTGATGTCAGCTCCACTGTCGAGAAGACACAACACCGTCTGCATGAAACACAACACGTGTTAATGTCAAATACAAAGAAACAGTGGGATAAAATTAGACTTGCCCTGGATTTGTGACGACACAGACAACAGTAAGATCATAGTAAAGAGCTCTGATTCACTGCATTAAAGAAGTTTTAAAAATAGAATTGCGTGTCAAGAGTCAGTTTTTGCAAAGAGGGATTTGATGAAAGGAAAATGTCCAAGGGCCAATAGTCTCTTCTGATTTCATTCTTATTCTACAAGTATAGATTTTCAATGGATTTGAACAGGTTTTACTTGGATTTCAACAGGTTTTACTTGGATTTCAACAGATTTTAGAGAGATTTCAACAGATTTTACATGAATTTAAATCGATTTTACTTGGATTTGAACCCGATTGTTTAAAGATGCTGATCCTGGGCTATAAACAATACATTTAATCTCTGATCTCTCCATTGAGACATCAGATTATGGTGGCTAAAATAATGAAAAGTTAACCGTTTTGTGCCCGTTCTGACAGGCGACGTGCAGCGCTGTTTGTCCCATGGCGTCTTCCACGTCCACGTTGGACACATGCTGAACCAGGTCATAGAGGAGCTCCGTTCGTCCATTCACTGCCAACCAGTGGATCTGTGAACATTTGATAAACACTTTTAGTTTGAATATTTTTTTGTTTGCAAGATAAAAGCAGACTTTTTAGTGTTCAAAAGTGCTTGTGTCTTACAGCAGTCAGGCCCTCGTTGTTGCAGATGTTGACGTCGGCGTTATACTCCAGCAGTTTGCCCATGCACTTCTTCTGTCTGAAAGAAACAACAAGTTGCTTTTAATCTTACATCTCTAAAGCATCTTGATAAAAAGACATTAGTAATTAATCTAGGCCTATTATTGTCTGAGTCTGTTCAGAGGTTGGCAGTCCCTTGAGCTGCATGTGGACAGTTACTTATAACCCAAACAGAAAAGTGTGAGCTGTTAATACCAAACAAATTGCATCTAAATACGTAATTATTATAAATCAGAGTCTAATACCAGTGCTTGTTCTTTGCATTACTAAATAATCTGGATATAAGAAAAAATAGAGTAATTCTTTTTATTTTTATTGTCCCTTTACGATCCCCATGGGGAAACTCCTTGTAGACAGCTTCCACCAGGGGGCGCCCAGCATGTTTTTGATATTGGTGGGGGAAACCAGAGTACCTGGGGGATACATGCATACAAACTCCACTCAGAAAACCCCTGGACCTTCTTGCTGAGAGGCAACCACCAAGAGTGTGTCAATCCAAAACCAGATTGTGCAAGTGCTTTATGTGATTTTATGGAATGTTTATGTTTTTGTTCATTGTTGTAAAAACAAATAAATAAAATTAATTGTGGGTAAATGTATAAATAATGTTTATTAATAACAATCATAAAGCAAATATGTAGCAACTAGCTGCATTTAAATGGCCAAAATACCTTTATTTCCTATTTCTACAACTTTTAAACAAAATGTTGCAACAGCTCAAAGTATAGTACTTTTTACAAAAGAGCCAAAAAGCTGTATAAAAAAAATAAAATAACTGAATTATTGTATTTAAATCACAATGTTAAAGAGAATGGGTTGTTGTTTAGTTGGAAATGGTTCACATATTTCTGTTGAGTCTGTCTGCTTCCTCGTGAGATGTCTAGAGCTCAAGTTTCACATCAATATCACTTTCACTGCAGGTGGTGTCTTATTTCAAAGAAAGTAAGATCTTGAAGCAATAACAATAAATGATGATAGAAATAGACTTTTGTTATTAGTAATAATGTGATCGTGCAAACAGTGACGGAGCAGTGTGTGACTCGTACCCATTCCTGGCGGCGAGGTGCAGAGGGGTGCAGCCTGAGATGTCCTGGTAGTTTGGGTTGGCCCCTCTTTTCAGCAACAGCACAAGACACTCCACAGACCCACAACTAAGTCAAATAAACAAATTTAAATGGTATAGTATTGTAGTTAATAAAAACAAACTACAAAAGCCATTATAAATACTTGGCAGCGATGTGTAGAAGACTCCTCTTCACTCGTCCAAAAGCATAGTTCACGTCAAACTTGGAGTTGACCAGCAACTCCGACACTGACCTTAAAGAAAAAAAACAAAAGAATCAGTATGTCTGACAGAGCTGAGTCCTACAGCTTTATTCACAGTAGACGTGTGTGCGTACCTGTGCTGGTCAGCCATAACCATTGGCATGAGTGTGTAGACGGCTGTCTCATTGTCTGTGGACAAAGGAAAGCAAGAGAGAAAATCAGGAAATTCACCACACCAGCTATACAAAGCTCATTTCCTAACTGTGAGTTTGTAACTACTGCTATAAAAGTCAATTTAATTTTATGATCCACAGTTCCATTTTTCACTAATACTGCAGTTCCTAATGTCGGCCAGCAGATGTCACCAAAGACATGGCAGTATTAGATTGTGTCCGTTGCTTAAAAATTGTAGACCCGAGTTATGTGCCAGTTTTGAGATTATTGTCAAAACATGAAGTCAATGTTTTTGATAAATTAAAATAAGTTCTAAAATGATTTAGGCATTTGGGAATAAGACTCTATGGCATCTTTAATGTCATATTATTTTTATCTGTAAAAAGAGCTGCACTGTCACTGGAGCCAACTGTGACATTCTGCATTTGTAGATTTTAAATACAGATTGAAAACATTAAAGCACACTAAAGGCTGGATATGAGCCTCTGTTGCAGTATATTGGATGATTATTGAACCTCTTTATTAGTCAGTAAGTACGTTTGATGTTGATAAATGAAACATATTAGATACAATTCAATGTATAGATTAAAGCAACAATACATGATTTTTCTGTTTTCTCAGCCAGTAAAGGACTCTCTGATACTGTACTGCTAATCAACAATAAATGTGTGGCAAAGACAGTAGGACACTTGAACAAATGAAAGTTTACCGGCACCTTTGTAGCCAGTGAAAGTGATTAAGAGTCAAGATAACATAAGATAAGTAAAGAATACGTTGAATTCTGTGTTAACAGTATGGCATATTTATTTAAAAATGTATTTAAAGCATAAAAGAGGAACTGCAATCGAAAACATAACAAATACAAGGCACTAGACTTTCACTGGTCACAATGGGGCCACATCACAGTTTAAGACTGTACTGGACACAGAAAACCGTAATATGTCTGTGGTTCAAGCTGTTGTCTGGAAATTGCAATACGAATAATTCTGTGATATATGCTAATGTGTGATGCCCTAGTTTAAAGCCCTCTGCTTTTATGATTTTAACAACCTAAGACCTGTCTTAGCATGCCTTAAGTGCTATTTATTTTTATTTTTTTATAATGAAATCATATAATTTGGGGTTTACTTCAAATAGAAAACCCTATGACACAGTAAAGATGACTAGAGAACATAAAAGAAAAACAATACACTAGTGAAGCCCTGACTGGTCATTGTGGCATTACCTGGAAGCAAATGAAGGGCCAAGAAGGAAGCTAGGGTAACCTGTGTTTAGATATGTATCGGACGGGTTTAATGGCCTGGGTTACCTTCCGGGAGCTCCACAGTCCTGGCCCGGCGCAGGGAGCGGGTGAGGCGGTTGAGCTGTACGTTTAGCTGCTCCATGGCCCGCTCCATCATAAGTAAACCATAGACATAATCCACGCTCCCGGGGACGTGTACGGTCCGCTGGGCTGGGCTGGACCGCGGTAAGAGCTGGTACAAAGCGGCTCGTGTCGAGGTTAAGAGCGGGTAAAAGTTGAGCTGTGTGGGTCCGGGACGTCGTCCATGAGCGCGGACAGAAGCGGGTAAAAAAAGAGGACAGATTTACTGTACTGTCATTTTCCTCTGTCCACTCTCGTAAACGGGCGTTACTGCCCAGGCTCTAGTACTTCCTGTTGTGATGACGTCAAACAGCGAAGCATGCTGGGTAATAGAGTTTTTGATTGGCAAGTTGCCTTTTTAATTTAAACCCACGTATTTTTCACTTGTTTTTTTGTTTTTGTTTTGTAAAATATATGTATAGTTTTTTGACTTCTTTATTATTATTGTTTATTTACTTTATTATATTAATGTATATTTGTATATCAAATGTATGTAGCCTACTTCATTTAATTGTATTGTTGATCAATATCTTTTTTAAATGAACTGTTCCATAAAAAAGTAAGGCTACATAACACCATAAGCATTAGTTTAAGAATAAAAGTCTAAATATAGTGTTAGAAAAACAAGCATTCTGTCGTAGAAAATAGAAATACAGTGACACTGTGTATAAGGCGAACATGAGCAGACTCTATTTTATGAGGAAGCTCAATTCCAAGTTGCTGGAGATCTTCCACCAGTCTGTGATGGCAAGTGCTCTGTACATTGCAGTAGTCTCCTTGGGGAGCAACAAGATGGACATGAACAATTGATCCGAAAGGCTGGTCATCGGCTGCAGTTTCTAGACGTTTGAGTGAAAGACGGTAGAACACTGAACAAACTGAACACTGACAATATCCCAACCACTTCACTTCCTTCTCAATCAACTTTACAATAAACTCACCTTTATGTAATAGATCATTTCAAAACCATGTGTAACAGAGCTAATATGATAAAGCATTTTTCCTGTGGATCAAAGTTAATTTAAGTATATTATGCAAGAGACAGAACCATTTAACGGTTGTAAATTCACATGGATAATAACCAATAACCCTGATAATGTAATATTCACTATTAAACCTTAGCCATGCTATATTCATGACTGAAGCAAATAATTCTTGTGTAATGTAATAGCCTCATTATTCTACAACAGCTTCTACTAGGATCATGTAGAAGGTTTAAAGTTATATAGTACATAAACATGACCACAAGGGGGAGACCTAGTCCAACTAATTCAATCCATTTTTCCATTTAACCTTGCCACTGAAAGTCACTCACCTAAATAAGTGTCTTTTCACAAACATTTATTGAAATAACAATAAGAAGTTGTACAAGAAGTAAAGCCACAAAATGACGTTAAATAAACAGCTTTACTTTAAAATAAACAGGAGTCGTTCCAGCTGCCAACAGACACACCAAGTGCAACAAACAGTGAGAGTTTAAATCCAGTAAGAAAAAGTGAACAATCTTTGTGAAATGACACAGTAACACGGGTTCTAAAGCACTTTTCTTTGCTTTCCTCCTGAAAGAACATGTACTGTTGGTAAAGATGTGAAATGTAGTGGGTGCTGGATGGTTACACCTCTTCGGTGGATGTGCTGGACAAACGGCGAGGCTTTGAAGCTGAGGTCTCTTCAAAAACATCGTCCTCCATTCCTTCAGCGATGGGCTTCATCTTTGTGGACGTCTTGGAGCTTGGGGATTTCTCTACAAAACAAAACAAAAACATACAGGTCACTAAAAATTTAGTGACAATAAAAAAAAATAAATAAATAAATAAATAAAAAAAATGTTCTATGGCTATTCAATAACTTGTATTCTCACTATGAACTATGTATTCTTAGCCTGGGCTAGTCTTTTTTTTAAGTTTTAGCCCAGTGAAAGTTAGTCTAGAGTTTTGCATTTTTAATTGAACTGGTTTTAGGTCAAAAAGGATCCCAGCCTCACAGACGGACTTGACTCTACAGTAGGCAGCAGTTTGTTAGCCCAGTTCTTAATTAGTGGTTTATTTTACTGACGGTACTTGTACTTCAGCTAAATGAGGCAGCATTCCCCATTACTACTTTAAAATCATGATCAAATACAATCATCAATGCGAAAACTAAAAGCAACAAAGTCAAAGAATAGCTTTAAACATTTAAAGCAATGCTGTTCTCTTCTATTTCTCAATAACAACCATCGTTTTTTCTCATAAGTCTTAATTAATGTGTTATGTTTGTTCTCTTATGTAACATCAATAAAATAAAGACAGATTTCTTCACAATTACAAATATCAATCCACTGACTTAGCACTTAACCTTTTAATACCGTAAACTAACCTCATGAATATCAACAAAAAGTAGAATATTATGTTATTTTTCAACAAAGGCATAGCCCAATGTTGCACAGAGATTAATGTTAATGCACAGCTGTGTTCGGCTTGGTTATACTTGGATCATGTTCATCTTGATAAGGTAATGAGTGGATGATTATAGTCAAGTTTGTGAGAAAAATAATACTTCTTTATGTTGAAAAGACTTCAGTTTTTAAGTCTTATAGCCAGTTCTAAATCAAAGGATAGAGTAACTGAGAGCATTGAGAGTGTTTTATTGTGAGAGCGTATAAATGGTGTCATCAAAGTCAAGAACTGACTAAAATTATGAAGTATACAGTTCAAAAAGTGAAACACATCAGTCAGAAATATCAAAATCAAGTAGTACATTATTGCTTTAATCCCCATTCTTTGCATATGTTTTTCTTGTAAGATCTAAAGCTCCACAGAACCCACGGGTCTGATTGAGGAGGAGCTACAGGAGCGTTACTGTACTGACTCTGCCCAGAGCGGACAAACTGAGCACACAATACACCATCAGACTCCTTTTAATGGACTGTTTCATACACAGCAGCATGTCCCTGCAGAGACCCACACTGCAATGTAATATTTCACCACTAGATGCTTTCAAAAACTACACATTCCATCCTGGACAATTGCTTTATCTTTGCTCACAAATCTTCAAAAGGGAAACATAAATCATTTAAAAACAAAAAGGAACATATGTGAAGTGTAGAGAAGTGGAAAAACATGTTGTGAAATCAAGAAAAAGTTATATGTGTTTCTATTAACAGTAATCAATGGCAGTTGCATTAACTCTGAGAGCTCTTGTGTCGAACAGAAATGGAGCTACGCTTCTGGACTAAAAGCCTTTTGAAGAGTGGCCCTCCTCGAACAGCTGCTGTTTTTCAGGCTGCGCTAAAGAGGACTATTGAGTTTCAAACAGTGGCTCGTCCTAATTCATTTGAAGACCTATTTTTTGCTCAAATGAATGAGTGAAAATAATTTTTTTAAAAAAGATTACGACTGACAGACATGGAGTCAGGATTACACTTTGGTTGGTACACACACAGATTAATATCACTTTATTAAATGGTTTTCTAACAGTTTTCTGTGCAGTTAAAGTGTTATCGACTGAAGAAATCTTACTAATCTGCTGCTGGAAGAAGTCATGTGATGTTTATGTGGCTCTGTACTTCCTGTTTTCCCCAGAACTTTTTTTTTTTTTTAATACATTCTGCAGATCCTGTTGGGAAATGTTAACTACATTTTAGGGGGTACCACTTATTCCAAAAGTGCATGAGTACTTTAATTGTAGTACTCACTCAAAGTTTCAATAACAATAATCTAACACTCATGAAGGAGGCACAGATTTCAGAACCATGTTCATTTTTCAGATGTTTAATCAGCCTCTTCAATAAAAAATATTAACAGATACTTTATTTATATCATGTATGTAATGGCCACATGCCCAAACAAGTCTGCTTTAGTTGCATGTGTGTTCTGATCTTTGCTATCCCAAATAAAAAAACTAATAAAAGAGCCTTTTGAGCGTAGCAGGACTGTTTGCATATTATCAATGACTATCACTTTAAACAGGGTAACTAGACTAATATTATTGTCAGTAAAAGGGGTTAGGGGCTCTTTTATGTGTTTACATCCTCGGACAGTGACAACCGAGTACTTCCACTGCAGGGAGACGAAAGTACAGGAAACATAGAAGATACAACACAGCCTGTGTTGGTCAGGTGACTGCAGGGACACGTCTGATTGGTAAAACAGTCAAGTGGTAGATCCACAGGAGGCATGTCTTTGGCAAAAATAAAACTACAACCACAACTGGTGGAGTGCAGCTCAATGTAACTGAGTAGTGTTACTTCTTCACAAATCTACTCAAATAAAAAGTATGCTGCAGTAATACTACTCTTACACTACCCACCTCTGTGTAGACTTAACGAAACAGAGACCTTAAAGCCAGACGACCACGCATCGTTAAATCCTTCTGCAAAAATAGGGAAGTGACCCTTCAAAATGAATGTATAATCAGCTGGTTTTATTTGATAAGTGGCTAATGCTGAGCATGGGATTTCTCAATTTACATTAACGACAGCAGAGAGACAATAGAGAAAAGGACCTCAGAAGTGGTTTTAAGGAGATGAAGACTGCTGCCTACCTGCTCTTGGTAATCTAAGGAACAACTGTAATTAAAATCATTCATATTTATCTGTCACATTGTTATAAGACTACCTTGTTTATTCCTTATCAGCAATGCTACATACACATATTGTTGCTTTATGTATGAGTTATCCTGTATATAAAATCAATCCTAATTACATTGAAAAAGTCATAAATGTTTTTTTTATTATCTTTTAATCCTTATATGCTTAAATTGTTCATTCAATTAATGTTTTCCTTATTTTATTGTCTTGTAGGTATTTTGTAAAACTGATAACTTACATTAAAAACTATTTAGAGCAGTCTATTCAGAAAAAAACAGTCTATTCCCTGAAGTTGTAAATGCTGTGGTCAAACTGTTCTTTAGCACAAATTCCCAAGTGGATAAATGTTTTCCCAATCATTTCCTGACAGCTGTGACTAAAATGTCATCTCTTCAGGCAGAAAACCTCATTATTGCACGGCCATGAAAGTCACTGAAGAGTTTAATGGTAATTTATTGACCTTAAGCCTCATACATCTTATATAACCAGCTCTTAAAGGGACAGTTCAGTAAAAAAGTAAAAAAGGGGGGCATGAGATGCTAAGGCATTGGTAACTGATTCCCTTCTGGCTCAGGTTTGTGTGTTGTATGGGTCTTAACATTAGTCATTAATAAACTACACTTTTATAAGAACAAGCAATGCTAAAACAGCACAAGCTCTTTATTTAGCTTTTATTTTGGGGTGTTTTTTGGTTTATTACTACCAAAGATGGCACATAACTATAAAAAAGTAAAGTTTAATGACCTTTTGGGTGTGAGTTTTTATGCCAGATATTATCCTGAAAAAGTATGATGTAGTGTTTGGTACAGCAAGAGAAAAAAAAAATATTTGGTGCTCTAGTTAAAAGAAAAAAAAAATCTGTGAGTGGGTGAGACCCACTACCGTCAAATTATTTACTTGCTTTTCATCTTAGTTTCATTAGTTTCACGCTTTTTGTCTTGGATGTCTTTGAAATATGTATTGTATAACAGTCAAAAGGCAACCATATTGATATTTTACCTGCTTTCAGGGGTCATAACAAGAGAAAAAATGTTTTGCACTTAGCAAACTAAGTGCAGAAATCTTTTTGTTTCTCTTGCCGTTCAGGGCTTTCGTAGTTTGGTGACTTACGAAGAGAAGAGCCGGCAGACCCTCCTCTCAGGATTTGGTTGAGGACGTCGTCGGTGTCGCTGGTGCTGGCCAAACTGTTCCTCATCTGCATCATGGAGAGCTGAGAGCACAAGCTCGGCTGATGGTCCATCTTCTTCACCGCCTGGACACACACACACACACACACACACACACACACACACACACACACACACACACACACACACACACACACACACACAGACACAGACACAGACACAGACACAGACACAGACACAGACACACACACACAGACACAGACACACACACACACACACACACACACACACACACACACACACACACACACACACACACACACACACACACACACACACACACACACACACACACACACACACACACAAACAGTTTAATATATCAGACAAACAAACGACACAAACAACACACAAACAGTTTAATACATCAGACAAACACAGAACACACAAACATGGGCTTAGCAGGTGACTGAGAGGGATTTGGAATAACATTAACATTTTATTCTCTATTTTATTTATGTTTCTTATTCAAAATCTTGTCTGCGTACTGTCACGGCCCCACCTCTGCCTGGCAGGGGCGGTTCCTCCTGCTGGCAGGGGAGGGTCAAGAGTGAATGGAGCCACCTGGGCTCAGCTATTTAAGCCACAAGTTAACCCTTCTTCTTGCTCTATCTCTGTGTCTCTCTCAGCTCCAGGTTTGGTTTGGTTAGCTATGTTTTGTGATGCTCTTTAGGTTTGCGCTTAGGCATGTTACACATCCAGGCGCCCTACATACACCCCTGATTCAGACATACTCACACCTCATTCCTTTTCTCTGTTAAAGACTCTGATTTTAGTTTGATTAATAAATACTTTTGATTGGCCTACCCTTGTTGTTTGTGTCCCCTTTGAGCCGGCCTGTGACAGTACTTTAAATTTCTGTAAAGCCTTTCCTTGAGAAAACTGCTCCGTCTGACTGTGGCTTTGACTTATCAACATTTTAATATAAACTATAAGCACTAAAGGCGAGACTCAGATAATATTAGATTTTTTGGGACTTGCTGCTTTTGAACCCACCTTGTCGCTGAGTGTGGGGTCGTTGAGCGAGTACAGTTTGTTGGTGATGTCTTTGCCGATGAGGTACCTGAACACCTCATTCAGGAAAGTGTCAGACTCCAGGAAATAAGTCAACCTTTCCCGAGACCAGCACAGGAATTTACAGTTCTCCTCGGCAATTATGGTCACCTGCAGCACAGCAACACATATTTTTTACTCATTATAACACCTATTTACATTAAATTATTTTGTTCACTGAGTACAACTTTGGGTTTACCTGGAACTTCTCTCCTCGGTGCATCTCCGTCGACCGAAACTCTGGAGAATCGATGAAAGCGTTTGTGTAGATGTTGTGGAGGAAATGACCTCGATACGACACCTTCATCCTGTCAACATAAGAACATAGATTAATATGAGGACGTTAGAGACTAATAAACTCTAGTCCCATGACTCACTTTCCCTTTAGGAGGATGCTGAGGCGCTCGTCCACAGACGTCTTGTCCTCCACAGCGTAGGCCTGGCCTTTCTTTAGCGTCTGAATGGTGCAGAACTGACCAGTGAGTCTCTGAAACAGAGCTTCTCGAACGTGGAGTGGCTCAAACATCCTCTTGTAGACTGACCGCAGCTCCCTGTCGATTTTAATCTGACAAAATACAGCAATAAATTTAACTTTGACAAGAAAGAGGTTAGCTTTTCAAAAGGAGGGATTGAATATGGAGGGAAATCTGCCCATTGTGAATGAATGTGAGTGTAAATGGCATTGTCCATAACAAAGATAACACCACAACACAGAAATTCGGCTTTAATTTTAACTTTAATTTACAAGAAATGTTATTTGAAATGAACCAATGTCTAGTGTATGCTTTTATTTTTTGCTTAGTCCGTCTTTTACACATACCTCTTACATGTTTATATCCATAACAGCCCTGATCAAGTGGGAAAAGACCATTAAATAAATCTTGCGATATCTGTATCACGATAATGTATCACATGAAAAAAAATCTGACGACAATACATACAATATATCGTCCCATTTCTAAGTCACATGATTTTAATGTCACATCTTATCACACTTTTCCTGTTTTTATTTCCTTTAGACGTCTGTGGTGGCAGAGTTTAGTTGTACGTGCCTTTTTTAGGGGTCTCGGGCAGATAGTCAGCGTGCACCTGAGGTTCATGTGGCAGCATTCTCACTTATCCAAGTGAACCACACTAACAAGATAACCACATCAGAGTTCATTTTAGCCCCACCAAACATGGCAAATATGAACTCAACCTAAGTGTTAACCTTGCGATTATCTTTTAATTGGCCAGAGTATACGTCTGAAGCAGCTGCGAAAGGCACACGCTCTGTGATAAGAGGAAGACGATGAATGAATAAATCAATGAATGTGTATGAACCATAATCTTTGAGAAAGAAATTCAGTAGGAAACCTCTTGAATATTCAAAACTGAAGCTTATCTAAATGTGAAAGTTTTATAGAATGGCTATGAAGGACTGGGAGTATAGCATTTTAAAATGGCAGAATAGAAATGGAAGGGGTTACTTTACATTGTGAGACTGAGAAAAGAAGGGTGGTGGTGCAGCAGACATGTCCTCTCCTCATTTTAAAAACTCCTGGTCTGATTCTGTCACCGCACACTTTCACAAAATTCCCTAATGACAGCCACGGATTTAATAAAACCTGCACCTCATTACCATAAACCCCAAACCCTGGAGAATATGCTGATTTCTGCCACAGTCTGCCTCAAAAAAAAAAAAACAGAGTCTGGAGAAGGTATAAATAAACAGTGTTTCCATGTCATTTTCACCACTCGACTGGTCTGGACCTGAGCCGACACTCACCGGACGTTGTTTGTAGATCAGGAAAAACAGATGCATGAAGTTGACCATCAAAAACACAGAGTTCCACACCATCACGTCCAGGTTGCACCGGTACAGCGTCGCCCACAAGATGAACAGACCACATCCTGGACAGAAACCAAACACTGAATAATCAACAAGGCAGAGGAGTCAACAAGAAGAGTTGGTACAAAGTTTTTTGGGCTTTATTATTCCACTTGAAATACAAATTGTATGGACCTAAAAGTGCACAATTAGGATTTTATTATTCATTTAACACAACGATGGATGGACAGTGTAGCCAAGGTCTAATATGAAAAGTCCTGAATGCTGTAGGCTTTTTAAACTCAAAAACTTCTTATCAGCATAAATTCTGTACTATTATAGTTTTTATTTGTACTCAAAACCAAAGCAGTTACTAAATAACTTATATTAGAGGTTTTATACTTAACAAGGCAGTATATGAATCCTATATTTATAAGTTGTAAGTATGCTTCTAGATAAAAGACTACCACCCATTACTTAGACACTGAGCAAAGAATAACAAAAAATAATAAAATAGAAAAAAACAATATTGTTAGAAATATCATATTTTTACATCACACTTTATTAATTGACAAAAAGAAGTTTCATAGAGCTTTTAGATTTTAATATGAAAGGTGTTCTCCCTGTGCTTGGCTGGGTTCTCCAGGTACTCCAGTTTCCCCCAACAACATCAAAAACATGCCGGGCGCCCTCTAGTAGCGGCTGCTGATGATGAATTTCCCAGGGATAATAAAAAAAATAAAAATAAAAATAAATTTATTAATAATAAAAAAAAATTGCAGAAAATTGTAAATTGTGCAAGAGGGTTTTTGTCTGTGTGTGCTGTCAGTGAGTGGGTATAGAACATTAGCAAGGCGCTCTGTTTATATGAACATTTATATGAGCATGTGCAAACAGTGCCGTGATGTTGTCGGAAATCTGAAAAGCTCTTTTTTGCTCGTGGACACAGTTTTTACAAATCTGTACTTTACTTTAGACAGTGGAAACCTGCTAAAAACTCTGCAGATGGACATGAGAAAAAAGTGTGTTTGTAGATTTATCCACGTTCATCTGTGCTTTTATGATTAGCTTCAACAGAATCTGATCAGAACATGATTGTGTTTAGTGTTCAAGTCTGATTTGTGATTAGTGAAGTGTAAAAAGTCTTCTCTACATGGCCTTTTAGAGCATTTTTCTGTTGGTGTGAAAAGACATGCTCACTTAGATCTGCAGGTTTTCTTAGAGAGAGATAAGCTAAAGCGGTGTAGCCATAATGCACTTCATTCACTTCATGATCAACAGATGGATGGATGTCAAATTTTATGATACTTTTAAGAGGGATTATGTTAACACTGACCTAGAAAATAAAACAAATCTAAACAGAATAAAGTCTGCACCCCGTCCCTGCAGTGTGAAGGTAACTGTCGGCCCGACACGTCTCACAGCCCTCCTGATTAGATAAATATTACTCTCTAAAGCGGCCGAGTGGCCCGACCTGTCATGAGCAGCAGCCGCAGGAGGATCATGTGCAGAGCCATCGTCGTCGGGATGATCAGGCCCAAAAGGAGCAACAGGTTCCCCAGGTGAAAGAGCAGGTGATGGGTCTGTTCCCACTCCTCACACAACGTGGTGTTGGGCTCCAGAGAAGGCCCCGCTGCAGTGGCTGCTGGGAATGGGGCCATCGTGGTAAAAGGGAAGGGGGACAGCTGTGGAGTGGTGGACATCCTGCCGCAGGGTCACCTTCAGAAAAAGGACACAATGATGAAGAGCCACAGAAAATAGGCCAGAGGTCAGAGGAAGGGTAGATGATGGGCTTCAAGTACAAAGACATTATTTTTACTGCTTTGAAGGTTGTACATGAAGATGTGCTTTTAGAGAAAACTCACAATAATTACTCTTTTATACCTGTGTGTAAAGGAAGACATCACATCTCCTGACTCCCTCTGTGTATATTTTATTTTATTTAGTTTGTTTTTGTTTTTCAGTTTTTTTTTAAAGACCTCCATTAGTCTTTATCACAGTAAAGACTATTCTTCCTGGTGTCCAAATTTACACAAGATACAGTTACAACAGTAACACAGCAAAAACAAAACACTAAAAACCTTTCAACCTTAAACTGTCGACAGTCTTTTTGTTTTCTAGAATCTCAGCCATTTTGTCTCCAACAACTTTCTTCTTGGTGATTTTATTTGAGCATTTGTTTGTGAGGGTGCAGTTTGAAAAAAAACTATTCTTTAGGGTTTTATGTGAACATTGAGGTGATTCATTTATTTGAAGGACTGGATAAATGCATTTGGTTGTTTTTTTGTTTTTATAAGGCTTACAAGGGAAACAATTGATAATTCATAAATTTATTATCAAGGGTTTAGTAACCAGAATATTAAAGTTTGACAAGCCCCACCCACTTATTTTTTTTACTAAAAACACACATTGTAAATCATGATGAAGTGAACTGAATGTAATAAATGTTATAAAAATGCATTATTGCGGCGGCAGTATAGCACAGTGGTAGAGCGTCCGTCCTTCGACCGGCGGATGGGCGGATCGAATCCTGCTCGAAACATCCCAAAACATCATAACATCCCGCTCTCCCCACATACTGTCGTTGTGTCCTTGGGCAAGACACTTAACCTACATTGCCTCCAGTGAAGTTCTGTAACACTGGTAATAGTTTAATGTGTGTAAAGTGCTTTGAGTGTCTACTACAGTAGGTGGAAAAGCGCTATATAAAAATAAAGATTATTATTATTATTATTATTATAAAATGTAATGAAATGCAAAGTCACTTGATTGGCGTTTTAATCAAGAACATTTTATTAATATTCACATCCACCTCCAGTGTAAACATTGGTAAACAGCTGCACATCTGTATTACACTGCTCATTATGGTCAATATCATCACAATATCAAAAAAATCTCAACCAACAGCTTTAATCACAGTAAGGCTTTGTTCTTTCATCTGACATCGGTCCACACTTTGCCATTGACCAAAAATAAGTAAATAATAAAACTGTATATTTTAACTTTCACATGTCCACAGGGTTCAAATATCGTCATATCGTTATCAAAATATCTAATATCGTGTTTTTATAATATCGTGCAGCCCTCCTTGTAGAACCACTGTAGTGTAAACTCGCACATATACAATATAAGCTCCAATAAACTTAGCTGCATCTCTCGAAATGTTAATGTAAGCCACTTTTCCAGCTCCAAACTGTACTCTCTGATTCCCGAGTGCAGTGTGTCAGTGTGATGTGCTCCAGCAGTGTCAGTGGGAGGGCTCTCGAGTAAAAATAGCACCGGTCATACGCACTCACAGAGACACTACAGCTACATTTCACACAACTACAACTTTCCAACAACAGGCGTCAAAGTAGCGAGAGAAAAGAGACTCACCAGTTCAGCAGCAGCAGTGGGAAAAACAGAGCAAACCGGAGAAACCAAAAGGATGAGACGCACAAAAGAGAGAAGAGAGAGGCGCGAGGGTCTTGAGTCTCTTGTGACGGGGGGCTGCTCAGTGTGCGTCGCACATTCCGCGCAGCTGACACAGACTAAAATGGGCAAAGAGCCGGAGACCAGGCTCCTGCAGGGACACGGAGCACCAACAGGGGGCGAAAATGCACATATCCACTGGACACAATACTGCACAACTCTAATGAGTTCAAAGAGAAATGGGTTACTGATGTTTAACCTTTACATACATCTGTGCGTTGTAGCTTTTGTAGAACCACCTTGTGTCTTCAGTTTCATACAAAAGTTGTTTCAGGAATAGTGAGGTCTAAAAGACAGACATCTATGTGCATTTTAAGATGTTAATAGAAGAAAACAGTAAAAACTTTTATTTTGAAAACTGAAATTCAGAAAAATTACCATTTCATGAACAAGTCAAACACAGTCTTTTGTCAATTACTGAAATATCTATATGCACATTCAAGATATTCAAAATTTAGTTCCGTTTCTTAACAATACACAATGATTTGTCTAATAACCTACTGACTGAATGATCTATTAGACATGACAGTTTACACAGGTGGAGCATTTTATTTTTTCTAAACCTGGACCTAGATTATTATTATGGATCATCAGCTTGTGCTTTTGTCTTGGTAAAGTTAAGAAGTGATACTTAAGTGAGTGGTACAAGTAGGGTCAGTAACCCCTGACATAAACCGTGACGTCACTCAAGAGCAAGTTTTTAGGTGAAGTCAGCCGTATTTGAAGCTAACTTTGAAATCATGCCCAGCTGCTATTAAGAAAAAAAGGGGAAACAAAGGAAAAAGAGGAGAGAAAACCCTTTTTGGCTGGAGGTACAGTCATACATTTGCTATTAAAAAAAGCCCAATGAATAAACATTTCATTTATAGAGCTGCAATTACCAATGTTTTAAAGCCACAAGTGTAACGTAGATAATAAATGTTTAAATTCAGGAGAGCCATTCAACACTGACTGTTTAAAACCGGGAACAGACAGTACATTTCTCCTTTATTATCCTTAGAGTATGACTGTTTATCACAAGAACAAGACGAGCTTCATCTGAGAAAATATTGTTTTAAGTTTTCCTTTTGCTTGTTGTTTTTGCCCAAGTGAGGATTATCTGTCGTCCAATCAATGGACCGCAATGTTTAGCTCCACCCTTCACTCTGATCAATCCAAAATACAGCATTACTACGCACTTCCTACCCCTGCTAAAATGGAAACTGATATGTTCTAACCTGACCTGTACAGGACCGCTCCGTTCTGCTCCAGCGGAAACAAAGCCATTAAGAACATTAACTAAATAAATATAAATATTTTCATGTCAAACCACAGATGGCTTTTTCATATTTGTATTCAAGTGATTGACTCAAAGGCTTTCAATGAATCATCAATTTATCTAATTCATCCATGTCTGAATATGTCTCATACATCACTTTATTACAACAAAAACAGATGAAGACAACAACACAGAGAGTAGGATATATTACAGCCAGTGAAAATGTTGCCATATACAAATGTTTTTCAGCTTCAGAGGTCAAGAGGAGTTCAGAGACCATAACTATTGCTGCTTATTAAAACATAACGAGACAGGACTTAAAATACTGTGCAACTAAAAAAATCACACTAATAAATGGCCTTTTCCCTTATTATAGGTTATTCTGATGTGATGAAAAAAACACCCTCTCCTACAAAGTGCACACTCAGGCAGTCCGTCCCTGCACCGGCACCTGCAGGAGTCCGTCCAGCTGGTCCGACTCTGCTGCAGGAGGGTGGCAGAAGCTGGGTAAACGCAGGTCGAAGCGGTGTCCGGAGCTGTCGAAAGCCTTGTCGTTGAGGGAGTACAGCTTGTCTGCGATGTCATTGCGAACAACCAGAGCAAAGATCTTGGCGAGGTAGCGGTGTTTGGCGAAGAGCAGGTACAGTTTCTTCCTCCTCCAGGTAACGTATTTGCACTGGTTATCAGCTCGCAGAGTCACCTTAAAGAACAGAATATAATATAAACAACGTATGTCCCATCCAATTATATAACTATAGCTATTTACTCAGTAAATTGTCCACCGAATACTTTTCCAAGTCATTAACTCATTGACTACTTCTTAATATTTAAAGTAACAGTACTTTAAAAGTACACTCCTCTAATAAGACTGTGTAAGTGGTTAAGTAGCCACACTATGTCAATTGTCATAGTGTGTCTACTACAGACACTATAGACCAGAAGGGATACTGTGGAATTCCCCGGTGGGTCGGCCCATGGTGCTGTTCTATTTTGAGGCGGGGCTGCTTCTGCCCCTAAAAACACCTCTGCTTCTCCTCCGCTCCAGTCAGCAGCCCTGCTCAGAGGTTTGCAGCTGTGGCGTGCTCATATGAAGACGAGCTGAAGCGCTGAGACAGGGAGCAGCAGAGAGCAGAACTAAAACACGTGTGGTCCATTAAGCCCCAGCCCCCGGCGCTTATCATTATTTTTTATGTGGGACTGTTGCTCCTGTTTGTTAGGCTTCTCAACCCAAGTTAAATAAATCAGTGTCTCAAACTGGAAAAACCTTGTCCCTAATCTAAGGCAATACAGCCTCCTCACAGATGCATTCAGGGGCTTGTAGGTTTCTGTCTATAACACAGGGAGCTTGTGAAAGACGCTTTTCCTGAAATGAATCAAAAACAGGCCTGAGGCGGGGTACACCCTGGACAGTGGCCAGTCAGTCAAAGGGTTAACATTTAGAAACAGCCAGTGACAGACAACCATTCACTCTCACATTCATTCAAGGACACTTTAGGTTTGACCTATACATGTTCCTGGACACTTTTCGTTGTTTGAAAAAGAAAAAAAATGGTATTATTGTTGGGACAGTCCCAGAGTGTATCAGTATTTTCCAGATCTGGTTTTTGTTTGGTAAAAGACATTTCACAGATGGAGATGTATTTGGGAGGACTTTGTTTGTGTGCCATGTTTTCACCTGGAAGATGCCCTCCTCTGATGGTCTGAGTGAGTCCCACTCTGGAGAGTCCAGGAACTGGAAAGGATGGATGTAGTGGAGGAACTCCCCATTCACTGTCACACGGATCCTGGGAGACAGAGGAGTAGGTGAGGCATGAGACTATCTGTTGTTGTACAGCGGGCCTAAAGAAAATTGGCAATAGTAGGCTTTTGGTAAATGTCATCGCTAAATCTTTGAAACCCTAAATTTATAATCCAACAATATGTAAGAATGTGTCATAAATCTTGTTCAAACTCACTCAAAACAGAGAAAAAATGTTTCACAGAAGTTATTTATGTATCCCCTTTTTGTCTTTGTGCATTTAAACAATATAAATATAACCCCACTGTTCCATTCTGTAAGAATGAGCCCTGATACTATAATTTGTCATGTTTAAAGAAAGATTAAAAACCAGGTTTCTCTGAGTGCATGTACTGTAGATGTTTTATTCTGGTCTTAACCAGGAGAAGTGCATGTAAACACACTCAACGACTCAACATGCTTCTCAGAGAACCGTGGTTACACCAGTGACCTGAAGTTACTCTACAGTTCTTTTTATTTCTCTATAAATATTATTCATTGTCTTTTATCTGCTTCTGGCATCATTTCAAAACTAAATACTTTCCTTTTGGAAACCACTTCTGCTTTTACAGTGTAGTAGGCCATATTTATTACATTCAGTAACTTAAGATCCATATTTTGTAATCATATGTTTATGGCTAGGCCTACATATTATTAAACATTCTCAGAAACTATCCACTACTGGAATAATCAGTGCTAAACACAAAGTCCAAGACTCTGCCATTACACCTTTAAAAATCAGAGGTACGGACACAGAATATTTTAGTTTTTGGTTGTAAGTATTCACCTGCCAGACAGAAGCACAGAGAGCTTGTCAATGGCTGTCTTTCCCTCCACAGCGAAGCAGTGGTCCTTCTCCAGAGTCTGCACGTCCCTCTCACAGCAGGATACTATCTTCCCGTAGTGCGTCAGCGACACTCCCAGCTTCTTAAACAAACAGTTATACAGCTCCTCAAAGTCTTTGTCGAAAGTGACGCTTCTGAGTCTGTAGGAAACGTGCAGGACTTGTCCCAAACACACACCAAAAAGCGCAAATGTCCACAGGAACGTGTCTGTGGTGCACGGGTCTGACCAGGACCAAAGAGTGGCGCAGAAGAAGCCCAATGTGAGAAATGTGAACAGGTAAAGCAGTCCGTACAAGCCGCTGCCGCCCATGAAGCCTAAAAACAGAAAGATATGTGCCAAGTGAAAGACGGAGCCCTCGGAGCCGTCTCTCCAGCGCTCACACATGGGGTAGGTCATTGGAGTGGGCTCCGCGGTGAGGTTCAAGGCTTCAAAGTCCGGTGGCTCCATGTTTAATACAGTCTTTTAACTAAAAGTTCCCCAGGCGCTGTCACAGTCCGCGGCGTGCGCACTAACTCCGCCGCTGCTCCACAGACACCTGACTCTGTCAATCCTGTCGCTATGGCAACGACATATGTCCGGAAACAGCCTCCAGAGAAACACGATATGCGCGTATGAAATCACTGCATAATGAATATTAACCCTAACTGCTCGAAAGATCCATACCAATAATGAAATGACTATATTTCAGCAACCATAAGGTGTATTTGAATAATGTTGGTGTCATTGTAAAGGAAACATATTGTGGAGGTTTGTTAAAAAGTGTTATCATATGAATATGTGTTACTAATAAAGAGAAAATGAAGATGGCACACAGCTAAAATGTACTTTTTTTTAGTTCCGCCTGAAAAAAAAAAAAAAAAAAAAAAGTATTTTATGATGAGAAACTTTTTGGAATGCTGCTTCCAAGACTCCTGTACTTCATAACATGTAAATAAAACATGTTAACATTATCCATGCAAAGTTTTAAACTGATAATGTGAAGCAGAATAAAACTCTTTTAGTAAAGACAGATTAGGCGAATTTTCCAAAAAGCCCACTTTGGTTCAGTCTGTTCCATTTCAGTTTAGTCATGTAAATACTATACATTTCATGTTTATATCACTAATGGTGTTCATTAAATACATTTTTGAGAACCTAAACCAGACTTCTATGTATTTACATGTTTTCTGTCTCTATTCTTCCTCCTCTGAGAGATGCTGGAACTGCCGAGAGACGGTTCTCCGCAGCCCATTGGTGAAATTAAGCATGTGATACCTTTTGAGCATGATTTTTTGGTCTTCATTCGCTGCTGGTTTATTTATATTTAAATGTAGCTTAGTTTGCTTGGCAACGTTTTAATCGTCAGCTCCTGCTGTGTAATTTGATATCTGGCACAAGTTTGTAGGATAAATTTGTGGCCAGCTGTTTTTGTAAAAATGTAGCGCCTTGGTTGAGTAGGTGGCACTGTTCACACCTTGACATTATGTCTTTTGTATGCCTGCTGTTTGGGAATGGCTTGATGTTCGTGTAGTGGAGTTTCCACTGAGTAATTTGATGTGTGGCATGTCCATATTAGGCTTGGGGACGTGTAGTGTATCAGGCTGCTTTGTTTACGACGCCAAGCAATAGCATCCACAGCTTTTTACCTTCTCAAAAACGTCGCCAGAATTATGGTATTGTGTCTAAACCAGACTTAGAGACGTATGCATGCATTTTTCTCCAGCAGGTTAGACTACTGCAATTGTCTGCTCACTGGACTCACAAAGTGAGCTCTAACACAGCTGCAGTACAAACAGAAGGTTGCTGCTCAAGTCCTAACTAGGAATAGAAAGTACAACCGAATTAATCATGTCCAATGAAAAAGTGGGACATTTAATAGAAATGCAGAACAAAAGACAAAATGGCTGTGGCATTCCCTGAACGATGCTTCAGCATTTATGGAGGTAGATAAGCTTATATTGACATGTTGCTGTAAGCACAGAGCGCTCTGTTTATGACCCGTAATCGTAATGAGCAGCACTATTTAGATTAGACTTACAAAGAAAAATGTAATGTTTAACAAAATTGCATTTTCTGTTTAAAAACCTTTACAGACTAAATAAACATTATCTTTACATTGCATTAGAGTGCCTGTAGTGGAAATAAAAAGCATTTTTGTAAATAATCTATAGCCATTAACACATGCATAATGAACATAGAGCAATGATTTGCACACTTTTCACCCACACCTCTATGGACTGGCACCCAGCTGGAGCTGAGCTGTAGAGCTGAGTAGGGGACTGGAGCTGAGGACCTGAGTCAAGAATACATTTACATTTATTCATTTAGCTGACGCTTTTATCCAACTTACATTGTTCTACAGTAATTACCAGTGTTACAGCCACTGGAGGCAAGGTGGGTTAAGAGCCTTGCCCAAGGTACAACAGAAATGCGATGCAAGGGGGAGCCTTAAGGGAGAGATAAGATCATCACTGAAACCAATGAGCCGAAAAACACTTCAGCAGCAGAGATCCTTGAGATGCTCGGCTATCATTTGAAGGGCAACCATGAGGAGCAAGTTCCACCATGGAAGAGAAGGTTAAAGGCTAAAATCAAGTCAGCATGGAGATAAGTAAGACAACTATCATAGCTACAGAAAGTGCAATGAAAAGCCAAGGGTCCAAGAGGTACAGCCAGATGGCCATACCTGAAGCATTGGAAACTGCCAAACAAAGGCTCCAAGCCTTGAAGAGCCGAGAACTTTAAAGCAGGCACTCAAACCAGCTAGAGTGTATTTTAGAGTGTATTCACAGACATTTAGGACAGCTACAAGTACCTTGGAATCACACAAGTAATGGCAACCTTGAAGAGGTCACAAGAAACTAAGGCAGCAACAGCCAAATACTTATGAGTAAGGCAAGCATAAGGTCACAGCACAATGGCAGAAACAAAGTCCGTGCAAATAAAAGCTATGCCCTGGGAGTCGACACATACCCTGCTGGAAAAACAAGATGTCCAAAGGAAGAGATAAAGACCACAGTGTCACAATGGGGAACGAGAAGCAGGACCCAGATGCAGAACTGATAAAATTGGGAATCAGGTTTATTTGTCACAAAAACACAATTTGACTAAGGACTGTCCGACGTGGAGTGGAGGTGAGCCGAGCTGAAGGTCCGGGAAGGTGGCTTACGGAGAGACGCCGGTGGAGCAGACGAGTAGACTTGGGAGGAGCAGGTAAAGCTGGATCTTGACTGGAGCTTGCAGTGGCACCTGGGCACAAAACGACAGGTGAGTAACTTTCTCAAATACCAAAACCACGAGACGCACACCATCTTCACTGACTGGAAGTAGTGTTGACAACGAACTGGCGCTGAGTGAAGGGAAGACTGGTTCTTTTAAGCAGAGGTTGATGAGGTGTAAGTGGTTGCAGGTGTGCCGACTGCCCTGCCCAGCCGAGGAGAGAGGAGAGGGGAGGGGGAGACACACAGACAGACAAACACAGATCCTGACACACAGATGTGAAAACACGGAAGAGGAGGGAAGGCACCTACATGCGATGTACCACTTCCAGATAACTGAAGTGGCTGATATCAAGAAATCCTACCAATGGAGAGAAAGGGCTGGACTGAAGGACAGCACAGAGGCACTAATCATGGCTGCTCAGGAGAAGGCCTTGGGCACCAGAGCAAAAGAGGCCCTGATCTACCACACCAGACAAGACCCAAGGTCCAAGCTATGGAAAGAATCCTCTGAGACAATCCAGCATATACATTTGAGTTTATAAGTTTACATACCCTGGCAGAGAACAGGAATGATAAAACAAAAACCTTTTGTAACTCGTAGTTAGTGGTTGGGTAAAGCCAATTTTTGTCAAACAATTGTGGTTACTCTCTGTTTAGTGTATTGTAAGCGGGATGCATTTGCATTGTAATTAGGGCTGCAACAATGAATCGATTAAATCAATTAAAATCGATTACTAAAAGAGTTGGCAACAAATTTCATAATCGTTTCGTTGATCGTGAAACAGAATGAACACACTCGGTCTCTCTCGCGCACTGATGCTAGTGCCAGGCTAACAAAGGGAGTGTGAGAGAGAAAGTGTGTGTCAGTGTGAGCGTCTGCGAGTGTAGTGTAGAGAACAAGTTCTGACATTCAAGCAAATCCTGTTAAATTTTCTGATTTGTATTGTTCTTTATTTTTTATAAATTATTTATTGTTCTGGCAGGTGGCACTTCATTTTTTTTTAAAAAGTCTATATTTGGCAGATGTAAAGCATACATGTGTATGTTTTTTGTGTTAGTCCATTTTTATAAAAGCTCAGGGATGTTCAGGGAGCAACATGTTTGTGCACTTTCTAAAGATTTTAGTTCTAAAGGGCTGGAAAATTAATGCTTTTCTTGTTTTTTGTTTTTTATCCGATTCATCGATTATCACAGATAGATTTATCAGATTAATCAATTATTAAAATAATCGTTAGTTGCAGCCCTAATTGTAATGGCTTTCATCTAGTGACTTCAGCCCATTTTACTTTAACCCTTTAGGTGCCAAGGTTTAGTTTTAAAAATACTGATTTTTGAGATCCAAATTTTAAAAGGCTGTGGTTTGAAAATGATAAGAGATAGTGTCCTACTCTAAACTAGAAAATGCCAGGTATGATCCTAAGTATATGTGTGAAATAATTTTATGCATCTAATTTGCATACCATGGCATTATATACTGGCGGTATGTTATTTACAGTACATACAAAATAATGAACATATTATAATATATTTTTTTCTTTTTTCTCTCTTTTTCTGAAATTAAATGATTAATTAAAGTAACGGGAGCATAGTGGTGATAAGTTTTTGGTCTTTCAATGATAAAGGCAAGTATTGGGTCTTTAAAACTTGGCCTTGTGCATCTCTGGAACAACTGGTTGGGCTTCAGGGACTTGTGCTGCAGTGGTTTAGGTCGTATTTAACAGAGAGGACTTATTCTGTTAGGATTGGTGACTTCTCCTCTTCCTCGGCTCCCTTGACCTCTGGAGTGCCACAAGTTTCCATTTTGGGCCCTGTTTTATTTTCCCTATTTGTTGCCGTTAGGTTATTTCAAAAGCACAATATGTCCTTTCATCTGTACGCAGACGACCTGCAGGTTTACCTTCCTGCTTGTCCCAATAGTTTTCAGACCATCAACAGATGTTTAGAGGACATTAAACTGTGGCTGTCCCAGAATTTCCTCTGTTTGAATGAGGATAAAACTGAATGTATTGTGTTTGGCACATCCGACCTGCCCAGTGTATTAGCTCCTGGTCCTTTTGCTTTGGCCCCCCATCTTAACCAAGTTGTCAAAAATCTGGGGGTAAAACTAGACAGCAGTCTAAAATTTAAAAAACAAATAGATTCTGTGGTTAAGGCAAACTTTTTTCAGCTTCGCCTCCTTTCAAAGGTTAAACCCTTTTTAAGTCGAGCTGACCTGGAGAAAGCCATCCATGCTTTTATCAGCTCCCGCATAGACTACTGCAATGCGCTCTGGGAGTTAACCAAACTGGACTTCACCGTTTGCAGCTTGTGCAAAACGCTGCTGCCCGACTGCTAACTAACAGTCGTAAACATGAGCACATAACACCTGTCCTATACTCCGTGCACTGGCTCCCTGTTCAAATTAGAATTAATTTTAAAATCTTAATGTTTGTTTTTAATGCAGTCACAGGCTTTGCACCTTCTTATTTGTGTGAGATTCTGACCCCTCACCAACCCAGCAGAGCTCTACGTTCTGCTGGGCAACATCTGCTGAAGGTGCCCCAGTCCCGGTACAAACAGTGGGGCGATCGTTCTTTTGCAGTGGCCGGTCCTAAACTCTGGAACTCGTTGCCCAGTGAGTTATGGTCATCCCTGACCGGCCTCTGTTTAAAGCCAAACTTAAAACATATTAATTTAAAATGGCTTTTTGCACTTAATGGCTCTGTGAAACTGCTCTGTTTTTATTGTGTAAATGTGTTTTTAAACCTATTTGTGAATATGTTTATTTTTTATTAATGTTGTTAAGCACCTTGGTTCAATCTGTGGTTGTTGGAAGGCGCTATGTAAATAAATATTGATTGATTGATTGATTGATCTCTACTGTCCACTAGTGGAAACCTGTATGTAGAACTCTCCTGATGATACTCAACTTCCTGTTCCCCTATGCTATCCCTATTCCTTGATGTTGGTCTACATACCTCGTCCTTATACATGTGATGGGGGGCCTGTGGTTTCAATCTTCTTGGTCCTATGTGATAATGTGACTCATAAAAGTCACTGCCTCTTTCATTCCCATTCATGGGTGTAATATGTGGTGCGAGTGCGTCAGGCAAGCTTTTAAAGGGGTTAGACTCCATAAACTGGGACACAGGACTGGAACGAGGAGCAAGATTTTGAATTTGCTCCTGTTGAGTTTGTTCTAACATAAGGCCTAATTTCTGTACACTTTGCAAATGCCTACTCGTTTCTAATAATTCAGTAAATGGGGTATTGTCCTGTTCATCCAAAAGTACAGGTCTAAGGAAGGTGTGTGGAATTTCACTGTAAACTTTCTTGCCTTTTCCATTCATTTCTATCTTATAATGTATTTGGTAAGGTTCTTCAAGTTTTATCTTAGCACCATTACCTTCTGTCCTTTTCTGACAGGCACATATGTCTCTGTACTACATGCAGGGTTATAGTCATCAATTACAAGTAATCTCTCTCCTTCCTTGTAAATGGGATGGTTCTTTCTCAAAATGGGATTTGATCATATCAATCAGTTTCCGAGATTCTTCTTCCTGTTCCCTATTTCTTTCCGCCACTTCGCTACTTCTACTCCCTACACTTGTGCTTTGTTTTTCTGCCTTTAACAACCATGTGTTTACTGTGTCTTGCTTATCTTGTGGCCCAGAGTGGGCGGTATGTTGACTGGATAGCCTAGAGGCCTTTGATCCTATTTTGTCCTCCTCCAAGTCTGAAAGTGCTAGGAGGTCACTTATCCTGCTTCGGTTGCCCTTTACAGACTTATCCAGTTTTTCATCAAGTTCACCTCTCTCCTTCTGAAAACATAATCTTTCAGTTATCTGCCTTACCTCTTCCAGTTCTGTCTCAACATCTTCTGGTGTTCTTTCTCTCTTTTTTCATCATCTGTAGGCCTAAACACACATTCAAGTTCTTCCCCCAATATCCCTATGACAGGAACTTGTATTTCAGATAAAACTGGGTTACTCTGATTAATTGTGTGTGTTAACAAGCTCCTAGCTTCAGTGTATGGAGACACTGTTTGTGGTATGGGTGGCACCAAAGTGTTAGGGTAGTGGCAATGCCTGAGTGGGTGTAGCTATGGCAAGCCCTTTTAACATTTAAAAGCTAGACTTGAAGATATCTCTAATTCAGTTTAGCCTAGTCAAAAAGAATATTTCAGATATTCTCAACTATTATTCTTATCCATAATTGTCATTTCAGATATCTACAAAGACATTATACTATGGCAAGCCCTTTTAACATTTAAAAGCTAGACTTGATATGTGTTGAAGATATCTCTAATTCAGTTTTGCCTAGTCAAAAAGAATATTTCAGATATTCTCAACTACATTATTCTTATCCATAAATGTCATTTCAGATATCTACAAAGACATTCTTCCTAGAACAAATGACGGCACTTTTGCCATTCATTTGTATGGGGTTTATCATTACAGATATCTACAATTCAGTTGCGAATATCAACTATATGAATTACAGATATCTGCAGCTGAATTTTAAATATCTGTAATTACAGTTTGAAATATCTACAATTTGATTCTGACCAGCCACAACTCCAGGTAAATATATCTTTAATTCACCTCAATTCATGATATCTAAATTGTTCTAAATTCAATTTTGACTAGGCGAAATGAGCTTGTTGATATCTGTAACTGGAATTTAAGACTAGTCAAAACTGAGTTGTAGATATTTCAAACTAGAGTTGTGGATTGTAATAATTTAATTGTAGATATCTATTATCAAATTATAGATATCTAGAAAGGAATTTTGATTAGAGCTATCTGAAATATGAGAAATCTGTAACTTCCATTCTGTCTAGTCAAAATGTAATTACAGATATCTTGAATTAGAGTTTTGACTGGGCGAAATGAAGTTGCAGATATCTGTATGCATCCCACTTTAGGCGGGAGCAGAACATGTTTTTTCAATCAACATCACTTCACATAATGCCTGTTAACAGTTAACTTGTAGCTTAATTAGCTCTAATTAGCACAATGCCGGAGCAGCCAGAGGGCGAAGGAGTTTTCAATCGTCTTTTTAATGCTGCAGCCCGGGCAAGACAGGAGTTGGCAGCGAGAAACGAGGATTCTGCGTTACTTTCCTCCACAAGACGACTATTTTGCAGACAAACTCATCGCGTTTGGGGTAAAATCTACTGTTTTTTTTAACATCAGAATTGCTAATGTGTTAGCAGAAGTTCGGTGTAGCTGTGAAACTGTTAATGATATATTAACTTAAAGCAAATTTGTATCATTTAAACATTTTGTTTAAAATAATAATAAAAAATAGTGACTTTCGTTAATGTAAAGTCATTTTAGCATTATTTACGTTGGCCTATAAACCAGCCTCAGAAACATTTCCACGGTATATTTAATTTACCTTAACGCTACGTGCTTAGCTTACTTTTAGCTAGCTGTTACTTGCTACTATTTCATGGCTTTTTACTGTGGGTGGAAAAAAAATACGAACTAATTTGAACTAAAAACTTCCATGGTAAGAATAGAAGAATGTCACCATCTTTAGTGTCAATCTCTCTCACATTTAAATCATTCAATAAGCATGATGATAATAAACACCATGCTTTTCTATGCAAGATGAAGAACCCTAAAGAATAACTGTAGCCTGACAGATTTGTATTTGTGTTTAAAGAAGGATCTGGTGGCTGCAGGGGAAACCCTATTTGGCAATCTAAACTGTTCCTCCTTCCAGGGCCAGATAATGGTTTTCTGCCCCCCACAAAAGAACTTGAGGAACTAGCAAAACTTGGAATAGGTAAATGTGAGATTGAAGCACATAAGCACACACTGAATGTCATTTACTTTTAAACCTTATACACTAACAGTTTTAGTCATAGTCATACAGGTCTATTTTGGGGAGGTTGGCAACACTACAATTATATCTGAAAAATGACGCACAGTAAGGCTGTGCATTCATTACATTCAGGAATTTTTTTAAAGTCTAGTCCTGTTAATTGACTGGTGACTGGAGCCTATCCCAGCAGCAAGAATGTTTAAGTCAACCGGGGTTTGTTTGAACTCGCAACATTCATGTCTTTCCATCATGGATAATATATGCAGCCAGTAAAATTTGTCTCTGGGCTAAACCTGAGTTTGCAAAATACTAGCAATTGTAGTACAGCAAGCCTGATATTTTATCTTTAGGTCAGAAATGGGCTGAATTGCATTGTGTACATGAGTCTGTTGTTGCTGAGTGAGGATGAGTTGAGGTGGCTCTACATTTACAGCTGGAAATTCTTCCTCAAGTGTAGGCAGTGTTTGAATTCCATACTGCGCTAGGATGGCATCAATGTTCAAATGTGATTTAAATGAACCCTAAAGATAAAAGACCACCAATTACATAATTTCCAGAATTAGGATATTGGCTCTGAAGTTGCCTCACATGTTGTTCTAGTTCGCCATCATCTATTGCAGACTGCATACTTCTAACAGGTATACCTATCAATTTTGACTTCTTGTATAGAAATGATGAGGAGCATCCCAGTATTTTGGCAGATTTTGGAATTGTATGGCCTTGCTTTAGCAGAAATTCAATGTGTTCTCTGGTAACATCAATGGCTGGTCGGCCTCTTCTCCCCACAAAAGAAAGTGTTTAGGCAGCATTAGACTGTTTATTTTTGTGTAATTTATAATATATATATCAGTATTCCAATTCTTATGCATGCACTAAAATTGCATAATCTTAATGAATAGGATTCACTGGAAATGGAAAGACTTGTGATAACTGCTAAAATACAGTATTTATTGATGTGACAAATACACTGAATTATTGCTAAATATAATTATTTTGTGTGGGTATATAAATTTAGTTTTAACATTATATAACTGGGTCAGAGTTTTTATTTCTAAGTTACTAGCCTTCCAGTTAGAGAACAGATAATTTTATGGTTCGTTTCATAATGAGCCAAAACGCTGGTCTGTCCACGGACCAGGACCATAGCGACGCTAGTGGCCGTTTAGTGGATCGTGCCATGTCCGTCAGGTCGGTAGACAGACCAGCGTTTTGGCCACAACCCCCTCATTTGTGTTTTTGCGGGCAGTCTGCTAACTCGGTCTACCTTGTCGTTCCGGAAGTAAACAAACCTAGCAGAAAGCTTGCAAAAACACAAAGATTGTACCGTTTTCCTACACTATTTGAGTCTCCAAGCACCCAACTCATGTTAGCGTTTAAATAATTATGAGTGTGTTAAAAGCCCCCCCAAAAAAACTATAGATTATCGTATTGTAGCTAGCCTGCTCTGACGGATCATTTTTGCTCTTTTTGCACAATATAGACGTTAAAATGGCCGTATTTCCGCTTTAACGTTAATGGATATGATACATAAATGCAGTATTGAACATGAACAGACTCACCTGAACTAATGAGCCTGACAGAAAAACGCTGGTCTTCTCCAGCATGGAAATTAGCGTCTACCATAGTTGTCAGTTGAGCCAAACAGCTTTTCTAAGAAGATTTCTTTCACAATTGTCAATAGAACATTCTTTCTCTCCACAAATACCCTGTGCGAGGGCTCGTTCAATTTCATGCCATTTTCTGGTGGTTTTCTCGATTACAGCCAACGGCATTCTTCTTCCATTCGTAGAAATAAGGAAATGAACGTTGATTATGGCGGGAAGGGGAAATTACGTATTTTATGGATGTCTAAAACAAAGCAAAGTCATGAACAATAATTTGTACTAATCATAATGACGTTTGAGATATCCCTAACTTTCATTCTGCCTAGTCAAAATTGAATTACAGATATCTCAATCTGTTGTTTTGACTAGTCACAATAACGTTACAGATATCTTGAATGACTTTTCCATCTATCCAAAATCTAATTACGGATATTCAGAATAACATTCTTGATGTCTACAATGTTCATTTTGGATAGTCACACTTAGCTTTTAAATGTTAAAAGGGCTTGCCATATTTATCTGTATTACCAGTGTTTGAGTTGGGGGAGGGGCTAGACATCGTTGCTTCCAAAATGACTGCCTTTTCTTCCTCAGCAGTCAGAAACAGCTCAGGTCCTGTTTAAAAAATTCGTTCCCTGAAGAATCTTAGTGTCATACGATTAAGATCCTCAATTTTATTATTTTCTTTCATCAATGACCGTCTCTGAAAGGTTGAAGCCACTTCCACTTTTGCTATAACATTTGTTAATCTAACAGATAACGATTTCAAAAATTGTTGTTGCTGGGTTTTTGTTAGTAGAGGGTCCCAAAAGCCACCAAGAACACCCTCCTCCTGCATTTTTACTATCTATTTCATTAACAAACCTTCTTCACAATTTATTTGAGAAGTCTTAGTAACAGACTTCAGCATAGTTGTTCATTTTTTTACAGCCCAGCCCACGCTGCCTTAGCCATAGCTATATTAGCTTTGTTCTTTTTATGGGTTTTTAGTGATTTTAGTTATGTTTGCGCAACACAATACACACCGTTTTTTCCGACAATATTTTACAAACGACTATATGCGTCATGCAAACCTAGCACCCCCTGGCTTTTTAGCTATACATTTTACTCGGAATTTTTAGCTATTGTGAGGCTATGCTATTCTAGTTTCCATTTATCTTCTTAGCTATGCAACACACATGCTAACCTAATCTGTAATTTAGTTACCAAATCAAGCATCATGCTAGTCTAGTTTTTAAAACTTCTAGCTATACGCTTTTACTCTATAAGGGTTTTCCAACTATTGTGTGCCATGTTAATCTCACAATATTTTTTTAAATAACTTCTTTAACCATGCAACACATATGCTGGCCTAACCGTAACCCGGCTCACTTTCTGAGAATCGATCATTTTCTCAAGGAGTATTAAACCCTTCGGATTACTTTTCTCTTTATAGATATCTCTTCATCTCTTAATCTCTTAAACTACATACACATTTTTAACCAAGACAAACAATTGTCGTAAAAACACAAAACATTTACGACATCTTATACATTTTTCTGAGTGTGCCAATAGCTTTAAAATTAATGTACAGGTAGGTTTCTACTTCACAGTAAGGTCTACCCCCGTAGGGACAGGCAGAAACTTTAGTTAACAAGGCTTTCTGCTCACCTTTTCATTTGCGGCCGCCAGACTATGAAGGAAAAACTTGTCCGTCGTGCAGAGAACACTTAAAGAATAAAAATGTACCTTTCCAACACCGCAACCGGGCGGAAACACCAAATTGTTACTCCGAGAATCAGTTTCTCCCGGCTTTTTTGTTACGAGTGTTGGAACTAATATTACTTCAATAAAACTATAAAACCAATGTGAATTTTGTCCATTTAATTTCACTCAGAAAAAGGTACAAGCCAGCGCTGGGTCACAACACGTAGTTAACATGAGGTCAGCCCACGTGTTGTGCTTCTGGTCAACACAATGCTTACGGGGTCCTAACCTTTGGCCACACCTCTCACAGGAGAGGGCACTTCCTGCCACAGTATCAGTAGTTTTCCACTGTGTCCAGCCAGGGGTGACCAACTGGTTCTAACTGGTTTCAACAGATGAGGTCTTTAGTGTCCTAATCTAGGGTGCAGTGTATCATGCAGAGAGTGCAAATAACATACAAAACAGTTATAAAAAGTGTTTCTTATTTCAAAATCCTAACAAGCTTGGACCAATATTTACTGTTGCTGTGTTAACAAGAGTGCAAGTTCTTCTTTCCCATTTATAAAGACCACTTTTCAAAACAGCCGGTCGGTGGAAGGCCACTAACAGAGTACGTCTGAAAAGCGGCTACGTTTAACAGTGGGCTGATCAAAGCAATACTTCAGACTTCTAACACTGACAAATACATTTTATTTTTATTACAGGTTAATATAAAGTGGCAATAATTTGCAAATCTCATAAACTTATTTTTTATTCATAATAAAATATAAATATATCAAATGTTGAAAATGAGACATTTTGAAATGTCATGCCAGGTATTGGCTGATTTTGGATTTTATAAAAGCTAAACATTCCAAAAAAGTTGGGACAGGTAGCAATAGGAGAACGGAAAAGTTAAATGTACATAGAAAAAACAGCTGGAGGATTAATGTGCATCTTATCAGGTCAATTGGCAACATGCTTGGGAATAAAAAGAGCCTCTCAGAGTGACAGTGACTCTCAGAAGTCAAGATGGGCATTCCCCCAAACCTGCTGCGAAAAATAGTGGAGCAATATGAAGAATAATAAAGATAATACAAAGTTTATTTACTTGTTCAATGAAATACATTATTAGAAACATAGCGGGATAGAAATGTTGTTTTGCTACTTGGTTGCACAGAATGTTCTTTTACAGACAACAGCACAGTTGAACAACAGTGGAAAAACACTGAGTGCTCATGTGGCCTTAGACTGTTGCTGGAAGGAACTGAAACAACACCTGTCCAATGAGAAGACTGTTAGAATAGATTCATGCATATTCATATTGTGCCTTACATGTACTGGGCAACTCAGATGACTCGTTGTCTCTCCGATGGTCAAGAGGACAACACAGATTGTGTGTTAGGGACCTGAGACCCAGAATATTCTGTATTAGCTTATTTTGTTAGAATAAATTGCTTGGTAGATAATTCCTCGTCGCCTGGCTCATTTCTCTCAATTCTGAACATGCTCCAATTGTTAGACTAAAGCTTGAATGATTTATATAGGAAAGTATAGGAGTCAGATAGACATAGTTTAAGTTTAGTTCTAACAAATATCAGAAAGGAGTTGTCAGAGAAAAATTGCAAATAGTTTGAAGTTATCATCATCTACAGTTCATAATATCATCTAAAGATTTAGAGAATCTGGAACAATGTCAGATCCACTCCGTCTCTCTCAGGGATCCGCTCCACTTTCCTTCTCTCTCCTTCATCTCATCACTGCCACCTGTCCCAAGCACCTGCAGCCTATTGCCATCAGTGAGGTATTTAAACCTCTTCTGTCCACCTCTGCTCTGCCAGATCGGTCAGAATACATTGTGTGAATGGCCCAGCGCTTGTCCCAGCGCCAGCATGGTCCCAGTCACTAGCTTGGCTCCAGGTCTCGGTCCAGCTCCAGCATGGTCCCAGTCACTAGCTCGGCTCCAGGTCTCGGTCCAGCGCCAGCATGGTCCCAGTCACTAGCTCGGCTCCAGGTCTCGGTCCAGCTCCAGCATGGTCCCAGTCACTAGCTCGGCTCCAGGTCTCGGTCCAGCTCCAGCATGGTCCCAGTCACTAGCTCGGCTCCAGGTCTCGGTCCAGCGCCAGCATGGTCCCAGTCACTAGCTCGGCTCCAGGTCTCGGTCCAGCTCCAGCATGGTCCCAGTCACTAGCTCGGCTCCAGGTCTCGGTCCAGCTCCAGCATGGTCCCAGTCACTAGCTCGGCTCCAGGTCTCGGTCCAGCTCCAGCATGGTCCCAGTCACTAGCTCGGCTCCAGGTCTCGGTCCAGCTCCAGCATGGTCCCAGTCACTAGCTCGGCTCCAGGTCTCGGTCCAGCTCCAGCATGGTCCCAGTCACTAGCTCGGCTCCAGGTCTCGGTCCAGCTCCAGCATGGTCCCAGTCACTAGCTCGGCTCCAGGTCTCGGTCCAGCTCCAGCATGGTCCCAGTCACTAGCTCGGCTCCAGGTCTCGGTCCAGCTCCAGCATGGTCCCAGTCACTAGCTCGGCTCCAGGTCTCGGTCCAGCTCCAGCATGGTCCCAGTCACTAGCTCGGCTCCAGGTCTCGGTCCAGCTCCAGCATGGTCCCAGTCACTAGCTCGGCTCCAGGTCTCGGTCCAGCTCCAGCATGGTCCCAGTCACTAGCTCGGCTCCAGGTCTCGGTCCAGCTCCAGCATGGTCCCAGTCACTAGCTCGGCTCCAGGTCTCGGTCCAGCTCCAGCATGGTCCCAGTCACTAGCTCGGCTCCAGGTCTCGGTCCAGCTCCAGCATGGTCCCAGTCACTAGCTCGGCTCCAGGTCTCGGTCCAGCTCCAGCATGGTCCCAGTCACTAGCTCGGCCCAGGTCTCGGTCCAGCTCCAGCATGGTCCCAGTCACTAGCTCGGCTCCAGGTCTCGGTCCAGCTCCAGCATGGTCCCAGTCACTAGCTCGGCTCCAGGTCTCGGTCCAGCTCCAGCATGGTCCCAGTCACTAGCTCGGCTCCAGGTCTCGGTCTAGCTCCAGCATGGTCCCAGTCACTAGCTCCCTGGATTGATTCCAGTTCCCGGCTTAACTGTAGCCATGAGCGCAGCTCTACAGCACGGACTCAAGCCTTGGGTCAGATCCAGTTCCCGGCTCAGCGCTTCGGCTTAGTTCCAGTCCCCGGGTCGCTTATAGTTACTGTAATAAAGAAACGCTTACCTTCACTGTCCTTTGAGCATTTGAGTCCTCAGTCCCACATTACAAACGATCTCTGTACGTAAGGGTTAAGGAAAACCAGACTGGATGCTCGTGATTTGTCGTTGAACACAATCCACCGGGCCATTCACCGTTGTAAACTGAAACTCTTTAGGTCAAAAAAGAGGCATATCTAAACATGATCCAGAAGCACAAGTGTTTCTCTGGAGCCAAGGCTCATTTAAAATGAACTGTGTCAAAGTAGAAGAGTTTAAAAATAAAATGTACAGCCCTTATTTGTGTCAAAAATGGAAAAAGGCAAAGAGATTCTCATGTTTGTACATTTATTTTTATAACTTTCAACAGAAATAAAATCACTTTTATTTTGCCATGTAATGAACAGTTTGTAACAGAAATTAAGTGGAGCTCGCAGACCTTAAACAAATGCAAATTTGCACAAAGAACAACAAGGCACACGATTGGTTCTGAGAAGTAATTTATTGATTTGTAGTTTCACCTGTGGATCTGCACTTTGGAGGATGGCAGCTGGTCTGGGAGGAGAACAAACGATTAGAACTGATTTGAGAAATGTGCAGTAGATAAGTATTTGGTGTCATGTGTTAGTGTTTACTCACCGCTCTGTTCCTTGTGTCCAGGTGTCTGGCTAAAAGAAACAACCAACACTAAAAAGGTTCCGGGCCAGACCAGGGGAATAGAGAGGGGAAAAACTAAAATGTGTTTTATGGTTTCTGGATTTTAAAGAAGTTTAGGTGTTTGGTTTTAATGTTTGTGAATTGTGTCAGGTTTTAAATATGGTTTGGTTTATTGTTTTGGACGGTATTAACATGGTTTTAGAAAAGCTTATGTTAATGTATGCTCCTGTGGGTTTGGTTTGGTTTCTACCCAGGTAGTTGGGAGGTATTTAAGGCGCCTCAACTGAGCTCCTCCTGCTGCCATTGCACTTTTGCGTCCAGCACATTTGTAAATTAATTGTACAAGAAAGGAAAATAAAATGAACCAGTGGAAAATGCCAGCTCCTTGAATCCAGCCTCATTGCTCGTGGCATCTCACTGACATCCAGCCGCTAACCAGGCCCTGGCGTAACATGCCAGAACATTAATCCTGAACTTTTACAAATTTTGGTATCCACAACTCACATTTTGCAAAACATTGAGTTTATTTAATGTGTATTTTTTTATGTAAATATATTTCCTTCCTCTGTCTCTCAAACTATAAAATGAAAACATAAATAACTTTAATAAACACAGACTCAGAAAGTAATTATCTTTTTTTTTAATCATTTAACTTTAATAATTTTATCACTTTTGTTTAGCATGTCATTTGTAAAATTTTACATAGTACAAAAAAATTCTAAATTAAATGACTTATTTTAAAAGTCTTCAATGTAATGCCTACACTGAAGAGAAGCAGAGCAAGTCATTATTTTTACAGGCCCAAATATAAATACAGACTTTAAAACCATTGCATTCACAAGCCCTGAGTCTTAGGCTGTACTAGACAACATCTCCTGTCCTTAGACCCTCCATCAGGGTGAGGAAAAACTCAAAAACCCCAGCCGTCAAAAGAGAAACCTCAGGGAGAACCACAGAAGGAGGGATCCACTCCCAGGACGGACAGGCTCTACAACTGATGTGTCCAGGACAGTCATTGGGCAGTAGACATAAATATAGTCCATTATAATATCAGCAAGAACAGAAAAACTCTCTTTTTAAAGAAGATGCATAAATCTGGGGCTGGCATAACTTCTTCAAAAGTGATGGCCACAGGGTGTGTCAGTATAAAATGTGCACTGGCAAATTAATGTCCAAGAACTGGACGTTGGAGAAATGAGTAGTAACTCATCACTAGAGCAGACGGTCTGAGTACAGAGCGTCGCTGTTACCGGTACATTTGCAGGTATGTTGGGGAAATTGTCAAACTTTGTTGCTGACAGATCAGAAAGCAACTGATTTGGAGAAACAACCGTGTTATGCTTAACGTTATAAATCAACTTTCTTATGCTTCTCTCTATCTTGTTCACAATTGTTAGCCTCTGTATTATGAGCACATCACCATAGGAGGGATATTCATTTAGCAGACGCTTTTATCCAAAGCGACTCACATTAGTCTAATTACCAGTGTTACAGCCACTGGAGGCAAAGTGGGTTAAGTGTCTTGCCCAAGGACACAACGACAGTATGAACTGTGGGGAGAGTGAAAATCGAACCGTCTACCTTCCGGTTGGAGGACGACCTTCCTACCCACTGAGCTACTGCCGCCCTTTTATAAACGTATTAATTTAAGAGTGTGATTTTAAGAGTGTTCAAATTAAATTCAAATTTTAAGAATGTTGTACTACGTGCCTTAGTCTGGCCACTTTCAAGAAGATTTAAGTCCAACACTAGAGTCCCACATTGTGCTACTTGATCAGGCTGTTGACAAATTGTTGATTCATCAATAACCGGACCAATCTCTGAAATGTGAAACTAGCTCAGTGCCAAACATAGGTTCTTGTGTGGTCAGTCCAAGAAACACATGCAATAATCCAATCGTTGACAATTTTCAGAAGGTGAAGCGCGCACTAACACAGATTTTAAATAATATGTAAACGTGGTTTAAGAGAAACATACAAAAAATGTATCTATAATATACAAATGCAATTATAATAATACAATATATCTTATTTAAAACTAAATAAGACAGTGTAGTAAAAAAAATAGGTACCGTATCTAAAGCAAACACTTCCATTCCTCAGTATTAGTCTGAGGAACAGCAACATCCACAACAAAACGCAGCTGTGAATCTTTTTCTGACCCATCGGATAAACCGTCTGAACCTGCCGGCCCTTTTCTTCATTGGGGACGTTCCCAACTGAATCTCCTGAGCACTGAAGTTACTACAACACTCAGATTCAGTCAAAACCAAAAACTCCTCTTCCTGACAAGGACATGACTCAGTGTCTTGAGTGGGCATTACACCTTCACTAAAACTACAACCCGGGGCGTCTACCTCTTGTCTGCTTTCAGTATGACCACTATCATTACTAAAGCTAGAAGACTCCGGCTCAGGCAAAGCCTCAGCCTCAAAGGTCTCACAACAAGCTGGTGTCCCAGGTGAATTAGAAACAGAGTTATCAACTTGGCCAGGGAACTGATAACTCCTGTCTTTAACAACTAAAATATTAGCTTCATCTGAGAGGTGGTGGCTCTCGGCCGTTACTTCCTCCTCGATCTTCTCTTGTTTTTGAGAATGAGAGGAGGATTGGTCAAAACCATGTCCTAAAGACTCAGGCGCTAAAACATAGTCTGCATCACTTTTGCAAGACCTCGTGTCATGTTCTAAATACTCGGGCGCTAAAACATAGTCTGCATCACTTTTGCAAGACCTCGTGTCATGTTCTAAATACTCGGGCGCTAAAACATAGTCTGCATCACTTTTGCAAGACCTCGTGTCATGTTCTAAATACTCGGGCGCTAAAACATAGTCTGCATCACTTTTGCAAGACCTTGTATCATGTTCTAAATACTCGGGCGCTAAAACATAGTCTGCATCACTTTTGCAAGACCTTGTATCATGTTCTAAATACTCGGGCGCTAAAACATACTCTAGTCCACTGCTGCTAGACGTCGTCTCACTTCTGTTGGATCTGCCATCAGTCTCAAGTGAAACGTTATGAACCTGGAGTAAGTACTGATTACTACAACCAGGGACATCATCAGAAACCTCATCTTCCTCTTGTATAGTTTCAAGAGGTACCCTATTAACTGTTGCTACAGTCAGTGGACTAACAGCAGTGTGTGGGAGAGTAGTGCTGCCTGGAATACTACTTCCCTTTTGGTCCCTGTCAACTTCTAAAATTCTGTCATCTTTACTTGAAACACTCCTCATAAGGTCAATACCTTCCTTTGTGTAGTCAAATATGTGTTTCATAGTAATAAAGTTATGTTCAAGTGCATCACTTGAAGATATTCTTCTTCTATGATCCAGACACAGTAACTGTTTTAGGAGGCTCAGAAATTCCTTTCTGTCCACCAGTTCTATGTCAGAATTGACTGGATGGTGATTTAAGATCAGCTTATCCAGATTTTTGGCATTCTCAAAGTGGAAATCTTCATTATTTCCCAAAGGAGTGGATGCTATCAAACTCCACTGAGGATATTGGTTTGATGACTTCTTGAAAAATCTTTTGCGGAACAGTCCCTTATTGATTAATTCATCTTCTGGCTGACCCAAAAGATGTATAATTGCTTTAAGACTATTGTATTCAGAATTACAATTAAAAGGTGTGTGCCTAAGTATAGAAAGGCCAGGCAGCACCCCAAACCCCACACATCAATTGCTTTTGTTAATTCAAGGCCTAAAATTATTTCAGGAGCGTCATATCCCAGGCCCTGGCATGATATACCGTGTTTTAATTCACGGTCCTGAGTGATAAACCAAAGTCAATCATCTTGATGCTGAGTGGACTCTTGGTTTTGTCCACAATCATGATGTTGTCTGGTTTAAGATCTGTGTGAACAAAACCAGTGCTGTGTAGTGCCTGCAACGCTACAAGCATCTGAAAGGCAAATGGCCGTATGTCATTCAGGGACAATGGCCGCCGGTTTCTCTGCTTCATAAAATGATAACTGCTGCAGTCCAACAACTCCAGTTCAATACAAGAGAAAGTGTCACATTTTAAGTAATTTAAAAAGTTTACAAACACTTTCTGTTCGAGATCCAGTCCTCTTAAAGCCCGTAGCACCTCGACTTCCCGGTCTGTTTCTGTGTCATAACAGCATTGACTTATTTTAACTGCCACCACCTCTGATGTTTCAGTGTTTAGGCATTTAAGTACTTTGCCAAACCCTCCCTTGCCCAAAATGTCCAAAACCTTGTAAGGTGTGGAAGGAAGAATATAATTGGTTCTGACTTCCCATGGAGAATTTGAGCTTGATGCGCAAGCAGACATTTTGACTTACTCGAATTGAAAAGAAAACGCAAATACAACTTACCTTGATTTACTGTGTAACGTAAATCTTTTCAGACAGTGAACATGCAACAGACCGCACTGTGTGAACCAACACTTGAAATGCAGCCAGACACCACCTGTATTCATAACATCTGCTGACATCACCTGGCACAGAATCAAAGGTAATGACATCACTCACTTGTTGCTATGGCAACAGCACTTATTCTATTTTTTTAAATCAAAACTGTATTTCTCACTGAAGGACAATTCTAAATTTCCTCTGCTGGTTGTTTGCAATACGGACTCATATTTGTATGAATATATTTATATTACAATAAACCGTCAAATCAATAAATGAGATATTGAACAGTGAATGACCCTCAGTTAAATTTTACCTATATATCACAACATCTGCCTCAAAGTAGCCTGGCAAGTCATCCTAACTATTGTCTACAATAAAATAGTATTTTAGTTGATGGGGTCAATTTTTAGGAGAGCAGTGACCTCAGAACGCACATACGCCCGAACAGTACAGATCGATTCTTAGTCTGATAGAAAGATAGACTCACTGGGACGCTTGACTGTGGGCCAGAAATCTCCCCCAGTGGGAGAAGGTGAGAGGGACAGTGAACCTGGTTAATTAACACTGCGGAGGGATACATGCTATTGACTTATTCACGTGTAGTATATCCCAACATCACAACGATAGACCCTCCAATGAGACAAGGACAAACTAAAGAAACTTCAGGTCTAATAGAGCTAGTCCAGAAGCCAGTCCTTTGTCCAAAGTTAGTAAACGTCTAATGTTGTTTTTGTGTGTGTGTGTGTGTGTGTGTGTGTGTGTGTGTGTGTGTGTGTGTGTGTGTGTGTGTGTGTGTGTGTGTGTGTGTGTGTGTGTGTGTGTGTGTGTGTGTGTGTGTGTGTGTGTGTGTGTGTGTGTGTGTGTGTCAGTCAACACACAGGAGAGGGGGAGAGAAGGGAACCCGGATTATGACAAAAGATCTATAAAGCATACTTTTGAACTGAAAATAAATTGTGTGACAAAAAAAGGCCAATCTTAAAGTGTTTCAAATCAGTTTATGAGAAAACTTATTCCAAGAGGTTCCACATGGGTTATTTAACACGGGTTAAATACGTGTTAAAAAGGGGATGGATGTTGGAGGTAAAGCTGTGGCAGTCTCATTTCTTCAGGGCTGAAGTAGTACCTGGTCAAGGTGACTTTGACTGTTTAGTTGGAGAAATGTCTGCTGTATCTGGGACAGTGAGGAGGACGGAGGGCCCCCGGGTGGAACATACGGCTGTAGCGCTCTCACTGGGTCTGTCCTGCTTTTTTTTTTTTTTTTTTTTTTAAAAAGGGATGAAAGCAGCTCCTCTGACAGCAAAAATAAATCTAAATTGAATTTTCATCACATAAGCGTAAGGCAGTGGTTCTCGTCTGGTCTCATGTAGGGGCCCACTGGTCAACAAACCGATAAAACTAAAGATTATGTGAATGCAATATATCTTTTTACCCACCCACTAAAAACATGCCTACAACCCACTTCTGGGGCCCCAACCAAGTTAAAGAAATATACAGTAACAACTGTAATTCAACATTTATAATCACTTTTATAAATAACAGAATGGAAACACATCTCTGGTAAAAGTGTCTTGTAGGTTAAGGTTAAGGCCAGGACTTTTAGGAGTTTAGCTTTTTGTGCTCGCTGTACAATTACAATACTATTATTTTTTTCAAATGTAGGTATTTGAAGTATGGTAAGCTTTTAAAAAGTGTTACACATTTACAGGACAGTTCTATGTAAGGTTCTTTGTAAAGCCCTGTAAAGAAATAGTTTTTTAGTAAGTAACATTTTTTTTATTATTTTAGCAGTAAAATATAATAAAAATAAAGACACTAGAAACAAACATCAACAGATTCACAAAAAGCAGGCTTTGACCAGTCCCCACATAACACTCAGTGATATGCACACTTTACATCTAGAAAAAAAAGATAAATAAGGTGCATTGTGTAAACTTTATTTGTATAAAGATGAACAAAATAATATAAAAAACAATATAATCATCTCAAAATAACGCTTGCGTAACTAAATTGATTTTGCTTTTATTTATTAAATGAACTCATTATCTAATCTCTTTCCAACGGGTTTGTTCATAGATGCCAGCATGTCCCTCTAAGGCTACCATAGGTATTATGGGTGCACGTGCACACAGGAAGAAGGTTGTGAGTTCAAAAACCTCAAACATTCTCGGCTGACTCCGGTCTTTCTGTGAGGAGTCTGCATGTCCTCCACGTGTTACCATGGGTTCTCTCCGGGTACTCCGGCTCCTCCCACCATCCAAACACATGCATGTACAGGTTAATTGGCAACTCTAAAGTGTCCCATGTGAATGAATGAATGTGAGTAAGAGGACCCCCTCGAAAACGAGATGATTCATCTCAAGGGATTAATCCTCACAAAAATGTGAATAAATAAATATGTGCTCACAGGCTGTAGAAAAGAAAGGTTAGAAGAACCAGATGATGCCAAAAAGTAAAAAAAAAACTGCACCTTAATTATTATAACACACAACCAAATCACTTGGTAAACACAAATGAGTTGTTGTTTTATTATTTTCTTTATTTTTTGAGATTACATTACAAATGGTCACGTTTTACACTGAATGGATGGTGCAAGCAACTCTCTTGGTGTATGTAAAGCAATATTGTTTCGTTGAGTTTTGAAAAGTGTGCAACAAATTTGTGAAATAAACTGTCACTCTTTTCTCCCTTCTGTCTTTTAAAGCGTCTGCAAGTGAAGGAGAAGAGAACAGTGTTAGTGTGTGGGTCGAGGAAATCAGCAGACACCTAACACAACATATTTATAGAGCCGTAAGGACCCTGCTGCACCGGGATTAGATACACATGCATATCTGCTCTTACATGCCACAGATGACTAAGTGCCAATTAGCACCAACGTCGCTATGCATGCTGGGAATCAGGCCGTGTTTTCACTGTGGCTGGGAAACAGATGCGTCCAATCACACGGCTCTAAACTATGCCCACAAGTCCCTCCGGAGACGGGGCAACAGGAATAATTAATGCCCTTCAGAAGCTTTGGCGATATCTGATAGTGTTGTATCCAGGGAGGGCTAAAAATAAGGGAGCGTGAACTCTTTTGGCAGCTCAGCACACGCAGAGATCCATTCTGGAGGGTTTGGTTCACTCCTGACGGGCTTCAGTGTCGTCTGACCTATTTCAACACCAGAAAATGTGACTAGGTCAGTGGCACACAATGTAACCGAAGGAATATGGGGAATACCGTGGTTTGTGCCAGACACAAAAGTGCTGTGTGTCTTGGTTATTCAAGGGCTGCTGTTCTACTTGGATTGTAAAAAAATGGAATAAATGGTACACTTCTAAAAGACAGTTTTGTCTGGTTTTAACATGTTTCCTTTTTGTGTCAAAAGGGGTCTTTACAGAACAAATGCTTCCACTTGGTTTAAAGAGCACTTTAGTTATTGTTTTCTTCATTACATTTTGAGAAAATGAGTGGATTTGCCTGTATCTAAGCCTTTATTTACAATGTATGATCTAAGCCAACATGAAACTGTGGTTTAACATTAAATATCAACAACTACATCACATGAGAAATGTTTCATATCTTTGCGTCTGTCATTATAATTATCTAAATAGGACAGTAACATATGACAACATGACTTTCAGTAATATCATCGGGTCCCATAGCTTTTTCACTCTAAAAGACAACTTGATAGGGTCTTTTTTTTACTTATGATGTGCTATTTATTGTCTTTCTTCTTAAGCTGTTCAGAGACACATTGATCCAAAGTACATTCCAGTGTATACTTTAATGCAGTGATAATACACCTATCTTTCTATCATTGTGCTGGCAGGCCTTTCCCTTTTCAGAGAAACCTATAGAGTCCAAATGCCTCTTGATTAATGACCATCTGAAGACACTTTTATGAACTGAGTGCACGTACATCTGAACAATGTCATGTTTTACTTGTTATTCTTTGTGTGTCATTTGTTTAAGTTGGTCTGGAAAGTTTCAAAAGCACCTGCAGGATAACTTGCTTATTCGATGACAGACTGGACAGCATTTCCTTTGGGGTTTTCCCGCGAGCGTTCCTACTGTCATAGATCCTCCTTTGGCCGAGCAGTGAGCCCCAGTGTTGTCTCTCGTCGGTACAGGTCCAGCTCTTCTCAGATGTGCCGTGGCAGGCCTGTTGTAGCTTGTTAGAATAACTGTTTCACCTGCAGCTATAGTTTGACACAAGGCCAGCCAGTGTTGTTTCTGCATACATGTATTTTTAACAAGCTGTATTTTCACCCTTCATGGCATAAAGAAATGAACCAGAACATAGACTCTGTTTTATCAGAGAAAGTTAGTTCAAAGCCTCAAAAGATCGAAATGTTTTGCAAAACTTTCCAACCATTATTTCAAACTCATGACTAAACTTCCTTCTATTAAACCAATAAAGCAAACTTTGAACACATCTTGCTGTTACAGATAAACCTTTTGATTAATGTGCATCACTTTTCCCAAAAAATGAATAAAAAGAGGATATGGAAAACAACTCTCTCCAATGAGTTTTGGTCTTAAGCCTTAATCATCCCTCATTTTAACTTAAAGAAAGAGTACTTTAGGTTTTTTGTCCTTTCATTTGGATGTTTCTTTGACAGCGTTGTTCGTTGAAGAGAGTGACACTTTCATGACAATACAAGATGTCGATCTTTACTTTATGTTAGTGTTTATATACCTTTACAGCAACCGTTAGTCTGATTTTATTGACTGGTGCAATTCATCCTTTTTAAAATAAAATGTGTCCAATACAAAAGAGATTTGTATAGATTTTAAAAAGTCCCCCTCAGTTCTCCTCTTGGGCTGATTGCCATCCCGGCGTTTGAATGCGTGCAGCAGAATAAATATCTGGGTACTGTCATTAACTGATGATACTGTCCAAACTACCGCCACATTTATCTCGAAAGCCATTTGCAACATATACTTTCAAAGTTGGAAGAGCTTTTAGACGAGAGAAGGCAGGTGACAGGAGAGTAGTTGAAAGTATTTCTTTGATTATTGCCTCATGATGGTAAAAAAGGCAAACCAGTAACGGAAGGTGCACTAAACATGACGGCAGACTCAAAGACAAGCCCACCGACCCTTTAAATGTCTGTCAAAAAGTAGAAATCTTCTCTTTAATTGATGTCAGAGGGACATTTTGCTCTTTTTAAAGACGTTCTATCCCACACACTGAAGGGTAGTCATCGTGGCCGTCTGTCCGTCTGCTTTCATCGTTGATGCGTGTTCAACTCTGTCCGTCAGCGGAAATGAAAGAGCACAGGTTCACCCACCGACAAAAGAGGATATGGAAAACAGCTTCACCCCTCGTCTGTGAAATGAGAGACAGCAGACAGACGATTTCTATCTGACCTTTTTACCGGGTTACCCCTCGAGACATCTATTCTTCCCAGGGATAGACTCTCTCCACTCCAAAGGCCACTGAGAGAAGACGCCAGGGTGCTTTTGTTAAAGAGGCAGCGGATGAGCTCAGATGACAGCAGCTTCATGGGAGACATTATCCTGCAACGATGTGTATATATATTATATATATATATATATATATATATATATATATATATATATATATATATATATATATATATATATATATATATATATATATATATTTTTTTTTCCACATCTGTTTTTGTGTTTTAATGCAAAATTCCCATCAGCTCTATTTCCACTGTTTATTCTCAAACAACATCCCCAGACACTTCCTCCAGCTATTATTATTAATTATTTTTTTCTATTTGATTGGGACAGTGGATGTTAAACATTCATGAGACACAGCCACATGAACGTAAACATGCCAGGTAGTAGCCGTAAGCTACTTTCCATCCATTGTCCCAACATTCTCACAACATACACACATCTTGTTCAAAAGCTTTGCAGTACAGCTGAGTTCCTACAGACTGATGCTGCGTTGCTGTAAACCAAACCTCTCAGTGGTATTAGAGACGCCCCCTGGACACCTACTGCGAGGTCTTTGTTAGACCTGACCCACTGACAAGAGGCTCAGCCTGGGACAGTCGCTATAGGAAGATCTGGAAGCGTCAGGGCAGGGCTGTTCAAACCTTTTGCAAAAAGCGCCACATTTGATGAGAGAAAAAAATCCATGGGCCAACAGTATCTTCTGATTTTTACTCCTATTCTACAAGAACAGGTTTTAGTTGGATTTGAACAGGTCATAGATGTATTTGAACAGGTTTTAGTTGGACTTGAACAGGTCATAGATGAATTTGATCAGGTTTTAGATGGATTTGAACAGGTTTTAGTTGGACTTGAACAGGTTTTAGTTGGATTTGAACAGGTTTTGGATGGATTTGAACAGGTTTTGGATGGATTTGAACAGGTTTTGGATGGATTTGAACAGGTTTTGGATGGATTTGAACAGGTTTTAGTTGGACTTGAACAGGTCATAGATGAATTTGAACAGGTCATAGATGAATTTGAACAGGTTTTGGATGGATTTGAACAGGTTTTGGATGGATTTGAACAGGTTTTGGATGGATTTGAACAGGTTTTGGATGGATTTGAACAGGTTTTGGATGGATTTGAACAGGTTTTGGTTGGATTTGAACAGGTTTTGGTTGGATTTGAACAGGTTTTGGTTGGATTTGAACAGGTTTTAAAGAGTTTTAGCTGTGATTTGAGGATAAATTGTATTTTGTTTATTTAATGTATATTTTATTCCAGAAGTTGAGGGCTGCATAATGTACCTCATTTTGTGCCACAATTGACTTTGACTTGTCTTTGTTTTAGTTTTTGAGCTGTCCCATAGAAGTGAAAGATAATGCATGTTTGAGAGTGCAATAAAACATTAGGTCTTCTTGTATTCTTTTGGATAAAATGTATAGCAGTAAGAGTTTGAATGTCTCTTTGTCGTGCTTTTCTTTTGATGTATTCTCAGAGGATTTGGGTCAAAAAAGCCACTGGGACAGATTTGAGCACAACACCATAAACAAAGGAGCTGTCTACATCTCGACCGACTCCATTTATTTAAAATATATTTTTTGTGATTAACCTCAATCTGCCAAACCTGCTTCTAAGAAAGTCTTTGATGATATTATTAGATTGTAAAGCTTTGACAAATGTAAAAAGACAAGGATTGATCTTGAACAGGGATAAACACAAAGACAGACAAACATTCTTTCTTAAATTATGGGCAATTTAGAGATTTATTTCAAACAAGTGCTGTATAGATTCATGTTGTCAGTGAGGCTCCTACCATTGTCTGTGTTACACAACCTGTAATAAATCTTGTGTCACTGTTTTTCTTTTTGGGCTGCACCTAAAAATGAACTTGAAAAATACTCTTCTGTTTTTGTGAAATATCACAGACAGATCTAAGTCATGCTTTTTGTATTATTTATTTCAAGTCATTTTAGTCTGAGAAGTGTCACAAGGTGTGAACCCACAACTGTTGCCGGTTTGGATTCCTAAACCCCCTCGGCAGGATCTCTCGGAGCCGTGACAGGAGGTCCACTTGGTCCACTTGGTCCACTTGGTTCTCCTGAGTCAAGTGAAGTCAAAGGGTATTTTTAAAGCACATTAACAATAAATAGTTGTAACATTTGTAGCAACAAATATGAGCTATAAAAGTGATCAATAAAGGCCAGGTGCCTGAGGTGGAGAGACGTCCTGGTCTTTGAGGAGTCTGTTGTATCGAGGAACAACATAATCCAATAATGACAACATTTTATCAGCCGCGTCCCTTTTAGCCTCCTTCATTGAATGCCCTGACCCTTCTGTGGTGAGGCACCCCAGAGTCACCTGCACCCGGAACAGCTGGCCGCAGGGATGAAGCTGGGACTCCACAAGACTGTACTCCGGGTACTTTATCCCAATGGCATGCACCATCTCCGAAAGGCAGCTGACGGGGTGCATGTCCGGGGTGTTGAGGGGACCCCGTGGATTCCTGAAGGGCTGTAGTGCCACATCAGTGCTGGGGACTCTGAACTGCCTGACTCTGTCTGGAAGAGGCAGGCTCTTCAGATCCTCCAACACTCCAGACGCTGCCAGTGCCTTGGCCCTCTTCTTGGATGTGCCTGTTCCTTCAGCGGTGAATTGACCTACTTTTATCTGGTAGGTGAAGGTCGGACAGTGGCAGGGGCCTTCCGCCTTCAGCAAGTTGAACACAACAGTCAAGTTATGTCTTGTGGCCAGTTCGTAGACCTGGCTGATGTCGTTCTTGTAGCGGAAAAATAAAAACGTGTTTGTCTGAGCAGTAGCCATATTCTTCTTAACAGAACAGAAAGATGATTCTCCAAAATCCATCTGCTTAGTTTAAAACCGACTGGTGAGGATCAGTGAAGCTTGTCTGTTTAGAAGACCGATACAAACAATAATTGGATTTGTCTGTATTTGAAATGATTGTCCATTCTGACTCAGACTGTTGTTATGGTGCTGATGAAACCATGGGTTACTGTGGATTTTCAATTCTAAAATATTTATTATTTACAATTAAAATGTCAGTCCACCAGTTGCTTTAGTCATTTTTGTTAATCAACCCTTAGTCTGGCCTTTGAGACATTAGCTTCTATTACCTGTTAACATTTCCACTTTAAAGGCCCATTATGTTGCCTATTTACCTCACAATTTAAAAAAATGGTCTGGAGGGCATTTTCTGAAGCTTAGAAATACAATCTTTAGAACTACAGACAAGAATTACACTGGAAAAGACCAACATGGACCCATATAAAAACCAATTACTGAAAGTGTGGACCTGAGAAAGTCTTATACAGTCCTATTGGGGGGTGTTGACACTTATTACTACCTTCCCTGGGTTTCTTCTTCTGCAGTCTTCATTAAAGCACAGGTTTCTCACTGTGTCATGGTATTAGGGAGTGTCGAGGCACAAGAACAAAGCCTTTCTTTTTAAAAAGGTCGCGTGAGACAGACGTCCTAATGTGTCGTTATAATGAGAAAACCTGACTCAAATCGACTACGTTACATTTGTTCCTGTCACCACTTCATAAATCTTTCAGGTCGTAAAGACATTTCAAAGTACCCCTTTTCCCTCATTTTATCAGCTCACTTTCTTGTGTAAACCTGGTGCAAACATTTCAAACAACAGAGCCACAACACTGCGTTCCTTGTCACCGTCCAAAGCCCCGGAGGACAGAGCAGGAAATTAAACTCTCATTGAAAACGCTGCTCATTAGATTACGCTTGTTTGGGTCAGCGGCTCTAAAGACCAAATCTGACTAATGGATGGTCGATGAATGGAAACACATTTGTAAATAGAAAGGCGATGATGTGAGTGTGAAGAGCTTAAAGTTTACCCGTTTTGTTTGGCCTTTCGTTTCTTTTCAATGCGCTATGATTCAGCTTTCCCAACTGCAGCAACCTGACCTCGACATAAGGACAAAAAAACTAAAAACATCTCAAAATAATGAGCCCATCATCTAGTTTCTGACAAATAAGACTAACTTATTAAAGTTTGCAGAGATTATCCAAAGCATATTTTGTGAGAGTTGGACAAGGAAACGGTCCCTTTTCATTGGCCGGTGGCTAACGGTACAAAAATCCATTTCACCAGTGTGTCACTTTGCATGGGATAAATATATCTGTGCCCTTTAAAATGGTACATAGTATGAAACATATCTGAAACACATTTTTTCATGGAGTGTCAACATTGAACATAAAAAGGACAGAGCTGGCATTCACTATTATACTTTTTAAATATCTTGTTCTGATTGATTGTGTCTACTTTTTTATTATCTAAAATCTATTTATTGTAAGGCTGGTTTTATTCTATCCTTTGCATTTAACAGGTCAACACTAGCAGAGTACAGTATAAAGCCTGGTCATTCATAGTCTGACTGTTGGAGTTTCAGATCTGTGTCCTTAAGTCAGTCAGGCCTGTCGTTATGTTCGGGTCAGCACAGCCTGTGAGCGAGTAGAAGGCTTCTTCAGGACCAATGCTGTCGCTGTAGTGTCTTTCCCTGTGCTTCAGCTCAGGCAAGTGCAATGCCATGGACTCCATCGATAAACACCATGGCATTGAGTAGACATTGACACGATAGTCGTATTTCTCTGAAAGCATCCCATTTAATGTAAATGAAGGCTAAACACGTTCTGAAACATGTTCTCAGGTTCATTTATCCTGGAAACTCTTTGACCGCACATTACCCCATTTTGGAGCATCATAGCATTACCATTTCATATCCTATAACTTCTCATGCACTGGTCTTCACTTTGTGTCGGTCCCGATGCCACTCACAAGCATCAGTCCTGAGCTGCGTTGGAATCTGAAAGAGGATGTAGACTGTACAAAAGGGCTATAATGTTTATCCGCCAGCATCTTCTTTAATCTGATCTATGTCTCTAAAGAAAGTCTCGATTGCCCTGAAGTGGATGATGTTGAGGATGAGCTAATGAGCAGGTAATGAGTGGAGGTGGTGGGATGTAACGAGGCTGGCTGGCATCGCGGTCGTCTTGGTTACGCAGCGTCTTTAAAGAAGCCAAGGAGCGTTAAGTGGTGCTCTACGTTTGTGAAGGTCAGTGCCTCCGCTGCTCTCTGACGGACATGAGTCAACGCCGGGCGAGATTCTCACAAAAGTTCAACTCGCATTGTTTTTTTTTTTGTTTTTTCAAAACCAGGCGTCAGGTGTTTAAAACCCTTTTCACTCTAACAGAGCAGAGTATGCCTTTAACCACAATATACTGAATAATGAATTTAACATCAGAGCAGTGTTATAGAGGGACACATCCATCCACACACACTACCAACCTTAATCAACTCCTGGTAACGAGGACAATTTTTATACCCTCGTCCTTTATGTGATGACAAACCAAAAAGCCAGTGTTCAGCTGTGTTGCCATGTAATAATAATAATAATAATAATAATAATAATAATAATAATAATAATAATAATACATTTGATTTATAACCTGCCTTTCTGGACAGTAAAGGTTGCCTTACAATTATAGTAAAAAAACACAATAGCACATAATTAAAAACACAATTAAAAGCAACAATTAAAAAAATAAATAAATTATATTGATGACAGGACAATGCAGAGGTGGGAGTTTATTTAGACACTTTGGGTGGAAAACATCCATATTTTTACAATCATTGATTTGCACTTGTGTTTTTGTTATTTCTTTGTAATGCATTTACAACCATTCTCCCATATTCATATTGTTGTGGTCTTCCTTACAGTTTTCATTATTTTTTGTTGTCTTGTACGACTGTGGTGAGAGTGATACTGCTGATACTTTAGTGAAGTAAGACAACTGCAAAACTACAACTGACTAAAGATTTGGCAACAATGAGCTTATACAGTGTTTATTTACATTTAAGGTTGAGAATTTAGCACAAGTTTGTAGATTAAAGGTCTATTTTTGCTAAGCTCACCCTCTAGTGGACAAACCGCGACATGACACAAGCCAAAAATCCTCAGTTGGAAGTCATTTATTTTCCTTCACATTCTCAGAGGTAAGACACTCTTCAAGCCTTTACATAGACTTCTTTACTGCAAACCACACTGTGCAACAGCGCCTTCAACAGACACACAGTAGTGGTAAAGGTAACACTGAGTCTGGCATGTAGTGTATATTATTATTATTCAGACATACAGTTTATGTGCTTTTGATTCAGACATACACGCATAAAGAAAATTATAATAACATTATCAATATAATCTATAACAACTTATGTGTGCCCTACAAGGACAAAGTGCAAGGCTTTTCTAAAAAAGAATTGGTCCTTATTTAATCTGGTGTCTTTTGAATTCCAATTTTATCATTCTTTTTTAATTCCACTCGTCTCTGAGATGTTTTTTTTTGTCAATAGCTTGTTTTTTGTGTCACTCCTGTAAAACACATTAACTTGTTTATGAACGTTGCTCTATAAATGTATTTTTTTTCTTTTTCCTACTTTTCAAATGTAGTCCTGGACAAGCTATAATACTTAGATTTTTGTTCTTGTGACAAAATACCTACACTCAGTGCTGTAAGACTTCAGATTATTTCTTTAGGACAGCGTACAATGTACATTGAGCCTGAGCAGAGATGCTTGTACCAGATTATAGCTTAACAGCTCATTTCTACCTGTAGTCCTTTATTGTAAATGTTTTTTTGATGATATGGGAAACTGGAGACACAGGGAGAACATGCAAACTCCACACAGAAAGGCCCTGTCCTGGATGGGAATCGAACCCAGGACCTTCTTGCTTTTAGGCCAGAGTGCTAACCACTCTGCCAATTATTTTTTTGACAGATTTCGCTGGCTGCTTTTTCTGTTTACTGTTCACTAATTGCACTTTGTCTTTGTACAGCAGCATGCTACACCTGAGTGACTTAAAATACTTACAGGCAGACTTTGAAAACTCCTCAAGGCAGATAAGGCTGCATTACTTCAGTATTTTCAATTAAATCGATTCGTTTTTAACATCATTCAAATATTTACAAATCACATTGAATACATAGATTGAGTTCATAGTGACGTGATGTTTAATCTGGCTGCCTTTCAATGGAGTCCTTTTACATTGAGAGACATAATATTGGCAGAAATGAACATTAGCAGTAGTTTGTTGCACCATTAAACTGAATATTTTTCATAAAGCTGACAGTGTATTTTGTTTATATGTCTTGTGTAATGTTGCTTTTATAGTTTCTAACCTCTGTTGCTAATATGTTTTTTTATGTTTTGATCTTAAGTGCAAAGTTACAGATGGGAAAATGAGAACCATTTCATTGGTTCATAAATATTTTTACATTGTGAATGCAGGGGTAAAAATAATAATAGCATTATTTACTGTTTTTTTTTTTTGCAAAATAACTTGATTTAACAGTTACTGTACAAAAGCAGGAGAAGTGGTAAAATTAACTGTAGTTGTGCCAAAAGGTAAAACGTATCTGTATCAACGTCTCTCTGTTGCTGTCAGTCACGGACCTCTCTTAAATACATCCTGACTCACACACACACACTTTAGAGTCATTAGAACAGAGGAGGGGTCGTCTCATTTGAGGGCCTGCCACATGATGATGATGAGGACAACGAGGACAAGGGACAGTACCATGCCCAGCACGCACATCCTCTTACGAGACTTCCTCTGCAAAACACACACCACCGCAAAGCAACATTTTAGTCCTGAGGCTACTCATCGTCACATTCTCCATTTTGTTTTGTTTGAATGAAAAGTTAACTTTTAAAATCCTGCTCAAGCCTTTTCGTTCAAGTTGTTTGCATTTTATTAATTTTGGGTTTTGTTTTACGAGCTGTTGCGGTGGTTGCTGTAACTCATTAAACACTGTCACCAGGGTTCATACACTTTTCTCGATAATTCCACAGGACTACTCAAATTACTTTCTACAAAATGATTCCGTATTTAACTTACACTGATGGTGTGACTAATGTGTTCTTCTTTTAACCTATGTCCCCCTGAGTCTGTTGTTGAGTGTTTTATTGTGACTCACCTGGTAATAAACTGCTTTCTGAAGCTGAGCAGCTCCTTTGTTCACATGGACCTCAGCGTTTTCTACGTTAGCCTCAATGCTGTCTGTAGTTGAGAAAATAAAATAAGCCTTTTAATGGACAGTCCTCTGAATACTACCAAAAAAGCACAACAGAGTGGTTCTTACCAATCATCTCTCCCTGGTCGTGGATCATCACAGCCAGGTCTTTGAAGATCTGGTTCACATCAAAGATGTCAGCCTGAAGGAGACAATAGAGTTTAATAAATCTGATTCATCACTACATTCCATGTTTATGTCTGGAGTAGTCCTTTTCAACAGGAACATCAAATGTGTCAGACCATCTTAACCTATTTACTAGTAAAGTCATTTCATAGTGTAATGTAAATGTATTTAGTTTAAATTCAGTGTAAATATGCCGTACCTCCAGCTGCCTAATGTTAGTCTCTCTTTCCCGAATGATCTCCAGATCTTCCTCTGTGATCCCAGGCTCCACAGTTTGAGTCTGGGTCTGACTCCACTCATCTTCCCTGAACAAGAACAAATACACCATTATATTAGATCCTATTTTGAACTTTATGAATTTCATTAAGGGAAAGATACAGTGGCACAGTTAAACACAAAACACTTACTTTTCAAATGTCACCAGATGGTCATTCACATTGTCTCCATCTCCCTGTGAAGCCGAATGACAGTGGTGTATAATAAATGAACTATCCATCTAATAAACACTAATAACAAAAGAACTGACCAAGACTCTGGAGCCGGCTCGAGCTCGTGCCACCGACTCCTTCTCCTTCTCAGCGGCTCGTCTCTGAACCACCTGGAAGTTGTTGAGGGCTGCAGAGAAGTCATTCATCAGACGCTCCTTCTGCAGCTTCTGTTGCCTCTGGAAGATATTTTAAACACCGTTAAACTGTGCCTTATGTCAAACCATACTCAAGCTCCTTCTTTTGTCTGTCATACTAAATAATGTAACTTTATACTAGTCAAACTTTTCACAATTTACTGTGTATGTGGCAATGTAAAGGCTCAGTTTTACTCTGGTCTATTATTGTTGAAGATTTTAAGGTTAGTAGTTTTGTGTCTTAGGACCTGTTCAGACGGAGACATCGGAGGCGGCAGTGATCCCAGCTCCTTCAGGTGTCTGTTGGTCTCTTTGGCGAGTTGGTTAGTGTAGTGTTGGAGCTGCTGCCTGTGACCCAACACACACAGAGTAGTTTAAATGTGTGGTATTACACTAACGTGATCTTTGAAGCAGCCTGATTCTGGCTGATTCCAGTGATATGATGTAAAATGGTGGAACTTACAGCTTCTCCTGAGGCTCGGAGTCTGATCCTGATCCCAGTTGGTAAAGCAGGTTCTTAATTTGGCCAGCTGCAGAAAATTTTGGGGGCATTTTAGCAGATATACAAGTTCCCAATGAGTATACAATCCTGGCAAGGCAAGAACATATGTGTTTGATTTATATTTCTTACAATAAAGAACTATATTTTACTTATTTTTAAGATACCATTGTTCTGTGGGTTTTTAAACGTTTATAATTAAGGGTTAGTTTCTGTTGTGGCAGAACTAAAAGCTTAAGCATGCACTTTTGTACAAGCGTTTGTTGAGCTACAGATAAAACAAACAGAAGTGTATTGCACAGACTTTGAGAACATGACTGTGAGAAAAGTAAAAGCACGTGACTATAAAGTGAAAATGTTATCAATGTTAACCAGTCCTTCTGCTGCATCTTTAGCAAGTGTATCCACAGAGTAAAAATGTCACATCCATACAAATAATGACTTTAATTTTATTGAAACTGGCATCATGATTTGTTAATATTCCTGTCCTACTTGTGGCTACACTCCTTTTATGTGACAGTGGTCGTAGTACTGCGGTTGTGTTAATTAAAGGAGGTGCTGACTGTTTTGGCTGATCTTCAGGATGTTGCCGCTGCAGGTCTGGATGAGGCTGCCGAAGTCCCGCGGCTGGGGCCTGTCTGCTCTGCTGTAGGACATCCTGGCTGTGGATCAATGGGTCCTCACACTGAATTAGGAATCTAAAAGACTTATGACAGGGACAACAACAGTTACTCAGTGCCTAATTCAGTCACTTCCCACTCTGGTTTATCTCTAAGATTCTTCCTGGACACTGAAATGCCTTCAGTGAGGGCCTAAAGCAAAACAAAGACGAGTCTTAGGTTTTAGGACAGGCTCACATGATCTGCTGGAAGCTATTGCACAAGATTATTGCACGTTAGCTTTGTAAGAGTGTGTGTGTCTAGTTGTGTTGGTCTGCTGTCACAATCTAAATTTTCCAAAGTCAATTTATTCTGTTACCTGGAAAAAACTGATTTAACTTATATTAAAATATTAATTAAAATAAATGTATTTATTTTTTGCAGTTGATTTGCAAGTAATGGCACCTGTTATATAAAGAAGCATTTAATTATTACATGTATTTAATAATTTAATAATAATCAATGTGTTCATTCATTAAATTCCAGAGTAAATATAATTGAATAACAGTAATAAATACTAACCTATTTATAACTACGTCAGTGGTGTAAACACACTCAGTGACGGAGATGCCATTACTACAATTGTATTTATTGATTTACCAATATTTTGTTGTAATTGTTATTTCATTTGTTTTTTTTCCCCATGTTTTTTGAGTAAATTTGTTAGCCTTAGCTTTAAACGGGTCAGTCGAGCCAAACGCATCACGTGAAAGAATTATCTCACTGAGACAACCACGAGAACCGACTAACCTTCGGCCTACACGACAATAAAACGTCCTTTTGTCATTTTCTTTTACCAAACAACAATTACAACAATACTAGCGACAGAAAATAAACTACAATTGTTCCACAAAAAACATTTAAGCGTCATTAAACGGTAACAACAAACCAGCAACAGACAATATTTTCCCAAACTGAGAGTGTTTTTATACCTCCAAACAGCTAATAAAATATATTTGTTAATACAGATGTCTTACTTCAAAATATTACTGGTGTCTCTTGTCTTATTCGCTCCGAATTCCTCCAGAAATAAGTATTTTTTTAGGATAAACGGAGAAACGGCGCTGAGCAGCAACAGACCCAGCCCGGCGATGACGTCAGACGTACGCAGACACAAATCCGACGTCGGCCTGACGTGAGCTTTACGTTCAATAATATCGGTGGTATATACGAGATTCAAAGAAATAGTCCACTAATTGTGGCAGTCTTCTGTTATCAAATTACATACATTTTGACATAATTAACAGTTTTGATTGTTTTAAGAACTATTCGTTTAAAAAAAAATTCATTGTAAAAAGTCATGCTAACTTTGTTTTTTATGCTACTCAGGTGACTGATCGGCAGTTTATTCACTCTTAGTTTAGACACAAAATAAACACAATATAACTAGCTTTATTCAAAATACGTAATTCCACGTAAACACATCACCTTAACACATCAGCGTAATAGTGTTATTTCCTCCAGGGTCCAGCAGAATAACCCCGTGCCTGTCTCATGACTTCCACACTGGCTCTAATAATAACGGAGCCCAAACGCAGCATGTGATGAGGGGGACAGAACTGAAAATAATGGACTTTTATACAGTTTAGCTGCAGCACACTTCTAATTTCTTACGAATGAGAAACAGGTAGTGGCCCAGACTACATTTTGTTTCATTACACTTGTACTTAGTCAGGCCAAGTCTAAGAGCATATTCATAGTTGATAGCACACATTATAAAGCTGACCAAAGTGCTGTTCAAGCCACACAGACATAGGCTACATTTGATAAAATAATTTAGTTAAATAACGTGCAATAGCTAGGCCACAGTTCCCCGTTGTAATCTCAAATGAGTGCAAGTATTTGTACAGTTATTAGTTGTTCAGTGTTAATCCAAAAAGTACCACAACATAATATGAAAACATTTGATTAGATGATCTTAGTCTATGCATAAGAATGTTTGTTTTTCAATATTTTCAGTATTACCAAAGCTAAAAATCCACAAATTGAACTTTATGGATCTGTTCATTAAACAGGAACATTTGAGTGTCGTTTAATCTTGGTCCATCTGTTTCAAATATAGTGAGCAGTGACAATGAGCCTTCCTCTTGTACTTCTTTCTTTTTCCACTTGGTGCCAGTGTGGTTCTTTAGCTCAGTTAGAAACTCCAGTGACAGTGATTGGTAGAGTTTTATCATTAGGAGTAAAAATAACGACTATTTCACAGATAGAAAGGAGGACACAGTGAGAATCCTACAAAAACAGACACATAAAAAAAAAAAAATCAAGTAGCCTAATGCTTGGATCCATTTTATGAAGCTCTTAATGTAGTAATATATTTTTGGAAAGGCCGTTCACGAAAGATTCCCTCATAGAAAATCTCCAAAGTAAAATATAAGATGCTTTTTAGGCAAATATTTATAAATAATGTTCAATGTCTAATGGGAATATTTGTGCGTGTGCAAAAGTGCCATTTAGCAAAGCAAAATTGATTGATTGATGTGACTGAGTAAAATGTGGTGATTACACTTTTGGAGTAAAAGTGGAAAATAAAATGTACTCATGTCACATTCATCCAAACTTCAGTAAATATAACGGTAAACTTTACAGAATTTGTCCAATCAGTAAATTCTGGGCTAGTGTCCCCCAAACGGAAACTGTAAATGTTCTATAATACAGTATCTTATCTGATAACCATGTCACCTTGCTTAAAAATGTCTGTTTGTGTCCCATAAACATGTTGTTATAATCTCATCTTTTCAAACCGTGGACGAGGAGCTGCTCTGTTGCAATCTTCACATCTGACCTGTTTTTAATCCATGTTTACATCTTTGTTTTTGGACCAAAACATGTCTTGTGTAAGTCTGCCTTTCCCCTGCCCTCAACAGTGATAAGAGTGAGAAAATAAAATCCAATCACTGCTGTCAGCTGCAGACACGCCCCCAAACATGACTCAACAGAACACATTTGTAATAAACGTAATAAATAATAATTACATTCATAAATCATGTTGTCAGAAACATTAATAATGGCCTAATGTGACCCATTGCTGACCTTCTGATCTGTTGAAGACCGATTACAAGACTTTGAACAACAAATAGGCCTCCAGGAGTGGAGCAGACGTGTTTACTGAACCGACATCTCACTCTTAATCTCGTGGAACATCTCAGAACATACTTTAAATCCAGCAATATCCCTATATCGCTACAAAAATGTAATGTAGTGATTATGATCATCCATTCTTTTGAATATACACCGAGCATTCAGAGCAACAGTGCTGTGGGTGAGAGTCTGCAGGGAGTGCCAAGGACCATGGCATTATCTTATTTTTATCTTAATGATTGTAAAACAGTTGTAGTATCTATTCCCAGACTTTCTATGAAAGGGTTTGTCTTTCTAGTGCTTCTGAGTCGTGTTGCATGATTGAGAAATAGTGTTCGTTGGTAAATCTGTACTCTGTAATGTTACTGTAGTGTGAATATTGATAAAGTCAGCAAAATAAATCAAACCAAATAGCATGTTATCAGAATGTAATATTTCTTTCCTAGTATTGTAGTAAAAGTAAGTGTCTATTTTCTTTATTTTGTAAATCCTGTTTTTATGCATGCCCTTCATGTTGCACCTTTTCGCTGATAAGTTCCTAGTTTGTGAATCTTGTTCACTGACAATGGCAATAAACCTTTTTCTGATTCAAAAAAATCTTTGCATACATTCTTTCCCAAAAAATTACTTTAACACTTTAGAAAAACTCACACAATAAAACTTTAACTAAGCACTAATAGATGTTTAATTAACAATAACTTAATTAATAAACTTAAATACACTTAAATATTAATTATATGTACAATTATACATGGGTTTATTGTTAAGACTAAAACATTAATAACAATGTTTATTACGTAATTGTGATTAATAATGTTGGATTAATGCTTTGTAAATTAAGAATTAATGATTAATACAATAGTTACAGATACTCAACTAATGCATAATAGTGTAAGTTATTCTAAAATCTTACCAATTATTCAAGCAACTGTGCTTAAGTTATGTTCTTCTTAATCCAACACAGCTTGGTCAATCAGTAAAATTAAAAGGTAGAAACAATCTTCATAGGTAATGTTCACTCCAGAGAAAGACTCATATGAACACATTATGAACTGGCCCTGCGTCTGTAACACAAAAGCCTGTAGTTTGCAGACTGTGAATGATATTAATGCATTAGCTCCACCGGTCACCGCCGTTAAAGACCCTGACCACAGTCACAGCAGAGCAGCACTTCAGTCACATCACGATGTTGCATTAAAACGTTGAAAGATTAGTTGTTCCCTGCATGAAGCAACATAAAAAGTTGGTTAGATGTTGAGTTTTTGTATTAAAATTGTATTTATTTAAAAAAGGAAGCTGTCATTTATCATTAACGTGAGAAGACTATAGTCGTACATTGATGAGGGAGTACAATGAAACATAATGGCCTACAGTTTGCACTCTGTCCCAGTCTGGGGCTAGTCCAGACTGAGTCCAGGGGAAGCGGTCCATATTCGCCCACGTCTTTCCCACACGGCTCGCTCTGGGTCCGGCCCGGGGTCAGTGTGGGTCAGCGCCCCTCAAACAGCAACCATCACTCACGGATGAGTCCACAACACAAGACCGCAGCAAGCTCACAGTTCACACCTGTCCTTTCTGTTCGGACGGTCCAGAATACACGGGTCTGTAACAGAAGACCGTCGGACCATTGGGAGGGGGCTACAGGTCCTGGGTCTGGACCTGCTTTTGCTTTAAATCAATCCAAGTTAAGTCTTAGTTCAGTTCATGTTTAGAAATTAATGTATCTGTATTCATAGGTTTGAGATAATTTGGTGCAATAAGGTTGGTCCTGGTTAGTCCTGGTGGGAACACTTTAGTGTAGGGGGCACAGTTTATAAATGAGTCCATGCATTCGTACATGCACAGGGTTAATGTTAGGGTTTTTTGTTTATAGTTAGAATAAAAATATGATAATCCCTGGTGAATCGTGAGACTTTAATGCTTGTACTAATGCATGAGTCTAAAGTGTTACCCCTGGTTTAGACCTGGTAAAGGTTTGGTCTGGTTGAGTCCTAAATTGCAAGCTCTGCATGTATTTCATTTGTTTCATCTGTTCTAAGAGTGTAATGCTTAGAGTAATGAGCATTATGTGGAGCTACACTACTTTTATCATCAGAACATGAGCAGATGTGCAGATATTTAAAATACCAATGTCTTGAGAGAAAGTTACAAGCAATGATTTTAAAGAAGAAACATCACGGCTTTACATTGAAAGACCATTTCCGAGTGGATCTGTGATAAAAGGATTGGAACGGCAAACATGCTAAACCTAACAGAGAGGCTGTAGCAGGACTATTGTATTCCCACAAACCTCAATAAATGAATTAAAGCAATGTTTTCAAAAAGTGTGTGACCTGAGGCTGGTCTCGAATGGGCTTCTAAGTTAAGCCCCTGCTCACTATATCCTTTGTGATTGGTCCTTAACATCTATAAGTCAAAATCACAGCCCACCCATCAACGGTGCAGCACAAACTCCAGACGTGACTTCAAGGCAGACAGTGCAGGCTGCTCAGTAAACTAAATCACTAAATAAAGAGCGGTTTCGGACATTAGCCTATGCATCTGATTAGAAATGAGTAGTTTATGGCTCAAAATGATATCAAATTAAAAGGTAGAGCGTGCTTTTGTGTCTGCATAAACAAACATCATCTCTTTGAATCAAATGTTTAGGAAACAATAACAAGGCCATGGTCTCCTTGTCTTTAGTTACTTTCCAGCTTTATGTTCCTTTATTAACTCCACGGAACAACTATAGACCGGCCACTGATATGACCCCGAACATCACACTGGTTCAGATGAAAGCACATCAGTCACAGTTCACTGACCATGCAGCACCAAAAAGGCACCCAGCAGCCAAAACGTTGAGATACATCCCAATAATGAGAATATGGAGCAGCTATTTTGTTTGATGTTGCAGAAAAGAAAGAAAACGCTTTATTTGGCTTTGACAGCTCGGAAGAAATGCTTTTGTTGAGCCCAGCCAAAAGGACAGTCCCTCCTCACTGCTCCGACGGGATGAAGGGGCCGTTTGTTTGCGGCCGCTCCACTAACTCGGACTTAAACAATTTGGAGATAAAGCAACAAAGAGGATCACCCACGAGCGCTGTATGGATGATCACATGGCACCGATAACTTTTATTGAAGCGGTTCATCAGAGTAAGTCTAACTAATGCTGCTCAGAGACAGGGTTGTTCTTGAGCGCTGGAACGTAGCCTCCGACTCTGAAGCTCTACACTCTCCAGTTTATCCAACGGAAAAAGATGTAACCATTCGAAAACGCAATTTGAAAGAGAAACACAGATATGAACTTCAACGCTGAGATAAGTCACACGTGGATCCAAACAATGCAGGTTGGACAAAAGACAATACGTATGAAAAGCAAACAGAAAAAGACAAGGACAATGTTTCCTCAAATGAAGCTTGTCTTGTTTTTGACAAAGAAGGATTATTTGTTAAATGGAATCTGCAACATTTTAAGAATTAAAAACAGCAATTGCGTTAAATATAGGCTTAACTTGTGACATTAAAGAGCGAGTGTCTAAGTGTCTTAGTTATTATGTAATGTTTATTATATCTGCAGATGAATGATGGGTTTTATAAAGGGTTCAGCTTTCAAAGTCCAAACCCATCTTAGTGCTCCTCATTGGTCACAGCCAGGTTTGGTTTGACTGATATCACCTTTGGTTTGTGACATTTAAAAAAAAAATGGCATTATCTGCTTTTTGCAAATGAACTCTTCAATTTCACTAAGAGGAGCTGCTTTGTAATTCTGTTGTATTTTAATACAAGGACAATAAAACTTTAAACCTAAACTTAACTTGACAGTGAAACAGAAACAAACAAACAGAAAATCAGCATAAACCCCTGACTAAAGCATCAGCACTAATTAAGACTTGCATACACAGAACAACAATGCAAAAAAGAGCAACCTAAATAGAGAAATGTCAGACAAAATAAGTTGTATTGGCACTGGATTCACAAAAAGAAATGAGAGATGAGATAGTTACAGGAAGACTCTGAACCCAAACCCTAAAGAATGTGATCTGTGGTCAATAATGTCCATGTGTTATACTGCTGGTATTTCTGGAAGAATCATGCACTGGTCATATCTCGGGTCAATGATCACTGCAGTCATTGAATGTGTCACTGACAGTTGTCATCCGCAGCTGCTGAATGGCCTATGGTGCCCACAGCTGCACAAAACTGCAGATCTTTGTGTTTATTTAGAAACTCTGAGGGAAAATCATCTGTTCAAATAAACTGAGCCGGTTCCACAAATAGAACCTGCCCTTTTCTCAGGATCACTATTTTACTGAGCTTTCTACTGCCTCGGGGTAAACCTGCTGTTGTTTTAGCTGCGTTTGCAAAACTAAAGCTGTTCAGGGGCCAGTGTAATTCAGAGAAGACTGTATCCACCAGGCAGTATGGTTCAGTTCATAACACAATATTAGTCTCACACTTTTGGAGATTTATTTTCCAGTTTTGAAGTTTAGCTGTCTCTGCTGCAGAAACTTTGGAGGAAACAAAGCCTTTACAGTCGGTTTAAATGAGACACTAGGGCCTACAGTTCAGAAGGGACACACGTTTCTTTTTGAATCCACTGAAGCAGACGCAGTCACAGTGACAGAATCAGATGCTGAGCAACAAACCTTTTATTCAGTGAATCCTTATCAACTCTAAGGTGCAAAAGTGAAATAGTTTTGGTCTAGATAACTGAAGTAAGACTTGCGTGATCGGGGCTGTGCTGTTTCTAAATAAAGATGTCAACATGTGCAGTGTACTTAGCTGTGTCTAAAGATGATCACCAAACCTTGTACCTGAATTCAGATCTTGAACTTGGAGGATGATCATTTTCCCTCCTTATTATCGGACAACATTGTTCTGCACCAATTTGCCCCTTTCCCCACACCCCTTTATCTTGACAAAGTGTGTTTGTTTGTTTCTTCATTAGGAACCCCATTAGCTGCAGCAAGCCGCCGCTCTTCTTCCCCGGGACCTTTTCATTAGATTCAAAACATTTATACATTTACATCCATGATTATTTACAGTGTTCATACAATAATATATCCCATCATCACAGTATTAAGATAATATGATATTAGAAAAACTATTCAAACACCATTAAGCTACACTATTTACTGTATAATCATTATTTATTTATTCTTACATCAATCAGTGCCAATACTTATTTCTAAAATATTCTTTTACTACCAGTTTGTAAGATTTGAAATCTAAATCTATCTTTGTTGTCACTGTCTAAATGTAATCTCCACAAAAAAAAAAAAAGAATGTTGAGACCATTGTGGATTTCATTGTCATGGTGACTTTTCAATCAGACACAATCCTAATATTTGTCCCCAGCTTTATTTCTGCTTCGAGCGTCTGTTTAACACAATACCTGCCTAAATCCCACTGCCCCCGTCCACTGTCCTTGGGCTCAGCGTTCATGATCAGATCACTGAGTTCTGATCCAAAACATCCCCTCGGGAGATTATCTGAGGTGACCTTACCATCCGCAGCTAATCCAACTCGTTATTTTGACTTACGGCCCGCACCAGCAGGTCCCACCCTGTGACCCCTCGGCCTCGATGACCCGCCTCACTCTTTAAACTCACCACGAGGGAGTTAAAAACGCTTTCACTCTTGTTTTCTGTCGACCCTCTGCTGTCAACATGACATATGCACATTTTTAAAGCTCAGGGAAATAGCATCTAGAATAAAATCTGTGAGAAATTACCACAAATGATGAACTGTGAGAAAAGCTGGACAGCGATATAAACATTTTTAGATATTAACACAGCCCAAATTAATATTAAATGACCCTTTACTGCAGCATTCCATTCATTTTATTTTTTTCTTCATAAAATATGTTATTTTGTTTATGGTGGACTTTCTCCGGGTACTCTGGTTTCCCCCACTAACATCAAAACATGCTGGGCGCCCCCTACTGGTGGCTGCCAATAGGAATTTCCCCATGGGGATAATAAAGCGATAATAAATCAGTACAAAGTATTTGACTGGGTATTCAGCCTTAAACGTCACATAGAGTGTTCAACAGACAAAGAAGATCTAAGCCCAAACATCATGTCCCCTAAAGAGGACAACAATGAACTGCCAGGACTGCGCTATTGTCCACATTGCTAATTGTAACAAGAAACCCATCAACATACTGCTAACGAGGGATTTATTGGACTTTTACTGATCTAATTACCCTCTAACTATGGCGAAAATGCAAACTTGTCAAAAGTGTTCACTAATGACCTTGTGCTAGTGTTCCGCCAAATGCATCCAACAAAAATCTGTGAAAATCTACCAAAGCCAACTAAAAAAGAACGATTAACTACTATTACCACGTCAACATTCCAATAGTAGCTCTCACTCTTGTGCCCCACGTACAGCAGACTCTAGACTTAGACCCGGTCCGTGTCTCATGGTGTTCCCTGCCCTGTTCTCTGCCAACTCACCGACACAGGCTAACACTCATGGGACTTGTCCATCAGCACGTACCACCGGACCAATTAACAACTTTAAATGACCCATTATATAAACCGTTGGGTTGCACAACACATTTCTGCGTTCAGTGGGACAAGGACAGCCAGAACCAGGGACGTCATGTTTTAGGGAGCTCTTCTGGTTGTGAGCAAAGTCTAATGATGGAATAAATGATTTAAAGAGTTAATCGTAATATTAAAAGATGTATATGAAAACAAAAACTAATTATGCAGAGCAAACATCTCCAATTTTAGTTTAGTCATGTGTTTCTTCTTGGTTTAGTTTGATTTAGTCCTGTTTTAATCTTGAAAGTTGTACTTAAAGTCAAACCAATTGCATTACGTCAGCATCACATGAGTCTCTGCAGGTATTTTGCAGACACTAATCCACATCCCCCTTGAAGCACCTTGCAGTTTGTCCTCTGTGTGGTTTTAGGTCAAGCTCAACGTGAAAAGCCTCATGTGGCAGCAGCAGCAGCTCTCAGTGAGTGGCTCAGGGCCAAGTCTCCTGCTGTTTGTGACAGGACGCACCATCACTTTCTCTGGGTCGCCCAGTGAGTAGATAGTATCTTAGTTTCTGTTCCAAATTATTCAGTAGTACTTCAGAGTGTTTACGGGGCAGACAAAAAAACAAAAACAATGACAGTAAAAAAAATCTAAACTAGGCAAATGAACCTGAGCTAGAACACATACTTCTCCACCAGGCGAGGAAGAGTGTGTTCTGGTCAGTCAAGCACCAATTAATGGCAGGGCTAAGACTAAGAGAAAATGGTATAAATAAATGTGAGGATGAGAGTCCAAAGAGAGAACAATGGGACAGGAAGGACATGCAGACTCTACAAAGAAAAGGTTCACCATGCGCCACTTTCCAACATATATCTTACTAATTCAAACCTTTTAACAGTGATTTTATATCATATTTAATTTCCAAATGTCCAGTTACATGCATCATCGTCCATTATAATATTTTATTGCAAACAGAGATAAAGCAGGAGGGAATGTCCGCAAATAAGATGTAACAAAACAACTTTAAAAGTTACAATTTCATTTTGTTGTCAAAGTGTTAAAGTAAAAAAATTGTATTAAAGTCACTTTGATGGTGTCCATTTTAAATAGATTTTACGGTGCATTCTCATTGAAAGACAGCTTACTGACGGTCTCTGATACAAAAAATAATATTTCACAAGTTCTGGGATTCGGGTCCATTGTGGTCATGTATGAATACAAAACTACAAAGAGACAATATACTCTATAAACTCAATAAACAATTTCAATGACAGTAATCTTTTTTTAATGTCTCATTTATTTAGACCTTCATTTAAAAAGAGTAATTATAAAACACTTTAGAAATTAAGTATATACATATGAGATATGTCAGGTACAAGAACTGTGATAGGTATTGTGTCAAAATGCCCAAATATGGTCAGTGCATAAGGTGATGATGTTTATTGGTCATCACAAGACGGCAACAAATGTCAGTCACTTGTAATTTAACCTGCTCTTCTCTTTGTTAGTTTGAAAGGGCAGCCACATGCAACAGATTAGGCCCCTAAAGGTCAGCCACAAATAGGACCCCCTCCCCTGCATCACACAGGAGGCTTAAAGGTATGGGAGACCTGGCTTGGGACAGTGAGATTGTGTTTCTCCGTTTCTATGGGACAGTTTACACATGACAGCGGCTTCCTGGATGTCTCCCAAATGTCGGACAGTGCTGAAGCCTGGACTCCTCACATGATTATGAAGTGATCGACATGCTTCTCCACACATTTTGGGATAAAGTTACTCGGGGCGAATGGACAGGGATCAGCCCAATGTGAGACGTTTAAATCCAGGCGACAGAATCCATGTCAATGCCAAAATAAGGCCACGGGACTTCAACTTTCTGAGTCATTGTTTCTATGAGGCATCGAGTAACAAGGAATAATCTGCATTAAAGATTATTCTAAAAACGGTTAGGCTGCTTGTTTGGCACAGTTTAGCTCAGCTCATTGACCAATTAAAGCTCCACCTGATTTTCTTTTTGCAGTAGCACTTACCTCCAAACAGTCTTCTCCTCCTCGTTAAGCATTACGTGATTGAATCGACAGTTATTATCCATGTTTTACATTGCCTCCCTTTTTTCTGTAATTATCCATGTTTTACATTGCCTCCCTTTTTTCTGTTGATACTTTACTTTTTTGTTTGTCTGTTTAAAATGCATACTCAACGTTGAAAATACACTTTATTGCTGCTATTAAACTTTCTGGAACGTCATATGAGAAGCCGGTGTCGACCAATGGGAGCACTCCTTTGGTCCTTTGGGAGCACGTCTGTTTCTACCTCCTGTTCTGGGATAAATAAGAGCCCTGTTTCCACTCCATGCCAGCACTGCACCTTAAGGACGAGTGGAAATGAAAGAAAGACTTTATCCTTCAATGAAAACTGAGTAGAAACACCACAGACCACAAAGTGACCAGTGATGTTGTATGTGTTAGACACGGTGGCTCTGAGGACAGTAGGAGGAGGAACTGAGGGTAGCAAAGCTGAAGATACTGATGTGTGAGAAGAGTGTGCATGTTTCAAATATATACTTTATAAACTGTACTCAAGATCTCAGTGACCTATCTCGTGCTTTGCTGATGGTACATTTTAATGTCTGCACAGTGTTTGCTACAGACCTCAAGTGTTAAGCCTCATGAGTCTATTGACCCAACTCAGTCAAAGCCTAATTATGTAATTTGAAGTGTTTTTTTTTTTTTTTTTAGTCTAATGTGAGTCAATAAGATAATTTTGACCAGAAAACAAGTGTTATAATTTATGTAACAAATATGTTATAAGATGAGACAATGGTTGTATTACAAAAGCTATAATAAAGTTTGATTTTTAATAAAAACAAACTGGAATATTACAGACCAAAGTCTAGTTCCGTGTCAGAGCGAGAAACTCAAATGTCTGCCAATGGCATCTTGCTACTGTTGGTCACAAGGCCGTTTATAAGAGTCATGAAAGCTTGTTTTTATTCATGGAGCATTTTGTCAAAGGCAAAGGTTATAGATTCCCTTTATCTATTTATGGCTTGTTTGATTCCTGTCGGAGCACAAAGTGTTGATATCACATCTGGCACCGGTTCAAATCGGACTTTATGGCTATAGGGGGCTCTGTGGTTCTTTTGAAATACTGACACCAGTCCTGAATAACTCCACCGTCACATTGTGTGCCATAGTTTCAGCGCTACAGTCACAAACAGTTCCAACTTTTGGCAAGAGTGAAGCATTCTGGGAAAGCCAAGTCTGAGGGGGGTGTCGTCGCAGACTGTTTATCGCATTAACACCTCGGAGTTGCATTATCTGACGCCCCGTCGGGATGATACGTGTCTTCTTGGCAAAAACACAGGGGGTCTCTGAAATTTATCTGAATGACTAGAAACACAAGACACAGCAAAATAGACCAGCGACCCAGCTCTGACCCCTCTGCCCGAGTCTCCACACCATTTTATCAAATACTTAAATTAGATTGTAACTTATCCATCGCTCTTCTTTTCGTAATAGCAAATAAGCTAAGTGTTATTCCTTTTTGTCAATCTGATTACTGCTACATTACACTATCAAAATAAGAGTGTCCTCATCAGCCAAAATTCAAAATGACTATTAATCTCAAAGAGGAAATTTAGTTATTGGAGTTATTTAGTTATTCAGTCAAATATCTTTATCTGCCATTATACAGATTGATTTAGAGTCTTATGTCTTATGAGCTCTTGTGGCACTCCGTCCTGCAGCTCACTGATCTCTGACGTCCGCTGGCTGCTCTCTGTTGTTCAAAAGCTGAATGCAGGGGACGGTCCATGTTATTCAGTATAGCAACCGTCCTGTTGTTTTTCTGTTGCCACACTGCTTCAACCAGAGTCTTTGAGCTAACACATATATTTGAACCTGTCCTCTATTCGTTTTTCAAGTTACCTACAATCTCTTTTCCTGAGTCTGAGTGATAATAGATGAGTCCACCTCCGCGGACTCATGTGTTTTTGCATAAACAAAGAATGAAAAAGTGCAATTCACCTCCACAAGGAGTCAGTAGAAATAAAAGCTAAAAGTAGTGATAGTGATGGGTTGTATTGTGCCAATGCTTTGGAGCGTGTCTCAAGGAATCTCAGAAATGTTTCGTGAAGCGTGTATGGATGCTTGTGTTGTTTAGGGCAAGTGACTCTTGATAGAATCTCATCTTGGCTTTTTGCAGATGATGTTATGTTTGACTTTGGCTTCATCAAGGTTGCACTGAGATGGTTGGTTGCCTCATGTGAAGCAGTTGGAATGAGGATCAGCACCTCCAAGTCTGAGACCATGGTTCTCAGTCGGAAAAGGGTGGCTTGCCCCCTCCAGGTTGGTGGAGAGCTCCTGCCTCAAGTGGAGGAGTTCAAGTATCTTGGAGTCTTGTTCACGAGTGAGGGAAGGAGGGAGCGGGAGGTTGACAGACGGATCTGTGCAGCTTCTGTAGTGCTGATTTACCGGTCAAATCTACGCTCCTACTCTCACCTATGGTCATGAGCTGTGGGTCAAGTTCGAAAGGACAAAGTTCCAGATACAGGCGGCGGAAATGAGCATTCTCCGTAGGGTGGCGGGGCGCTCCCTTAGAGATAGAGTGAGGAGCTCGCTCACTCGGAAGGAGCTCAAAGTAGAGCCGCTACTCCTCCATATTGAGAGGAGCCAGCTGAGGTGGCTCGAGCACCTGTTCTGGAGACCTAGGACACGTTCAAGGGACTATTTCTCTCGGCTTACCTGGGAACGGCTCGGTATTCCCCAAGATAAGCTAGAGGAAGTGTCTGAGGAGCGGGAAGTCTCTGCTTAGAATGCTGCCCCCACAACCCAGTTCTGGATCAGCGAAAGAAGATAGATGAATAGATATCTGGCTGTTTAACAGTCTTTGACCAGCAGGGGGGTTTGTGTGCACATTTGGCTGGAAGGCTTCAAGACGCTTCATCTGGCCATCACTTCTGAAATGTCTCTCATCAACTGTAGAAGAACTATCTGGCAGTGACAGGGAAGACAGAGTAAGTACAGTATATATACTGGCTTGATTGGGAATGATTCCTGTGAGCACAGGTGAGATGATGGAGGAGCGGGATAACTGGGACAGGAACAGGTGGACTGGCGTTAAGGTGAAAATGGAGCAGAAACTGAGCAAAACTATGACATGATTAACAGTAGGAAAACCTTACTGCTGTGCACATGGATCATAACAATGAGAATATTAATGTATAATAAAGATCAGTCACTTTGTCTAAATGCAACAAACTGTAGCCTATTCGACAGACTGTATAATTCCTTTGGTTTGTGCAATGTCTTCATCAGTGTTGACTCCCACTTGTCATTAATGGCAACATTAAGTCAGAGCCTGATAAAAACACTTAACATCCACTTAAACGTTTAGAACCAGTTTAAATCGTTTCAAAACCAGCCCAATTATTAATCTCAAAATCAGTCAAAAGTCAAAATCCAGTTATGCCCAGATTAATTCAATTTCAATTTGTTTAGAAATGGTAATGTAGTTACAGTAATAATGCCTATCTGTGAACTTCAGTAGCTCACTGACAAAGATATACGAAAATATAGCCAGAGCCAAAGTGATAAAAAGAATAACAGGAGAATTTATGACTTGGTTTTCTGCCAGATCTGTTAAGACTGTAGTAACTTGTTTATGTCAAAAATGAAAATATTATCTCCTGAATGTCAAAAGACTTACATCTTTCTTGAATTGATAATACGAGACAAATGGACCGTGGCGTCTGCATTCCTTGTCTCGTCAGATCAAACGCTGGAGAAGGAAGGTGTCACATGACTCGAAGTAAAGCTTAAAACAGAGCTGGCTAAAAAAAAAAACAGCAGCGTTATGTAACTGAAGTTAAAACTCAGTGGGAGAAGGTGTTGGGCTGTCTGCCATCTGGCTTCCATCCACCGAGACTGATGTTTCACAGACAAGCGTCTCTGAAGAAACAGACGACTGGACAATTAAAAGACATGTAATACTACACATATATGCAACTCAAGAGCTTATAGTCCACCAATTTGTGCATTTATTGATGCTGTTTTAGGTTTAAGCTTAACATTCATTAGCATCCAGACTTCCTGTCATCAGATAGAGTTTCAAAGTCTCAAATAATTCTACTTTATGATGCCATATATCAGTCTTTTCTGCAGCAAAATGACTTCCAAGCATGACGCTGTCACCACTCTGCTGCACAAGTTAGAAGTTCCTATTCCATATAAGTGGTGATTATTTTAAGATTAAAGTACCTGATTTTTTTTTTTTTTTTGTCCCTGTCTCAGACTCCACTCTTCCCCAAAAGCAGTCGAGGGACCTCTCTTGTTCCTCCAAACTGAAGTTTAAAGTTTAGCTTTAGCTTAGCTTCAGAGTCAGCACAGCAATTATCTCCTCCTCGTTAAACGTGTTGTGATTAAATTAACAGTTACCTGGCCTGTACTTTTAAGAAGGTAGAATTGGGGAAAGCCTGAGTGATGACAGGAAGAAAAATAGAAGAAAAAAATAACATTTCATCTTTTGTCAGACCTTGCAGACCTTGTTGTAAGATTTGTGAGGAAACAAACTCAGTAAACTTCATGGATGGAGGAGGCACAACTACCGTGATTGGATCTATAGGAAAAGGGCTTTGAGAGTAAGGCTCATATTTAGCCAATACAAGAGACACTTATTATTAAGAATGTGTGGATTTATGCTTCTATATCAAATCTACAAATTGAACCTATGTCGCTGGGTTTGTGGTAAAAGAGGACCTAGACGAGGATTAGAGCTGATGAGTCCCACTGCTTTCTTATGTCAGGGGCTTTGTCCAATCAACCACTAAATCACAAATGAGCTATGGTTTATTACAAACGCATGCTTTTAGTTTAAGTCTTTCAAATGACTTTATAAATAACAAATTATCGGCGTTGGAAATGTTTGGTCTTATTCCCGAAGAGTCTACAGTTGGTTGAAGAGTAGAAATGCTGTGATATATGTTGCCTTAATGATGGCAGATGTAGTGCTGTTAGTGGATTCTTTAAATATGAAAGTACAGCTCACAGTTAATAGTTGTACTTTTCTATTAAATACATTTTTTATTTTACACAAACAGACTCAACTTAACTGCCTAAAAGCTGAAAATGTGTCAGATATTTAAGCAGTGGAAAAGGTTTGCTGTTGTGTCCTTTGGAAATCTTAATTTCTGTCATGACTTAATTTAGATCAACAAAAATAAGCATGCATTTTTTTGTTGCAAAAACCCTGAAAAGGCTTAATGGTTACTTACATTGATAGAGAAAACTGTGAAGCATTTAGTTTAAATTGTCCAGAAGGAGGTGCTAGGGGCCTTTTGTATTGATCTGTTGTTCATAAAACTCAGCTGAATGAGCTCTAAAACTCCCAGTTGTCATGTTGCTGGAGCAGAGTGCTATTAGACTTAGATCTTTAACGGAGGCTGCTGCCTTAACTCACTCTTCTTGGCGTCATCTTTGATTCAGATCGCAGAGTGTTTTCAGATGAGTTTTTCCATCTTAAAAACATTCAGAATAATTAGTTCAAATCTTTTTTTTTTTTTTACAAGTAAACTGTTCTCTGGACTACATCACGAGTCGATCAAACGTCTGCAGCTCAAACAGAACACTCTCATATTACAGCTGTTCTAAAGTCACTGCAGTTCATATTAGAATTAACTTTAAAATTCTTCTAATGGTCTTAACAGCTTTTAATGTCCACTCTCCTCTCGACATTAGAGCTCTACTGGAACCACACGAGCCTCAGAGCTGTCCTCAGCAGCTCGTCTCCTTGTTGTACCTCGTGTTCGGTCCAAAGCTGCTGAAGCTCTAAAAAAACTGGAACTCACTTCCAGACAGTATAAAAAATTGGACCAACAATAACTGTAGTGGCTATTTGTTCATAAAGATAACCAACTTGCAAAAGAAACTAATCAAATGTATCACTGAGGTACCGTCGAGACAGGTTTTACGCAGGTCACTCGGGCAAAAGCATGTACACATTCACAATCCCACAAAAAAAATACAAAAAAATCGAATAAAAACAGGATGTTTAACACTTTTATTGACCGAAGGTGTAGGCTGAAGCTAAAAGTTATTATGCCCTTAACTCCACACAAGCAGCACTTTCATTTAATGTAAAGAATTTTGGATATTGTGATTATATATTTAGAAGAACAAGCATTATACAGTATAATAATAATAACAATAATTATTAAAGAAACTAAACTAAATTAGCTAAATAACATTAATTAATAATAAAAGCAAATGCTAAATAAAAACTAAAATAACTCCAACAATAACTGATTTTAAAATTAGACTCAAAACACACCTTTTCTCACTTATTTATTAACGATTAACTGTAAAAGCTCTGTTCATGCTGTACATATGTTTTCTTTTTTTGTTTTGCTAAGTTTGTTCTTCGCTACGTTTGTGTCATTTCTGTAAAGCACATGGAGTTACTTTGGAACAAAATGTGCTGTATAAATACATTTTCTTCTTTTTGACTTGCAGCTGAGAAAAATAAATCCCATGTCTGGTTGAGAAGATGTATCTGTATTTGAGAACTCCTCCTAAACTGAGTCAAAACAGGCTGGTATTTGACAAACACATTAAAGATGCAGAGCAGATGTTTAACTCTAATTTATGTTTCTTAAACAGACGCGCATCACAAGAGCAGACGGATAATACTTAGTAGTAACATACATAACAATCATACAAATGTATTACGTGCTGCACAGGACCAATATTTTCAAAGCTCCTCTTTTATAGAACCAACCCCTAGCCCAGGTCCAGGCAGCAGACATCCTCTCCACCTTTAAGACTAGACTGAAGACTTTTCTTTTTGACAGACTTTAAGATTAGGGCATTGATGAGTTGCACTAGGTCTAGTTATAATATTAAATAACTTTGATTTCACTCAGTTTACGTTGTTTTATTATTTTATTTCAGTTTTAGTTGAACTAAGAGCTGTGTAAATGTGAGAATAGACTCAACTCACGTGTTGAGTCCCTCAGTGACTTACCTGTGCTGAACATTAGCTTTAACACAATAGAACTGAGACGGACAAAAACGACTGCTCTGGGGACTGTGGGGTGAGTTACAATGTAAAAAAAAAAAAAAAGGGCGAGACAAGAGCATTTATGTTCAACAGACGACTTAAATTAGTTTGTCGGGTCATTTGAGGACATGGAGAAGGGTGTGTGTCACGCTTTAGGAGACAGACTCAAACCATCGCTGCTTCAGTGGCGTCTCAGTCCTGCCGTCAAACGTCCAACCAAAATAACTGTTACATTTCTGCCGAGTCACTGGAGACCGACCAAAAACTGACTGTGGTTTCACAAAGACGACCGAGGCTTACTGAGAACGAGACGAGCTGTTCCTCTAATTATAGATTTCTTCTGGGCCTTTTGGCTTTCTTTTATTGATAGATTGACAGTTCAGGAAGAACAGGGCGACAGAGGGGGAAATCTTGGGACAAATGACCCGTCCAGGATTCGAACCGGGTCTCCCATGTTCTTTGCAAGGTGTCCAACTGAGCTAGGTTCCCTTGCTGTTCCACTACATTTAAATAATTATTGACAGCAGGCCATTGTTTGAACCAGACTACAGTAAATACATTATTAATACTTCGTGAATGAAAAAAAACGGGTGTGGTGTGAAAAAGAGGAGTACATTTCATATGTTCTTGGTGTTTATAAGCTTAAATACTGTGTCTACCTTTCATTTTTGTAGTTTTCATTTTACAAGATGAACTGAAGATAGCATTAACAGTCAAATATACCATCCCTGTTTGTTTGTTTTCACTCACACTTCATCCAGCGTTTATGTGGACAGTTTCAATCAAAACATCTAAAAATCTTGCAGAACCTGTCCAGAATTTGGAGCATGTATGAACACCTCCAGAGACATGGATAAAAAGGGCCTTAATTGACTGAATCACTTTTTACCCTAACATTATTTATGCCATAACAAAAGAACTGTCACTTAAATGAAATGCGGGTTTGTAAAGTGCATTTGAACAGGTGGGACTTACCTATTAAAGCACTCTGACGCTCTCTGTAAGGTAGATGATGTTGTTATATGGCATTCCTTTTTCCTTTGGAGATACTTTCAAAATCCGGTAACTACACAAAAAGTTACAATAATGTGTGGCTGGAATCCATGCAAGTGTTTCTGACGCTGATAAAACACGGGGAAACAGCCCAAGGTTTAAAGTTTAACTATGTGAGGGCTTTATTGAAGTATAAATCACCAGATGCTACAATCTTTAACAGTGGAACAACCTGGTCTTGTCGCATCACAGCGTTTGATTGAAACAATGAGAACAGACACGCTCTGAGTCAGGAACATCCAGAGTTACATTTTGTGGCCCAAATCATCAAACTAAACTCACACTGTGGCAAGAGGAAATGAACTGCCAATCAAGGGAGAATATGCAGCTATTTACAGACTTTGGTCGTTGCAAAAATGCTGCGGTTTGACCAGAACAAAAGAACCAGGAAACATGTTTGTCCAACCGCAGCACATTACAGGGTCTGACCGTTGAATATTCCCTGTCGTTTGTGTCTCTCATGCACTCAGACCTGTCACTCCAGGGCTGTTTGTCACGCACAATGTGGAAAAAGGGCCATTTCCAACCTGAAAATAGTCTGAGAACAGCGACACGTGGGGCACCCGGTTAACTCGGAGCACCACGGCACTAAAATGTACTTGTAATGCTCAGGAAAGTGCAAGGCAGGCCGGTAAATGCCTGTTTAAAAAAAAAAAAAGGCTTGTTACTGCAGAGTAATGCAGCAGGGCCCACGTTCTTCTGACCAGGCTGATTTGGCGGAGCCTGAAGTTGGTGCATGACAGAGTTTCTCAGACGTGGAGCCTATCATTAAGGATCTCCGGCAGCTAACAGGCATTTTCTCCACTTTCACTTTCCTTGTTATAAAACACGCCGCCCACGCAAATAGAGCTGCACAGAATTAGATTTAACAACATGGTTTACATAATAGACAGGGCTTTTTTTTAGCTTTAGTCTGTGATTGGGAGACAACGACCAGGAGGTTGAGACATTAAGGTTTTTTTATGGAGCTCTGTGGAAAGGCGATTGCAGCAAAAGCCACATGTTACTGTTACAGCGGGTTTTAATTGGCATAAATCATATATTTCAAAAATGAGTCAGACGATGAAAAAGTAAGATTCAACTGTGGTTTTCCACAAAGAGAGAGTGAAACAGACACTGAGGTCATCAGAAATGTTGAGCTGTGACAGGAACTTTATCTGTGAGTGGCTTTTATGTGATTAACATGGCTAAACATACGTACATTTTTATTTAAGATGTTATTCTTTAACAACACTTGAGTAAAGTGTGTTGACAGGTGACATGGTTCAAGTTGTTTTGAATGATATTATGATTAAAAATGAGGTTCAAAAGCCAGTTTTCAAGGCACCATTATTGTTTCCGTTAGTATGGGGTTCCAAAACCAAAAAGAGCACCCACCAACAAAGCCATTACACCAGCACAGATCTGAAAAGCTCACAGTTTCCACGTGTCTTTACTGTGTCTAGAGTTTTTTTTTATTTTCAATGAAAGTATGTTTTAAAACTAAAATTGTACCAGATAAGTTTTATCAATTATTCATTTACATCTATTTCTAGTCCAACATTTTTTGCTAAATCCCAGTTTGGACTATTAGCATAGAGTTTTCGTATCAGAGAGATAAACGTTCTTCTTTGCCGTTTGCTTGCCAAATATTTCTCTTATCCTGTAGGTAAGAGAAATATTGCAGGCTGACAATTTAAAGAAGCATTTACGCTACTCTATTTAACATATATATATTTGTACATCTGCCTGTCCAGCCCCAAACCTCACATGTAAGTGTAATAATCTAGAAGACACTGAGCAGCACCAAAAGTATTTGAGGGATTAAATAAAAAATGAATTAGAGCAAAGTCTGTGTAAGTTATTTAAATAATCCCCAGCCTGTTCTAGACCATCGGCCCGGTCCCTATGTGTCGCAGCTGTTACCTGTTCTTAGCTGGTTTCCAGTTAGATTGTGGTCCCTTCTGTTCTTGTTTGGTTTTGGTCTGTCTACTTGATGCCTTGTGTGATTACCTGTTCCTCCCTGATGTGTTTCACCTGTGCCTCATTATGTTCCTTTGTCGTGGCATTTGTTGGAATTATTTGCTGTTGGTGTTAAACACACGAGCCATACCTGTACTCTACATCGATCTCAGGTTTTCAGTCAGTGACCTGTTCTGTGTTCACATCGCGAGGCTGTGTGTTAATTCAGAAATACTGGCCAGCAGCTTGTGACTTTGGTGAAAGAGTCTTACATATTCAGTGTTTAGTTACAGTCTCTCAGTCATTTGCTTGTTATGTAACTCTGATGAAATGTGGGTCATAATGCTCTTCGTCTGGTTTCCACACAGTCTCCCTCAGCTCAGGCTCTTCACTATGAAGCAAGATTCAAACCCATCGATGGCGTCTCCCAAGTTTTCACTCAAAACCTCATTTACAAAGAGCAAGTTATGAGCAAGATCAAGGGTTTTAGGAAATCAAATCTAAGACTGAACCAGTCTTTGACCAATGACTGTTGTTGGTAGATCCTAATGATTCTACTTTGGTTGAATGTCTGAAGACAAGCTACACCTATGTAAGTTTCCATTTACACATGACATACACTATTTGTTTTGACAGATTTCAAAGAGAGACTACTGGGGTTTGAGTTGGTTTAGATGTTTAAATTTCTGAAGAGGATGCAAACAGATATAGTACAGTTTTTACAAGATTGACCTCAAATCTATCTATAGCTCCATGAAACCCAGAACTCACTCCTGAACTTGTTTTATTTTGTTTGCGTTATTTTAAATTTTCTTTTCAAGTTTTTCAAATTAAAGACTTTGCCTGGGATTTAATATTATTTTATTGTGTGTCACTGTTTGTGACATTACACCCAATGTTCCTACAAGAGGAGGACAAACTGTGAACTGCAGGAGGACAAGCTCATTCTTGTTTTCTTTGCTGAATTTTTAAGGCAAACTGAATTTAAACTATTTTTTTAAAGTTAAAATTACCCTCCGACCTATCCTCCCTTGAGTTTGGTCTTAGACTACAGCATGTCCCTGCAGGGCTGCCATACGTAGCTGTTCACGTTGCGTGTGCAAGTGTGAGGTAAGGGGTTTGGAATCTGCAGTTTCGCCAAGAGGTGTCACCAAAAACATCTAAAATCCACTTACCCGACCTTTAAGTGGCTCCACAGGGACTGTTCAGATTCAGTGTCATAGACGATGCTTCCAAAATCAGATTATTTCATTATAAAGAAATAAGACTTGTTCTGTGAGTACATATTGGGTTAGTCGCTCCAAATGTGGACTCCTAAGTGGGCTCTAAAAGTGTGGACGAGCCTGCGTTAGAACGATTACACTGTGTTGAAACAAACAGCGGGAGATTGTGAAGTGACTTTACAAGCCTGATCTGGTTTTACACTTCAGAGTGATAAATGTGAGGAGTAAAGGTTTTACTAGGGTCACGTCTCAGGTCATGTTCTCTGTTTTCACTTGGTTTTGTTTGTTTTTGTAGAAGCCACAGTGTGAAGCTTTTAGTCTGGGGAACGTATCTGAGGATCACACCTGTCAACATAAAAGGAGGCCTCATTTTTAAAGCTCCGAAGACATGAGCTTAAAGACCAATGATGTTTAAAAGTTCGAAAATCCTGTCCACAATTACACTTGTGAACATATAATATTACGTTTTACATTTACGTGTTTACTATTGAGTTTGAAAATGGCATAAACATTCATGTTTAACCATTAAACGTTGTCCTCACTGCTAAATCATAAAAAAACATTGTTATCAATTTTAACATTAAACATGTACCACTAGAACACGAAACATTAAATATAATAATAATAATAAATTATTCTCTGCATTCAAAGCAGTGGTAGGAAATGTAATCAAGTTTTTTTTCCCCGTTCTGACACATTCTCCTCCTCCTCATTATCCGATCAAGGGCCTTTTCAGTCTTGTTGCCGTGATGTCAGTCACTGGAGGTACTCAGATACCTTTTACAATATTATACCCCCCACCACCACCAGCAGCACTCCTCAACCCAAATTAACTTCCCTTTGGGCACCATATATGATCACTCCTATGCTGTTTTACTAATTCAGTGTTTAGAGATTTCCCATGCACCTTCAGAGACCAGCCAGTGTCTGTCTCAGTGGAAACCTCAGCACAGACGGCACAGAAACCACTGTCCCATAAAGAAAAATATACACAAAGATGGCCTGTACAGTTTCAGTTTCAAACCGACAATTTCCTTGATTCTTAAATCCAAGCTCCAAGGTAAAGTCTTTTGTTGCACTGGAACTGGACAGACTAGAGCCTGTGGCAGAAAAGAGGACAAAAAAAGCCCAATCCAAAATCACCCGCTGTATAACTGTGGCAAATGAGAAGCTTCAAAATGAGCACTTCAGAGAGACTTTTGTACTTACAGCTTCAAGACATTATTATCTTCTCATCTTAAGGGTCCCCAGAGGCGTTGAAACTTAACTACTATCTAAACTAGAGCATCTGACTTCACATAGATTACTATTGTTTGTTGACTATTTGCTCAACACACAACAAATGTAAAACTGTAATGTTTTCTTCATCAAAGTTCTACTGCCTCGTATCAGTTTGTGCAAATAATAAAACAGTGGTGTTACGTTCTTGGTGTTCTTCCCGTCATTAATGTGGTTGTCCTTTTCCATTTCAGCCGCGTCCACCTGTCGCTGTAAGCTCTGTGTACTTTGGCAGAGGCTCTGAGCGAACAAACAGGTCTGGATGTTAATGGAGGCATTAGTTACTGTGGCTGAACACAAGATGCACGTCCATCTTCCTTCTGTCCCTGGCAACGGCCTCTGAGCGGGACACTAATAGCCCCTAATAAGAGGGAAATGAAGCATGTTTGATTTGTGAGACATGATGTCCCAGAGCTAAACTGGGACCGCAGACAAGAACCAGTTACTGTCCATGTGATCCAAACCATCTCTAACGAAGATATGCCTATGGCCTTGAGCTCAATATGTTGCTATAAAACACACTAGTGTTGTATATATGTATTAATAATTACATAAGTAGATAAATGGTACAATTCTATATCAATTAAAGTAGAGCATTTAGGACTGTACTGTAGCCTCATTATGAGACAAAGCATAAGTGTATTATGAGGATAATAACTGTTAAGTGGCTGCTGAAGGCCTTGTGGTTGTTAAGCATAAAGAAAAGGAAGAAAAGAAAATCGAGAAAAGGATAAAAAGAGACTGAAGATGTGGTGAGGGATAAAAGAGCCAATGTGTTTAATGACTTTTAGTATTATCTAATTCTGAAAAGTGGTTCTACAATTAAAAGCATTATTTGGGTTTTCAAATGGGAGCTGACTTATTTTGCCAAAAGAAAGATTTGGAGAACAGAAAGAGAAAGCTCACAGTTTTAAGAAAATGTCGCTATTTTAGGGGTGACCAAGTTAGCGCTCCTGCCCTAAGATGAATGGATGTGTGAAGTCTACTGTGGGTGCTCTTCTGGGTCCTGTCACCATCCATAGACATGCATGCTTATCTAAACTGCCAAAATGAAAGTGGTGATAAAACTGGAGAAGTACATCTGACAGCCCACTGTGAACCTTGGAAATGGCAGAAGTCCAATCAGACAACTTTTTGCAACCTACAAAGTGTTTTCTAGACCAGTTGATAAACTAAGTGCCTATCTATATAACTACTATTATATTACATATGTTTGAAGAACAAAAACACTGCACATTCTTGTACTACTAACTGTGTGGACGCCACATTCGCAGTTTATTAAACGGCACAGCATGTTGCATTCACATTGTATTTTGTGGATTAAAAATGCATTCTTCATAAACAACATTCTTCGTAAACAAACGAAGGAAGACTATTTGAAAAGAAAAGGCTGTCTTTTGGAAACTGGGTCAGCAGAAAAGAAGGAGTATGCATTTGGTCAGTTGCTGATGCTTCTGGGACACTGGTCACTGCAGAAAAATAAGCAGCTGGTTGAGCTCTCGGTTCCTGCTTCAGCGGAAACACCTTTGAACAGATCTGGAGCTGTCCAAACTCTGACAGCTGATGAGGAAGACTGGTGGAGATGGGGAGAAAAGGGTCATGTAAATAAGAAACTTAACCCAGAGTCCACACATGTGGTTATGAACGTGATGACATCTTGAGTTTCTTTCCTACTCAAGAGTTTCTTGAGAAATCCAGGAGTTCTCAAGAAACTCAGATGTAGACTTTTCAAGTTGTTTGGGCAAGAAAACCGAGGACAATAGGGCCATTTACATTGTGTGCATACTATATTTTAAACCTTTTAATATAGGATAATAAAGTAAGGTATAACCCAGGTGACGTAAGTAGCTCCATCCTATCCTTGCCCCGGTGAACTACGGTGATATTACCGGGTGCAGCCCATGTCACTTCCTGCTTCCTCACTGCTGATGCTCACGGTGGCTGCAGTGTTGGACATGCTCATTGTTTGGCCACTAAAGTCACCACTGTTCTGCTCTAATGAAAAGTATTAAACCATACTAATGCTAATGCTAGCGAGTGGTTCAGAGCAATGACTGTATAAATATGGACAACTTCCGCCCATTGTTCCCGTATTTACTGATATTGTCATTACCACAGGACAATAAAATGGCAATTAAATCCGGGCTTTTCAGCTTTTACTTCATAGTAAAAGAATAGTTTTTAGATAGCATAAATGGACGTTCATTCATTCATTTTTCATTCATTCATTTTCTACTGCTTTGTCCCGTTAGGGGTCGCGGGTGACTGGAGCCTGTCCCAGCAGCTTTGGGCCTGAGGCGGGGTACACCCTGGACAGTGGCCAGTTAGTCGCAGGGCTGACATTTAGAGACAGACAGTGACAGACATTCTCTCTCACTTTCATTCTCGAGGGACACTTTAGAGTTGCCGATCAGTCTGTACATACATGTCTTTGGGAGGAAGCCGGAGTACCCGGAGAGAACCCACAGTAACACGCGGAGGACATGCAGACTCCTCACAGAAAGACCGGAGTCGGCCGAGAGAATGTTTTGGGTTGGCCGGGTTTTGAACGCACAACCTTCTTGCTGTGAGGCAGGAGTGCTCCTTTGTCAGGTAAATAATGGCTAAACTGTCACTCAAGTCGTAGGCAGACTCCTACTAACCTAAGGCTGCAGCGCTCAATCCACAGAGTCTGTGCACATTTGTGTTTCCAGGGCAGTAAGGAAACTCAAATAACAGGCCCAAGCCAAGGTCAAAGGAGCAGACTGTTGTATACAAACATAATTTACCATTTCAAAATGCAATGCCCCAGTTTTATAATCTATTGTTTGCTTTTTTTTTGAGAGTGGGGGGGTAAATTAGAGCCCAAGGTCTCTTCAGTGTGTGGAAAACTACTTAACAGAATTTAGACAAACCAAAGAGAAGGTTAAACATGGCTGAGTCTAACATGTCGAGATGAACTTGAGTATCTAAAAAGTGACACCTGCTCTATTTATGGTCACTGTTTGAAGAAGCATATGGTTTACAAAAAAATCAATCGCCGTCCCTTTGATCTTGTGGTAAACTAAAGCTAAAACAGCCTTACCCTATGAATTACCATCACAGCAAGTCACCCCTGAGAGAGCCAGAGTTAGAGTTATCAAACTTTTCCCACTTATGTAACACGTGTTTATTCAGAGTTGACTTTCAGACAATCGTTTGGAACTGGTTCTGTATCGATTGACAGAGCCTTCAGTTTACAGATTTACAGCCCTGTAGTGACAGTGACTGTGCTGTTTGTGGGCAGCCCCCAGCCCTGTGTCCCTCGGAGTTTATTTGCAGACGTCAGACATGTTTTCCGTAGTCAGCTGGACGCCGACCTCCCGGAGCGTGTGATTGCTGCCGAGCACTGAGAATGTGACCTGAGTTTAGTCCATAAACATCCCCCGGAGGTCACTCAGAGGTGGACCACACTGCCCACTGGCAGCAGCCAACGGGCCACAGGGCAGTCTATTAGTAAATGGGAGACATGAGCATTTAGGGGAAGGCACATAGAACAAATAGAGAGGTAGTCTTTTTAACAATACATTTAAAAGTTGCATTGACATCATTGCTGTATTACTTTAAATAAGTTTTATTAAACCCCTCTTTATTGTGTGCCTGGTTTGACAGATCTTCCACAATGTCATTGTTAGTGATGGGGCAGTACCTTAAACTATCTTAAAGAAGACCAACAGCCATTGGTAGCATCCCATATCTGTGTGCCCCATCTATTCAAGCAAAGCTTCTGGTATATGCTAAACATTCTTCTACTAAAATACTTTTATTAAAGGCTGATGTGGCTAAAATAAAGCTTTATATTTTTTTTTTTCCTTTACAATATGCTATTAAGGGAGTAAAGGGTTTTCCATAAGTGGTTCAACATATTTAAAGTTTAGTATTAGCAATTTTGTAATCACAAAATAGGAAAGTGAGGTTTATGGTGGACAATCCCTTTTATTTTATATTTTTTACTTGTAAACTGAACACAGACGTGTCACTTCCCAGGAATGACATTCCCACAATATCCAGAGATATCTGTCACTTAAACATAGTAAAGGCCTTCATTTATTTCTATCACTGATCAGGACTCTGTAAAAGTGAGTTTCTTCCTAGTTTCTAAACTGCTCTTTAGCCCTGACCTGTTGTAAACCTTCAGGCCTCAGCCCTTTTTAAGCCCACCCACTGCTGATCTTTTCCTTTCACGGGCACCTGAAAGTGACACCTGTGGATTCCCCGAGTACGTCAGTCACAGCCAAACCTGCTGATTCAGATGCATCTATGTCACCTCATCAAACATCCCAGGACTGGTTACACTGCTGTTTCCAAACGTTAAGTCACTGTTACTCAGGACATGTGTTCCCAGACCATTCTTTTTTCTTTTTTGCTGATAGCAGCTTTAGTAGCAGCCGGTTGTTAGTTGTTTAGTTATGTTCCATATCACTGTTAAAGGTTTTTGGTAGATTTACAGTAACTCACTGGCAGCTTGTTGCCAGTGAGTTACTGACAACCATAAAACATACAATAAAACTTTATTGTGGTAATACAGTAATATTACAGTAAAGAAATGTTCAATGAGTCTTATTTTGTTCCTTTCAGTTTAAAAAAAATAAAAATACAAAAGCAGTAACATGTATGACATTGCACTAAACTAATCGTAATACCAGCCTGTTTTGGAATATCTTGTTTATATCATTCATTTATTAACCAACGCTGATAATGCTCCTTAAATGAAGAACAGGAATAAGATATGTATATTTAAAATGTCAAAATCTTCTATTAATACAAGTGTTTCTTTGTTAAAGGCTCTCTACATGCATTTATTTTGGACATTTGCCTGCTTTTTATTCAGTTCCTCATCTATATAACCTCAGAAATGATCAGTCCACAGAACGAGCCCCTCAATGTGGCATGTGTCTAAACCAAACCTTGGACCGATTTTCAGTACTATCACTAAATGGAATATCATCTTTGGACCATACATTTAAATGCTTAAAAAGATTGAGCACTATCATGTAAGTTATTTGAAAGAAAACCAAGTGGTGCACGTTTTACAATAAGGACATGTATTCGACTGTCCCTATATTCAAGTGGTCATGTGACTTGCCCAATCAGCAGAGAGTTGTAGCAGTGATCCCCGGCCGCTGTCCTGAGGTCTTGTGACTGCTGCCACACTAAGACATTCTCTATATTAAGTCACAGTCTAAATATAGTCACTGATAGAGTGCCAATGAGTGCTTAACCTTTCGCTTCTCGCTCACATTTCAAATCCACAGCCGCCTCTGAGGTTATCGGACGCACTTTACAGAAATGAGCTCACATTCACAGCCAGTTTCACAATCCATTTAATCCATAAGCTCGTCAGTATTAAGAGCACTCTTTTGACACAATAGAAAGTCATTTATATTCTCTTATTACTGCAGCACCTCATGGTGTCACTTATCACTTTGCTGACGCTGACTCAGCCCTGCTCTGAATGCTACCCATGTGACCCAGCTCTTACAGTGGGTTCTGCTCATGTAGTCCTCCTTTTATTATTCAAGATCTGCACATTTTAAAGCGAAGTTTGTCCTAAATATTGAGTATACTATAGACAATACTGTAACCCAATCATTTGATTTGAGTTTGATTGTCTGTCTTAAATAAAAAAACATAAGGTCTGGGCAATCACCCATGCTCTGCACTCATCTTTACTTTGTTGGTTTGATAAAAAGGCAAAAGGAGAAGCTACAAGTCACTGACATTAACACAATGAAGCTCTTAAATGCATGGAAGGGTTCCCACTAAATCAGCACACTGAGTGAAAAGAAAGAGACCAAGGGCTAGTGTGCATCAAGAAGTTAATTATCTATATAATCATGCTAGGTTTGAAATGTTTTCGCTGTAATTTTGAGTGTTGGTGTAAATCCTCAGCATGTTCTGTTGCGTGCGTGGAAGAGTGAGTCAGAGCTGCACTGCTGCAGGACAGACTTGGTTCTGGGAGGTCGTCTCGTGTCCGGCTGCCTCTCACGAAACATACTCTGCACCAGTACCAGGAAACCTCTCTGTCCTCACTATCTCCGGCTCCGCTCACATCCATGTGTGTTTACATACATCTCCACATGAACATCTGTAGCAGTAACCATCAGCACCAAGTCTCCAGCTTACATTTCCAACAACTTTTAAACAAGCTGCTCTAAACTCCAACAGACCCAAATATTTATCCGTGAGTCAAACAGAGAGCACCTTTTAAGATCTGTGATTAAGGCTATCGTCTCCAGGAACCACATCAGAAACGTGCACAGACACTCTCCCGCGGCTACAGCAGCGAGTTAATTGTGGGGGAAGTCGTAAACTCTCTCTGGCATCACTTAAAGTCACATTAGTTTTGTTTGCTCTGCATTTGTTTGGGTTGTTCCTTAAAGTAAAATACTTGCTAAACAATTACCAGCAGGAAGAAAACAGGGTCTGGAGGTTTGCAAACAGCATACTGCGATACACGGATTTAAAATGACTACCTTTATTGTGCAGAGGCTACACTAACTACAGACAGGCCTAAAAATCTACCTACCTACATTAACAATCCTACTTTTCAGGAACATTGTCCCAGACCTCGGGGTCTGGGGGCCCTAAACTAAGCCCTCCTATTATTTAATTACACTGGTCATAGGGTTTGTGCAGGACCCTGTTAAGTCAAATATGCGAGAAACTAGGCTATCCCTACTTCCTGGTGGTGTTTTTGAAAAAAGTGCAACTTTTGTTATCCCTTTTTGGAGTTTTACTGTCCTTTCCTTTTGAAGTGAGGTTTCTCTGTCGTCCCATCCACAGACTGCAGTGTTTAGCTCCGCCTTTTTGGCGCCTCACTGTTTGAACCATTGCTGAAAGTTTAGCAATGTGGTTCAAGTGCTTATTTTGGATCCTTTTGAGAAAAAATAAGTCAAAATCTAAATGGCATCTCCCTTGCTAAGTCTGAGCCTTGTTTGGCCTTTTAAAGTAACACCTTGCAACTTTTAGCCCCAAAATATATATTCTCAAAACTATTCTGATAGTCTTTAAACATAAGATCAGTAGAATCATGTCTCTCACTGACACCGTGCCCTCCAAACTTGCCGTCTTAAACATCTCTATTGGTAAATAAACATGGCGGCGGCTGACAGTGAGGTTGCTCAGAGAAGGATTTGCGCCCTCTGCTGTCTAAAAGTTATGCAGGGTTGCGTTAAATAGGCACAATAAACAATACATAGCCACACAGACTGCTCCAGAAATATCAACGTGACTAAGAGCTTGTCCAAGGGCAAATTAAAACTTAATTAATTAATCAAACAACTTTACTCAGTTTCATTCTAACTGACCCTTTTTTAATTAATACTCTGCATCCCTCTGAGCCCACTTCTTCAGCTTTAATCTGGACAGAGACAAAGTCCAAGGTCTGCTCTGTTGATCAAAGTTCTCCTGGCAGCAGCAACATGTGTCATAATGAGTGACGCAAACAGCAGCAGAATAAGACGTAACTAAGTTGGAAATATTATTACTGCCAAACTCACATTTGACTTGGTTTGAACTCTTCTCCCACTGACAGCTGAGAGGTAAGGTTCATGATGGATGCTGGCCTCAGAGTTAATTAAATGTAGTCAACAGGTAAATGTTCCAGTTCAAAAGAGACAGAACTCTCTTATATATGTCCCAGACCTGAGGAACATATTGTTTTCTTCTTGTACTAGAACACTGAGACAAGGACAGGGCGTTAAACCAAGTTCTTGAAGACAAAACCAATTACATTATTAAAATAAAAGTGATGCTATTCATCTGTTACCACTACATTTTTCCCAAGGGTCTTTAAGTTGTGTAAGAGAGAAATATCCAGCAAAAAAGTAACACACGCACACAAAAAAAGTCTAATCTCACTCTATTATCTGGTCCTTGCTGCACTTGGTTGAACTGAGCCCGAGTGGTAGAGCGGTCGTTCTATAAATGGAAGGTTGGTGGTTCAGGTCCCACTCTAGTATATACTGTTGCTGCGTCCTTGGGCAAGACACTTTACCCTCCAGTGACGCAGCTCTGGTGTATGAATGTGAGAGAATGTTGGGACAACAGATGGAAATTAGCCCTCGGCTAGAATCTGGCATGCTTACATTCATGTGGCTGTGTCTCATGTTTGTTCATTAACATGCACTGTCCCAATCAAATAAATGAATTAATAGTAGCTCTACTTGTATCAGTCGCAGCTCACTTTCCCACCGCCGTTGCAGAAGTGTTTGGCCTTGAGCCACTATCGTGCTGACCTTGGCCTCAGAGTTAGTCGGGATTATTCAAAACCAGACCGCGCTAACACCGGTTTGATACAGTAACCAGACAGTGGAGTTTGCAAACATGCTGATAGACGATGGCTGCTGAAAGGTATTCGTCACGTCTGACAAGCTACCCTCCAGATAACACTATGTACAGTATATAAGGTTTACTGGTGAGTGACAGGCAGCCATTTATAACATCAAAGAGAGGTCCAATGTCTAAGAAAGTACTTGCATTGTTTTAGTGAGCTTATGTGAGGTATATCCCAATGACTTTCTCATGAAAACAGGCCGCGTTCCTTCTGGACTCAGTCACTTCAGCTGTTTTTAACTGTGAAAATGATTTAAGTGATTTATTACAGTTATTACCTCAAACATCAGGTAGACAAAAATCTTAAGTGGAGGTATGCTCTGGAAAGAAAAATGTGTGAATGACAGACACCCAAGAGGAACAGGGAGGTTACAGGGTGTAGAGATAAAGACCTCGGACTTAGGGTGCGTTCACATTTGCAGTTCAACCGGACTCTGGTGTGGTTGCTCTGTTAGCGCAGTTCACTTGGATAAGTGTGAATACTCCAGACAAACCTCAGTGCCACCAAACATACGTCCCGAGACCCCTTCAAAACAGAGGTTATCTTGACCCAGTAAAAAAATCCTAAAATTTCAGTAAAAGATAATTTGGTTGACCATTCACAATAGAATTGGCCTTCTGACCAGTCACTGTAAAATGAGTTTAAAAGAGGGGCTTAAAGTCAGCCCCTCATTAGTCTTTCTTTAGCGGAACTCCTTTAGAAAGACACAAGCTAAATTCTTTGTCTATCTTGTCTTTGGTTGACAGTTTTGGAAGATAGATGGAAAAACCACCCATTATTTCTTATGAATGGAAAACATGTTGTGCAACTAAGATATATCTTTTTCCACCCACCAGCCAAACTTCCTTGGCATTTTATCAGAGGTTAGGCTTCAGGGAAGTTAGTGCTCTACTTTCAGGTGAAACCAAACGTTTGCCAAAATGGGTGAACCATCTGAACATAAAGAAACAGAACTTCCTGCTTTTTTGAAGTTCATTGTCCCTGTCTCGTTAAACACAGGGAATTCATTTTCAGTATATTTCAATGTTTCGCTCTGCTAGATTTAATGTTGATTCAATGTTGAAAAGTCATGCAGACTTGCAGACAATGATGACATGCAAGGGGTCTGCACCTTTTGAATAAGCTTGTCAACACTGAATCAATGGCGGCAGAAACGTCTACCGTAAAAGTCTCTGTTCCAGCACTGGATACGTCTGCTCACAAAAGAAAAGGAATAACAGAGAAAAGGAAGGTGGAGTGAAACATGCGTAATTATTAGAGATAATTGCAGGGTTGTTTCAGTCTGATACTGAATTCAAAACCCTTCTTTAGAAACTTTAGAAACGGTTTCATTATGTAACCTTGCAATTACTTTATCCAATAACACAAATAAACATATGATTTGTTTTCCGTGTTTACACCTGGTTTTGTGTGTGTGTGTGTGTGTGTGTGTGTGTGTGTGTGTGTGTGTGTGTGTGTGTGTGTGTGTGTGTGTGTGTGTGTGTGTGTGTGTGTGTGTGTGTGTGTGTGTGTGTGTGTGTGTGTGTGTGTGTGTGTGTGTGTGTGTGTGTGTGTGTGTGTGTGGTCCATACCTGAGCCTTTCCCAGACTTTGACCTTGTTACGAAACACTCATCCTTCAGGGAACAGCCTCCTCTTACGTAGGAGCCCTCACTCATATTTACTGAGCCGGAGCCTGATACAGAACGGAACTGTCACATGCTGGTGGTTAGTTTACGGAGCAAACAAATCATTTTCCATGAGACAGTGTGGGTTAGTTTATTTAAAAGAGGTGTCAGCAATCTTTTGAAACATTAAGTGATAAAAAAAAAACACGTAAATGAAGTGTGCAAGTCAAATATTGTAGTTTTCTCATAAGTGGCGCCAAAGCAGTGCTGCTGTCTGATGCAAGATTGCACCTCTGTCTGAATGGAGCTATGACTCAACAAACACACCCCCAGAGTCAGCTGAGCTCTACAGCGTCGTGCTCTATACACCACGACTCTACACACTGTTCACAGGAATAAACTTTAGTGCGTCTCACTGAAGCAGAAGCACTGGAAAAGTGTGACAGTGGCCTCAGCATTCTTCAGATAGGACAAAGAGCAAAGGACAATAGGGACACGCTGCAGAGAGACAAAAAAAAATATCTGGAGGCTTGTAGTGCGATGTGTTCGGCCAATGGGAAAGTGGCATGTAACACTGCTCCCTCTTTCACTGCTGTCAGTAAAATCAACACCCCTCGGAGAACTGCTTCCAGGCTTACTCCTGAACTCAAACATGCTCCAGAAGTCTGGGATCAGATCAAGGAAGATTATCAGTGTCTTGTATGTCTTCTTTTTTCGAATAAATGCTCCCACAGTTGATTTCTTCACACCATGCTGCTTAACTATTGCATCTTCAAATCCAAAGTTTTGTTTCTAGTGTCTTTTGACAGCTCTTTGGTCTTGGTCATAGTGGAGTTCGGAGTCTGACTGTCTGAGGTTGTGGACAGGTGTTTTTTATACCAATAATGAGTCCAAACAGGTGACATTAATACAGGTAACAAATGGAGGACAGAGGAGCCTCTTAAAGAAGAAGTTACATATTGTGAGAGCCAGAAATCCTGCTTTTTTGTAGGTGACCAAATACTTATTTTACTGAGAAATTTGCCAATAATTCATTAAAAATCTTACAATGTGATTTCCTGGATTCTTTCCCCCATTCTGTCTCTCATAGTTGGAGTGTACCTACATTTATTCATTTAGCTGACGCTTTTATCCAAAGCCTATGATGAAAATTACAGGCCTCTCTCATCTTTTAAAGTGGGAGAACTTGCACAGTTGGTGGCTGACTAAATACCTTTTTTGCCCCACTGTATATCTGTACTTGGAAGAAATTCTCAAGCAGCTGCAGAGATTGAGGCTTTGCAGCTTTGTCGACTCACAGCTCATAGCTCCAGTCACACAGTATAAACATCACTAACGCGCCATCAACATCATACTCACTCCTGATGCTCTTCCAGAGGAGGTCTCAAACGTGACACTTGCCTGGTTATCCTAGGTCTACAGCAAAAAAAACATCCAGAGGATAGTGCAAACAACCAATTACACTCACATCATTTACTGTGGACAATTTAAAGTCACCAGTTTACATTTGTGTCCTGGGACTGAAGCCACTGTGTACTCATTTATAGTGTAAGACGGAATGATGTAAACTTGATAAATGTTCAGCATGATTGGGGCATTGTCTTGGTTTTACAGATTGTTCTAGAAGGGCCTATATGAGCAATGGTTAACCTGAAGAACAAGCATTTCAGTGAAGACCAGAAACACACTGGGAAACCCAACTGCAACCCTTAACGTGATGTACAGTCCTTCTTTAATCCTTCAATTATACTTTCCACCCAACGGTGTAGCCAAAAACACGTATTCATGTAATTGTTTGCTATTGTCACCGTAATGTTCATGGAAGCTACACCCTTAAAGTAAACGCTTCTGGAAAAGGTGCCAAACGTAAGCCACAGCTCTTTGATTGAAGCCGTCTTGAATACCTCACAATGGGTGTTGTTCATTTGACATGTATTAATAAGAACAAACCTTTGGGCTCAGTGACATCAGCGTGTATATATCTAGTGATTGATCACAAGGTTAGCAATGACTTTGATTGATAAGTGAGTGGGAGGAGTCTTTTCATTCAGCTTCTTTATATAAATGATGCAATAAATGAGCGCGACACAGTTTACAGTCGTGGGCGAGGTTTAAACACATCAGACGAGACCTGGGACACGTTGGCCCCATTAGCATTCAATATTTTTTAGAATTTACCACTATTTTTGTTAATAATAATCCAGCCCACATGTAATCTAACCTAAAAAAAACAAATTATGATTATTCAATAATTTTAATTATTCAGTTTTGTGCTTTAGACCAACTGGAATGCAGCAAAATAAAATAAAAATATATAATGAATTAAATAAAAATATATAATAGAAATTAGAATATTTTAAACATTTTATATAAATAAAATGTTTTAAAAAATGTCTTAGTTTCATTCCTCTAATTGACAGTAAAAAATTACAAAAAAAAAGAGGGAATATTTTTATTATTTTTTTTTAAATAGTTGTGTCATGTTATGGCTCCACATTACAATCTTCTTTTTTACCACATACTCAGACCTTCTTTATTTTATTTTGCACAGCTCTTCCATGAAACAGTAAAAGCTGCCCACATTTGTAACAAATAGAAGAAATGATGCAATGTTTTTATCTTACAAAGTCAACCCAAAACCTTCTGACTAACAAAGCCTCATACTAATACTATTATGGTAAAGTACTTTATGCATTCTTTTATTTGTTCATAGTTTTAGCTTGACTCATTTACCACTACATTAGTTGCTGTGTTATGACGTCTGTTTTGAAACTAATCCCTGTAGTGTATTATTTACAATGTATTTACTGTGTATAAGTGTTTTTCTTAAACCATTTCTTGATTGTGTGTTTATTGGTTTTCTTGATGCTATAATTCCTGATAAAAACTCTTAAAGAACCTTTTTAAAGTAACTATCTGCTGTAGTTAATCAATCCATTGACCTCACATAACCTTACAGAAACTGAGCGGTTACAATTTGCATTGCACAAACTATTTTCTCACGCCCTAGTTAGCATCATGTGCTGTGATAAAACATGTTGGTGTAATTGTTTCCTGACAGAAGCCATGCTTTTTAAATAGCTACTTTACTATGGTATGTTGTTTGTTTACAATCTTTCTCACCACACCTTTCATCCGTTGGCAGTTCCTGGTTTTTTGGAAATTCTCCAGGACACCTCTGTTACACAAAGAATCTGTTCTTGTGTCTAGCTTCATTTAAGTTTTTCTTTGGTATTTCAAACTTGTTCAACACAATTCAAAAGAGATAAAGTTTACGTAAGCGCTGTTGGATTTAACACGATTTTGACTGGTTTCTGAACTCGCTACATAACGAGGTAGATACGTAACCCTGGGGGTCTTTTCCCAAAAAATTAAATGAACTAAAAATGTCAAAGTATGGTTAGATTTGTGATGTTTTATGACCTTTACAGAGACTTGCTTTTACAACCTGTCTTTGATCATTAATTGTTATTAGAAACAAGACACATGCACAGGAATTTTCATAAATGCACACTGGACATTTGTGCCTCTTGTCCAAACGTAATCAGTTCTCAAGCAAAATGCAGATTAAAAAAAACAAAAAAAAATTTTTTTTAACAAATTTTGTGAAAAACTCTAGATGCAGCAGATGGTCAATGGCAAAACGAAAGAAAGAGAACAGAAAGACAGGGTGCTTCAGACTATAGACATAATATACATAGACGCCTCATAGACTGACGCTGCCTATTGGAGCGGACGTACCAGCGCGGCGCCATCTTGGATGGGTCTCCGATGCTCCGCCCCCGCATTTATTTCTACTGAGGAAGGTGTATTCCTCAACTACAATGATCATAACTCCCCGAGTTTTTACCGGATTTTCACACGGTTTGGTTTGTTTCAAACGACAGAGACTTGGTTATAATACAGGACGCTGTCACACATTGAAAAATTCTGCTTTCATGTAAAAATACTTTGTATTACGAGGTTTAACTAAGACATATGGTAGACTATGGCATATTGATAAATGTATAAATGAATGCATTTTATATTTTAATAAAGAAACAAGTTTGATTGTTCATTTAAATTTATTACACCTTCTTTATTACATTTAGGACCTTCTGTGTGTCTGGAGACAGAGACTTTGTGAGGTTGTAGGCAATTGGAGCTTTCCAATGACCCTGTATTCCTACCACCATAAAAACAAGCACCTCTGTGGCTAAATCAGTCTCATCCAGGCCATTCCCCATATCCACATATCCAGACATTTTCTGGGTATGGGGATTGTACTGGACATGTTTTTGATGGCCATGGCATCCAACATGAGGGCCACAGAGCCATATTTAGCAGGGTCTTCTTCACGTCTTCTCTTTAACATGTTCAACATCATTGTGTTGAGCCCAGGCCTGGCATCCACTGATTGCATCCACCTTTACAAAAAGAAAATAAATTGCTATTTAGTGCTTCAACCCTTGGATCCCTATTTTGGGCACATTTTCATTTTTTTCAATGATTGTTCTTTTTTCCAATACTTTGGAAGGCATTCTCAAAGAAAAAAATTGTCAAAATAGCACATACACGCTCAAAACTTCTACATCAGTTCCCTGTTTGTTGTACATTATGTAGGGCTGAAGTGTTTGAAGTATTTTAACCAGTATGTTTAAAAAGTGAAATAAAAAAAACATGTACTACACCGTTGCAATGTGTGTGGATGTGGCAGGGGAAGATGCAGAGAATCCCTCAGATAACTGGAGGCTTTGGAGCACCATGGAGGTGCAGTGTGAGGGCAAACTCTCTCTGGTCTTTGGTGTATTCATGGCCCCGCTTTGAAAAGAGTTCTACCTGAAGATCTGAAATTCAGTTAAACTAATTAGACAGACTAGTTAGAAAGTTCCCTTGAAATAATACCTTTTGTATTAGTGTATAGTGTAAACAATATACAATTCAAGGTGGTATTATCAATTTATTTTTACCAGAGAAGAAGCCAAGCCTTTCATTCAACTCCTCATTTATAAGGTTCTTTTCCTTCAGATCTTCCAGGAGACTCTTTACAGTTTTCTTTGCTCTCTGTTCTCGGGTCTTTGCATTATTCTTCTCCCGCTCTAGACTCTCCACTCTAGCCAAAGCTTCACTGAGTCTGGCCTTTAGACGAGTAGGTGAATTGGGCAATCCGTAGGAGTGGTCCTAGTAGAATAACATATACTCATTCACATATAAGTGTATGAGTATTTCTGAAATGAGTTGCAGAAAGCATGGGAGATATTTTGATATGACCACAGCCATGATGCTCACAGCTGTATGGGACATATCAAATAGCCTACAAATACTCACATCATTGGGCTGAGGTTCACTTTCAGGAAAATGCTGAAAAACGTCCACTGTTAGGCTCTCTTCAGCTTTCCTTGAAGTTTGTGTATTCCTTGTCACTACAGGCTAAAACATAATAAACATAATACTTAAAAACAACTTAATTAAAAACACTTGAAAAAGGTTTTAGTATCCCACAGTGTATTTTAATACACAATACATCACTAATACATGCAGAAATATCTAACGGTTTTACCGTTTTTGTTTTACATATGAATCATAGACATCTCTGTTAGCATGTAGAGTAAAATACACCTACTCTTTGGAGATGACATGGGAAGTTGAGGACAGATGGGGTCATCTCTAAGCCTGACAATCTGACCCGTCCTGTCAAAATCATCAGGCTTGAAGTGTTCACTGCAGAGCTTTGACGACTCAGTCACAACAAAACCCTCCCGTCTAATAGCAACTTCCCATTGCCTCCTCAAGCCTGTATCACTGGAAAACCTTCAAAGTGTGAAGAGAAAAAAAAAATCAGCCAGAGATTATGAGAGAGAGTAGCCTAAGTTGCGTTACCAGTTCCTGATGAACGTTATACGTAAGTAAACGGTAAATGGTAAAATAACCTAAATTATTGTTCAATCTTACTTGTGAAATGTAATCCCATGGGATCTAGTTTCAATACTGCGTTGGTTATTGCAATCGTAAGCTGCACAAAATACTGGCATTATTGCTCGCTCTCCGTTTACTCCTATTGACTCTGGTGCTAGCGTTGAGTGGAGAGACCCACCCAATATGGCGGCGACGTGGATCACTCTCCAGCACGTCATGAGGCGTCTACGTATATTATGTCTATGCTTCAGACTTTGACTGCTGGACGTTGATTGGCTGAGAGATAGAGGAAGATTGTGATTGGCCGAGAGAATGCAGAGAAGAAGGAGATGAACAGGTTGAGGTTATGCTTTAACTTGAGTTGCCTGGCTTCATTAGAAAACAAATATTTACAAGTGTATAGTACTTGCTTAAAGACGTTACTTTGACCATGAGGCAAAGTACATCCTGGACAATCACCAGTGGAAAGCATGACTATCACAGTGTCATATGGTGTTCATTGCCAAAAGGAGAATAAAGCATATCTTGCTGTAGGACTTTGGGCTTCAGAATGTCCACTTTCCAAAAGGTGGAGCCACACACTGCAGCCTTTGTGACTGGACGACAAAAATGTGAGCGAAAACTAGAAACTGAGATTTTGAAGCACGTGTTGCATGTATTATTTCCTAAACCAAAGCTAGTGTTTATTATGTGTTCACATGATAGTGTTTTCTACATGACTTAAAACACTGCATTATCTTTTATATTGTATTAAACATGTGCAAACCTTATCACATTTAAAAGTAAAATAAATTATTTTTAAAAATTACTCTCTGAATTTGTAGATTTCTTTGAGCATTTTCTCAAAAGCCCAGTTCAATCACCTGAGGGACACAATAATACTGTAAGTTACACTGTACAGCCTTACTGTTTCCTTTGGCATTGTTTCTCTGTGAATTTTTATACCTTTGTGTTTTAAAGTGTCACTAAGTCTAAATGGTGAGTGTCTGGACTCAGCTGTTTGTTTGAAGCAGCTCACCTTCAGGGGCCTCTGCTGCTTATTATTAACCGACCAGGTTTAATTTTTACATCACGACTCAGAGGTGGGACCATGTGACTCCTGACGATGTGTCCTTCATATATCACCAACACTTTAATGTGGACTCAAGGAGGTTTTCTTGAAGACGTTTCCAAGAAAGGGCTCAGGGTCAAACCGGTTCAACAAATGAAGTGTTTAAGCTGCTCATAATTCTTCAGCCTCTCAGCTCCACAAGAGGCTAACTCAGGAAAAAGCACAGTTTTAAGGTGCCCTGCTCTGAAAACAGCGAGAGACGGTTTCTGTTTTAAATTAACATCGACAGGGATGTCCAGAGACCAATAACCGGACTCATTGTGTCAGTTTTGTTTGACTTTCCTCGTAGTTTAGAGTGAGTTTCTGTTCCTCTTCCTTCTCAATAAATCTCTAATGACAGTAACAGTTGAACAAACCACAAACAGACAAGACAAATGAAAAGAAATACTTGATTATTCCAGATCACACAGCACAAAATCTAAAAAAAACAGTTCTCACGATGGTCAATTTTTAAATAAATGAAAATTTTCAATCGTATGCTGAGCTATTCAACAGATGCACTTGCTCCTGAACAGCCCTGGGTCAGACGCCTGCTCTTGTTTTTATTTTGTGAGGTTTCCTTTACAGAGAAGGTCACGATCAAGTCGGACAGAAAGTTGAGGTGCAACGAAGTATGAATCTCAGGCCTAGATCTATTTGGACGCACATTGTCTTTAAGCCCTTCGTTCCAAATCATCTGACCAATTACAGTCTGCTCTTCAAGAACCTTAAGGACCCACTCTGTTATGACCTGGTGTATGTATTTATGTAGCTTAATGCTATTTCTGGAACTTAAATTAATAAAATGTACGGCTCCATCTGAATGTGCACCTTTTTTTAAATGAGCAACTGAAGACAGAACCCTATTTAAAAAGGCTTGTAGCAACAAAGATGTAAGGTAACATGTGAAGATGCATTACTTTAGATGCACAGTACTTTACAGTGAGACTAATATGTTATCTCCTCACTTTTACTGAAACTGAATCGAGCCCATTATCTCGTTTCCACTTTATCTGCACCGAGCATGTCTTCATTTCCTAACCGTCTCTTCACACTTCTCCACTGTTGGTGTTACTAGACAACACGTCTGCTCTTGAGATCTGTTGTAAAATCCCAATCCAGCCAGAATTGGGAATGTCATTTTAATCAGTAATTTGTCAGATGTAATTAAGAAACTGTCTCATGCGTAATTCTTCTACCAACTGAAAGTGCCAGTGAAAGAAAACAGTACCTAACCTTTTAATGTCCTGTCACTCAGCTTTATTTCAGTCTGCTTCCACAGAAAGCCTTTACAAAGAGCAGGTACCTGGAGGTGACCGCACCAAAGGTCCAAACCAACTGCGGGGGGCGTGACATTGTGTTGCCTTGATCAGGACAAGATGGATTTGAGTGAGTTTGTTAAGTCACAAATCTTGCTGCACAAGCTAAAGGGATTCCAGACCTCCACATGAACAGATTGGCTGGTCAGGCTAACAATGTTAACCAAATGTGCATTAAAATACAGATTTACTGTCACAAAAAACCCTAAAAGGGTTCAGTTGACATAAAGTTGAATGTTGTATTTCCCAATATAGAAAAGAAGCAGTCTGTTTAAATAAGTTGCCTTAAATATGGGTCACTTATTATAACATAACAGGAAGTCATTTCATTTGTGGCGGGACACACCTTCTCATCTTCAGCAGCTGCTCATCCACCTGACCCTGTGTAAGCAGAGATATTATTCGACAGTTCAGTAACACGGGGAACATGTCGACTCTTGTTGAATCTCAGACGTGCATTACAAAACACTCTTCAAAACACTCACACAAATTAGCTACTTTGACATTTAGACCCTTGACAAGATGCGTTCAACCCCCTCTTCTTCACTTCATTTTGTCCAAATGTGGTTCTCTCCTCTCTAACCAAAATAAATTCTGTATGCTTCCACTGTTCCACATGCCCTTCCTGTCTACATACGGGTGACCATTGGTCCATTGTTTTTACTGTATATGGTCAAAATATGCTGAGCTATAAACAAAGTAATTGAATAACTAACTATGCTTCTGTGAACCTCCAACCTTAATGATCACAAAAACTGTTTAATATTCAAGCACCATAACTGTCTAGAGGCACAATGTCTGAGAGACTAGCTATAAATATACAGTCTGTATTAAACATTGTGCCCATTGTGCTTGGAAGCATAACGTGTATGTTTTATATACTCTAAAGCTGTTACCCTGATTCTAGCAGCCAGTACAACACTGTTCTGATTCAATTTGAAGCTAAGGCAGCCAACTTGAAACCCAATGAGAGATTACATCCATTTATAGAAAGTATTTTCATTCATTTTCATTTCAACAGTTTTTATTTTTTATTTTTTTTTTACAGACATGTCACAGGTTGGAGTTGTAAATGAGACGTAGACTCCAGTTGTGGATTTATAGAGAGTCTCGTTGGTTTAATACATCTTTTAGGTTGTCTGTCTGTGGATAAGATGATACCACACTGATTTCCTGTGAGCTTAACAACAATGGACCTAGTTTCAAAGTCACTGAGATACACTTGAGAGTTAGAGCAGGCATATCCAGTGAGAATGAAACTACTTTGAGACAGAACAAAGTCTGACACCTCAGCACTAAGCCTCAGCCAGTGCTGTTGCCCAACTGTTGACTTTGTCCTTAAATAATTACTGAGGGCTACAGGAGGTAGGTTTCTCCACTGGTCAGCAGGAGGGAGTGGAAAATGCTGGCTGTAATCTCTCTCACTCCTCTGCTCACTGTGAAAGTGCAAACACTGGCATTAATAAAGGCACGCTCAACACAGCACCTTCTGTTGCAACAGCGCTGACGGCCTGTGAGACTGAAGACTCGAATAAAAAACAGCCTGTCCATGTCTCTGCCCATCTTCATTTATCTTTGGGCTGGAAAAGTATAGTGTATAGCTTTTAACTTCAACTCCTTATCTACAAACTGCATTCATCATATTCACAAGCATAAATATTCACTTATGATCTAAAGGCTAGTACTGTGCCGAGGCTTCAAAGCACGTGTCGAGTAATCCAGGAAGTATTTAGTGATGTGTATCGAGGCTTGTGAAGCCTGTGTTTGAAGCCTGAAGCCTTGAAGAGTTTTAGTGCACTATGTTGATTGACTATATGCCTCCTTGTTACATTGTCTCCTCAATTGCCCCGAAAGTTATTCTCCATGTGCTATCTTTAGGAGGAGGGGGCCAGAGAAGGCTTCTGAGAGGAGGCACAAGCGAGGATACTCCGGAGCTTCCTACGCAGAAGTCAAACTCAAGGCAGATTAAAAAGCCTACTCCACGCGTTGTTGGACGAGACGCTCAACAAGCATCTCTTATGTTTGGTTTTTGAACTTTAGCAGAAAGAATCAGGAAGAGGCAGGAAGAGGCAGGAAGAGGCAGGAAGAGGCAGGAAGAGGCAGGAAGGGGCAGGAAGGGGCAGGAAGGGGCAGAAAGATCCTTAATGAGACGATTGAACGATCTGGACGAGATTGGGTTTTGGTGACTTTTGTGCTGAGTTAACTGGAACGGGCTGCAGGTGTGGAGACAGGTGAAAGTACTGAGATGAAGCAGGGAGCAAAAGCTGGACTGAAATCTCTGGACCATGACACCTTTAAGTCAAAAGCGTTTGGGATAGGCTTCAAGTCCAGGTGACGTACGAAGCCTCCAATACTGAACATTCAGGACAATTCTGCATTATTAAAGCAAAAGGACATTTTAATATTGATACACTAGATTTTGAAGTGTACATTAATATAAAATCTGAGAAAAAAAGCCTGGACAGCCTTTTTCAGTTCTATACAAATAATTAATCTAGTTTGTTCGAGTGTGATTTCCAACCTCTGAATGTATTTGGATAGACATAACCAACCAGAATTCAACAAACGCAGGTTAAAGGATTGGTTCTGTAGGACTGGGAGGGATTCCACAAAGTAAAAGGGGTGTGTCTGCCCAGTGCTAAGGACTATCTTTAACTGAACAGCATTATTTTATCGTACTATTCTTTCCACCACCTGCTTCTGTTTCATTGATATCACATCGTTTGTAATTGCCACAGTGAAAGTGTCCCTGATAAAAGCCCGTCACCTGAATAAACAGGGAACGTTCTCTGTCCTGATGCCTCCAGATGAGAATTACAGTGTGCTAGTTGTTACATATCAGTGTCATGTTTGATGTTTTTCAATCTTACTCTTGTGTTGAAGTTCTTTTACTGATCAGTGGCTCAAGAACAGAAACAGGTTCTTAGTTCTTTTCCCTGTTCCTCTTTCGATTCATTGATAAAATCATTCTTTTATTGACACTTTGGGCATTAGATAAAACCAGTCTTCCAGTTCTCTGAATGTGTGAGAAGTGACTGTGAAAAAACTGACATGGAAACACTTTTTATTTGTCTTTCCATTTGGCAGCAGCTTAAAGACTGAACTAAATCCAGCTTTAGAGACGCAGTGGGACGTGTGGAGGGGCAAAGCCTGGAGCCTTTTCTTGAATCTGAGACACTTTCTCACAAAATCACACTGTATATAAAGATAGACAGATATGTTTTCTTTTTCCCATATCATCCACTTTATTGGGCTTTTCCTACAAAGATGAAAGGACTTGATGGTGGATGGTCCATTTTTGGTCGTCACTGATCCTGTCAAACTGATTTAAGGCAAAGCACTGATTTAATCTACATTGTCATCATCTGAAATTGCACATTGTGACAGGAGCATTAATAAATTCGATGTTAGCATGTTTAGTGAGTAACGTATTAATTAAAACCCCAGTATCTATCTTTGATGCTTGCTTAAACCAAAAACTATAAAAATGTTACGTGATTTTTATGTTTCCATAATCTGCAGGTTTTACAATGTGTCATTTCAGGAGGTATATCATTTTTTGCTACAGAAATCTAACTTGAATGAACAAAACCATCTGGAGGACTTTAACAGAAAGCGTTACTTTAGAGGAAACCCTGGAAGTGACTGGATGAACCACCTGCAAGTAACCGCTTATCACTCAAAACTCAATCTTAGGAGCCAGTGCTACCACACCATTGGTTCAAACATGCAGCGAGTCGGGAGAAATCAAACCTATTGTCATGAGGACAAAATGGATTTCACAATTGTTTGTGAGTAAAAACACAAATTATGCCTGGCTGTTCAGATAAACCCTGTCGATACTATAAGTTCAAACTACGCTGAACACTTTAATGTTGAAAGCCATGTCTCATAAAGCACCTGTTCCTTGTTTCTAGGTCTAGAGTGAGTTCTTAAGGCAGCAGTGTAAAGTCCATTCACTCACTCAGCTCATGAACAGGTCAAAGTCGGCCAGAATCCCTTTTAATCGCAGATCAAATCATTTGCAGCATTCCACCGAGTATTTAGCTGCAGAAGGGCTTTCAGTCGAATCTGCCACGTCCAGGTGCCTCAGCACTTGTGTACGGCATTCATTTCTAACAATGTTGTGTCAAAGTGCTGCCTCAGAGTTGTCTTTATGACACCTGAGTTAGAGTTTCAGGAACAGTCTCCAGTCAGCTGTCTTCCGACGCGACAGATAAACCGAAGCAATGTCTCTGTTGCTGCAGTTCCGTCAAAGATGCTGTAGGACATTTAGTAAAAAGTCAACTCAGTCTCCAATAATGTTTGCCAGTATTTTTTAAAGATCTTGATCCAGTACCTCACTCACGGCACTGACTGAGGATAAGATTAGTTACCATTTAAGGTCATGTACGAAAAGATGGGAAACCTTTTGAGTCTAAAGTATTCAAAATGTATTGTAATGAGTTGGCAATATGTTGTAATTCCTAAGCTTTTTCTACAAAACACAAGGCCTGGTTTCTTTGTAACCTTATCAAGATGTGACAATGTGTTTCCTGAACGTAACCATAGCAGCCCTTTTATATTATTACAAAAGAATTTCTTTGGTCTTTTCCATATTAATGCACAAAGGGCTGAAACACAATGTTCATTGTAATTTCCATATTTGGATAAACATAGACAGCGCTGTGAAGAAGACTGAGAGCTTTACGGTAACACCAGGCATGACATGTTTCTGTAAAACGATAGAATGCATGAAATCTAAAACCGCAAGTTGACTAAATATAATGGGAGCAAACTGAGCCAAAATCTCAAAATGGACCAATGCATGAAAAAATGTTTTCACCTGCTGTGTCTCGCCTTAAAGATGCTGTCCCAGTCCATTCTGCTTTACAACCAGACAATAACATTTCTTGTCCTCTTTTATCCAATGGTCAGAGAAAACTCCCTAAAGAGTTTCAGATGGATTTATTGTCAAAGACACGAATGAACAAATGCATTATTAGTCCAATCCAGCAGTGTATTATTGAGGGCAATGGAGTTCAGTCTTACAGTTTCTGTCCAGAAGCTGTGTTTTATCCTTTGATCCAAGATGCTTTCTGTCCTTGAGATTGTAAAAGATAAGTCTGGCCCACTTCAGCCTTCTGTATTCTCTCCATGTGGATGTTTTTAGCTCAGTAGGTTAGGTTTTTAACTGTACGTTCAAGGATTTGACTGCTTTGGTGACGGACAAAGACCAACCTTACTTGAAAAAAACAAGCCACAACCAATCCCTTTTTTTTACCAGTAAATGAAGTGAGGGTAAGGTTTACAGTCCGTAAAGCGGGAAGCATGAGGAAATTGAGGAAAGTTGCATCATCATGTGAAAGGCTGGCAGCTTGGCCCGGGTTAAACACATTTTCTGTCACAGTGTCACTTAACTCTATCTGGCTGAATATAACACATGAGAGTCCACGTTCAGGGAAATACATCACAGTTTTTTAGATCCTGCTTAAACCTGTTCTGTCAATATGAGTCACATCTGAAGGAACTGAAAGATACCGTTGAATTATACTGTTTTATCTGCAACAAGTTTGGGAACTCTTTTAGAAAGTCCTGCCTGGTAGGTCATGTGAATTTAAAACACTTTATTTTAGATTTATTAGACAAAAGGGTTGACTACTTCTATCCTGCGTGCCTGCATCCAGATGTGAACATTTCTCCTGTTTATTAATAATGTAATTGAATAAAAAAGTAAGTACATAACTCTTTTACATGTTCTGTATTGCTTTTATAGAAAATAGAAGATTGTTCTGTGTTTTGAGACAGTCTGTCTGATAATATTTGATCTATTCATCCATCTGTCTGTTCGTCTTGTGGACTAATTCAACGGTCTGTAGGCTTTTGTCACATTATTGACAGAACACATTCATTCCCTTCCACTGGTGACTGGAGCCTTTGGGCCTAAGGCGGAGTACACTCTGGACTTTGGCAAGATACTCGCAGGACATATTTCACTGTGTTCTTAAATAATTCATGAAATGCCTTTAAAAAAAAGCGCTCTTTAGTATGTGCTGGTGTGTGTCCACTGTGAAAACGGTTTATTAGCAGCAAGTTACTCAGGTGTCACCCCTCAAACCCAGTCCAGTTCACACATGCACACGCAACTTCAAAACTTTAAACAGACATTTTGTTTTAGATGCAGTTTCATTTTTACATAAGCATCTTTGTTTAGCCCTCTATACCACAAACGTACAACTGTGAGTAAACTCCTGATGGTGTTTTCGATTGTACAGACAAAGACTGAGACCGCTTGAATTTGTTTCTGAATTAAAAAAAAATACAAAATCATTGGCCCTGAATTTAGGCCAACAAAATGCACCACTTCTCCAGCAACAGACGAGGGTTAGGGTTAGAGTCTTTTATCTGTGCAGTTTTATGAAAACCTGAAATACTACACTTTCCACTTGTGCCACAAAACTTTTTAAATTTAGAAAGCTGTCTTTACAATTTAAAATGTTGTTTTAGAAGGGAAATACGTAAGAAGTGTAAATACTGAAGTGAAAACTGGAACTAAAACGTTATTTTTGGGAAACATGGCACACACAAAATATAAACATGCCTGTGGAGGATTATATTTAAATAAAGATAGTAAACTTTGCTCCAGACCCTGTATTATCAATAAAAACAACACACATCACATATATTTTGAAAATAAATACGTTTTATTACACTAAAAACAACGAGTATTAATAAAGTAAAATAAAATTACAGCACCAATAAATATATTAATGTGAAAAAATACTAAACAAAATGTGTGGTTGTACAAATAAACTTTAAATACAAATAGAATAATGTTGTGATCTTGAGGACTGGCTCACAGTGAAACCAGCGTTAGGCTCTGCTTTAGACGAGATGACAAACACCTGTGTTGGCGCATCACTTCTGGGGTCTCTGTCGGTCAAAAAGGCCCCTCCCGTCCTCTCTGTGATCCCTCCCCCCTTTTCCCTCCCTCGCTTTTTTTTTTTATCAGGAATGTCAAAACATTTCAGTCCGTTTTTGATCACCCACAAAAAAGACGTCTACAATTGAGAGTTCAAATCGAAGAACAGTTGTGTAGGACAAAGAGAATAACCTTAACACTGTATATAAATATTACAATATTTAACATAGTCTATAAATAAATGTAGTGTCTATACAGCGGGATATCTAGTAAATATATACAGATCTTTTTAGGCTGAACTGCTGTTGTCTATTCTTTGGAAATCTTTTAAAAAAGATGGGAAGGCCATGGATGTTTACAGTGGAGTGTTGATTAAAAAAACACTGACCAGCTCTTCTCTTGTCTCCATATATATTTATATACCTACAGTAATATCCCTTTAGACAGCCTGGTCGGAAATAAACACCTCAAAAATGCAAAATAAACTCTGCACAAAAAGAAAGACACACCTGTTTTTCCCCGAGTGGGCAGGGTTACACACAGGAGGGAGGAAAAGACAAGTGAAAGGAACTTGGTTAAAGATGCAGTGTGGAATCTGACAGTGACCCCGGTGGTCAAGACATGAACTGCAGCTGCATGTGCTAACTGAATTGAACTGAAAGTTAGTTTATAGACCCTATATGAAAATGGACAAGTACTTCTTTTTAAAACTATAATGTGCTCTATTTATGCTGAACTAAAAGATGTCCACACTGCATTTCTGACCATGGTCATGTAACCCTCCCATGGGGAAGAACGTCATCTTCACATTATGCATCACCATTTCCGGAGCAGCCATTACAGGAAGAGCCCCGGCAGACTGCGTCGCTTTATGAGTATATTCTCCTCAAGTTCACATCGTGTCCCGGAGGAAACTGTCCTTCACTTCAAGTACAACAGGCGTTTTTTTTTTCACCACGTCACCATTTTTCTTTGTCAAAGTTCAGCTGCAGTTCGGCTTCTGCTGCACTTGGAGAAGTTGTGGTCACAATGTTACTAAAATATTCTCTGTTTTCATTTCCACAGCAGACCAGCATCCAGTGAAGATTTACTTAAAATATATCTTTTCCCAGTTCAACCCAAGACAAGTCCATTACTGCGTTGTTTCATTCACACGCCGGTGGCGCATTCGTTTTGCTATAAATAATAAAAAGTGTCCTTTTCCATAGCAGCAATAAACATTGTCGTTGTTGTACTTAAAGATTATGTACACATATATATATATTAATAAATTTTGGCGGAAAATAAACAGTGGCAAGATATTTGTGGAAAACATACTCTTAGTCTCTTGCTTGTCGTGGGGAATGCATCCTCAGGTTTCAAAGTGCTGTGGCAAGAAAAGAATTCCTTCATTTTACAAAAAAAAGGACGGTCTGGTCCCTTCCTCACAGCGAATCCCTTCCTCGGCAATTTTGCGAATGGACCAATCACAAGCCGTTTGTCTGCAGCAGGGTGTGGCGCGGCTAGTCCAAAACATTCAACATTGGCAGACGCTGCTACTGAAAAGAAGTTCAATTCTGCTCTCGCCTCGGTTTTGAAGAAGAATAAAAACTCCGCTCTGGTGTCCGCTCTACTGCTGGCCGTGTGATTTTCCTTGTGGACAAACGGCTGCGTAGTGTGGCTTTTTTTTTTTGCATTACGTCCATTCTGGGATTGTTTAACATTCCTCTTGTAAACCCCACCCTTGAAATCGAATGCAAGCAACAGGGCACCGGACTAACTTCTTTTATAAAGAAAAGGAAAAGAGTTAGTCGCGGCTGGCCAGGCTAGTGTTGTCCACCTCCGCGGCGTTTATCTCCGCGGTCGTTCACATCTGAGGAGGACAAAAGAAATGAAAGGTTAGCGGCTAAACTTTATAAAAGAGTTGAGATTTAGGAATAAATCTAAATGCATAAAGAGTAAATATCCACAAACAGGAAGTAGACAGTGAGGGTTTAAGAAAGGTGCTACTACTAATGTAAAGTTATAAAATATAACTATATTTCAGGCATTTGTTCACAATATTTTATTCTGCTGTTTATGTGAAGGTTGGGGTCAGTTCTGATAAAAAAACATCTTAATTATGGTTAGACGTACTTTGCCTGGAAGAGTTAACCCATTGTGTTTTAAAGCTAACACTACTCCATTATTCTTGAGAGAGTGGTTAAAGTATTTGATAACTCACTTTGCATTTCTGAACTACTTAGCTTTAAATGACCAAATTTGTTCCAAAACTAAATTGTTAGATGTGTGTGATCTGATAATAGTGGCTATGTTGTTATAGATATTGTGAAAAATGTCATTGTTGCCCAGCCCTCGTCATGTCTCTGTGTTTTGCGGCTGTGGGAGGGGGCAGGGTTGAAGCGGGACAGGGATTAGGGTAAAGTGGTGGTCTCCTGAATCAGAAGCAGCCACTCCAACCCGAAGTGTGCTGCTCTATATCCGGAGCAGTGTGGGGGGGCCCTTTTTTGAGGGGGGTCAGAGGTCGTGGAAGTGCAAGGGGGTCAGGGCGGGTTGTAAAACCTTGTTTAACTACAGGACGACTACACTTCAGGCAGTACACAACAGGACGGGTACAAGTAAAGCAAGCAGCACCAACCACGTCAACCTGTGTCTGTTTCCACGGCAACCAGTTTTGGGACACTTCAAACAACACAATAACAAGAAAAAACACAACACAGGGGTTCACATTTACAGAGGTGCCGAGTGAAAACCTTGAAAACCATCATTTCCACAATATTAGGCGTTACCTGTTTTACAATATAGTGTTAAATATTGTGTAACAGATCTGCTCTATTCTTATAAATGTCATCAATGAAGATAAAAGATCAGAACAAAACTGGTTTAAAGTCATTATTAGTGGTTGGACAAATGTATAAAAGTAATTTCTTTTGAAATGAGCCTTGACTTTCTTCACATTTTATGCTTGTGGTCTGTCCTTTTTAAGGTCATTACATCAAGTGCTTCTCATGATGTTTTAACTAAACTCCTGATCGTCACACTCCGTACGAGCGACAGGAAGAGCGCTGTAGTTAAAGGCCATAAACAGTTAAGTGTATCCTGTGGGTTGGTAGTTTTAAAGTTGACCTTAAATGTTTTTTTTGTTAATAGATTACTTCCATTCCTTGCCTATAGTTTTCATTGATAAAAGTCAAATTAAATTTTTGCTTTTATTTTTGTGAGCTGTGATTGGCTGAGAGCTACACAGTCAAAAACATACCCTTCATGAAAAAAATAAACTTGTTTGAATATGTCTTTATCTTGAAAGGCAGCACTATGACCGACTATGTTGTGCTTTAATAACAAGGTTAGATTTGATTGGAACATTTTGCTTCACTGTTTAGTCTTAGATTTGTTAAGCGTGTCCACTTTAAGACCATCATCACCTTTAGATAAGACACTATTTACATAATGAGCATATTAAACCCTCCTTTGGGACTCTTCCTTCATAACTACAATCCATCTAGTGTCTATTTGCTGCAGTAGCACATTAAACATTTAAACAGATGCTAGAAATTGTGTGTTTTATAAAAAAAACATTTATCATATACATTTTTGATGAAATAAGTTTTGAAATTCAAGGTTTTCACCTGAAAGCAGCACAGCCCTAAGGAATCTAGTGACATTTGGACAAAAAGCAGCTGATTGCTTCATCCAAAAGTGTTTTGTAAGGGTGACACAGTAAATTCAGTTTTTCTTATCTGATCTTTGAATAATTCAGACATGGATGAAAGCAACTATTTCTGTGGAGCTCACAAGACACGACCAACACTTAAATCAGATGTTGACAAGTCACAAAGCAAGCACAAGAAGCACAGCACTGCCGCATGCCCACAAACACAACAGCGAAAGCACAGGAGAAGCATGCATTCCTCTGCGGGACGTCCATCTCTGCTGGGACCACAGTGATGGAGGGACAGGGAAGAAAAGAAGGCACGACAGGAAACAAAAAAAAAAAAGAGGAAGTTGTTTTATCATATATGGTAAACAAACCTGCAAGTTCTTTCGTTTAACTCAAGCTGCCTGGACTTGCAGTCTAACTGTGTGAATTTGCAGGAGCATTTACAGGTGAGAGGGTCCTGCACAAACAAGCGCTTTCTTCTCTCTGAGCAAGGCGCACAGTTGCTGCAAGAAAAGCAAAAAGGGAGAGACAGAGAGAGAGAGGTCTAAGCTATAGAGCGACTCTGCAGAAAGGCCAAAGACACAGACACTCATGCAACATCCCTGAACGGCTTTCGTTTTGTTTACACCGGGTTTGTGGCGCTGAGCTTTTAATCTGATCCCCGTAAGTGCAGCTAAAAATCCAAACGCACCTCATCTGTTTTTTGTTTTATCTGTGACGGTAAACTGTGCGTGTAAAACCCCAGCCCACTCAGAGGTAACGCTTTACTTCAGCTCTCATCGTGAAGGAATACCCTGACAAATCCTAAACACTCGATACTCAGAGATAACTCTGAAAACACTACGCAAATTCAGTTCATGACAATACATTTAGATCAAATCAAATTTTAAATTATATTATTATTGTTACTTTAGACGAAAGGCTACCTGTGGAAAAGACTGTGATTTGTTAAAAACTACAAAAATATCTGCAAAAAATTTTTTTTCTAATTCAAAACCATGGTCATAGTAAAGTAGCTGTAAGACAATTAATGCCACTCTGAGACTCAAAGCATATAGACTCACGTGAAAGTGTCTAATAAAAACATACTTTCTAAAACTAAAAAACATGACTCAAACTCCCATCAGCCTGCTAAAGTGCATGATGTAATAGATATAATAACTATCACAGACTTAAACAATTAGCTAAAGTCTAACTGTACGCACTAGACGGACTATGGACACTATTTCAGAGCAAACAAAAATGAAAAATGAACTTATGACATTTTAGGTAGACACCATAACTCTTTCAAATCTGTTGCGCTGATCGTGTTTTGAGATCGGAGGTCATTGTCAAGTCATAACAACAACAGCATCATTCATAACGGTGTCAGATACGCTGATGCTTTGTCTCAGTGGTCCGGCTCGCTTTCTGTACTGCCCTAACGCAAGACAGAGGACAAGAAGTCTTTGCATAAAATCTTCTCCAGGCCTTGTGGTTCTAAAGACTTGAGCTGCAGTTACTGTGGACGAACCATCAAACAAACGGAAACAAGGGCACAGACATTTATCAGCGCAGGACAAAACGGACCAACGTACTTCAGAGATAACCCTCTTCCATAAACTCTACAGTTAATTCTTTGCTTCATAATTTGGTTGTAGATATTCTGAGCCAGTCTTGCCAGACATTGAACCATTTCTTAAAATCTTATGCCAATAATTGTGTTTTGAGAATAGGTCAAACCAAATGTATTGTAGTGCTCTACGCTGGCTAAATAATGTCCTAAAAACGGCTCAAAGTGGGCGTTAAATTCTGTCGAAGTTTAACATTTTGTAAAGTTTAACCTATAGACTTACAAAACAGGCAAGAGTCATGCATTTAGAGTCAATTATTTAAATCTTATAAAAAAAATCTTATAAATCAAATAATCAGTGCAGGGCCAATTTTACTGACTCCATTTTCTTTTATCAATTAGCTCTATTGCAAGATTGCTCATATCACAGCTGATAATTACACATTAAACATCCAAATCTGTTTGAAAGGCCCAGATAAAGAAAAGGTACAAACCTTTCTTGATCTTGATCTATATCGGCTACTACTTAATGTTTAACATATTATGGTTTGATAATGTAAGTAATACTGATAGTAGGATACTAAAATAAAAAATCCTAGTGGTGACTTCCCAAAAAGGTGAAAGAGAACCAGGCGAGTCACCTGAGCTAACGCTGTGACATTTACAGACGTTACTGTTGTCACTCTGATAAAGTGACTGTAACCAAGAAACACGGCTCTGTGTTTGAGTTTAGTGCCCTCATTTTGAGAGCACATTGGATTAGATGTTCCCGTAACTGATAAAACAGATGAACGCTTTGACGGCAGCTCCTCCCTTGCAGGATACAGTAGCAGCTGCCTACGTGCCTACGAGCGTGATCCCATCTCTTCTGCACCGATCAATCTCCTCTGATCCAATTAAAACCACTTGACCTGCCCTATAACCACATGTTTCCTACACCACTGTGCTCCACTCGACAACGGCGCAGCGGCACGTCTCCAAAGCTCATCCTCTATTTGCACCACTAAAAATAAAAATAGGTTAACGGCGTGACACCTGTTGCTAAGATTAGCCTCAGTGCTTTCAGTGGCTAAAGGCTCGGTGCAACTCGAACCGGAGCGAACATTAGCAGCGGGTGGTCTGACTGAAGACCAGAGCTGTTACGGACGCTCCATAAAGCACTAACAGAGGCCATAAACTTGGTGGGAGAGCTACAGAGAAGGTAGAGACTTAAAGACCTAGGCTAATCCGATGTGGTCAGGATGAAATACCACATTAACTAATGACAAGTGCAACATGCATGAGAAACTATATTTTTTATTAAAAATATATATATATTATTGTGGATATTGTGGAGGTCATCGTGGTCTCTAACCTGTTTTTACTTGGTCTTGTACAGGTCACAGGATATTAAATATATTTTGTCCAAAAAGAGAAAAACTGCTTAATCTCACCACATTATTATATTACTTGTGTAAAAACTCCCTCTAACTCTGCCTTTATCACTGACCCCTCCATGAATTAGGACTAAGACTGGACTTAAACTTTCTCCTGGGATCTCTTTCAGTCATACACCAGTCTTGGCTTTAACTTGGTCTTGTTGTGTTACCTTTAGGACTTGATTAATTTGGTCTTCACTAGAATACCATAACATATGTAAAAAAGAAAAAAAAATGTATATAAACTTAAAGAAATACTTAAAATCAGTAAAACTTAAATGTGCCTAAAGTGGAGCCTTGGTGATTCCGTTTTTAAATAAGTTACAGATTATGATTGTTAATAATTGCTGGTAACACTTGATGATAACACACTATTAAGCAGTAGTAAAGCCTTAATAAATATGTAATAACCAATGGACTTAATAATAACTATCCTATGTGGATATATAAGTCATTGGTGTTGAATATTATAGGTGCAATACTTTGTAAATGCCAAATGACACAGAAGCATTATGGGTTTATTTGGTATGTTCTTTAAATTTTAGCAGCAGAATATAAAACAAAATTGAAACTTATGTGTTTCCTTTAGACCTGGTGTATGACACCTTTTAGAAAACTGTCCACTGTATCATTTAGAGCCTTAAAATAAGCGACTCATTGGGTGATTTGGGTCATTTCTTTTACCACTGTCGTCATCTTTACAGTGGTTCCATGTAGATTTTTTTTAAATGGGTATTTTTTGCCAAAACCTAAGAGTATAATTATGATATCTATATCAACAAGGGAAATCTGTGTAAGCTTAAGGCGCCACAAGTTTTCTCAATCATATTCACGTCTCTTTTTGAAGAAAAAACGTTATCATTTCAGGCAATTTTTGAAAATATTATTATCCATTAAGGCCATACCAGTCTTTTCTAGTAATTATAATGCAATCTAAGTGCTGTCACTATTTGTAAAAGCCGTCTTGCCATGTTTCAATAAAGTATTTATCAGACAAAACCCATAGATCACAGAGAAACTTTCACTCAACCAAACTTTCACCAAGACAAAACTTGCAGGTACTTACTATTTATTCTTTCTTGTAACACCTGGCTTTGGTCTGAAACAGAAAAGAGGAAAGATAATTAGTTTTTCTGTGTCTTTATTGTGAGAAATACTTGTGTGACATGAGTGGTCTTACCTGCATTCACACCTCGAATGCTCTGTAAATTTTAACTGGTGAGTGTGTTGCGATACCATTGTTCTCAACCGCATTACCTTGAAACAAAACACAGGACAAAACAATTAACGCTTCCAAGTCGAGGTCAGACATATGTTCATCTCAAGCGGCTTTTTCTATCATGACCCTGGTGGCCTCAGTCTAAACACGTCGGCCCTGACCGCTCAACCAAACAGGTCTGTATAAATGTATTTTGGCAGATTTTCCAAGCCAGGCCATCAACCAGAAGCCTTTGAGGAAGCTGTGAAGACTGAACTCAGCCGTAAACACACTGAAGGAGTAAACAACATATCTGACATGCCAGGTCTCACTGCGGCGCTCGTCCCCTGCTGTGCTTTGGAACTAAAAAGCTAAGTGTCTTTCTATAAAAGTCCAGAGGTGCAACAAGAACCAAAAACAAATCGTGGCCTTAAAAAGTTGACTCGGAACAAAAAATATCAGTTAGAAAACATAACAATGGTATAGTATTTAATTGCATCCTATTAAGAACCACTTGGAATTCTATGTACGTGACGGAGACATACTGAAATATTCTGTACAGGCTCATAAAAAAACAACATATTTTATAGACATGGCTTACATTTTTGGTGAAATGTTTTGAATTTTATTGTACTGTTAAAAAAAAAAAGGACAGTCACTTTTTAGCAGCTGAAACCAGTGTATTGCGAGGCCTTACTTCCAATGTGACGTTGTGCGTTTCTGTGGGAACGCACTCCAGGGCTTCGTCGTTGCAGCAGCCTCCACAGCGATTCAAAACGACGCAGGACGGGACGTACACGTACTCCGTGTCCTCGGGATACTCCTGGAAGATGTCCACCAGCATCTCCCGCGGCTGACACGCGCTCTTTGTGATGACATCCGTCAGACGGATAACTGCAACAGAACGAGAGGTGGGTTTACGAAACAGTAGTGTGGCTTTGTTGAGGTGATTTGTCAAAGTAAGATGAAAAGTTTATTGTAAAACCTTGGGGTTTGCCATTTTACAGCTTACAATGAAACATATGAAAAATTATCAATCATAAGTAATTATTGTGCTTCAAAGTTTGGCTAAAACATGAAAGTTTATCTGTCAAATTGAATAAAAAATTGTTTGTTTGTATGACGAACATACAAACTTTTACAACAAATTAAAACCAATAATATTTCAGTAAAGTCAATGCTTAAAACCAAAAGTAAAACCTTAAGTTTAACCAAATGTATAAATGTTATAATTACAACTCATTCTCTCAATGACAGCAAATGGGGGTTGAATTGTATGAAATGATTAACATTTGGAAGAAAAGATTTGCACTTTATTGTAGCTATTGCTCTATTTCACAATGGGTTTAAAACGTCCCTTGGTGTTGCCTTTTCACCCAAAAGGAGTCAGTCTTTTTTCTTTAGTATCAGGGCAAAAAAGACAAGCAAAGCCAATGAACTTGTGCGTTGTCTTTTAAACCAAGCCCTGACATAATAAGCTTACAGTACTCAGATAAGGACTCCTTTGAAAAGCACGCACTAAAGCTCCAATCCAATCTTCATGACCCGACTCAAGCGCTGGCATTTTGCTCCGCGTTGCTTTTTCTGCTCGTCTGCATTCCCATCCCCTGTGCAGCCCAGAATAATCCATCCCATGGAGCATCAGGGTTCCCAGCGACCTCTGGCTAACTCCTGACCCCCGGTTTGTCCGAGCACCCGTGAACTCAGGCAGTGTGGCGCCAGTGTCACCTCTGACATGTGACCCTCCCCCATCAGGAGCCCACCCCGGTGTGTGCGCTCAGGCTTTACGCTGACCAATTAGCTTCATCAATGTTTTTATTATGACCAACATAAATAATGCCTCCCTGAGAAGTTACTGGATAAGGCACTTAACCGCTCATGTTTAATGTTGGTGATGTATCTAATCTCTCCAGAAATGTGCATAAATAAAGATATATATTATATATATCCATGAGATAACTCCATGCTGTTGCACTTTGTGGCATGTTATGGACAAAAGTCTTGTAAGTCATACTTTGGAGTATATGGTTATTATGTTAGGCCAGAACCATACTTCGTTAAAGCCAGTAAATACGATAATAAAAGCATAAACAGTTTCTAAACAAAACTAGTTCCTTCCTCTTACTGTGACCAACAACAACCTCAGATATCACATGTACAAAATTTCTTGGGACATAAATTCTGATAAACAACAGATAAAACAGGTTTTTTTTATCCATCCACTGCCCAAACACACCTTCAGCAGTTCCTTAAGTCTTTAACCGACACATCATGTTTAAATTTCTATTAGGCTTTCCTTTAAGCTTCCTGGGAAATTTTGTAAAACTGTAACAAAAGACTGAGGCTGGAAAGTCACATGATCTGGCGTTGCTTTGCTTTTCCGTGTGAAATCCTCCCACTGTACAATAGAAACTCCATCTTATCACAGTCGGACCTGACCGAAGGCTACACTTCATATTCAAGTAAAAGCTTGGCACAATGCAGCAGTGCATTTCTATAATGAATGAGTCAGAGCCTGGCTCCAACGTGACCAACCTGAGCGACTAATACACCTGCCCCACACCGAGGACTGTCAGGAGACACATGCCAACAAACTCAACTGGTTCTGCTTCTAGTTACTCTTGCACAGATTTCTGTACTCTTACATCAGCCGTCAGAGGTGTCTATATCTCTCTTTACGTCAGTGTATACTGTACCATATGCACCGTGTACAGACACTCTGCCACCAGCTAAAGCCTGGGACTTGATTTAATCTACTTCACTGCGGGCATTAGCTGTCTTCTGCAGAAAAGAGCATCAAGGAACAGTTTTTACACCAAACTTTGGTGACGCCACAATCAAGTTTTTTTTTACTTGAGCAAGTTCATAGAAAACTATATTCACAGGCACACAGCTATTTAGTTTTTTCAATCATGTGAGAGACTATGGTGCTATGACATCAGGGGAAAAATCTGTTCAAATGACAGCATCTGATCGTATCAACCCATTTACTTAATTTGAATTACCAAAAGCACTTACAGACCCATTTCTCCAAAAGATAATACGTACAGTAAGTTCTGAATTGACGTAATAACATTTCCATCAACAACTGCATCTACCAAAGGTCAATAAAAAGAGCAAGTGGAGAATAACACAGCTTAGCCTGAGGCAGAACCTGACCCTAGCTTCTCGTCCAGCCTTATCAGGCCACAGTCCAAATATTTAGCTATTTCTCAGGGCACATGACAGCTTACGACAGCTGCCCTGAGCTCTCCAGTCAGGGTTTAGATGTCGTTACGCAGGCAGCAGCAAAGTCCAAACTGAGACTCCAGCCACGAATCCAGGAACCAATGATGCTCCAGCGACGGATCCATGGCACTATCCATCACAAACAACAACAGGTCCAACCTTGGGCCTGAGCCAGCAACTTCAAGCAAACATGTGTATGGCATTGGACCAAGGCTGACTATCTGCTCATGTGTTGACTTGTATTCCCAACAAAAACACATGGACGGACAAAACGAACACTGGCCTTGACAGTGACTGAGCTTCCATCCATCACAGGTTCTATTTCCTGTTGGGGTTCTTAGTTCTACGTGAGACACATCTCAGTACAAGGGGATTTAAAAGAAGCAGAGGTTTTAGGTTAAACACCTCTTATTTTTGTAGTCGAGTCACCAGTTTTCAAGTCCAAGTCACTTTCAAGTCCTCAGTGTTCAAGTCCGAGTCCTAGTCCAAGTCAAGTCCGAGTTGACTGATCTTTAGTTGAACTGCAAGTCCGAGTCAGTAAAGAAAGGTCCCAGTCGAGTCCAAGTCAAACCAAAGTGAGTTACAAATCTGAAAACTATAGGAGCCAAACTGACACCGTGATTGGGATTTTACTTCTAGAAAAGCCTTTTTTATTAAACACATTTAATGGAGTTTTGATTGCGGCAGATCAATTAAGGCAGTAGCCTGTATAAGCCCATATTTTTTTATTCAGGCCAAACTTCTGGGTTACATTTAGGAGCTGGGAGTCCGCTCTGAACACACAGAACAAGCAGAGGTTGTGTGATGTTGTCTCTGAGCGTAACTTATGAGTCTTTTGTGCTCAAGTTCAAGTCTAAGTCTGAGTCATCAGTTCTCAAGTCCGAGTCGAGTCACGAGTACTTGTGTCGCAGAATAAATGAGTCCAATTTTGAGTCCGAGCCATAAAAAGACCAAGTCCAAGTCGAGTCATTGAGCCTTGACTGTAAGTCGAGTGACGAGTCACAAAAATGAGCCTGATGACTCGAGTACTCCATCTCTGCATGAGGCACACTAGGGCCAACTCTCATTCTTATAATTATAGCTTAAAAACCAACACTAGACCTCAAAAGTCAAACAGTTTGCCTTCCCTCTTGTAAGGCCTTTGTTAATGCCCCCGCTACAAAAAGCCATATTTTTCTCAAAGTCTTAATCTAAAGTTGCCAAAATGGTCAATAAAAAAACATTTTCAATTCTGAAGGTCATTCATGGAAAAACAGCTGCAATGTTCACACATACTTTATGTTTCCAGAAGCTAGAAGCTGTGTGATGAAATCTGCTCCACATTTTTCTGTTAAGTCTTTTTAAATCCCGCCTTTCCTGTTCACACAACCTTTACTCAATCGAATCCCTCCATTAGACCTCACTTTAAATCTTCTCTGTATTTCCACTAGGGGGCGCTATGGTCATCTGCCTTGCTCTCAATTAAACAGTATTTGGCAGTTCTTACCTTCATTTTGGCTCTTGTCCATTGCCTTAATGCTGGCAGCCTGCAAGAAATGAACAACAGAAGTTGTGTTAAATATTTCTCAGTTACAGCAGTAAACATTGGCCACAAAACAAACACAACCTTTGCCTTTAAACCTTTTAACTACAGCTCTCCTTACAGTTCTCGTGAGACCATGTTTAAGTCCCACTTTACAGTCACATTTGTTCATATTATAACATCATAATAGGGATAATTTAATGCTATAAACGCATGTCATTGTAAGAACACCTCTTTTTTACAAGTGCAATTAAAGGAAGCAGATTTGTAAAGTCACCAACATAAAGTAGACATTGCCTTTCAAAGAAAAATCAAAGATGTCAATAATAACACACACTTAATACAATTGGTTATGCCTTTGTTTGGACTACACACGTTATGTGTAATGAATAATTGCGCACTGTTGTTTTTTTAAATTGTGATAAGGTCAAATGTGTTACGTGTCTACATCACTGTGTAACAGGAAGTGTAAACATGGAACAGGAAGTGTAAACATGGAACAGGAAGTGTAAACATGCTGTTTCAAAAACAACACAATAAAAGGTAATGGAAAACTCATCTATCTTCATGTGGTCTTTGGTCTTTACATTATAATTAATAATTACGTTCAGATGCCAAACTTAAATGTAATTTAGCACATGGACACATTAGAATTTCAGAAGAAATGTCAAACATAAATCATCTGTTTTTGTCGATTTGTTTAGTTTCTATTGAATCTACATTGTTTGTATGTATATAGTTTTATATTTGATTGTTGTTGTACTCTTGTACATTATGGTACACACATTTCATGATGTCAAAATTAAGAACAGTAGCCCACAGTAGCTCCTGGTGCTAAAGATGAGCCCACATGTCCATTTATCTACAAAAATGATGATATAATTAACACATTAGTCTCATAACGATACAAAGCATTTCTTGGCTTAGACTGAGACTGTTTCGTTTTATTGTGAAAGAATTAACAGGAACCCCTGGTTTAGGTCGTGATGCGGTACAAACTTGACGGCAGCGGTTTCCCTGGAGATCTGTGTTCACCTTACGCGGCTCGCGCTGGCGACCGCTGCTGTAACGTGCGCAGTGATTGCGTGAGAAAGTGGCTTAGTGCGCGCGTGTACGTCCGTGCCCGTGCGGGTTTAATGTGTGCGTGTGTGCGCGTGTGTGAGAGGAGAAACCGGGTTCCAGCACCGTTTGAAACACAGCCGGCAGCAGCATTCACTTCCAGCAGCGACTCGGGCCAAGAAAGGCGCTCATTGGCTTCAGCGGCATCCATTCAAAATCTTACCCATTTAACGCTTTCTCCACAAATAAAGATTACTTTCAGCCCTAAACTGAACAACTGGCACTGTTTATGAAACAACGGACTGTACTTTATAACTCGGCCAGCATATTATCCAAAATTGAAGGCTAATTTCCCAAATATAACAACTTTAATATTTCCCACAGACATTCTGCTGCACGAAGCCAACGGGGTTCACTTCCAATAAAAGCAACCGATGCTGAATGTTAATGGGAGTCTTTCAAAGCTTTAACTCTCTCTGAGGCTCAGCTTTGGCGCCTGTTTGAGTTTCCATTAGTGGCTATATAGGACAATAATTTCAATCTATTTCCTGCAAAAGGAGTAATGCTACTAAGTTTGAGGAAAGAACTGTAAATGCAACAGCTAAACCCAGGAGAAAATAACGAGCCTCTCAGTTGTGACAGGCTGTAACACTGTGATAACATGAGGAACACGTGTCCTTGAAAAGTCCTAAAGATGCTGAAGTGGGACAGTGTTAGTCTCGTTTGATATTAATAGAAATTGTCGTCAGTGTTAGTGTAAGACTTGCCTTAACAGTGGAAAGATGACAAACCGCAGCCAGAAGGATTTGTACCAAACAAACAACAAAGTTCATGATTGTAATTCCTCACAATGGGCTCTCAAATCTCAGCAGGTCGCTTGTGAACCAAAAATTAAAAAAAAAAATGTTGAAACAATGAAGTAAATAAAATAAAAAAAAGACTGTAAAGAGGGGTGTAAGGATGAATGGTTTGTGCTATAGCCGGAGCATATCCATATCGCCAGACATGTGGCGTGTTCTCACAGAGGAGCCTTCCTTTCCTTCTTTACCATCCAACAACAAAGACGCGGTGATGGGCTCCAAAATCCAAACAGCGAGCCCTCCTCCTGCGATGACACGCGTTTATAGATGAGGAACTTTACACACAATTTCTCCCAAGGTGCGTTTTCCTTTTCCTTTTTTTATCTAATGAAAGTGGTCGTGGCGCGTCTTCTTGTGCCGGCTCTGGTTTCGTGTACGGTGGTCTTTACGCGCGGTGTGTAGCGGCTTGTCTCGCTCTCGGGCAGCTCTTGGCGCTAGTGCCGCGTCTCGTTCGTTATTGAAGTGAGGCTGTCATCGGCAAAGCAGTTTTGTTGCTGTGAAGAGGCGGGGCGCGGGGAGGGACCAATGGCGTAGAAAACCGTAGGAATGACACACAATGACACGTTGGGTTTTGACCCGGGACACGTACTTCATGGACAGTCTTTCTATAGGTTTTCACTACATTTATATTACATTTAGTAATTAACCAAAGCATCTAACACAACACTAGAGGAATAAACCAGACAGGAGTTAACTCCTGGTTCATTGCCTTGAATAAAACCATCTGTAGTCTTAATTTGGAACTGATTTAGACTTTAATTATGTCTGGGTTTAAACCTGGGTTAATCCTCAGTGTATTTTTATTATATTCTTAGGTTGATCCTGGTTTAGTCCTGCTGTAATCCTACTTTAGTCCTGATTACTTCTGGTTTTAAAGTGCCACTGCCCAATTTTAGCAGCATCATAATCTTTCCCACTTCTCTTTTATTAATAAAGTTAAATAAAACCAGTTCACCAACTCCAAAAACTGAGAAAAGTCAACAAACTGAAGTTTAGAGAGGATGTACTCAGGTTCAAATAGTTATAACTGAGATAACTGTGCTATAGCCAGAGCATAATCTCATTTTCACTCTTAAACAGACAGTTCTAGTGTGGATTAGACACTTTCTCTGTTTTTGTTACGCTTTTGCTCTGCGTTGAACATCCTTATTTAATAAAATCCTTGATAATTTGACGTCTAAGGTGTTTTTTTTTGTCACGGAGGATTTCCTTAACAATGCTAATTAAGTGACTAAACACTTTTCCTCAAAGGCAAAAGAGAAAAACCCGGTAATGTCTGTTCCATCCTTGGTTGAAGGTTAGGTTTTGTTCTACTTTCATTCTTAGCTCATTCCTGTTTGGGCTGTGTATTAAAACTAGTTAATGCTGGTTTGTTCTGGTTTAAAGGGGGAATCACTACAGGTTTAATCCAGCCTTAGTCATGCTTTTAAACCAAAGATGAATCCTGACTAAACAATTTTACTGTTGTTTTTGTCTTAGTTTACTCCTTGTTTTTTTTTCCTGCTTTTGTTTTTCTTTTACATGAATAGATTAATCCTTATATTCAGTCTTCTAGCCTCATTGGAGTCCTGTTTATAGATGCTACACTGTAAAAGCACAAGTTCAGTAACACAAATCACAATAATCAAAGAAATAAAATAAACTCTATGTTATACAGTTTTATATAAATATCAAATTACACATTCACCAACAATAATAAGCGGCTGACTATTTGCTTATTATTGAATTTCTATGCTTCCATTCCAAACATTTTATTTTTCTTCATGTGTATATTGTTGTAAATATTTCCCACAAAGTCATATTGATTTTTTTTTTTATGATTTCAACATGGCTCCCCCCAATGGCAGTGCTTTGTCACTGACTGACTGTGTGCTCTAGAGTCAGTCCAATTTCTTTTGGCTGCTGTGAAAGTTTTCTCAATAAGATACTGAAAGGAAAAGATGACACACAAACCAGCCAGAGCACTCCTGCCAAAAACTCTGTACCTGTCATTTTATTTAAAAAAAACAAAACACAGAAACCTAACTGGCATCGTCTCCAGTTACCAGCTTTGAACATGTATCTTTTCTTTTAAATCTTGTCAAATTGGTGATATGTTTTTTCAATTGCATCGGTTCCAGAGGTAAAGAAATAAAATAAAAATACCTTCTGAAGGGGTCCCCACAGCGTACGCTCTAGAGGTTATCATATTTAGTCCCCTCTTCATTTATCTGGGCTTGGGACCGGCTCAAATGTACACTGGCTTGTAGATGTGCCCTCTAGTGGTCCACTAGTATCGGCTTGAAACTCAGGAAATGTAAAACCTTTTCTTATTAATGATGACATAATGCTTTTCCAGTACGAAGGAAATATGATTCTTTCCCATCAACTCAACCATCCGTTGAGAGAAAAATAAATCATGATAGTTCTGTCACATGGAGCATTTATCAGTGAAAGGAAAAGGGATTATTAGGTATTTTCCAAGTAGCTGTTTCCAGTGTGAGCTGAGATAACGGTTTTTACCCAGAATGCACCTGACACACCTCCAGACAGATGTTTAGTTTGACAGAGTGCAAGTTTCGTCATTTTAATTCTCTGTACCTGTCCTTTTATCAAAAAACAAATCAATCAGCTGGCATAATTTAATTTTTTTTCCTTTTTTTTTCTTTCAACAAATGCAACAAAGTGCTTTACAGACATACCAGACCAATTTAAAGCACACAGACAAGATTTAAAATAAAAAACACAAGTAAAGTACACAATAAAAAAATAAAGATAAAGAGTGCAGATAAAAAACACTTTTCGTTTTCTTTAATGAATGTGGGCCAAGCTTAAGAGGAAGCTTTTTAACTTCCTCCTAAACATTGTTAAAGTTGAGGCTGTTCCAGGTTTTTGTTGAAACTTAAACGCTGCTTCACTCTTTTTAGTTCTAACTCTGGGCTCGAGCAGAAGCCTGTCCCAGATGTTCTCAGAGTCCGAGGAGGCTCATAAGGAACTGTCAAGATTCTGGTGCTAAACCATTAAGAGACTTTAAACCAGCAGTGCTGTTTTAAAGTCATTTCTCTGAGCGACAGGAAGCCAGTGCAGAGATTTTAAAACTGGACTGATGTGGTTGTACTTCCTGGTGTTAGTTAGAACCCGAGCAGCAGCGTTCTGAATAAGCTGCAGCTGTCTTAACCCTCGTTTTGAGAGACCAGTGAGCAGCCGTTACAGTAATCTAACCTGCTGCAGATTAAAGCATGGATAAGTGATCTTTACATTTTGAAATATGAACAGCCTTCGTAATGACCAGGTCCAGAGTGTGACCTCTGTTATGGGTCGGCGCATTAACATGCTGACAAAGACTGAAAGGATCAAGAATAGTAGAAAGTTCTTTGGCATTTCTGTCACAAACATTATCCACATTAAAATCACCCGTGAGGACTATTTGTTTGAATTTTGTGCTGACAGCCAAAAGTCAATAAAATGAGGACAGTGTTGGGGCAGTTTGTAAAGAACTGTAGATGGAGAAAACCTTAACTCCATTTTAAATAAGACATTCTCAAATGATAAAAACTCCCCAAGTGAAAGCTTCTGGGTTACAGTTACCAGCAAGAAAGTCATATTCTGTGAACAGCCTTGAATTTGGTTATGTATTATGTATCATTTCTTTTAAATAATGTCAAAAAAGTTCTTGTAAGATTCAAGGAAAAAGGTTTTTTTCCGTAACCTTGATGTCACTTTCTGGAGACGATGTGGTGTAAAATTCTGATGAAGTGTGTGCAGTGATTATTTTTACGTTACCCTGACTCTTCCAGATATAAGTGCCCACAGACACATCAGAACCAGCTAGGAAGGCTCCTTCTGTCCAAAACCTGTTAGTTGATTGATCGAACGACTGAAGCACCGACTAGTATCTGACCACCACAAGACTGGTTTTAGCCATTCATAACAACGATTCATGTGATGTTAGCAGAGTGCGGCTGATATGAAGAAAAACAAACGGCTGTAACAGTAACAGCTTTTGCAAAGTGAGTCTGTAATTAAAAGGAACATTAACCAACACTAAACTGGTAAATGAAACACATTGGCTGATTAAAAGAGCATGTGTGAAAGTCAAAGCAAGAAGAGCACAAACATTTTTTCCTTCCAGAAAATCCTTTAGTGTAACATTTTTTAGCGTTAGCAAAAGATGTTAGAATCGACGCTAATGTCTTTCAGCGGAGCCATGTTGATAACAAAGAGGAGAAGAGGACGTTTGTTGTGTTTGTGAAATTAAAAACCCGCCTCTTCCTGTTTGTGCTGCCACACCATTGGTCACAAGAGGCCGATGAGCCCATGCTTCGACTCAAGTGCTTGGCTTGGCTCGATACAAGATGGATTTACCTGAGTTTGGAATCTCCCAATCTTTTTCCAAGTAGTTTACCAGAAAGGAGGCTAAAAATGGCCAGCCAGACGCTTTAACTTTCTTAGAGAGAAGTGGGTCTTGAACCCTACCTGAGTGCAAAATGACCCAAATGGGGAGGTTTCTCTCATTGGCGATATGTTTTTCAAAATGCATCGGTTCCAAAAGCATTTATTTCCAAAATCTCTAGGAAGGGATTTACAAGGATGCAGTCTAAAAAAATTTACAGTAAAATAACTGCCAAACAATAATCTAATCTTGAGCCACATGAACCTAAAACAACCTTATGTTCTCAAACAAAGAAACTGTATCTAACATCAACATTCTTTTTACCTTTTACACCAATTCAACTCAATCTACTCTCCACCATAAGTGTTAAGACCAGTTTGTAATAGAAAAGACATTTATTCTTTGGTCTAGTCTAGTCTCTTTAATCCCATAACAAAGCCTTCTTAGTGTGACTGTAATAAGTAACTTCATTTCTTACTTTCTTACTTTGTTGCTGAGAAACGTATATTAAAATCTCTCTTTAAAGTGACTTGGCCTGTTTCCATCGACATGACGGTGTCCTGTCGCAGAAATAAATGGTCCATTGCATCACTGAAGACACTCCACATAGTTCTTCATGGTCTCTGCTCTCTCCAGCCTCCTTGTATCACATCTGTGGAGTTCTTTCCGAGCATGAGGTTTGAGTGAAGGAGAAACCGTCAAACTAGTCTTCACACCCCTCACTGGTACATGAAGATTTCACTGGAACCCAGCAGAAATAGGTTGGCTTACGAGAATGTTTAAAAATAAAAGAAAATCAATAAAGAGGGTAAATGGAAATAGTGCTCAGCAAGATTGTGTTCAGAAAGAAACACTGCTGTCAGTGTGCTCAGTTTATCCAAACTAGATTTGGAACGGGTTACCTTGTAACCCAGGTTCTCTGAGTGGAGACACGAAGCAGAAAAAAAAATGGTAATGAAACATCTACTGGGTTATTTAGACGTTTACAAGTCAACTTTTCTAAAGTAGGAACATGCAAGGAGTTGTTTTCATGCAATTAAACTTATTTTGTTCTATGTGTGGTTCAACTGAAAACTACAGAAACTGCTAATGCTCCGTTTAAGTGGACATGATACATGACAGGAGAGCATTGATTTCTCCTGTGGTTGATGACTTCTATAGCATTTTATAGAAAAAAATAGACTAAATCTGTTTATTCTGTGACTTTATGAAGTCTACTTTCCATAGGACCGGTGCAAATGGATCAGATCTGTACAGGTCAAGGTCAGGGTCAGGCACAAAGCATCGTTTTGGTTTCATTATTGTCATACAGGTTGTAAAAGATGGAACTAAAAACTGCAGTACATTGATGAGACAAATAAAAAAAAACTATTTAAGCAAGCATGACAATCAAAAGAGAAACTCAAAAGTGAATTGATTTATGATTATGATTATGATAATTGATTATTAGGAGCAGTGACTGTAGTAATTCTAATTAATGCAGGATTCACTTTTTTATGGAAGTGCGAGACGTGCTAAACACTATGACGTTACAATGACGTTGATCTGTTTCCCTTTGATCACTGGGGAAACATATAAGACGGTGCAGCTTGGGACAGAGACGTCTTGTCCTGGTCTCAGGCAACATCTGTTCGTGATGACGGCAGCTTCTGTCCACTCCCAGTCCAATACAGACGTTACATTTTATGATCTATGAATTATGGAATGTATTTACGCACAAAAGCAACGTACAATAAATCAAAGAAGTGTGTCGCTTGTGGGAGAAAGGATATCAAAGGGATGAAAGGAGGAAATTCCACTTGTGAGAATGTTGTTTATGATGCATCTGATGCTGTCTGTTATTTTCATTTCCACTGCTCTATAAGGTTCACAGGACATACTGAACATGTTTTCCAACAACATTATCTAGCATTATCAAGGAGGCTGATCTAAATTCTTTTTTAACCACACTGAAAATCTAAAACGTTTTATCTATCTATCTTGTGTGTTGAATGCTTTTAAATCTGGTATTTTTCAGACTCTATCTATTTACAGTTGTTCTCAGAAGCTGCACATGGGACGTACTTGGACTTGGAAGTGAAGGTTCTGGACTGGCCTCAGTCTCCTGACCTCAGTATCTCAAACGTGCAGTTCATTCAAGACAGCTCAAGAATTTACAGGAACTGGAGGCTTTTTATCAAGAAGAATGGGCAGCTTTACATCTGAGAAAATACCACAAAAGACTTTAAGCTGTCATTGATGTTAAAGGTGGAAATACACAGTATTAAGAACTGGGGTATGTAAACTTTTATGATTTTAAAAAAAAAGTAAAAAATAGTTTGACTATAAATGGTTTTACCCAACCACTCTTTTTTTTTTTGTGTTATTTTGTTTTTGTTCATATTCTCTTCAAAATGGCCAAAACAATCACAAATGCTGCCGGAGTATGTAAACGCATGAGCACAACTGTATGTTTGTATTTTTCATTTAGTGAGTAATCTGTACTAACAATCACTTACTAATCCATTACTGTACAACTATCAGAACATTAAAAGTATGACAATGATTTACCAATACATAATTATGGTTTTTTTTTAGCTATTGATGAGCCCCCCATCACATGATCATGGTTTTAAATCCAGATGTTTGGAAAACTGACCTCTGCCACACGCTCCACAAAAAAAAGAAAAAAATGTTTCCAAAATGTTATGTGTTGAACAAACTATTAATTTAGTTTTTATTGAGATTTTATATTTTCACCCAAATCCATTATTGAGAGTGTATTTCCTCTTTCAACAGATGTTTCCGAGATAAAAGACAGAACATAAAACCAGTAACTTGAACATTTATAACCTTCGACCTTAAAAAATCTGGTTCATTAACTGCTGTTTGCTGCTTTATTATCAAGGATTTTATTAGATGAGGATTTTCAGTCCTGGATGGAATCATTGGGTAATCTCCGTTCTGGTTCAACATTTTTAAGTTTTTTTTTATCTGGGGGGTGGGTCTTCTTTTTTAAATGTTACAACTTGTTTAATTTTCTGTGTCATTAAGTCCACAGAGTTAATTGAGGGTCGGATAACAAGTCGACACATTATTTACATTGTTAAGTGGGTTATTGTTTTATTAAGATTGCATTAAATGACACTAATATCATATTTTTAAGACATTATATTAGCAAATTACATTCAAAAAGTAATGTAAATGTCTATATATATCAAACAGAAGCCCTATGACTGTGTTATATTCAATTATTATTAAATTCAATTATGAATAGTGGATAAGATTCATGGAGCTCTCTTTACGTTCTTCTGAACTAACTTGAAATCCCCAAGGATCTAAGGAGTAGAGGATGATGAGAAATCCTTGAATACTGTACCATAAAAGATAATACAATACAATATCTAACCCTTTTTTACTTCTGTGTGTGTATTTTACACATTTCACTCATTTCTGATTTCCAGTTCATGTTTTCTAACCACCTTTACATGTGACATCTGCCCTGCTGACTCTTAAGGTTTGCCCCACCTCAGGGCAGTTCTGGTGGCTTATCTGCATGTGCTCTTGTGTTTATTTAAAGAATAGTAATAACCCATAAGAACATATCTGTAAGTGGACTAAACTAGAAAAGTAACTCAAAAGTTAGTTATTGTGTACTTAACTATGTTCACCTATTCATCAAGTATAAAGCTCTATGTTCCCCTCCCCCCAGAGAGTAATTTATTTCATCTGACGTGTGACTTTCTGAAGAAACTGTAACTGGTATTTGTCCTTGCACAATAAAACAAGTTCACCTATAGTTTCGGAGAAGGTGACCTGCCTGTGCTGCTTTTCTTCTTCATGTACGGCAGTTGGTGGGTTAATAAATAAGACCGTAGTGTGGATACTCTACGAGTCACTCCTGTGGTATGTTTAATGGAACATGCCATGCTTCTTTCCCTTTTATCTACTGGTCCGCTGTGTTGCGTCTTTCCGAAGATTAATACTGTGAAATGTTCATAATGATTCTACTGTATCCTCCGACTGTTTATGATCATGTACACTTTCAGCTCGTGATAAGTTACTGTACATCGAGTTATGGTTGTCTCTGATACGGCTGATCATTCAAGAGTCTAGACCGACAGCCTTGACTCGAGTGGCCTCTAATCTCAAGTACTGAAGCCTGAAGGCCACTATTTGTAACACTGCCGCACCTCTCGGCATGCTTTCTGCAAAAATATTTAGTCTCGATGGCACTTGCAGGGGAGTCGAAGTGATAACACGAGGCTGGAAAACCCATCGGACCACATTTAAGAGACGGGGAGTTTCTATAAACCGTGATGTAACCTGATCCGAGAGGCCTGAGGAGGATCCTGACGCAAGAAACGCGCTCGTTTAGCTTGTAGAGGTTTAGGTTTTAATTGAAGAATAACAAGCAAGTGCATCTGCCGCCAAGAGATCCTCCCTGGGATTTCTGCTGATGCTGCCAAATCCTTCTGGTTTCCGTGAAACATAATAAGCCTTCTCCCTGTCTCATCAGCATTAAGACAATAAACATACAGACGACACGTAGGATTAGTTCTGGAGCATCTCAATCAGATTTATTCTTTAAGCTGGCTACATACATACTTAACCTCAACCTTTTTAAATCTTAATCCTTTTCCTATTTTCCAGATCTATTCAATATGTGTCTGTCCTCTGTGGTTTTCTGTTAGAACTTATGTAAAGGACCTTTAGACTCAAAGAAATAAACTCAGTGGCTCCATATGCACTTTATTCACTGATTACATATCTCTTCAGCCTTCTTTTGATAATTGTAATGTCTATTAAACCTGGCAGATCATTTTAAACGTTACACTTGAACCAAACAGTATTATACAGTAATTCTACTAAATGGCTTCAGAATTATTTTTCAAAGACAAGATAAACGCTGCATTGTGAATATGTATTTTCAGAACTCCAGGCTACAAACCCTCGTAGTGGATGCGTGAATGGAAGTGTGTTCCCTGCAGAATATTGGGCATCAGTGTCAATCAAAGCTGTTGACTGTGTCTTGAGACAAAAGGAAACACATAAATATATATTATTATACAATACTAGAAACCAAAAAAACATAAAAATCTTCAAATGAATTAATTTCTTGACAATAACAAAAATCAAGTCAAGACATGACTTTAATGTAATAAGCCTCTAAATTACAGTTTGTGATACAGATCCGTGCCAGAAAATACAGAAAAAGGTGCATGTTTTTTCTTACCTACTTCTGTTTCTCTGATTATAACATCAGATAAAACCCCTCCTTCTTCCTGTGGTGTTATACATTTCTAAACGTATCTGATGTTTCCAAAGCTGGAAACCCACTGCACATTATGATCTTGCCTGTGTGGTCGTGCAGGGCACAGCAGATGAGAAACTGTATTTCTTTCTCTTTTCTTGGTTACACTTGAACACACTAAATTCTTCACACCTGAAACTATTGGGTACAAATGAGTTCTGGCTCTTCGTGTGTGTCCACACCCTGAAGAGGGTTTGTGTCCTTTAAATGTCTCCAGCCCCTACTAAACAAAGTGTTTTTACATTTTCAGAACCAGAATCAGAATTAGAATACCTTTATTGCCATTGTCAGTGAACAAGATTCACAAACTAGGAACTTGCTTTGGAGATAAGGTGCAAAATGAAGGGCATGCATAAAAATACAAAATACATTACAAGATAATAAAAAATGGAGATTGTGTTCCTTAAGGTTTCCAAGCACACCGTTGGCTGTGGGAAACCAGCAGCTCCATGTCTATTCATCGAATAATCTTTGCACTGTGTGAAGAGCGCTAAAGGCAATGCATGATGTAACTTCAGATGTGACGGCCACTCTCCTTCAGCTTGAGTTCAGGTGTTCTTCTGTCACATATTTCTTGCTCGTGGGACATGTTAAGCACCTTGACATTATTCTAATTTAACACGGTATAAATATAGATTGATTATATCTTCCATAAAAGTAGAGATATTAGAGATTGTATTATCCTTCAACTGAGTTACATAATGCGTCTTTTTGAAATTATGTGATTAAACTAATAATTAAACTATAATTTGAGCGCAGGATTGCAGATGCACAGGCCTTTAAAGTTTTTAACATTACTGCGTCTTTGTTCAGATAGATCATTTGTGTCACACAGATAATTTTGACTGCCATAAAGATACATAATCACTCTGAATATGAGGAGCACTGTCATGTTATGTCTCACACTGACACTGGTAATATCTGCTCAGACTGTGACCTTAAGGAGCTCCTCTCAATCATCCACCCTCGTCCTCTATCGATAGCTTCCTTACCATTTTGATTTTGAAATATACAGCCAAAAGTCTCCTGATCTTTACCTTTTGTATTTGGGGATTGACTGGATTCATCTTGGCTGTGGATATATCTGTAGATAAGTGCTCTTCTGACCAAAAAAATGGGGAAAGTGCCTGTAGTAAAGTTAATTCTTTATTTATTCTTTCTTTCATTCAGTTACTATTGCTTATGGGTCGGGAGGCTGGAGACTATCCCAGCAGCTGGAGATGACCTCCAGGTAGTCCAAGAATTAAAGTCAGAAGTGAGGTTATCTTAGTGGTCGATGGTGTTAGAGTTGGTATGTGCTTTCAAAGATTATGAGGCTTGTATTGTCAGTAAACTAGTTAATTTTCAAGAGAATACTAAATAGCTTGTTGACTTGAGAACTCATGAGATCTTCTGCAAGGGGGATTTCTAATGCTTTTTCTTGGTTTAGAGAATTTTCTTTCTCCTGTTGTATCTCCACAAGCAAAAGGCAAAGTTCTGATGGTGCTGCAGTCTTTCAGAAAAATACAATAAAAGATACCCAACAGCATTTAATATCTAATTTAGTCTCCCCAAACAAACTATATGTTTGTTTGTTTTTTTAAATACTCTAAGAGAATACTGACACTTCAGTGTTATACCAATGACCACCACTAGATGATGGCTCTAAACTTATAAAGGGTATTGTTCGGTTATAATCGCTGAAACAGACATGTTACTATTCGGCCATCAGAATTTTAATTCATATATTTGTTCATCTATTGAAACATGTTGCAGGCAGATTTTCTGTTGACAAAGCTGATAATGTTGTGCAAAGATATCCACGGCAATTTGGAGAGTCCAATGTGTGTTTTTCTTTGATGATCATTAATTACCTCTTCATAAGTGCTATAGAACAGTACTGTACTACAGTAACGTGACTGTGCCTACTGACCTGTGGTTTAAAAGCACACATTCCTGGGCAGAAACATGAAATCCTGCTCCATCCAGACTAAAACTAAATCAAACAATCAGGGAGATTTTGCTCTAAATATAATTCATTTCCTCTGTATTATTTTCCCATGTTGGTACCACTGGTGAGACCGTGGGCCACGTACCAGAGTGGGACCCAGCTGGGTGGTCCTTTGTCCCAGACAGACGGGGATGTTGTCTCCCAGTGTCCGGCTCCATAGCTGGGCCCTCTGGGACCTCAGGGACTCTTCATGTGCAGCACCCCCCACGTTTTATTAAAAGTCGAAGCAAACCCTTATTCTTCATCCTAAAACACCAACGAGAGGAGGATATCAGGGCTCCGTCTCAGGAGGAGTCATGTGATGTGAGGCTGGTTTTAAAGTCTTGTTTAATTCAGAAAACTGTATCATGTCAAGCACACACTTCATGCACTGCCACAGTTTCAATTCCACAATTGTCATAAGATAGGATATAAAAACACTTTAAACATGCAAGTGTGTCCCTGGCTCTGGCACATACACAAGCCACAACCAATCAGAAGTGATCCAACAATCTTGATTTATGGTTTCAAATCTTTCTTTTATAACCTGGAAAGATCTGAAGAGCTTTAAATATATACCTGATTGATGATTTCTTTTGAGTGAGTATCAGCAGTTTCACCCGATCAGAGCAATGCCATGCTGTTTACATTAGTCTTGTTAAAATGCACACTACATCGTCAGACTAAAAAGATGCCCTTAACTGCCACGTCACTGGCCAAACCATCAGCGGTGTGAGTTGGAGATGCTTACAAGATGTATTTTTGTGAGTTTTTGAATCCAGCGACTGTGTAAGTTGTTAGAACCTTAAAACTGAGTTTGGTCATTGGTTGTAACTGCTTGCCCACTGCTTCTTTGACTTCTGCTGTTAGCTCTGTCTAATTAACTAGGAATCCTCAGTGCCATCTGTCTGCATGCTAGTCCATTTCTAACACAGGGGAAGTGACCCCTTTCTTCATCCTGAGATAAGACTAACACAGGTGAGGTGCAGATGAGAAACGCAGGCCCTGAGCTGGAGGTAATCTGCTGAGGAATGGTCTTCAGTCGTGATGAGACGTGGCAGAGTGCAGATGACTAAACCTGCTGATGCTGGAGAAACTCTGCTGTGTGTCGAACCGCCGCTGACCCAGAACTCCATTGACTTAAAAGAGAGGTCAATGTTTGCACCTCACCAGCCTTTAGTGAGATTGGTGTTGGTCTCCGGAGGTAATTCCTGGAGAATGGCACACACAGGTGAAATAACACAGAGTCTGCGACAGCTCATGGCAAAAATCGTAAAAAGTAACACTTAAAACACAAAACCAGCATTTACAGGTTTAGTGTTATCTAGAAAGTAAGAATCTAAAAAATATAGATAATTTCAGTTTGCCATCTGTCACTATAGTTTTATTGTGTTAATAAATAAAAATGACAAATTATGGATTTGCAATATGGCACTCAAAATATATCCTTATGAATTAAACTTTTACTAGCAATTTTGACGTTCAGACAATGTATAGAATTGCATGTAAGGATCAATGGAAGTGGATGTTTTGGTGACATATTGTGTGACTGGTGCTGCAAGCGGAGTCCATGGACTTGGAAGCCCTGTAACATATAAAGACAATTTGTTCCATACTTTCCACTGTCTGGATTTGTTGTGCATATGTTTGAATACATGTAGCCTTGACTGACACATGCTCCGCCGTTCTGTGCTCTTGGAATTTCAACAGCAGAAAATCTAAATGGTGAGGACTAGAGAATGGACCAACAAATGATCTTTGAAGCTTCACGTGTCACCATGTTAGCTTGTTTTTTTTTTTTTTTGTTTGAAGTGTAAAGTAATAAGTCAAATACTAGCCATGGTAAAAGAAAACATACTAAGTGCAATCAAGTCAAATTAAGTTGTTTGTTTTTCATGCACAGTTTGGTCGTGTGATTTAAAGCAACACAGGTGTTAAAGTCAAAGCATCACAATTTAAAGAAGCATTACGAAAGATGCAGAGTTTTTATACTAGTGTGTCACCTTTGGCGTTATCGGTACTGCATCCACTGTGCGCACGCTTGTACGAGCACAAACAAACAACAACGGAAAACAAATCTTTCAGTTTCAAAAGCGCTGGAGGCCTGTCTCTTCTCTGTGTTCACACGATTCATTTTTTTTTACTTTACTTAATTTTACTCAGGAAGTGAGAACCAGGTAAATGGGAGTTTTGATCCTGAAACCTTCTTGTTTATTTGACTGTACAGGCTTACAGAGGAACCGCAGCGAATTCAGATCAGATCATTCTGTACATCAGGCTTTTACTGATGCATGTATGGGTTAGAAACAATGTTATTTGAACCATTGAAATTTCCATAATGAACTTTTAACATACAATCTTTTTTATTTTGTGCAACCACAAGATGCACAAAATATTGATTTGTTTCTCAAATTAGCAAGATCTTACTCAAACAAGAAGGTCTACTTCTTGTTTGCAACATTTTCAAAGTTTGCTTTAAATTCCCATTAGTTTAATGTAAAATAGTGTCTGTCATAACAGAGTTAAATTATTGCAAATGTGAGGTCAGATTAATGATCAAGCCATATGTTACATATATGTAACATCCATATGGGTTAGTGATGCACACATACGTCCTGCAGCAGAGCGGCCTGCTGGGTGCTGGCTCTCCTGCGCCCGTCCCTTCCCCCTCTCGGCTCTGAAGTGGTCAGTGGTCTTGGAGTGTTTTCATTTCCATACATCCTGCTCTTCATTTGTACAGCTGGCCGTTCGCCTCAGCAATTCCCCTAAATTGCTTTGCCTAAATGGAGCAGACGAGAGACTGGGGGATTTGAGTGAAGTGTTTTAGCAATCAACACGTATCAGGCCCTCTTGCATGTGGCTGTCGGCAGATTAGACCAGGATCTCTGTAACGAAAACAGGGCCATTAAAGTCAGGAGGAGAAACTGAGCAGCTCGTGTTGTCGGCCGACGTCAAAACAGGGTTGATCTATGATGAGATCAGGTAACACAGAGCTGCGGCGCTAATGAGGTGCTTATTGAAACGGATGACGGTCCTTTCTCACATGTCAACATTCAACACACCTCGACAAACTACCAGGAGAAAAAAGACCTCCGGCATGGACACCTGCGGGCAAGCACGGACACCTTTAACACGGCAACCCAACTGCCTTTACAACCACTCAGTGCTTTCTACAGTTTTAGCTCAACTAGTCCATTTTTTTTTAATGTCGTCCCAGCATGCAATAAATGTGGGAGTTCAGTTTGTAATATTCAGTTATTATTGACTCCTTAAATTCTGAACAAAACACTTTACCATACCAGTTAAAGCGTTTATACTTGTCTGCCTGAGACATTAGAAGAATCATGTCCTGACATTTGTGTTTGAATGTAGTAAATGACAAGAGAACGCCTGTATTTATTCATTTATTACCCACTGCTTATGCTTTTACGAGGCCTCGGGGACAGCTCTATTAGGCAGGGTACTTTCTGGACAATTGAACTGAACTTTATTAATCCTCTCAGAATGACAGATTGTACAGTCTTTTTGGAAAGAAGGAGTTCTTGGGGCGTTCTGTCCTGCAGCTCACTGCTCTCAGACGTTCACTGGCTGCTGTCTGTTGTTCAAAAGCCCAGTGCAGGGGATGGTCCATGTTGTTCAGTATAGCATCTGTCCTGCTCTACTGCCTCAACCAGCCTGCCTTCAAATTAACAACTACATACTTAAACCAGCCTTCTCTATTAGTCTCTAAGTCGCCTGTTGTCTCTTTTTTCTGAGACCCAAAAGACTGCAAGATATATATTCTAAATATTATGTTGTACTGTTCAAGCTTTACTTGCCTTTTTATAATGTTGTTTTAATGTTGGGACTTTCCCCGCAGAGGCATGCATAAAACAGACTTCATCATATCTTGACAGTTTATCTAGTTATTAAAATACAACATGGTATTAACCTCAGTATGACTTAAAAATAAAGAATAAACTTCCCATCGTTTTCTTTGGGATTGTTTGTCTTGTTTTTGCATCTCGTTCATTTTTCTCAGGAGAATTGGCACGAATGTTTCAGAAGATAACCCTGTAAATAATGTTGAGTATAAACAATCAGGAGGATCTTAGGCTCGCTCCCAGCCTCATATCTCTCGACTTTATGCCTCTTAATAAAGTAGTTTGGACCAGTGTGGCATGAGAGACAAAATGAACTAAGTAGTTTAAACTTTCTTTGCTGGCATTATTTCAGGATTTTGAGCCACTGTGGTCTTTCTTGACATTACATTATTATGTCTATCAGTTCAGTTATACTCAAATACAAGTGTAATCTCAAGCACTAACAAAATATCCCCACCAGGTCCTTGAACAAAGCAGAGCCAGGTTAAGAAGAGAATACAAAATGGATAGAGATAATAGATCTATTGTCTAATAAACTAACAAAGATCCTGTCTAACCAAGCATTTTGGCTATTAATTAGATTTCTCAGTGTGGCTTTTAAAATTGGTGTCCAATGTAGCACAGTGAGACAGAACCAAAGATTTACAAAGACTGTCCACAGTCCAAAGACTGTCACAAAACAAATATCTGTCAGGGACAAAAACTGTGTCATTTTATAGAAGTTATTTAGGGGGCTATATCAACAAACATATCACTTACGGCTCTCTTAGCAACATTTGGCCCATTTTCCTTTGTTTTGCAAATCATTGACTTGTCCGCACTACCTCTTTAGTTTTCTCCTTTTCTAGGTTAATGGCTCTCCTCTCGTTGACACTTAAGGAGTAAGGAGTTTTTGCCTAATGTCCATGTGGTTTTGGAAACAGTGGGAACCTTTATAAACCTGCACTTTGACAACCAAGAGCTTTTATTGGTGCAACAGTCGGTTTCTCTTTGATATTACAATATTTGACTCAAAATGTAGATTTGATTGAGACAACTTCAGGGACAATCATTCATTTTCTGTATTTTCTGTATTTCTTCTGACAAGAAATTTGTGGGCTTGCTACACATTTGAAATGAGTCAGTCCAAACAAAAAGTGAACTGGTAAAGTTAATTTAGACACTGAACAAACCATATTAAAAGAGAAAATAAAATTAATTCCCCTAATCAATCAGTCAGAGCGTTTATTACTTTTTGTAAATTTAATTAAATTTTTAAAGTAAAAACATTAGAAATGCACTGGAACCTTTTACCTGACTATTCGTTCACAAATGCAATGTGAGGCTGCTCATTACATTTTTCTGAACATGTCATAACAAACAATTACAATAGGTCACCCCCTTTGCCCTGGTTTTTGTTTACAACGTCTGGGGTAAATGGAAAACTCCAGGTCGAGACAAAGCACTGTTACCTGAGTCATGGGTAATTACAGGTGCTCACTCCACACCTTTGCCTTTTAAAGGGATTTTATTTGTTTGTTTGCTATTACCTGGTCGTGTGAGCACTCATTCCTTTCTTCACGTGATATTTATAGTTTTAGATTATAAAACATGTGTACAATCTCACAAAGAAGACAAATGTCATGGGACTGAAAAAATAGGCTACAATCTTCTTGAGTAAAAACAAGTCAAAAGGATCTTGTTCATCTTTTCATAAATAGACCCCTTTCAGAGAGCTCTGGGTCATGACCGAAAAGAGAAGATCCCAGATACAGGCGGCCGAAATGAGAGGCTGGGTGCTCCCTTAGAGATAAGATAATTAACCTTTATTGTCTCCAAATGGAGGAATATGTTTTGAACAAAAATGGACAACACTCTTCACAGTCCATTTATAAAGCCAACAAAGAGCAATTTAACCCCCACTACTGAAAATCCATCAACATCACTACAAGTCATACACATTCCCATTATTCTGGTCTGCTCTTTAAGTACCGTAAAAATACACTCACATCCAATAGTTTATATCACATAAACAATAACAGCTCAGTAAAAAAAAAAACTTTTTGTAATCTAAAAAACATTTTAGAAACCTGTACCTTCTACCTGAGGGCATTACCTCAAACTGATTACAGAGAATGTGTGTGGGATCATTATTCATTTTACAACCCTGTTTTAATGCTGTCTCTTCAAACATGTAGGGTGAGGAGCTCAGAGTAGAGCCGCTGCTCCTCCACATTGAGAGGAGCCAGCTGAGGTGGCTCGGGCATCTGTTCCAGATCCCTCCTGGACGCTTCCCTATGGAGGTGTTTCGGGCATGTCCCACTGAAAAGAGACCACAGGGAAGACCTAGGACACACTGGAGAGACTATGTCTCTCGGCTGGCCTGGGAACGCCTCGGTATCTGCCCGGAAGAGCTGGAGGAAGTGTCTAAGGAGTGGGAAGTCTTGGCTGCTGCCACCGCAACCCAGCCTCGGATAAGCGGAAGAACATGATGGAAGGACATTTTAAGTTGGAACTAGGAAAACAAAAGTGCATCTTGAGAATACTAACAAAAAAAGTTTTGGAATAAATCTACAGGGACTGGTTTGGGTCTTGTTTAGATGTGGTTTGGGAATCATTTTTGATGTTACTAGCATAGCCTCATATCACTGGCAAAAAACATCTTTAACTATACTAATTTTTAAATGCAACTTGTTGGAAACAAAATGTTCTACGTTGGTGGAAATAAACCAAAATAGGCAAGGAAGCCACAATGTGAAAAAACATTAGACTCACAGAGGTGGGATCTTCTCTTTAAATGCTACTAAACGTCTCGACCCATTTATGTAAAAGGACAACTCTTTGTATAATATACAGTTTTATTAACTTTCCTTTACTCAACGTCGTGGGGAATTTAAGCCAGCATCTAGTGGCTGACAGAAATATTGCACTTTTACAGACGCTGTTGCTGATAATTAACAGTTACAGTTTTCTTCTCTTATGCAGCACGTGTTCATACACTGTGCTTTTCTCAGAGATAAAGCTACGTTAATTAAAGTCTGACTCACCATTCGGCTGAGGTCACACCTTCTCCCCCGAGTGGCCCACTACTGCTCTTACGTAACTCTATTAATAATGAACTCATTTCAGGGAAGCACATTTGACGCAGTTGTTAGTTTTTGCTTTTCCCTCCAAGTCAAGTTTTTTTGTCCAAAACCTGCGGCTGAACAAAAGTCTGACATCTGGTCCATATTACAATAATGTTATTAAACAAAGAGCGTGTGGAAAACGCTGTGGGGTTTGACTCTGTCCTAAATGGAACCACATTAAAGCTACAACACAAGGAGGAGAAATGCATGTGTCACTTAGTTATTTATATGTAAATGGATTGTAGGATCTTGTAAAGACTTGTTTTTTACTACCAATAACACCCTGTAGACTAAGGTTTTTCAAGGTGAAGTTGGTACAAAATGGTGCTATTCACTGTGAGATGAATCTGAGCTGTAGAAGTGTAATAGTGATTAAAACTTAATGCAGCTTGTACTGTTATCCCAGCTTAGCACTGAGCTTGACGTCATCACATGTGTCACTGTGCTCCCCTGGTTTTAAGGTTTTAGGTAGAGCAGCACGTCGTCCGAAAAAAGAGAAGGTTGGCGGTTTAATCCCCACTCTCCCCAGTTCATACTGTTGTTGTGTCCTTGGGCAAGACACTTCACCCACCTTGTCCGTGGCACTGGTGGGTGAATATGTTTGGTGGAGGTCGGAGAGGCTGCATCTCTGTCAGTCCGCCCCGGGGCAATTGTGGCACCAGAGGTAGTTTACCACCTCCAGTGTGTGACTGTGGAGTGAATAAATAATAGACTCAATTGTGAAGCGCTTTGAGTTCCTTGAAAAGCAATTTAAAAAACCCATTAACACAGAGTGGTAGGTGTGTCACAATAATTACTATATTGATTTTTCTTTGATGTAGAAAACGTGACAATAAATGTGCCTAAATAAAGCCTACGCAAAGTTGTCGATGTAGATAAAGTAGCGCTTCGCCACTTTGAGTTAATTCTGAATCAGACAGTAGCCACGGTCACAGCTGTGCGTAAAGACACAGTACGTCATCACTCAAGTTACCCACAAAAAAAAGGGGGTTTTCAGCTTTCTCATTGTCACCTAAACTTTTGCTGAACATACAGCTGAATGTGAAGTTCAAATGTAAAGCAATATATCGTCCATCAAAATGTTTTAAGTCTGAACAATGCTTTTCCAAAACTGATCTATGCACAATAAAAGCAATATACAGTGCAATATACATGTACGTCTTTTATGTGCATCATATTATGAACATATTAAAACCCCGGTTGGCCTGGGAACGTCTCGGTATTACCCTGGACGAGTTGGAGGAAGTGTCTGGGGGGAGGTCTGCTTAGACGGGAAAAAAGATGGATGGATTTTATAAACGTTTAAGGTGAAAGAGTTTGAATCCATAGATATATTTAAATTAACATCATTAACATCAACATGGATTATGCAGCTAGCTCGATTAAACCTGCTGCTATGAGACACATTTACTTGTATAACAGAGAGCTAATAATGGTATTTTACTATTTTTGTCTGTATATGTTCAACATATCCCATTTCTTTTCAAAAAATATTTTTGTTTTCCATTATGTAGAATTAAGAAAAGAGGCATTATTCTAATTTTAAAAGCTGGAGGTATAGCTGTACACTGCTGCGGTAAACTGAAGATAAAGAGGATTTTTGAACTTTAAATTGAAATGTTTTTTTATGCTCAAAGCAAAGAACTTTAACCATGAGAACATTTTTTATTTTTATATTTAAAAAAAAACAGCTTTATTTTTTTCTTTTGTAGTAGAACCATTTATCTGTTGAGTTACTAGCATTTTTTTGTTATTATAGGAAGTGTTCTTTCCTACACCTTTTGCAAGATGCAGAGAAAAGGCTTGACTAAAAGGAACAGCTCCGCTTTACAGAAAATAGATTATATACAGAAAAAACGTATTCATTTATTCAAATTAACCATGTGCTTTTTGGTTTTGTTGTTTCATAAAACAGTTCCTGCATTTGCTTGCCTACACTAAATATTAGTGGCAAAAAAGGCTATAAAAGAAGTTTGACCAATCACAGCTTGCCTCAGAAAAAAGGAGCACTCCTATTGGTCGACACCGATTTCAACAATTAAATAAACCAGGAAATGGATTATTCTGCTGCAACATTTTACAGGCAAACAGCTCAAAGAAGAAAAATGCTGGCAATACTTTGATGCAATGTTTAATGAGACAGAGATACTTACCGGAGTCTAAAGGTCAAATCAAAGCTAAAAGTTATCTCTAAACTTGTGTTAATGTAATGTATTCGTGTTTTGTGGAAAAATTGTCTGGTTTAACATTTTTTAATAAAAGAAGCAGGAAAAGTCACCAGGCTGTTGTTGGAGGAGAGAAAATAAGGTAGTGGAGCTTTAAGCTGACATAGGATCACCTTCTTTGTTCCTTGCTGCCTTCTGTATGAATAGGACACAGACAGACAGAGAATATTGGCAGGACAAATCACTTTAGTCTGCTGGGATCTCTGTGTCCCCTCTGGGACCACATGTCCTCGCTCACCCTTTGAGCACATGACTCTGCTGGGGTCCAACTCTGAGCTGAAAGAGTGAACAGAGCGGATAAAGGCTTGTGTGCAGCGCTGAGCCTCGAAGACGTGAAGGAATCTGGGCCCAAACAGAGAGTGGCCGTTTGTTTGGGGTTGAACAGGCTTAGTGTCTGTTTGGCTCGGCTCTCGCTGCTTCCTACTTGGCTTTGTGTCTTAAAACCCAGTCAGGAGTTAAGACTCTCTTCAGGAAAGCTCTAGACTTGTCTCTGCAGCCGTAAATCCTCTGTACACAGTTTAACTCAAGCTAATGTTCAAATATCTCCATTAGGCTCTCAGCGTGTTAACAGAGTGAAAGCACAAAGACAATTACTGTGGAAAGATTAGCTTTTTAATACAGTATTTTAGTTCACAAGTTTGCATTGTCATTCAGAAAGACCTGTCAATCAAAGATGCAGTGATTAAGCTGTGTCTAAAAGGTGCCTTGTGTCTTGTATATGTGGTAATTATGTGCAAGTTTAAAATTAACTTAATTTTTTATCTCTCGAGGCTCTTTTATGTGTATTTATCCTGCTTTATTCATGCTTCACCAGCACCACAGGACAAAAAAGAGGAGCCACCTTCCCCTTTTAGGTTGCATCCTGCTGCTCCAAATAAAGGCATGTGACATATTATGTACAACAATCACATGGGGCACAACTGCCAACTTAATTTGTCATGAATTTCCTGTAACAATGAGCAGAACCATTTATGCGAGATCCGTCTTGACTCATCTCACGTCTGTGACTCCTCTGTAACTACCTCCTGCTGCTTCATGGATGCATTGATCCTTTTAGCTTCAAAACACTGCAAACACTGTAGTAGTTACCACATTTAAAGCCGATGGTCTTTATGTGAAATTAACCATGAGCCATAGTTTTCTCTGCTTTTGCTTCACTTTTTTTTCTTCGTCGTTAAGAATGTCTGAGACTGACTGGGCCGAGCGTTTGTGTGTTTAGTGTCGTTAAGTAATTTGTTTCTCGTGAGACCCGAGACTCCCGCGAGACTTCTTGACTCAGAGGGACAGCGGGTCACAGGCTGGACTCCGGACGATTCTCGCAAGGCTGTTTTTTCCACTAAGAGGTGCTAGAGAGGGTTGAGACAGACCCTATCCACCACAAAATAAGTCTTTAACGCATCCCTATGACTTCGAAGCTCTTATGTTAAGGTGAAAGTTCTTCTTTAACATTACATTTAACATTAGAAGCCAAAGGTCTTGGAGCCTGAGTAGCTGAGTTTTTCATGTATCTTGGGCCAGTGTCCAAACACTTTAGTGCAGCTTTAGTTTATGTTTCTTCACACGTTGCTCTTGTTAGTGATCGGCCTGTTAGTCCCAGTGTGAGTGTGTGTTTACACTGTTACATCTGTGTGCACGTTTATTACTGATACTACATCCATGTCACCATAAATATATACATTTATACGACACATTTTAGGGTTATGTTTCCTTTAGCTGTAGCCGGAACATTAAAGCAATATTTAAACATTTATTTTCACAGCTACATTATTCCATTAGTGCTTCTTAGACGCTCTTGGTTTGATAACTCTAAACTGAAACATGAACAATACTGCTCATAGATACTGCACTGTAACTTTTATATTTTATTGCTATTGGCCCTATTTGTGTATCTCAAATTTAACTAAATGAGCATGCAAATCTCGTTTAAATACTGTGTTGTGAAATATAAACACAAACTAAGCCCCACAAGTGCACAGGCAGTGAGGTTGGTCAAAAAAATCACCTGCACTAAATCTTGCTGTGGCCTTTTATTCAATTTTTAAATGAGTAAGTGTAATTTGTAAGTGACAGCACAATGCCTCCGTAAATGTGGATCTTAACTCTACCAGAGCTGCCAAAACTAACCAATCACAAAGCATCAGTGAAGATACGAACAGCTTCATTTCCTTGGACTACACACTGCCGCAGCTGTAGTTTTTACAAATCTAATTAAATATCTCAGTTTTTCAGCTGAAAGTAGGTCGATTAGGAGCCTTAGTAAAACATGTGCAAAAATATCTAACCAGGGCCTAAGACATGCATGTAAGTCAGGGAAGTTCCACCTTTGCAACTGAACGAACCCTTCGTTGTCTTACTGACTGCCATTTTGTAATACAAACATTGCAAAGGCAGGGCTGATGGGTAATTTGCTCAGTTTGAATGTAAAGGGAGTTTATAATTCAGCAGTTTGTTTGATTGTGACAGTGAAGATAGACAGGAAACAGGCAAAGACAAGGGGAACCACGCTTTTGTGGTTTCACACTCCACCAGGGTAACTCCCCAATGCTGCAAGAATCATTTATTCTGACAAATTAGAAGAAAATCAATGGGTTAATTAACACAGAGCTTCATTTTAAACTGCTTTAATTGCACTAAAGGCAGTTTAGGGTCCTGCATGACGGGCTTTTTCATGAGACAAAAAGGCCTCACCTTTGTCATTCTGGTCTAAACCGGTTAAAGTCGTGAAAAACCATCCTGTCGCTCAAGTCGGTCTGATGTAAGAAGTGAGGGCCCTGGTTACATGGCTGTTGTGTAAGGCTTCTCCTGGAAACTCCACATCTCTAGAATGGCTTAAATCGTTTTTCAGATCCTCCTCTGGCCTCTGACCCCTGTTTCCTTACGCCCTGTCCCAAAACCCTGTCCCACCTCGGCTTCGACCCCGTGTGGCCCCCGGGCCCCTCCACAGAACCGCACTGGGGCCTGCGACACATCTTTAATTGGTAATAGAGGTTTGCGTGCGATGGAGGAAAACGTCAGGCAAATGGATGGTTTAATTATTTAAAAAAGCATTACAAGTAAATTTATATGGGACCAGATTTAATCTTTATTCATATTTTAATTAGTTAATCTGAGTTAAGTGCAATGCTACGTGTCAAAACAGCTTTATCAGATGGGCGTGCACACAAAAGCATTGTCAAAGCAATAGCTCATATTAAATATATTTCTGTAAGTCACACCTTCAACAAAACAAAGCTTTTCTTCTTTCCAAACATAATGTAGCATATTATATATTATATATATATATATATATTGCATAAGTTTACAATAAAAAAACAGAGATGCAACCTAAACTCAGAGCATCATCCTGTTTTGAGCTGGCTCCCTGCAAACACAGAGCATCCATTCTGTCCACACTACAGCATTACACAGTGCACCGAGGAAAAACATTAAAACAGGTCTCCAACTCAAAAGTGTTCCCAATCACAAAAGACCCCTCTGTACCTTCTGTTTGGGTCGGTCCTATAAGCTATTCACCGTTTTTTTTTTTTTTTTTTTTTTAATATATTGTTAAATCCAAAAAGACTCATTATATTTTGTGACGTCTCAGCGGGCTCCTATTGAGTTCAGAGGTCATGAGTGTTGGGGCGAACACATCTTTAGACATGGTTAACATCTTTGTCTGGGAATTAATTGCTCTTCTAATTAACCTCTCACTCCACTCGAACAAGAAAGCCATTTTTTAAAAGAGGAAAAAGACGATACAAGCTTTTTTAGAGCTCAGTGATCACAAAAGGACCTATCAGGCCTTTCTTCTTTATTTGGGAGAATTTTCACATCCACAAGTCACAAAGTCTGTCTCAAATTTAACACCAATACCAGTAAATATGCCTATTACTCTACACTTTTTTTCTTGCCATGACTGAGGCCTGCTCTGGCTGCCAGATGAGGAAAATTACATTGTTACCGATCTCAGCCAATTATATAATTTCCTAGATTTACTGCAGTGAAATTGCGAGTGGATTTTCCCAGGGTTCTATCATGTCTTTGAGTCAATAGAGACCACATGACATACGTATACATGTTCAACGCTGAGATACATGACATAAGGCTGCCAACAAACCAATGTCTGGCTGTCTGTTCATACATCATGAGATTAAGTCAGAAAGGGTTTCTAAAAGGAGGAGATATTAAATAATGAAAGTTTGAAATAGCTTTGTTCAATCGCTAGACTTTATGGATTGTACGCTCTTATTCCTTTTCCAATCAGATAATATGTTCATGATCCAAATGTCTTTTTCTTTTAATGTGAGATATATGTAATGTAAGATGGGTCTAGAGCACACTATGTCTCCCTAACACCACAGATTTACACATGAACAACAGTCTCATTCACAGAACTGAAGCTCTCTGTAGCTCTGATGTGCAAATCCCTGCGTATAGGACGTAAGAAGTGTTAAAAATAACCTCATTGTAGATGCAGTGTGGAAGTGTGACTCAGCTGATTTGTGAATCAAAACTAGTGAATAAATCATCAGGATTATTGTAGTAGACTTTAAACCATGATGCAGATATGATTAAGCAATGCTTGGTTAGATTTTAAATGAACACATCACCAGTCTTTGTGAGTTACATTAACCTGAGGGCTTCCAAAGAAAGCCTTTCTAAAAGCCAGGTATTTTATACTTGCTCGATGGATACAACACCCATCTTAAACCTAATTGAAGTGATTTTGTCCAATCAGCACAACCTAATGGTGTTTACATTAATATAACCATAAAACAATACACATTAATAATTCTATGGCAATGGCTAAGCTAATAGAGTGTGCAGATCTACTGCAGAGGTGGGTGCTTCCAGATGTTTATAGAGGAAGGAAAAAACTTCATTCCCGTGGAAATGTGTGTTATACGTAATAAACTTCATGAGTAGAGTTTTATGTTGATGAGTAAAAGTTGTTACTTGGAACAAAGAGATGAGCAGCTGCATTGACAGAGTTTGGTGGGGCTCATATTCATAAAATCACATTAAATTATACTTTTGTAACTATATCAGACTCTGGGCTAACTTTAAGCCCCTTCTTCTAAAATTCATGTCCTCTCATTCACAAGATAAATCCATTCTTCGGTCAATCTTTAATTTTTCCTCTTACATTTATATCTTTCATTTGTTCTTGTTTAAGTCTTATTATGTTATTTTATTGCATCACAATGTTAAAGAAAGCAACTTGAATTTAAACTAACCATGAGATGGGGTATAGATTATTGTATTCTATTGAAATATGATTTCTTAAAAAGAGCAGATTTGCTTGTGTTTAACTCAGTTCTTTAGATGTAGTCACACTTAAGTAAGTTTTCACAGTGCGCTTACTGTGCATTTATACTGTCTTTTATTAAACTGAGAGTTCATTTCTCTGTGTATACGCCACTGTTAAGATGCGCTTCATGCTGGTGTGAACATCTTAACACAGATCACAATGTCGAGGGGGTTTTAGTCCATGTTTATGTTCGGGCTCCAGGAAATGAAAGTAATGACTGTAATGAATTTAGCGTCCCCTGAACTGATCAGCGCCTGTGTGTGGCCCATTCTGAGGTAAACATAGCCATGTGTGTGATTTCACCATTCTCACACCGGCTGCCCCCACAAAACACCTCCCAACAATACACCACGGCCCCAGAGGTCAAGGGTCAACCGGGGTCATGTATTCAATAAGCAGCTACCGCCACTCGAGGTCTCAGCACGATTCTGTCTTTGATTTGGATTCACAGATAAAGAAATGACATAAACAGACGTAAACAGTCCCCTTTCAAACTGAATTTACAATTTATACACATCTTCTTCATACTTTATCCAAAGAACCTTCATTTTGTTGTTTCATCCATATTGTCGTTCTGAATGTGCAGTTGACATGGTGCTACCTGCTCGTTGTAAAAGCTTTACCAATGACAAAAAAGGTTTCATCGTTAAGGCAAACACAGTTGCATTTATTGTGAGTGTCAGGTCGTGGGCTCTCCCAGACTTCAAAATTGGATGATAATTGTTTGTTTTTTTTTTTTCTTTTTAAAGGTTTTATTGTTGTTGTCAAATGCACTGTCCATCCATCTTTTTTCACGGAATGTTCTGTATTTGTTGTAATAATGTGTGTGTACTTTTGTGATAAGACATACATTATGAGGTCAGAAGACATTTACTTTACCCCCTCGACTTTGTGATCTGTGTTAAGACATCACATCAGTGCAAGGTTTACATTACAGCTGGGTTAGTGTAAGATTTTTAACAGTCCCATGTGAGTAATGACACAACATTTGTCTACTTTAGTCTAAGACATCTAAGAAGCTGCGTCATTTTTAATGGGACATTAACTTAAGAGTTTGTGAGTTTTGTTTTCTCTCTTTTTTCTTTCTGTTACATTGGCATCAGTGACCCTCCCCAGTTTTGCCTTGTTAAGTGGAAATTCACACAAATACAAAGGTAAATAAAAAAAATCCATGTATTTTCTGTGCTATGGACTTTTTGTAAATATGGAAAGTACCTTTTTTGTTGCTCAAAAATACACATTTATTGTATACAAAATTATCGGTGTGACCTTAGATTCTAACTGCTTCTTATTCTTTTCTGATCCAATAGGAAGGCCAGGAGGACAGGAATGAGTCAAAATGTTACAAATATATGTTGGGATCTCAGTGTGAAAGAGACTTGTAAAACGTCCCAGTGAAGGCTCAGTAAAAGCTGGACATGAGGCCGGTCAACGGGAGGTGACGGTTGAGTGACAGGGGTCAGCTCCACACAAAAACAGGGCCACAGTCTGAGGGTAATCCATCCATCACTGAGTCCATTATACATCAGTCAATAACAGACACACCGAGGTATCAGTCAGAGCCCAATGAATCACTCTGCATCAGATCCATTTGGATTCTAACGTCCTGGGATTTGTGATCGATAAACAGATCACCAACAAAAATCAGTGGTAACAGTGGTAGAGCGGTTGTCCAATAACGCAAAGGTTGGTGGTTCAATTCCCGTACTCCCCACAGTTCATCCAGTTTTTGTGTCCTTGGGCAAGACACTTAACCCTCCTTCCTCGAGTGTGAATGTGTGAGAATGTTCAGTGATGGTTGGAGAGTCCGTAGGTGCAAAAATGCTGCCCCAGGGCAGCTGTGGCTACAGATGTAGGTTAGCACCACCAGTGTGTGACTGTGGAGTGACTGAATAATGAATATGTGAAGCATCTTGAAAAGTAAAAGTATGCATTATTTACTCATTGAAGATGTGCTTCCATTTCCCAGGACTTGGGAGACTGGTACAGGTGCACTTGAACTCTTTGCCACACAGTCTTTTGTGCCATTACTTTAAACTATAGCCACAAACGTTTCCTGCCTATGATCCATCTTTTTGCAGCAAAGCATGATGTTAATGCGTTGTTCATGCAACAATACATTTTATCCATAAAGCTGATGACCAAGTAAATAATTTCTCACAACTGTAAATACATAAATAAATAAATTATTAAACTGAGAGTTCATTTCTCTGTGTATACGCCACTGTTAAGATAAAGTAAATAATTTCTCACAACTGTAAATAAGTCAAACATCTTTAGCCGAGAGGATTTGACAGGTCAGCTTGTTTACAATACATAAAATAAATGGTTAATAATGGACATAAGTTATTCAAGTTAGTGGTTTTCCAGTCTTTGTCTTCTAGTTGTAGCATCAATCAACCCATAGGACAATAGCTCGTGTGACAGCAAACACACGTCTGGCGTCTGAGCACAGCTGTGCTAACAAACCTCCTCAGGCTCACTGAACACAGTAATCCGACCAGTCATCTTTGCAATAACCGAGCTCAGGATTAAACGCAAATGAAGGAAAACAGACCACTCTGAATGAGAGTGGTTCAGCTGCAGACTTTGGCAGTGACAATCAAGAGGTAAAGAGACCATATATTTTAACATTATGAGAACAGTCACCAATTTACTAAATCAAATGCATAGTAAAATTTCTGCTAAATAATACCAAACACAAAACAACATAAAAATTACTTAAATTCAGAAAAACACAACTATTCTTTGAGAATTGAGAGAGAACAGAGCAATAGAGAGATAAACTCAGGGGTTAGCTTGTTGTTCTTGTTTCAAACTAATGGTCGCTTTACAATCTTACTTAAAAATAGGGAGACCAAAAAGGAAAGTTTTCAAATACCAAATAAACTTTTATAGGCCTAAAGACTGGGAGATTAGAGATAGAGGCTCTGGGGAGATGTTCTGGGTCTGTCCCCTTTTGAGGAGTTTCCCCAGGGCCAACCCAAGACAGACTAGAGCGACAATGTCTTATGGCCTGGGAACCACTCTTACGCCTCTTGACAAGAGCCAATGGTGTCTGGGGCGAGGAAAGTCTGGGTATCTTGGTTTTCAGTGTTGTCCCATAACCTGGCCAAAGTTACACTAAACACTAAACAAAGGCAGAAGAAAGCAATAAATGAGCAATAAAAGAGCTTGAGATCACCATTACATTCTGACTAATTCTGAGGATTGTTTTCAGGTTTGTCCGATTTAGCTTACAGCTTGTTGTGATGTCCACTGAAAGCAAAGAAACACAACATGGGTGTGTGTCAGCTCTTTGCTGCTTACGCATGTGGACTGTGACTGTGCAGTGTCACCGGGATCAGGGTGGACCTCGTTGTTCCCGTAAAACCCTCTGGGCCTCGTCATCTGTTAAACACATCACAAACCCATTTCTCTGCCTCTCTCTCGTTATGCAACCACTTCTTTATATGGACAAACACTATATCTGGGTTGTAGATAACTGTAGAAGCCATATGTAAAAGGATGTTTGAGTTCAGTGCCGAGGCTTACGGAGAAAATAGGCTGTTTTTTTTACATTTTGTACAGAGCACCTGGCTTGTATCACCACCATGACCACCCAACTAAGACTTGAAACTAATACCAAGTTTCTATCTAGGTTACAAATTGCCAGATGTCTAATGCGGCCCAGGTGAGTCTCTATTGATGATGTTTAGTTAGTAGTTTGTACGTGACTCTTCCACAAACCACTGTTGTATGAGAGCACAAACACAAGTAAACTATAATATAAGGTAAGTGTGTGAGGCAAAATATTTGACCACGAGCCATCTTTGGAGGTTCTCAATGATTCAGGTAGTCATAATGCTAAAGAAGTCTGGACATAGATTGGAAACAGAAGACGTTGAGGTTTAACGTGGCCTCCAGTTTCACCAAGAGGAGGCACTCTGTGGAGACTATGTACAGGCTGGTCTGAAAACACCACAGTATTTTCATGGAAGACCTGAGGATACTCAAGTCTGGGCATTTCTGCTTAGACTGCTGCCCCAGTGACCCGGAACGGACAGGTGAAGAAACATAATATATATTCATTTGTCAAAATTGCTAACCTGCTCCACATTGTTCACATCATTTGCTTGGGTCACTAATGTGGTAAACCTTGTGGGCACACAGAAGTCTGGGCTTGAGTTTGTCTTCTTATATCCAGGCTTATCTAGTGTCCAGGAACCATTTGTGTGTCTCACTTACGTAGTTCCAGTCTAGTTCCTGATGTCTTTTCTTTTCATTTGACGACTGATGTCTGTCAAGGTTCTCATCCAAGATATATTTTAAAAAATACTGTAATGAAGGCATCTTACATCCAGATGCCTTCTTTGAAACATGTAACAGCTGATTTAATATGAATGCAACATGCATGACTGCACAAAGGCAAGTAATAACATTAATAGTTGTTTAAAAATGTTCCCTCAGGGCAATGTCATGTTAACCCAAAATATGCGTCAGATACAGTAGCATAGCGTGCTACAGGATACTTTCTGGAATTCTTCTTATCAACTATATAAATATTGAGACTGAGCTGCTGAGTCACACTTCAGGTTATCAGTGAAAGATTGACATAGGAAGGTATTTCCTGACTGCACTCACTATGACAGCATAATATCCACTAATAACTTTGTCTAGTCTACTTCCCTTTCACTCTCATGAAACTCACTACGCACCGCAAATGAAGATCAGCCGTCTGACGTAAAGAGGAAGGAGTGAGAGTTACAACTTTCACTGGCCACATGCCACAGCGAGAATCCCCGACTTCAGTCAACGGGCCATGACAGGAAATGACCATCGCCTGGAGAGGAGTTTAACTCAGAATTCAAATGACTTTTTGCCACAATGGTGTCTCATTATGGAAAGTATGACTGTAAATTTGGGAAAGGTGATCCCAGAAATGGCTCAGGGTGGTTTAAAGTGACCTAAGGCTGACCACTCTGACTGTAGAAGTCCCATTTTACATCACAGACCAACCAAATGAATGAATCGCCAATAGGATATCTCTGTTTTAGATTATACACAAACAGATGACAAAAGTATACTTTTTTTCTAGTCTGCTTCCACTTTCATCATTGTATGTGTAAGGTAAGTGGACAGAGGGACATAGAGGTTGCCGGGGGCTGGAGTCTATCCCAGCTGCTTTAAGGCTGAGGCCTGGTACACCCTGGACCACTTAAATGTAAATGTCACTCTTTGAGCTGAGCCGATCCTTCAGGGCCTAGTGACCTGCCCGGGTCGCTGTCAGTGGACGCTCCGAGGTGAGCTGATGATGACAGTTGAGTCTGTTTGGTTGAACATGTTTGAATAACTGTAGTTTCTATATACTGTAGGAGCAATAATCACTGTTGCTCATTTGTCCGTTAGCTCCGTGTTAGCTCGGTCAAGCTAATTAATCTTCTTTTCCCTTTGCTTCTCAGTAAAGCAAACAGAAACATATGTAAGTAATAAGACTGTGTTTGTTTGTGGGTTTCAGAATGTCCCTGTTGTCATTAATGGAGCTGTTAAAAGAAAAAAAGGCAAACGTATTATTCTAATTATATTACTGAATCTGAAATAAAGGTAAAAATAAAACAAAACCGACATTGTCCAATTAAATCCTTTATTTTTTTACTGTAATCTGCCATCTCTAGTCTGTTTTCCAGAAGCAGCCTGCTGGTATTTGGACTCTAAACCAAGGCTTGTCAACACTTGACTTACAATAGTTTGAATAGACACAAGAGCAACGACACTGTGTCACTTAAGGTCAAGAGTTTTAGGTCATTTATTTACTCAAAGCTGCACTGCACACTTCGGTCTGAGTGGGAACAGTTTTGAGTGTTATAGCGGTGCCTAAATGTCCTACATGCACTGAACATGTCATCTGAATGCACTGCGCATGTCTCAATGCAAACAGGGTCTAAAGAATAAATCTGTATTTATCTGAGACATTCCTCTGAAGAAAGAAAAACGCTCGTCAGAGCTTTTAAAACCTACAGTTTATAATTTGAGAAACCCACATATTGAACTTACTTTTTGCCATTCATAAAGAACTTATCAGTATTGTAATTGGAAATTTAGGAACATATTTCTATCAGTTTTAGACTTCCTAAAAACTGCCAAAGTAATATCTTAAAGCAACAAGGACAGTGTGTTTACCAGTGGGTCAGTCATTTAGGTTCAGACAATAATGGGAACATGACGTTTACGTATTAAACCTGGATTTGTTCTTGATGAGTCAAATGTAAGTTGCTCACAGACAAATACATTATCCTCCACCTGAGAACAATGTGGCGTCCTATAACCAGCTGCGATTATCATGGCCTTACTGTTGGACAAAATGCACAGTTTTGCAGAATAACACACATTTATCATATGTTAGTTTCTGTCACTGTAGGAAAGCTTGTTTTGCACATGCTCAGTTCGCCGGTAGCTGTCAGAAACCAGGATATGGAGTATATATAGCCACAGACGTCTTGAATTGCAAAATCATGTTTTAGGTTTACATGCAGAGAGACAGAATCTGACCAAAACCAGGAAACTCAAGTGTGTGTTATCACAGAATTCACACTCACTATAAGACTCTGCTTCACTGCTGCAACATGGGACTTTTAAATGTAAATATATTGTATTAATTGTTTATTTGGCAAGATATTGTGCTTTGGCGCCTGAACATTCATAGTTCAGTATCTATCTGAGCTGAGCACACTTAATCTATTGCCACTTTTAGGCTCCCTTCCTGTTCCCTTCCCACACTAATGACTCACCTGAGCCTTAACAACTCTCACATCAGGAGTCACACTGCACCTTTAAGGTAACAGATATGAGACCAGAACAGCCTGGTCCAATCAGAGTTGGTTTCAGGTCAGACCCCGGCCTCTGAGAGATTAAGCCCAGTATCAGCAAGTATCAGTTGAATTTAGAATTGAAAAACTCTCTTGGAAAAAGAGACTTAAAACTTCATAACTGAGTCCAGATGCTTTTGCTTTAACCTTTTCTTCAAGATGACCTGGATGACTGAGAACATTCACAGACATTTTGTAACATGAACATATACATCATTCTAGTTTCCAGCAGTGCTCAGTTTTTTAAGTCTTCACTAAGTGTGTCCTCTCTGGGAAGTTGTAGAAACAAGAACATGAAGTAATGAAACAAAGGGCCTCTTTCCTTACGGCTCTATGAAGTTTTAAAAGTCCATTTTTCTTGCTTTATATTCTCTTTTCACACAAGGTCAAAACTGAGTGTCCTCATCTTACACAAAGATATGTTTCAACAATTTTCTATAGAAACTAAAGTTTAAATTCTGTCTTTTGTTATTCAAGCAATGTATAATGTTTCCTGTCAAACCGGTGCAAGGTTGGACCAATCAACTTCTAAACGATTGCTTTCCTCTGTTCAACATAATGCTGTTTGTTCCAATCGATATGTGTAACCCACATATTTCTGCTTAAAGCAAAGTATGTAAATGATTTCCTTGCTTTAAATCTTGGCTGCTCCACTTCTGAACTGGCTTATGTCACGACGTTGAGTCTTTGCACTGTCAACTTACATTTTACCTACACATTTTGAGTGAAAATGGGATCTATTACAGTTTTCATGTCGCATCAATCTTTACGGCCGCAGTGTCCGGTTCATTTAAGAGAAATACTGTCCAGATCTGTTTTCTCAGTCTTCCTCTGATTGTATGTCCGTCTGGTTTTTGGGCACATGGAAGTGAGAACGCAGACACATGTGGAAACGCACACGCATGCAGCCGGACACATGAAAATGCCTCTTGTGGCTTCCTCAACAGGCTCCATAAATTCCCCAGGTGTGAAAACACTTCTTGCAGTGATTCAGAGAGTTTCGGCGCCATGAGTCCCGGGGGACTAGGGCCACATAGCACAGCCCCTGTTACCTCCAGCTTGTCTCTCAGACATATGGCACTGGGTCCTAACGTGAACCTGCATCAAAGACACTGTTAGGAGTCAATAATTAAAAACAAAGTGAGGAAAAGCCTTGTTAAAAATTACAACAATGGCTGTGAAGTCAAGTGCAGCTGCTGGGGTTTTCTTTTGTAGACTTTTATTTTTTACTGTGAAATAGATTTGTTGCAAAGTTACAGCAGTGAATCACAAAAGAACAGTAGAACCCAATGTCCCAGAAGCAGAGATGGCTTTGTCCGTGAGTATCTGTTCTCAAGTAAAAGTAAAAGCTCTGTGTTTAGAATCGTTTTCTCTTGGGTGCAACGTGAACACCATTTTCACTTCCAGATGGAACCTGGGTTTGTTGCAGCCAATAGAACAGCGACGCCTGAAAAGGTTTTACCCAACTGTACAGGACAACACCCCTCTTCTTCAGAGAACTGCAGGGATACAGAGAACCGTTTTCTCCAAACAATATCATTTCTGTCAGCTCCTGATTTGACCCACTGCATGCATCCTGACTTTCTCTTACAAAGGACCTTTTCATACATGACATATCCTCCGGACAGTACCCTGACTTTATCTGTAGGGCCAACATGTATAAATGCAATAAACGACATCCACAGATCATTCAAAGCAGTGCCAGCAGTGGCTTTGAGTGTAATTTGTAAATGTGGACGATTCATACTCTTTGCAGCTGGTTTGCATAGTATATTACTTTCTACTGTTTGGGTGTGTTTCATTTCTCTGAATACATTTACATTAGAGCATTAACTGACTAACTCTGACTAGAGCCGATGTGTCTCCACATCTAGAGGAGCTGTAGTTGAGGTGGCTTTCAGCACTTGCCTGGAAAAAGGGATTAGGTAGACGGAAGTCCAAGAATCTCTGTTTAAAAAGCTACTCCTACCCTTTCTAACCTCATGTTGAAAACCCTCCACTGCTCATTAGAACCAGCAGACCATGTACGCACACGTATGCTGCGTTCAAGAACACTGTATGAACAACAACTGTCAGGAGAAAGTGAAAACATATAATTCTCCTGACTTCCAAAAAGAACATGTACAAAAGACACGCTGTTGAGGGACAAGTAAGGCATTTCTAAAAAGCAGCTGCTACATAAGAAAAGAAAGAGAAAACCCACAGACAAAATTACAGACAAAAGAAAACGTGACCTTTTATAAATGAGTACAATTTGGTGGACATTTAAAGCAAGTACAAAGTTTTTTTAAAACCTTTTTTTTCTTAAATAGGACATTCAGCTTAAATGTTTACCACTACCAAGTAAAGGCTATATCATTGATGCAGCCAGCAGAAGTAGTCCAAGGTTTCATATTTGAGTTTTGTCTTGTCTGACGGTGAAAGTGGGAAAAAAGGGAAATGGTCAAGATGTATAAAGGTTTAACATTTTTTTTGTAAAAGTTAGTGAAGGAAAATAGAGGGTGTTCAGAAAGTTATCAAGATTAAACTGACCTTTTTTAGATTCACTTTGAGGAAAATTAGCTTTTTACATTTGTATAGTCCATTGTACATTCTCTTGTCTGTTGTTCTGGCCAGGTTGGCTTTTTACTTTACTTGTGTGAATATTACTGTGCAGTGTTTTTACTAAACTGCTGTTACATAATCCAACCCTACTCTGACACTAATAAAGGTTTATTAGTATACCTTATACCTTATACCTTAGTAAACCTTTATTATAATAAAGGTTTATCTCATCTTATCTTAAATCTTATCTTAAATATATTTATCTTCCTCTACAGCAGTAAGGGTTCACATCTGTCTAAAGGCTAGACAGGGAGGACAGGGGATGCGACTCATGCGCATCCTCATGATGCACGACACGTCTTTTTAACAGTGAAGTTCATGCTTGTAGACACGTTCATTCTCATAATACCTCACAATGTTTACTCACTAGCAGCCTGACCAGCTCAAACCGGCTGTGTCAAGTAAACTCTCTCAGGTTTGTGTGAACTAGTCAGGACTGGCTCTGGGTTTAGGAAGAGGATTTAGACACGTTGCAAGGCTTGTCCTTAATGACCTAAAGACGTTTATGGAAGTTTAAGTTCCCCAAAATAACAAAGTTCCACCATCAGCACTTCTATAGAACTAAAGATGTGCCTTAACTCGGCCTTTATTGACCTCAAAGAATTGCAAAATATGTGGATTTTTTCAGTTTTGATTTGTCTATAAAGGATCTTTTTCATCCACGTCATAGAACATAAAAGTAGGTTAGACGTAAGCATGGTTTAAATCTTACAGACATTTTAGATCTTGTCTTTTAGATTAGAGGTCATTGGGTTCATCACAGTTTGAATGTTTCTGCAGCATATGTTGAGCACAGATTCAAAAATAATCAGAGTATGAATTTGAGAAACACAAAAAGTAATGAACATACATTAAATATAATAAAAAGGGGAACAGCACAGAAGTCAAAGGCTTGTGTTTTGTTTCATACACTCAACTTTTGACCTTTCATAACCTCTACATTCACTTATTTTTAAAATAATTTGTTTTGTTTTTAAAGGTTTCAGTGTTTTAATAAAAAAAAAAAAACAGAACCCCTTTAAATTAGAAACTACAGCTCCCAGCCAGTACTTTCACAAAATGTGTGAGTAGTCTCATCAGCTCCACGTCTAATCTCTAATCTTGTCTAAAGAGTAAATTTCTACTGAAAGCATCATTAGATGATACTTTTGAATAACAGAGATCATATGTTCGGTTGCCTTTGTGTTGGACACTGACTGGAGGATTAAAGCCTGTACAAGATTTAACATCTGGAAAAGTTTGATTTGAAGAAACTTCTAGAGGCACAGTCGATGTCCTGTTATCCACATTTATATATAACAGGCCATTCTTTATCAATCAGACCACACCTTTCTATTCTGGCCACAATATAAAGACTTTTTTTCCATAAGCAGCTAAGACTCTTTCCATCCTCCTAACACAGTTTTCTCCTGCCGTCATCCATCAAACGTGCTCACATTGAGACGCACCTGGTTGACTTAACACTCTGGAAGAAGCAGATAATTTTATTTGTTAATCATATCAGTCAAACAAATTGTTCTGGCGTTTGGAGAAAGGTCAAATGGTACAAACTGGTACATGTCTGTGAACCACTTTTGTTTACACGTATCATCTGTGTGCTAAACTAGTTTATCTTTGATTAAAGCTAAATATCAAACCTTGGATAAACCCCTGGATAAAAGGAGACAGATACTGGAAAATGGATTCTGTGTTTGTAGCAACGCTGACGGACTTGGGTCTGGTCCACACACTGACGTCTGTATCCATTTTGCCGGCACATTAAGACCCTTCTTAAATACACAAAACCCATCTCAAACTTAGGAAACAGATAAGACTCGATTAACTTTAGTTTTCTTAAAATGCTAATGTTCAAAGTCTTTTCAGGTAGACTTTTTTTTTGGAGATTGTCTATAATGGGAGGATGATCACATTGAATTCCTGTCAATGTCAAGATTTATTAAAGTCTCAAGAAATGACAAAGTCCAGTCCACAGCAGAGTTTATGGTTGTGAAAGCAGGTTATTAGGATTACGCTACAAGGGCAGTAGTGGTGTGGTGTAAAAAGTGTCTACGGTGGAACTTAAAAACCACTGGTGGCCTCCTTCTAAACGAGGAAGTCTTTCCTTGGTCAAGTCCTGGGCCTCAGATTTACACTGGACCCACACTGTTCCCAAACTGAACCACATTCTACAAAACAACCCAAAATTAATTTCGTACCAAGCATGGCGTCCAGTCTTAACCTGCTTCTATAGTTTCACTGCAAACCTGATCTAAGTCAGGGGCTCGTGGGATGTTTTTTTTATGTGTCTTAGAGCAAAGTTTGGACTAAGTGGCTTAAGCGTTTCTTTTAGCTAACCTGGATTCCTCCAGTCACTACAATTGACAAGTTCAAAAGGATTTAAATGGAGCCGAGCATTGTTCTCCACTTCACTGTTCAAACATTTACATACAGTGGGCCCTGTACCAACCACTTTGTGTCCCTTCTCTTCGATCATTGAATAAGCTCTTACTGCCGCTCTTACTGTTTCACTAATAACCAACTCTTTTTGTGTTTAAAAAAATACTAAATACACTTCATTAGTTTCAACCTGATATTATTAGACAAACTTGTGACCTGATATTGAGACCTTTTTGTTGGAATTAGGGATTCTTAATTGATGCGCTTTATCTTGAAAGAAAGTTTTAATCAAGATTCATATTTCACTCAACATTTCCAGTAAAACACCAGAAATACATTCTGGGATGCTCTAGTTATTTTTACTGTTTACACATCGAGGGAACGGCCAGGACCCTCACAAGTCACCTCTGTTCACATTTGAGTCAGAAAAACTGGCAGCATTCACCGAACTGTAAACAGTTTGGTGAATATTACATTTACATTTACATTTAGTCATTTAGCAGACGCTTTTATCCAAAGCGACTTACAAGTGAGGAAAACAATGGAAGCAATTTCAACAACACAAGGTAACAAAAAGCATAAGTGCACAAAAAACTAGTCAGTTAAAAACCTAGCACAGCATACAAAGCTAAGGATAGGAAAGATTTTTTTTTTTTTTTTTTTTTTTTTTTTTTAAGAAGGAATTGATAGAAAGGAAGTTAAGAATTTAGTGTTTGTCAGTCAGGTGTTGACAAAAGAGATATGTTTTCAAGCGTTTTTTAAATATGTCTACAGAATCTGCTGATCTTGTAGCAGCAGGTAGATCATTCCACCAATGTGGAACAGATCCAGAGAAAGTACGTGAGAGGGATTTTTTCCTTTTTGGGATGGTGCAACCAGACGTTGTTCATTAGCAGATCGCAGGGATCTGGTAGGAACATAGGTCTGTATCAGTGAGTGAAGATATGAGGGGCGGAGCCAGTGGTGGTCTTGTAGGCCAAGAGCATAGCTTTGAACTTAATACGTGCCTCAACCGGGAGCCAATGTAACCTAATGAGGAGAGGAGTTACATGCGCTCTCTTCGGTTCTTTAAAGACCACTCTTGCTGCTGCATTCTGGATGAGCTGCAGAGGTTTGGTTGTGCAGGCAGGGAGTCCAGCCAGCAGAGCATTGCAATAATCCAGTTTGGACAAGACAAGAGCCTGAACTAGGATTTGCGTCGAGTGCTCCGATAGGAAAGGTCTAATTTTCCTAATGTTGTAGAGGATGAATCTACAGGACCTGGTGGTGCTGGCAACATGACTTGTGAAGTTTAGTTGATCATCAATTACCACTCCCAGATTTCTGGCAGTGCTGGACGGTGTAATGGTTGATGAGCCTAGTTGAATGGAGAGGTTGTGGCGGGTCTTTGGGTTGGCAGGAATCACAAGCAGTTCTGTTTTACCAAGGTTCAGCTGCAGGTGATGGTCCTGCATCCAAAGTGAGATGTCACTCAGGCACGCCGAGACACGAGCAGAGACCGTTGGATCATCAGGTTGAAATGACAAGTGGAGTTGAGTGTCATCCGCATAGCAGTGATAGGAAAAGCCATGCTTCTGAATGACAGAGCCAAGGGATGTCATGTAAATGGAAAAGAGTAGCGGTCCAAGCACTGAGCCCTGTGGCACCCCTGTATTAAGATGTTGGGACTCAGAGACCTCATCTCTCCAGGATACTCTGAATGACCTACCCGAGAGGTAAGACTTGAACCATTGCAACGCCATTCCAGAGACACCCATCGCACTGAGAGAAGACAAGAGGATGTGATGGTTAACAGTGTCAAAGGCAGCAGACAGATCCAGTAAGATGAGGACAGATGACTTGGATGTTGCCTTTGCCAGTCTCAGGGCTTCGATGTCTGAGAGCAGTGCAGTTTCGGTGGAATGTCCGCTCTTGAATCCAGACTGGTTCTGGTCCAGGAGGTTGTTTCGTGTGAGAAAGGAGGAGAGCTGGTTAAACACAACTCGCTCCAGAGCTTTGGCAGTAAAGGGAAGGAGGGAAACTGGTCTGTAGTTTTCTAACAGTGAAGGGTTGAGAGTGGGTTTCTTAAGTAGTGGTGTGATGCGGGCCTCTTTGAAAGCTGTGGGGAATGACCCAGTGGAGAGAGATGAGTTGATGATGTGGGTGAGAGCAGGCACGACAGATGGAGAGATGGCCTGAAGGAGATGTGTGGGGATGGGATCCAGCGGGCAGGTGGTTGGGTGGTTAGAACTAATGACCTTGGATACGTCCGCTTCAGTTAGAGGAGAAAAAGAAGGGAGCAAACACGTATCAGGGGTGTGAAAGAGTTCAACAGGTGCTGGTGCAGAAAACTGACTGCTGATGGCGGTTGTTTTCTTTACAAAGAAAGATGCAAAATCATCAGCTGTTAACTCTGATGAAGGAGGGGAGCAGGCGGACAAAGGAGGGCAGAGAAGGTTTTAAAGAGAGTGCGTGAGTCAGGTGAGTTGATTAACTTAGAATGGTAGTAGTCAGTTTTTGCAGAAGTGACATCAGCAGAGAAATTAGAGAGGAGAGACTGGTAGATAGAGAGGTCAGTGAGATCTTTTGACTTGCGCCATTTTCTCTCAGCTGACCGGAGGCTGGTGCGATGCTCACGTAGAACATTGGATAACCAGGGGGCAGACGAGGATGTACGAGCTGGTCTGGATATAAGAGGGCATAAGTTGTCCAGACAGGATGTAAGAGTGGAGCACAGAGTGTCAGTGGCAGTGTTGGTGTTTAAAAGCGAGAGCTCCTCAAAAGGGGGAAGCGCAGAAGAGACGGCAGAGGAAAAGCGGGAGGGACTGAGTGAACGCAGGTTACGTCGGAAAGTGACCAGCGGTAAAACTGTTGCGGTGTCTGGAGAAGTTAGATCGAGGTCAAGAATTACGAAGAAATGATCCGACGTGTGCAGAGGTGTGACCTGAGTATGCCGAGCGGAGCAGTATCTTATGTAGATGAGATCTAGTTGGTTACCAGACTTGTGAGTTACTGGTGTGGAGACCTGCTTGAGGTCAAATGATGCAGTCAGGTTATTGAAGTTAGCAGCCTGTGGCTTTTCAAGGTGGATGTTGAAGTCTCCTAATACCACCAGAGGAGTACCATCCTCAGGGAAGGATGAAAGAAGCACATCCAACTCCTCCAAGAAATGTCCAAGCTGACCTGGGGTCGATAGATAACTACAAAGTTACTTTTAACAGGGTGGGTGATGGTAACAGCATGGAACTCGAAGGAGCTGTTGTCACACAAGGGTGCTAGCTGTTTGAACTTCCAGTCAGTAGGGATAAGTAATCCGGTCCCTCCACCCCTTCCTGTGAGGCGAGGACTGTGGGAGAAAGTGTGATTATGGGAGAGGGCAGCGAGAGTGGCAGAGTCCTCTGGTTTGATCCATGTTTCTGTAAGTGCTACAACTGAAAGACCAGAATGTTGAACAAAAGCGGTAATGAAATCAGCTTTGTTCACAGCAGACTGGCAGTTCCACAAGCCTATTGAGAAAGTAGAAGAGGCAGTTATGGACGGTGATATAACATGCAGATTGTTATGGTTGCATCTCCTTTGCGTAAAACAGATGAAAATGTCCGTGGAGAAATGACAGTGGGAATTTGAAAACACATTGAAGAGGAGCAGAAAAACAATAGACAGTAGAGAGTAAAGTATAAATAGTAAGTTTTAAGTGCAAACAATTGGTACAAAAGTGCAATACTCAAGTGCCCTGCTCGGTGGAGTCGAGTGCAGGTAGAGTCGATGGTCTTTACTCTCTTAGGTCTTCACGCGATTAGGGCTGCCGCGACCGCTGCCGCGGTGGTTCACACTTATATACCCGTCTGATTCAAGAATTGAATTCAGCAGGTCACGCCTCCAAAAGGCCGTAAACAACTCAAACGAAACCAGGCGGCGAGCAGGTGAGAGTGAACGCCGGTGCACCACGTGACAGAGTCGTAGTAATGCACAGAGCGGTTTTCTCAGCAATAACACGGCACTAAGCTCAAAAATGACAAGAATTAAATACACTTACACGGTTCTGTAGGCTTCTGCTGCTAAGTTGCTTCTCCATATAAACTGTTCGTGCTGGTAATGTCCCTGCTTTTGTCTTGATGACTTCTGGTTCTTTGAATGTCCCATTGAATCTGAAAGTTAGACACCAATTATAAACCCAAGTTTTCAAGTTCTCTGTCTGACCATTTTTCAACTCGTTTCAGAGACCCACATGAAGCCAGCATTATTTTGTGTTAAATATTTGGAAGTTATCAGTCTGCTGTTCCGCTATATTATGTTCTATCACTTCTGCCTCAAAGTTACACTGTACAAATGGGGAATAAAAATAGAATGCAATATGTGGAAGTTTCAAATTTCAATATTTTATTCATAATGCACCATAGATGACATATCAAATGTTTAAACTGAAAAAATCTATAATTTTAAGGAAAAATAAGTTGATTTTAAATTTCAACATATCTCAAAAAAGTTGGGACAAGGCCATGTTTACCTCTGTGTGGCATCCCCTCTTCAGTCTGCAAACGTCTGGGACTGAGGAGACAAGCTGCTCAAGTTTAGGAATAGGAATGTTTGCTTCTAGAAGGCTTCTAGTTGCCCAACTGTCTTGTTTTCTATGGATGAAAGATCTGGCCATTTCAGAACCAGATCCTTCTTCTGCGCAGCCATGATGTTGTAACTGATGAAGTATGTGGTCTGGCTTTGTCATGTTGGAAAATGCAAGGTGTTCCCTGAAAGAGACGACGTCTGGATGGAAGCATATGTTGGATGTACCTTTCAGCACTGATGGTGCCTTTCCAGATGTGTAAGCTGCCCATGCCACAGCCTGCCATCAGAGAGGCAGGATTCTGAACTGAGCGCTGATGACAGCTTGGGTCGTTCTTGTCCTCTTTAGCCCGGATGACATGGCGTCCCAGTTTTTCAAAAAGAACTTTGATTCATCTGACACAGTTTTCCACTTTGCCACAGTCCATTTTAAATGAGCCTTGGCTTCAGAGAAAACACCTGTGCTTCTGGATCATGTTTAGATATTTAGGCTTTAGACATATAGAGTTTTAGCAGCAACGCCTAACGGCCCGTTAGATTATGTTCACAGGCAATGTTTTCTGGAAGTATTCCTGAGCCCATGTTGTGATTTCCATTACAGTAGCATTCCTGTTTGTGATGCAGTGCCGTCTAAGGGCCTGAAGATCACGGGCATCCAGTCTGGTTTTCTGGCCTTGACCCTTACGCATGGAGATTGTTCCAGATTCTCTAAATCTTTAGATGATATTATGCTCTGTAGATGATGATAACTTCAAACTGTAATTTTTCTCTGACAAACTCCTTTCTGACATTGCTCCACTATTTTTCGCTGCAGCTTTGGGGGAATGCCCATCTTGACTTCTGAGAGTCACTGTCACTCTGAGAGGCTCTTTTTAAACCCAAGCATGTGGCCAATTGACCTGATAAGTTGCAAATTGATCCTCCATCTGTTCCTTTTATGTACATTTAACTTTTCCGGCCTCTTAATGCTACCTGTCCCAATGTTTGTAGCTCTCATAAATCCAAAATGACTCAATAATTGGCGAGACCAAGACATATTTCATAATATGAGAAAGGATTAAGCCTTCTCAATAAAAAATAAAAGTGCTGCTTTATCCAAACATTTGTACAATTTACAAAAATTAGTGAATCCTTTTTAAAAAGATTGAAATTTGGAATATTTAAGACACTTTATGCTTGTGAGCAACAACATATAGTCTACACTGTGTCAAGTCTTCAATGTTTGGTATTTTCTTCCAAAATGCAGAATAACAATAGTAAGTAAGTTTCAGAAGTGTATATTTTTTACCTTTTACCTTTGGTTGAAAAGAAAAGCATTATATCTTTTTTAAATGTTATATGGAGGCATTACATTTTGCTATGAAGAGAACCTAAATGGATGGAAAATGTGTCATATTGTTTTAAATATCTGAAGCACAGCTGTGACGGGACTCTGTTACTGTCAACATTCAAAAAGGTAGTGTTGGTTGCTAGAGAAGTAGTGATGAATGCATCTTTAATAGTCTGTGACACTTGGTCTCGCTGCACACATCCAAACATACCTGGAGTGACTCTCTCTCTCTGTTTATATTGAGTCATTTTCTACTAATACACACTCACTGCTCCTCATTCACGTTTGTTCCGGGGCTGTTGCATCACGCTCAAGTTCCAGACAGTGGTATTGTTGTTGCACTGAGCTGTGATTGTAGCAGGTGGGCTGTAAGACGTGGATGTGGCTGGTGAAAGGTTCTGGTGAGGTGGAGGACCATGGATTTCCCCGTGTCGTCAGCAGAGCCGTGGTTCAGGAAGCATTAGGAGTCACATCCTGCCGGAGGGTCGGCGTGAGTTTCAGAAACCACAACAAACACACTGAAGGACTGCCCAATCAGAAACGAGGATTTAACAGAAAAATAAACCACTGCTTTAGCAAATAATTATTATTATTTTTTTTTTTTTTAAAGTGTGATGGAGACTTTCACTCATTTCATATTTTCGATCAACTTCATGTTCTGGTATGAAGCTTGTGAAGTCCCACGTTTATTCAACAAAGGGAGATAATGTGACATGGGCCATTTCAGAAAACCCCAATATGTAAGCACAACAAGCGGACAAAACATGGGATAAAAACATGAAGAGATACTGTGTGTTTAATGTTTGTATTAATGTGTTTTTGTATAAAAGTTCAATGTGTTGTCTATTGTGGGTTTGCTTGCATATGAGTAGAGGCTTTTATTATTTTAAGTATGGCCACTCACTTATATTAAACTCTCCACCCATGTCTAATCTAACTCCGGTTTCTGAGTCATAACCATCCACAGCCAAAAGCTGCCAACTCCCAACAGAAAACAATACCATAAAATACAATTTAGCAGATCAATTTATTATATCCTGTGTAATTTCTTATTTTGTATACATGTGTGTATTGTGCTGTTTGTTCTAGAGTTTAAAAACGAGTTATAGACAGTAACTTGTAATTATTCGATTTTTGGCAAACTTTAGCCTTCCTGCTTTATTCTTTTCTGTTTTAATTCATCCTCATGAGTTAAAACAACGCAATTTAAAGACCTACAGTGTGAGCCAGGTGTGCACAGGTAAAAGAGCGCTCTGAGAAAAACGTCAAATGCATTAAGTTCATCTGTAGTTGCTCCACATCTCTATGGTTTTTTATTTCAGTGTGAATAAGTCATTAGAAAGGTTTCCTCCTGAACTAGTATGTTTTTTTCTTGGATTAGATTATTATAGTTTCTGTGTATCTTCCTTTGTAAAGAGTTTAATCTAATAAATCTATTAAACTTCCCAGGAATGAGCTGTATTTCTCCTCGTATGGGTTTACGCTGTTGTTCTTGGAAGGATTGTGGAATACCTGAAGAGTTTTATGTATATTAGTAAACTGAGTGTGTTAATAATCAGTCAGAAACATTATTTTTCCGCTTGAGGGCCGGAAATTACGAGCATCTGACACTGACTTTATTTATTTATTTATTTATTTTGCACTTTAAGCTCAACGTTACATTAAAAATTCCAAAATAATACACTAAAGGAATACTGAAATAAAAAAACAATCCGATTTATTTGCCAAATGCTATTTATGCTTTTTAAGTAGGAGTTAAACATGGTTTTGTCAAGATTTGGACAAATTTAAGTTGGTCCTTTACTGGATTCAAACTAGTAATATCCAGATTAATTTGGCTTTTGAGTGGTTTAGTTTAGACTGTAACCAGTTAAAAATGGATTAAACCTGGTTATGACTGGATTTGGAAACTCTTTTAGTGGTTTAGCTTTGACTTTAGATTGAAAAATACACAATAAATTTACACATTGTTTTCCAAGAGCATTGGCTTTTCCAAACTTTAAGACTTTACATTTTTTTATTCTGGACGAGCCCTTCATTTTCATATGTAGTGACTCCAACAGAGACAATACATTAAAAGTGGACATATTCCATGTGTTCTCTCTTTCTAAATAAATATTATAACATCCATTACATAATATATCTGCACATGTAATTAAGCAGATCAAAGCTCACTGAGGAATGTCTCGAGGCGAACTGGAGCAGACTCAAAAATGAAACACAGCTCATAAATTAGAGTGTTTTTATACCGGGAGGAGAAAATAGCTGGAAGAAGGCTGACAGCTTGCATTGTTTTACTTTCATTCTTTCATTTTTTTTATGTGGAAACTCCACCCATAGCACCAGCTGTTGGACCACAGAGAGCTGCAGAAACAGACTAAATATTAAACTGTCTACACATATGGTTATTCACAAACTACACACTTTTGTATTTCTGTCGTCCATTTGGTTGTTTAAAGGTAGAAGTATTGTTAGTGACAGCTCTGGCTCGGAGTCTTACACTAATCACAATTTGCAGATCTGTGTTTGTATGAATTCATCCTTTTAGCGGCGACTTTATCTTTTCAAAGAGCAGAGGAAGCAGGGAGCAGAGCCACGGCCCATTGTTGATAAGAAAGAGGAATGAGGAACCATTAGGGCATGTTTCCCCCCCCCCCCCCCAGCTGTAGGGACCTCTTTGTCCGTGGAAGTACTGTGTGGGCCCCTTACGTGTTCCTCCCCCTGCCTCTGTGAACCCCCCCTCAACAGTGACACAACAGGAGCTAATCAGAACTTAATTTGATACTAATCCATCTAATTGAGGAGCGGTGCAAAGGTAAAGCCGGCTTTGATCTGCAGCAGTGAAGAAAAGGGCAAAGTTAACCCATACTTAAGCTACTTAGGTCTATACACACAGGGCCTTCACCTATACTTCAAAACCCACTTTCGTCCTTATTCTTTACTTCTCCTTGACTGTTTCTGTAAAACCTTTGAGGAGGAAGGGTCTCAACGAGTCCTAATAAAGGCAGATTCTCTTAAACATGTGAAAGGAGAAAAGACTAAAGATAGAAATATTAGAACATCACAGATTACTTGTGGATCGGTAAAATTTGCTCAGGTGAGGTAGTTTAGTTTCTTAAGCAATAAAAGCTGTAGCACACAGAACTATAACAGCAGGAAAACGTGCCACTCTTTCATGAAGGGACAGTATGATTTTTCTTAGCTGATACTGATATTTATCTGGTTTTTGTGGTTAACATTGGCCGATGTTTAAAATATTGATAGTCATTGCTTTACTGAATAAAAATATTCACAATTATTATTTCTATTTTATTTTTTTTGAAAATGCACATTTGCCCTTAAACTGTGCAATCACATTGTTCCTCAGTCATCTCTTGTTGGTTATGGACTTTCACAGAATCTATTCAAGTCACAAATTGCTAAATTTCTTTGTTTTTCTCCAGGGCTTGTTGTGGGGCTCCCTTTAGTAGTGCTTACTTCTTGTGTTCGGGACAGTTGCTAACGCTAGTGCTAGCTTAGTTGGTATTGGTGACTTGATGCGTAATTCTGCTGGGTACAATCATCTGCCCCCGACTCTGGTGTCAAAGATTCCGTTTTGACTCCTTGTTGTAGTGGGTGATGTGTGAAGACTGTCCCTAGAGATAATCTGAGGAAAGACAGGTACAGCACCTCCCGTCAGGTGCTGGACAGGTGGAAAGGCTGTGGGATTTTCTCCAGTATATGAGTGACATGTGTAGCTGATTGTTAGGGTTTGACTTTCCTTGAAGCATTTCTAATTCTTGATAAAAAAATAAGGTGGGTGTGCAGAACTAAACAGTTTTAAAACAAAGTCAAGAAAGAGCAAGTCGTAAAATCCCTTAGTCTTCAAAGTGCCGTTGTTTTCAGTGGTATGAGTAAAAGAATAGAAAAAATATTTGAAACAATTCTTTATGAATTTCAAAATCTTCAAGTGTGAACTAGACTTTTTATAAACCACAGTTGCATCCAGTAGGGTTACGGTTATTGGTGGTTATTTTGGTTATTGGCTAATAGTATAGGGTTGGTCAGCTGCAGCTCCAGTTTCTGTGTCAGAGTCCTGAGAAGTTTCATATGTTATTACTTATGTTAACACTGAAGGTTGAATGTATGTTTAAACCGTTATTTTTTTCCATTATGTATGACTTTGCTGAAAACATAAATCACACTGTCAATACCTGGTTTAAACAAATCTTCGACTTCTTCTACTTCTACGCTTCAGATCGAACTAGCCCGACAGAAACATGCTTTCGACCCAGTACACATGATCATTGTGTGTTTAATCAATAAGTAATTTAACCTGCAGGCTGAGCAGAGATCACCATGCGCTTACTCACCGGACGTGCTGAACATGAAGGTTTCAATGAAGGCATCACAGACTAAGTATGTGTAAAGGTTGAATAGGACACGCCCAGGTGCCTCTGAGGACCTGCTTGTGTCACATTTTACTCGTACTCGAGACTAAACCTGACACCACTTCTACGTATGACCCTGGAACACACCTAACCCTGTACCTGGATTTAAATCTGTGTCAGAGGCTAACTTCAGAATGTGTCTTTCCTTTGATGGCGGTCGGAGAAGGTGTGAGCGCCGTGTTTATGGCAGCCCCCCTCTGTTTCTGCCCCAGGGGAGAATCATGTGTGTGAATGGGTGCCCGAGAAGAGCGCTGTATAAATGCACACCATTAATCATTTGACCCACATAATGAGTATTTATGAACCATACACATCATTTCATTTCTGCTGTAGTTTTGATTTCAAGACAGAAAAAATGGAAAGGTTTTGCGAGACCTTCTCGAGATATTGTGAAAGCTGAAAGTGTATTGATATTGTCATGGATACAAAATAATGTAGTCATGAAGTTATTTTTGAGTTAGTCCTTGTTTTCAACGACTCGTAGCACCTACCTGAGAGCAACAGGTTAAAAAGTGGGTGTCCTGGGTGTAAACAGTCTTTGATAATGTTTGTGGCTCTATAGGAGAGACTTGTCATTCCAAAACGTTCTGATAAGATGTCTGAAAAAAAAGGACGCACATACAGTACTCTCCCACTACCTCCAGGAATTACAAGAGGTCTAAAATTCTTTAATGGCAGGTTATGATGAATAAATGGGAAATTAAAATACACAGACTGGTTTTAACATAGTGTTAAAATCTGATTTTTCACAGTGTTGTATTTATTGTACAACCGAGGTACAGTTTGTAACTGTTTCTATGAAGCAATGGATGTTTTGGTTTTTGACATGACTTAATTTTTTGCCTGTTTCTTTGAAATGTGACAATAATTATCGTACCATGACCCATTTTGTGAGTGGAAACCATGTTGATACTGTTCACCATCGTCATATTAGATAAAGTCACCCTGCACATTTAACTAAGCTCTACTGAGGAGTGTCTTTACTGAAGTGTACATTCTGGACCCTTTCATTGTCCTGCTTTTGCTGACTCAAGGCTGGCAGAGAAGCCTCCTTTTGCCCTAAAACAGCCCCAAACTCTGAGAAGGATCGACACAGAAGCTGTAATGGCCCGCATCTAAGCAGCTTATCCCACTACAACCAGCCAAAACCGTATCTGTGCCTGATACCATCCCACAGAGAGGCAACTCTTATTAAAGGGTCTCTAACTGGTCAGCTGTCTTAGTCCGTTTGTCTACAGCCGGAAATTTAATACAAAACAGAGACTAAAACAAGAGCCAGGCTGATTCTATCTGGAAACGGGACAGGGCTGAGGAGGGGCTGTGAGATGGGAGAGGGGGGGGGGGGTCCTGTTTCTGGGAGGTGACAGGTAATTCAGCCTCTTTAGTTTCATTACATTCCTTCTGTTCACACAAGGCTGCTGACAATAAAGCTAATGTTCCCATCAGAAAGAGATTAGCGTCTGCTGAGCCACTGTGAAAGGATATAGCCTCCACACACTCCAACGGCCCACAGCCAACGGCCCAACACTGCCCCCTTTGACTGGGACAGCCCTACGAAGTCAGTTCCACAACCACTGAGGGGTTCCTTAGAATAAGCCTGGGTAAGCAGCCATTGTGAAATAAACTATTTATGTTAGAACCAGCTTATAACAGGTTATTGTTTGTTGAAAAATATTCTTATGTTTATGTTAGAAAGTTTGTTAAAGCTCCACTCCCCGATTGCGGCAGAGAAACGGCTTGTTATTGGTACGCCACAAAATGGCAGAAGAATGGATTCATTCGCTTTTAGAAACAGGAAAACGGTCTGGTATACCAGGCTAGGTCTCAGCCCCACCAGCAGCCTCCTCCAACAGCAGCGTAGTAACCTTTTCTGCTTCTTTTATTCTAAAAAAAAGGTCCACCAAACACCAATACATTAACCCAAATTTAGAGCTAATAGTAATACCTCTTTTTGGTGTGTTCTAGCATTACATTACACAGAAAATACTAACTTTATTTTACACTGAACATATAAGAGGCACGATACATTAGTTCCACCCTTTAGCTCTATTAATTTATGCAGGAAGCATCTGTGGAATTTTGAACGAACAAATTTGTAGATGTCTTAGGTGCTTCAGCTGTTCCACTGGTTTATGGAAAGCTTTCATGTTTAGCCGTAAATATCAAATGTTATAACCAGAATTGAAGCTCTTTGTTTGTCTTTATAAAACTCTGTAGCTCACCTGTTGTGTCATTAGTGGAAAAGACGGGCCATTGACTTTCTATTCTTAAAACAATTCGAGGAAGAACAGTCTCCTCTGACCACGCACAGGCTGTAAAGTGTGACTGTGTCCCGCAGCTTTACCTTGAGTTCAGCCTCATTCGTCTGCTCCAAGTGGGTCTGGAGTGGCCTCAGTCTCTGCCAGTACTTTTCCATCGTCTCAACAAAGCCCCGGATGAGACGAGCCACCCAAAGCTGAATAAAGCCCCCCGGGGGAGGAAGGAGGAGGCCTCGAGGGAGGCACAACGAGGAGATCTCCACTTGTGGAGTTTTAAACATGCTTGACTTACTCCGCTGTTCCTTCCTTTTGCGTTTTGTCTTTTGATGAATGAGCAGACGTCTTTATTCAAGAGCGCTTTACATCATTCCCAGAATAGAGGTGCCAGCCTCCGTCCTTCACTTTCCCATCTCGGTTTTGCCAGACGACACATTGCACTCCAACACAATATCACACAAACTTGTCTTTCTGACAATGAACATGTGTCTGACTGTACAATGCTTCGTACAGTCAAGAAGAGAAAGCCTGGGACACTTAAATGTCCTTTTAATAAAACCATCTAGTGACTAAACCTCTTTGAATTAGTTAACAAAGTTGGTCACTATATTCTTAAATAAGCTGATATTCCTAATTGGGGTGGAGATAAGAAAGTTTTCAGTCCAGATTTATCAAATTGCCTGGTCTGATGATGTTGAACATACGTACACCATTAGGGTTTTTATGCCCACGTCTTTCTTACATGTCACTCCGATCTAAAGGCTGCAGTATTGGCACGAAGGATAGAAAGTGGTGCTGTGACATATAACACAGACATACGAGTGACGAGAAATCTTGTAAACAGAGCAGGTCAGTTACAAAAGCATGTGCTTGATCGCATCTACAGTATGTTTTTATTTATGCAAATTAGCCATGTGCTTTTAGTTTTTTTTATTTATGCATCACATGTTTAATAATTTTTTTGCCCGGTTGTGTAAAGAGATGCTTTGTTATGCGCCAGTGGACAAGAATACAATATAAAGCTGCTCTTTTTTGCTCAATAACCCACACTAGAATTGAACTAAAGTTAATGGATGGAGTGTGTGTCCTGCTCAAAGCACACTTATTTCCTGTTTTACTCTTTATCCATCACTATTCAATGACACACAGAGTACAGTAAAGCAGTAACCTAACTCTTACCTATAACAATCCTTCCTGTGTGTGGAAACAGAGTTTATAGCATTTAAACAGAATTAGGTTTTCATTCACGTAACGTCACACACTGTGTTTGAGTAAAGGCCACTCTTTGTCTTGTAATCCTTCATAATCCCAACAACAACCGGCAAACATAAAGCTTCTCATAACCTCTTCTCACAGTGTTTTGTAAATAAGAAATATAAGCCACCCACCCAAGTGCATTACATAACCTTAGAAATGAATCAGTGCAAACATGCAAGACATAGAGACACAGAAGTGTGTCAATGGTGTTGTTCAAACGGGGTTGGGCACCACTTATTCTGCCCCCAAAAGAACTGATTCACTTGTGTTAATTATTTGTAATTAGTCTTTTTTTACCACAAATGTTTAAGTCTTGGATAATGTACATCTGGGACCAGCAAACTGAAGACCAGTTATACATATTTTAGAGATAATTAGGTCCAGAGTGTTATAAAGAACAATGCACCTTTAAACAACTTTTAAAGGTGCAGTGTGTGGATTGGGTAGCATCTAGTGGTTACATTGTAGATCCCACATCTCAAACTCCACCTTTATACAGTCTGTGTACAACTACGGTAGCCCTGCAGGGACATGCTGTTGTCTATAACCAAACCCTGTGGAAAACCCTCAGATGATTAGCTCAGTTTAAACATTAGCAAGACTGTCCTTAAGTTGTCCTTGTTGAGCAGTGATACAAACTGAACTAATGGCACCCAAGGTGCCATTAGTTCAGTCACTTCCTTTTTTCCCGTTTCTAAAGCTTTACGTGTTTCCTTTTGCACTATGGCAGCCTGCATGTGAGAACACAATTCAAATTCAAACTACATTATTCTGTGATGGTTCTAGTGCATTCTCGGGAAGCTGATGACATATGTTGTGTGGCTGGTGCTGTACAGTTGGTTATGTTGCTTCCAATACGTATAAATACATGTAGTATCCACGTTTGCACATTAACCATCGTCACCAGGTTTGTGTTGTGAACGCTGCCATAACCCACTCTGTCCGTCCCTCTGCACTCAGTAAAACCACCCAGACTCTCCTGACATGTCAGAACACAAATCGTGTGGACACTAGACTTCTTGTGCGATGTGTGATTGCTTCTCAGGAGAATGTTTGACAGCCTTCTTTTCAAGTCAATGGGCTAAATAAACTACTTACATTAAGTGAAGGCCATACATTCTAAAATAAGAGATAAGATAAGACTTTATTGATACCACAGAAGGGAAACTCACTTGTACAGCAGCTCTTGGGCAGGTTAAGTGCAAAAAGTAAAATAAAAGGTGTGCATGCAATAGGATGAAAAAAAATGTAAATACAATCTCAGCAGCAATTTTTTTTTAAATAGAATAAAATATGATGTTTAATTAAACAAAAACAAAAGCTATCTATATACATGTTTAAAAAGTAAAAGCAGGGAGAGATGGGGGTCATTATTTCATTGGGGACCAGATTATTTCAAAACACTGATCTGCGTGTGTCTTTCGACCTAATCTTGTATAAGAAGAGACGGCTCTCTTTGGGTAATCTTCAGTGTGGGCGGACAGATTTCCGCGGTACACGAGGTGTGGCCTGATTAAAGGTGTAGCAATAATAGCGTCTTTTAAAATGATACGTAAGGTGACAGTTGGCAGGGAAGTCACCAACCATTTTCTCATGCTGTTGCGACACATGCTTTACTCGTAACACCGACAAATTAGATCAGTTTCAACTGTAACATGCCCCTGAGCAACGTTCATTGAAAGTCATTACTGTCATTTCCTGCTGACAGTAAAATATCAGTGTTATTTCTTATTGAGATATCACTGGTATGCATTTTAGGTTTGCTAAATTGTTGCATGTCCTGTTTACATACGTCCTGCTGTGAGATAAAAGAGTGCGTGATGTGAATAAGAAGGGATAGTAGCATGCTGTGTGATTGTTTGAAGGTTCTTCTATAGACAAGAGCTGTACAGTGGCTTTAGGGGTTTAACATGAACAACCAAAGATGAAACCAGTAAAAGTGATTTGATTTTGGCTAAACAAGGTTTTGTGTCCTAAGAGCAGTGGCTTATTTACATTAAACAAGCACATCCAACAAAAAAAAAACACACTGACAGCAAGCCGAACCTACTGAGCTATCATACACATTATATGGCTACATTATTTTTAATATTTCTCACTTGTTACGAAGCAAGTCTTATAACCCCTGTATCAGGCTGTGGCGCTGAGATTTTCCAAACCCTTAATACAAAACTAACATCAAGGCTCACATTAACTGGCAAAGTTCCTTACTTCTCTTTTGTGATATGTAAGTGCTTTCATCTGTTGGTAACCTATTAATGAGAGCGGCTGTTATAAAAACAGAAACAAGAACAGGTTGTTTCTACTGCAGTCACGGTCTTGAGAAGCTAGTTTTATTGCCTCTGTCGTGTTCTACCACATGCACCCAACATCTGGTCTGAGAACATTATCTTCTGCTCAGTCTAAATGTTCTTTGTTTTAACAGTTATTTTTTTTTATTTATTACACTACGTCCATTTAGACGGCCGGATGTGGACTCACCCATCTGACTCGTACTGGGACACTTTGGTTGTTCTGCTGTGGATTTACTCGCTGTTTTAAGTCGACATCGTCCTGCTGAAGGTGTCGACCGCGGTCTTTACTGGTCTATAAAATGCAAGCCTTGATACATGTGATCCGTGAGTACGTTTGAGAGGTGGGCCAATGAAAACAAAGGCTGTGCAGGTGGAGAGACCCCAGTCTGCTTTCACTTTTGAGAGTTAAAGTTTAATAGTTATAATATGGACGGTCTTGTTTGTTTGTTTGTTCTGGAGTAATAGTCTCTGTTTTAATTAATATACAGTACTATTTTATTTTTTTTATGCTATTAACATTACCAGTTAGCAATAGTCAACATTGCAACATTTACTAATTCTGCAACCATCCAGTTTGGAGCTTCGACTTGAACCATGTGACTCTGGGAACTGCAGTCCGGTCTCTAAGCCCTTTGGCAGACGTGGGCCTCACCTGACAGCTGTGCGATCTGACAGCTGAATTTATTGATAGTGAATCCCTCCTGACTGTGAGAACTTCCCGCTGCAGAGGACAAACCCTCCGTCTGCAGATAAAACATGGGGCTCAATGCTGCACAAGTAAATTATTGTTATAAAAATATATACATATAGATGTATATATAAAAAGTTGCACAGCTGCTTAAAGCTAAAGGATAAACAGATGAACATAGGCACAGTGTGGGAAAGTTACTCAAACAGGGAAGCAGAGATGTAGATATTGAAGAACCTTAGACTTTGTGGTCTTGTGTCGAACTCTGAAGAACTCTTTGTATTAAAAGCACTACAGGACAGCGCTGTCACAACACGGCGAGTGTAAAACTGAAGTCAATGAAGTAATGTCCTTTTCCCGTCCTGGAGGAGACATAAAAACAATTTGACAGAGACAAAGATGCCAAAGTGATAATTCTGATGACGACTATTTAAAGGAAGAACTATATGGTATAAGAATAACAGAACAAATACTGACAAACTAATCAAGTGTTAAAATATGGAAGGTATCATTTGTGTAAACAAAAAGCAATTTAGTTAAGTTTAAAAACAGATAAGGGTAAAAACAATGTGAAAACTTCAAAGCATTTGTGTTGGCTGTTGGGAGATCATGCTTCGCCATTGACAACAGCAGTAACGATAATAAATGTGTAATAAGTGCCACTTTGGTCATGTCACAGGGATATAGGGTATGTTTCAGTAACGTTATACACTGCTCCTACATTGTACCAACACCTGGCCTCAGGAAAGACACCAGACTATTTCCAGACAGGTACGAACAAGTATGTGTGTACAGCATCAATCAACACAAAAAAGTCTGCATATAATTCTCTTGACTCCTTCAAAGATATGTATGAATGTTTGGGATTTTATTCTGAAACACTTCCAAATAGCACTTGATTAGTACTTTTTATTACTATTACCTTTTTACAGATTAAGTATAATGTATAAGTAATAGACTGGATTGTGGACATGCTTTTTAAAATCACATTTTAAGTGTGTCCCAGAGGCAGCTGTAATAAACAGGCCATACTTTATTATGACTTTGTTTTATATCCATTTATTGCAGAGAATTGGCTCCAATCCCACAGCTGCTTCAGTTTAAAAATAAAAGACAGAGACTGTAATGAGTTCATTCAGACCAGACACTTTGGCTTAGCTGGCACTGTGTTGTGGTCAGATGCTGCAGCCTGAACATAAATAGTGAGTCTCTCATGTTTGTATACTCAAGTCACATCACATTAGTTACACTGTAGAAAGTGTCTTCTAGATTCAAGTTAATATGTCACATTTCTCTGTACACTTGCTTATTACTCAACTCAATAAAAACGGATAAGTTACTGTGACTTTTCTGTTTTTAGAACAGTATGGACGCGTTGTGGCCACACAGAGACATGCTTCCTACTGAAGAGTTATTCATCCCTGACATATTAAAAGATGAACCTCAAAGATGGTTTATTGCACTCACATTTGATTCAACCTGATCTAAATAATAATCTAATGTGAGGCAAAAACATCTGAGGCAAAGCTCGTATAAAATCCGATTTTAATACCTTCCCTGTTTAGGATGCTCCTACTTCCTTTTTTCACTCTTACAAGACCCCCACAGCTCTATTTCTACCTGTTTTAGCAACATATAGACCCCGGGTAAAGGGTTCTCTTGTCATGACTATAGCAGAAGATTAATGTTCGTGTGAAGAGGCGAGGCATAGTCATAGGTCAAGATCTAATTGATGAATGTGAAGTTATTAAGTATAAATTTACCATATGCTCTGTTTATCTTAAAGCACTGACCTGTCCGTGACACTGGGGGTAGGCTGCACTGGAAAACTTCCATGTATAATTTCCAACATGTATCTGACTCACAGATATTAAATCAACAGTGAGTGTATGTCAGACCTCGGTGACCTCAGTGACAGAAGGAGGTGAATCACTGCAGGAGGGGAACCGGTGGACCTCCTGGAGCACCAGAAGAGCCTGATCAAAGACTCAGTGACGAGGATTAAAGCAGACACTGGTATGTCTGTGAGGGGCTGAGAAAGGCATCCTACAAGAGTTCAGAACAGGTCTGATTTGATTTCATATGGTTTAATGAAAACAAAAGCATTTAGAACAGCAGGGGTTTAGTAATATAAACAATCTCCAGCTAAATCTAATATAAAATAAAAACTATACTGAATGTCTCCTGAGAAAGTGTTTTTTTATAATGGACCACCTGATGTTTACTGTTTTGTAGGATCACCTTTTTCAAGATGTGTGGGAAGCCACAGGAACTTTCATAAGAAGAGACTTACCTGTCAATACATATTTGTCTTTAAGTAGTGAGATTTGTGTTGATGGGATGGATTCTGGTAAAATAACACATAATATTGTGCAAAGTAGTATCTGTTGAACCAGGTCGCCGTGAAGCAGCTAGACTCTCCACAAAGTCACAGACATGCATCTATTTCCAAAAAAGCAGTTGTGTCTAATAGTGCTACTTTATACTACAGCTGAACAAAACACACTGATGACACACAACAAGAAGTAACAAGTAAGGGTTTCCTTCTTCATTTGTGCTAGAATTATTAACATGAGAGTAATTTATTTATGAGCTTGTGCAGAGTTCAGCCAAAGGATGAAGGAGATGTTCAGAAAATCAGTGATGATTCAAACTGGACCGGTCTCAGATCCGAGCGGTGAAAGATATGGTGTGTGGGGTGTGCGTGCAGTTGTCAAGGGGGTGTTATTCAGCTGTGGGGGGCAGGAAGCCAGCTGCAGATGAATCACAGCAGTGAGTTCAGACTGGCACTTTCCATCATGGACATCATTGGTCACTACTAAATTTACCTTAAAACTAACATTGAACTCTTCCTGACAATTAAAGTAAGTTTGGTTCTGCAAATTCTGACCAAAACAGACGAATTTGAAGAACACAAACAAATCTTGGTTTTCCATTCAAATTGTTGATCAAAAACATCACAAATAAGAAATTATTTTCAAGTCTTGCTGCAAATGACACCTATAATTTGTCCTTTTTACTAATCACAGCAGGTATAGGATTTTAAAGATGCTAGATTATGCTAGAACAAAAGCCACTTTTAAAGTTCTACAAAGTGGATAGAAATATATTAAGATATTCTGCTGAGCACAAACCATATCGATAAAAAAAAAAAAAAAAAAAAATACAAGCCACAAGCACACACAAAGTCTAATATAGCAACCTCTCACAATAACACATCAAGCCAGGCCAACCCCAGACTCACTTTCTTAACTGCCTCTGCTCTGCTCCATTGTAAGTTGTCATCACTCAAACCCCGCTTCGACCTCCAGCGTCTGTTTCCTCTTTGTCAAAACTCCCATGATTCATTGTGTGCGAGGCCTGGGCTCAGTGGAGCAGACAGGTCTGTGGTGCTGCACTGTCAACAGTGTACAAAAAAAAATAAATCACTGCCTGACCAGACATAAAACTTGAACAATTACTGTGCAGCAAATGGCACAACAGCTTCTTAAAGAATTACCCTTAACTATAGTAAAGTATTGGTTTATTCTTGGTCCTCTATTAACTCTCTCCAAACCTGGCGCCTTCACAGTTTGATAAAATCCATTTTTTGTATTGTGTGACCATATACTCATCTGGAATGTTGCATTGTACAGTACAAGTATTCTACAGTATTCGACACTGTTCCAAAGCCATTGCACTGGCCACTACGTCTGGTCACATCCTCACAAACCATTAAGATATCCGACTGTACTTCTTACTATTAGCCATTACTTGTTTCTTTTTTCTGAGCATAATCCTGCACAAACTCTTACGATGTTTATTAACCAAATTGATTTTGTTTCTATATTTTTAAAGTTGAATGTATCTTATCTGTGTACACTGAGTTGTTAATTTTAATGCAGAAAAAATGGTGAGATGTGCCAATCTACAATTTTCAAATTTGCAGACTACACTCTAAAACAACGCAGTGCCAATGAACTCTAAAAACATTTAAAAAAATTAGCAACGCTAGCGGCAAAGTTGAAAATGAATCCTGTGAACACAGAGAAGAGACAGGCCTCCAGCGCTTTCGAAAACGACAGATTCTTCTTCGGTTGTTGTTCGTTTGTGCTCGTACAAATACAGTGAACACGCACGACACTGGATGCAGTACCGCTAACGCCAGAGGTGGCACTCTAGTACAAAACTCTGGATCTTCTGTCTTCTGACTCTTTTAAAATGGATTTCTTTTTACTTTGACTTTGCAGAAATAGTTTCCCCAAATAGTTGAAATTAATCAGTTATACCAAGGAAAAAAATGGAAATTAACAGTATACTTGCACTTTTTTAGTCATAAATAGCAATAGTAAAGTAATTAAAACCTCAACTATTTGTGTTGAGTACAGGTTTTAAATCTGAATAATGTGGATACTAAAACTCAATTAGTAAAGTTTTATATGCGTCAAATTCCTTTACAGCCCACTCTTGTAAAACGTCTGTGTCCCAGCTCTGGGAAGCTGTTGAAAGGCTCTAAGATCACTCTCTGGAGGCTGTAATTGTCAGACATTAACGTCTTCATCACCATATTTCACTGGCCCCTCCTGCCGCGTTATAGCGCTCCTCTGTGTGATTTGTTCTCCTGTCTGTCTCGGGCCCGGGACAGCCCTGTTGGGCGGACTTGTCGACATATGTTCCCAGGCTAACCATTTGGAAGTGTTCTGAGATGGGTGAGGTTCGCTGCAACATCCAAAAAAACAAAAGGAAGAAAGCAGAGGAATTTAAAACTCATTTTACAATGAAATTTCAGCCAGAAAGAGGTTAAGATCGGTCAAATTATAGCTGATTGAGATTTGTGTTGGGTCGGACCCTTTAGGACAAATGAGTAATAGACCAACCAGCCATTCAACATTTTTTTTTTATTCTTTACAAAGAATTAGTCTTGTTGGATTTCCAGGACACAGTATCAATACAGATGCAGTTTATTCTGTCTTTTGGATGAACATACAACAAATAAAGAAAGAAACGGCCGCATATCGCCCAACCCAGTTTGGAAAAAGGATCCAAAACCAATTGACCCGTTTTTCAGTGACTGGAAAGTCTTGAGAAATGGTCGTTGTTTCAAAGGGTTGCAAGATCATAGAGGAAATTTTACAGGCGTTCTCAAATTACGGAATCTCTCTCTGAGAGAGAAATTCATATACTACAGAACTCCAGTCCAGATCTTTTTCTGTTGCAAGATCCAAGAAAGAACACCAGCGACTCGGGACAGATGAGTAAAGAACCTCGCCCCCAGAGTTCTCCCCCAAACTAAAAATAAGGTTCTCTAAAAAGGGCTTAATTTCTCAGTTGTTCATTCATTCATTTCTTACCGCTTACTCCCGTTCGGGGTTGTGGGGTGACTGGAGCCTATCCCAGCAGCTTTGGGCCTAAGGCGGGGTACACTCTGGACAGTGGCCAGTTAGTCACAGGGCTAATATTTAGAGACAGACAGTGACATACACTCTCACATTCATTCACTAGGGACACTTTAGAGTTGCCAGCTAACCTGTACATGCATGTGTTTGGAACCTCCAAATTTTTCAGTTGCTCTGAGGCACATTCCACACAGTAGACCTCAATACAGCAACAGAATCAGCCATAAGAAACAACAAATTGTCTGGAAATTAAGCTGAATAACTGAGAATCAAGGTCACAGCTGCACTGGCCAGTGCCAAACTCCCCCCACCCCCCTCCAATGTTCCCTTGTCTGCACTGGACAGGACCACAGCATCACCATTCTGCAGCAGACAAAGGAAGATGCACTGTGATCCTGAACACAGAGGACCACAAGTCCAGAGTTACCAGCTTACTCAGTGACACCATCACCTCTGAGACACTGAGAAGACATCCAACAAGTGGGTCCAAGTCCTGTTCTTCAGACAGGAGCAGCAATGATCACAATAAACTTAGCTAAAAATCAATCTCTAAGAGCAAGTAATACCCTACTTTTTAAACAAAGGAAAAGAACTGTTTACCTTTTGATGTACTTAAGTTATTCAATTTTATAAATTCTTTTGCATCCACAATTTTCCAATTATTGTCATAATTGGGTTTTTTTTGTTTGTTTTGTTGTGAACAGCTGCAACGTGTGAATTTCCTGTTGGCTCCTTTTATTCACATTTACATTTAAAGGATAATATTACTTAGAGCTTTCTCACTAAGGTCCTCTCTGGTGGATCTCTGGAGCTTGAGTGCTTCTCACGTGAGCCCTGCTGCAGCTTGTTTCAGGGATGTTCTCAGGAAGGATACCTCTGAGCAGGACTGGAACAGAAAGGGCTTTTGTTTAAGTATATGTTTCCAGCAGCCCCTCCTCTGCTTCCTTTTGTTCGATGAGATCCAGATGCAAGGGTTTTGGGGCTGAGACCAAAGACAACTGCGGCGTCAGAGCTAACTTTTAGAATAAGTGTTAGTCACTGTAACTGTCATGATTAACCAACCACATTCAGATTTGATTAGATCCCTCACCAAGAACAGAGATTAAGGTTTCCACGTCTCTTGGAAGAACACCAGCCATGAGAGAGTCATTAAAAAATGAAAAAAAATGTTGGTTTTGAAATTAAAGCAAATCGAAAAAAGATTTGTTTGCATCAATTTCTTTGAACATTTATGTTTAAATTACGGCGGCACAACATCAAAAACATGCTGGGCACCCCCTGGTGGTGGCTGCTGACAAGGACTGTCCCTATAGGAATAATAAAGGGATAGTAAAAAACTAAAAAAAAATCCCCCTATATGAATAAAATACAAATTTGTATTAGTTCCAGTTTATAAATAGTTAAGGTTGGGCTCAAGGCTTGCCCATTGATTTGAACACATCTTTTTTTATTATTGGATGATGTTTTCTTCTTCAAATACTAACCTTCATGGTTTTAATTTGGTCTAAGTCTAGACTTTCCTAAAGTGGGTCTGGAACCCAACACCTTGAGCCTTTGAGCTATAAAGAAAGCAGTTGCCAATGTAAAAAAAAAAACTACCTTCCACTCGTTTGCTGAAGAGTCATTATGAATCCTTGTGAGGATTTTGGTTTGCAGAAGCGTAGAACCCTGCATTAGGGCTGGGTCCAACGGTATTTGACATTCAATCATTTGGCAAATGTAAAATGGATGGCTTTTCCCTTCAGTCTCAGCTAAACTAATGACAATGATAATCATATCTTAGACGGAGCAAAAGCCTGTTAACAATTTAACACGCACATTAGCAGGCAGATGTTAGCATTTAGCTAAAGAGGGCCACAGAGTTGCTAATGTGGCAGAAGTGTGGTGTTGACAGCTTTTCACACAGAATTTTGGCTCCATCGCTGACATCTTTTATTGTTCTCTATCTGTCATTGTTACACATCTGGATTTGAAGATGTTTGTTATAGAACTGTTTTGTTGGCGTTGGTGCCATAATGAGTATATTATGGTAAATAGCACATTGAGTTTGCCTGCGTCCTCTGACCTCCCCACGTGGTTTTCCCGCTGCAGCTGTCTCTAAACTGTGCAGACATGAAAAAGGCCTGTCATAAGCTCACTTTTGCACCGAGCAGACCGATGGCCAGACACTCTACGCACCGCTCCAGGACGAGGCCCTGCTTTCCACTTTGCACTGGCTCAGACCCTCCGCTCTTCTGTTGTTGACTTTCCCACAGTTCTCTAAATCTTACATCACTCCCCATTATTGTCTTATCTGCAACTACATCTCAACAAACAATGTGACTTATATTCAAAAATATATATATTTTTTATATGAATTTTTTCTACATAAAATGTTCAGAACTTATTTATGCCTTTTTTATTTGTATTTATTCAGGCATTCAGCTAGGGGATTATCTTTTTTTTTACTGAATTAACATCACTAACATCTTATTATAACAGGAATTATCTGTAAAGAATGAGACCTTAAGAAATCACGATTTTAATAGATGAGAATAATCAGCCCACAGCAGGAGTTTGTTCAATCACAGCTCGCTCCCGGAATAAAAGAGTTGATACTAATATCAACAACAAAGAAATAAAAAACAGGAAATGGGTTATTCTGTTGCAAAATGTCTACAAATTATACAAGGACTGCACACATTGATGGACATCTGTATCAAATAATGCAGGTGTAAAAAAAAAAAAAATAGAAAAGACCCATAATTACAAAAGCTCATAAAAGATTATCATCTGGACTAAAAAGCCCACCCTGGTGTGAGAAAGCCCTAGTCCTTTGCCGTTTTGTTTCCTTTCTGATCAAAAGTTCTTAAAAGAGTTGTGTTAAAGCAATTTAGATCATATGTATCTCCTTGAGCTGTTTATGTCAGCCTTTAGGGCTCCTTATTCAGAGAAAGCTCTGGTTAAAGTAACAAATGCTCCGTTTGGTCTTTTGACTGCTGTTAATCCTAGATATTAGTGCCGCAATTTGAATTTGAATTTGAATTGATCATATAATACTAATAAGCAGATTTTAAAAAAAGTTTGTGGCATCATGGTAGCTTCCATTCACCCATTCACACACACGGCCACTGGAGGCAAGGTGGGTTAAGTGTCTTGCCCAAGGACACAGCAACAGTATGAACTGTGCGGAGGGCGGGAATCAAACCGCCAACCTTCCAGTCATAGGACGACCGCACTACCACCTGAGCCACTGCACCCCAATGCACTCACCTCTTAGGTCACATTTGGTGTGCCACAAGGCTCTGTGCTGGGCCCCATACAGTTTTCTTTTTTAATTTCACTGCAACATATTCTGAACCTGTTTATGAAGCAGATAGATATAGGTCTAGTGTATTAATTAAAAATAAAAGGTTACTGCATTGTTTTGTTAAGAAAGACTACATGTTAGTAAAGGTAATCTGTCTCATTGTGAAGTTAGCATGACCGTGGCCAGCTCTTCCAAAGGCTCACAGTAGCTCAGACTCCTGCTGCTGGATGAAAGAGCGTCTTTGAAGTAGACTTTCATACATTTTCTAATCCGCCGTGTCCGTGCAGATTTACCTTTGCTTCCTACAGTTTCTGTAAGAGTCCCAGAGCAGTCGTACTCCTCAGCACACACCAGAGGATTGTGGGAACTATACGTCTGGTGTAAAAGAAAAATGGGTCTCACAAAAAGCTTATTCACAGTATAAGTAGCGTCTTGAGGTTTACTGGCCTCGCAAACAGCCTCATTGACAGGAAAATACATTTATAAAGACAGAATGCTCTCTCTTTATTGATTGCAGCAAGAATGATTGAAACTAGGTACTTATTATTATCTTTCTCACAGCTAATTTGAAAATAATCTCACAGCAATACATTGATCTAGATGTACTCGAGGTTAATATGCCTGGTGTTGCATACAATTACATAAACGCATTAATGTAAAGTTGCGTCTTTTTATTGCAGCTAAAAAACTGCATCGGCCGAATCCTGGTTTCTGATGCTGCTGACAGAACGAGCAAGTGCAAATTCAATCAAGTGATGCTACACAAACTGTAGAGGTGTCTTTTCTTCTGGTTGTGGCGGCTGCTCGCTCCACTGTAGCTGATGGCATATTCTTCCACAGAGTTTTTTTTTCTTCTCTCCTCGTCCTCGTGACAGTGACAGCTTACTCTAAAGCCAGGACATGTATATTTGGATTTTTGTTTAGCCCTGTGTTAATAGAAATGTAAAGAGTTATTTTGCAAAAACAGTTACATTTACATTTACATTTAGTCATTTAGCAGACGCTTTTATCCAAAGCGACTTACAAGTGAGGAAAACAATGGAAGCAATTTCAACAACACAAGGTAACAAAAAGCATAAGTGCACAAAAAACTAGTCAGTTAAAAACCTAGCACAGCATACAAAGCTAAGGATAGGAAAGATTTTTTTTTTTTTTTTTTTTTTTTTTTTTAAGAAGGAATTGATAGAAAGGAAGTTAAGAATTTAGTGTTTGTCAGTCAGGTGTTGACAAAAGAGATATGTTTAGTTAAAAGCCAACTGAGGCTTGTAATTTGTTCTTTGCATAGCGCAGTTTTCAAAACCTAAATCCATTTTAGTGGTCCTAATTGGTCACAGCCATTGTGGCAAATAATAAAAAAAAATATGTTTGTGACAATTTTTAAAATCAGAGTTATCTGCTTTTGCAAATGAACTCTTCATGTGGTAAATAAGACATATTTACTACTTTTCTTTTCAAAACTACACTTTGAGTCAAAATAAGTACTACACATGAATGTGGGATGCTATTATTTGATAGATTAGATGTCAGAGGTTGAATGAATAACCTGGTTTCTCTGAAATAATAAGTCGTCATACAAAAAGTTTCCAAACACTATGAAAAGTGCCAATCATATTTGTTACTGTGGGTTATGCTCAACTCATGTTAGTGATCACATGCAAGTGAGTCTACTCTGTTAGTTTTGACTCCCCCCTGTGCACTGATTTCCTGACACAAAGCAGATGATGTTGAGTTGCTTGTAGCCAAAATGCTGGCCTTTGATCTGCTGCCATTAGTAACAGCCAACAAGAGCCAGTAAACACACCAGGGCTGCGGCGTAAAGACAGCACGATGTTTAACACATGTAACCCGTCAAAAACAGAGTCTTCTTCTCTGTCAGAAATCACAACTTTCATATAAAATAAATGAAGTTTATCCTCTGATCTAGGGACTTTTACAAAACATTAAAAAAATTGAAAACAAAGAATTGAAAGGGTTGTTGCAGCAGGTAGCATTACTTTTTTATTTTTTTTGTTATGTTCTCATGTTGACATACTGTATTCAGGCCTGTTTCACGTGATTTTTTCTGGTCTGTGCTGTTGTGGCTGATGCGCACTCCGCTGTGGCTGATGGCATTTTATTTCATTTTATTGTATAATCCTCTCCTCGTCCTGCTCTGTGACAGTTACGAGTTGATAACCCTCTCTGTAAGGTCTGTCTAATTGAGTTAATCTGGTTTAGACATAACTGGCTTCTAGTACAAGGTTTTTGTGTAATTTATGCAGTTATTAAGGGTAGAAAGTCATAAACATGGGCAACAAATAGGCAATACAGTTGTAGTCAGCAGAGAAAGTTGTTATAAAAACACACTTAGTAATAGCTCTTCTTATTCATGAGGAAATTAGATTTATGACGTGTTGTGTCCTTAACTGACAAGCCATGAAACTGGATATTTATTCACAGAACAAATACAGATATTATTGTATTAGGTTATCAGAAACGGTTATATTTCATGCCGCGGGCCTTTTAATACGTTAATATAAACTGGTCTCACTGCAGGTGCCACACTGACCTGTTGAAACTAGTGTGGAAACAGTGACTGTGTGAACAATGTCTGCAGAGTAAGTAGCCTTATAAAAGCTCAACTGTGTGCCGTTGGAGACAGTTTGGCTCCTGATCAGTTCTGATTTAACCTCAGGGAAACAGGGAAGATTGATTAGGCTTTAATTTAATCTCTGTCATGACAGTGTCACCGTGAGTCATCACATCTGACATTTGAACGCAGAAGTGAGAGAAACCAAATGGCATTAGAGTCAAATCAGAGCTTAGCGGCAGCTTGGGAACAGATTTAGAGACAGTAGTGTTCTAAAAAGATTTTTTTATTGACAGTAGATACTTCAGAACCAAAGGCTTAAAATCACAGAGAACTAATCTTAACTACAACATGAACAAACCAAAATAAACAGACTTGCAGTGAGTGAGGCTATGTCAAGAACTAACTCATTATACGACATTAAGAAAGAGAAGCGTTGAAGTCCAGTCTAAGATCAATGAGAAGGTTATTGGAGATTTGCAGGCAGGGAAGTTTTTGATTAACAAATCAAATTGGAAAATGTCTCAATTGGCCAGTGTTGAGTTAAAATCCTAAGACCCTATAAATCTGACACAAAAACGGGTACAAAAAAAAGTAAATAAAAATGAGTTTGAGTCTGAAACAAGACCATGATCTTTAAAATATTATCTTGAGGGTAAAGGTATTGCTAATAAATAAAATTATGTCTGTGGGGCGCAGTGGCTCAGTGGTAGAGCGGTCATCCTTCAACCGGAAGGTAGGCGGATCGATTCCCTCTCTCCCAAGTGTCCTTGGGCAAGACACTTAACCCCCCTTGCCTCCAGTGGTGTTCCAGCTGTGACATAGATGAATGGAACCTTAATGTATGTTGCTTTAAATGAAAGTGTCAACTAAAAATTTAACACTGGTGAATTGAAAGCGTCATGTAAGTCGCTTTGGATAAAAGCGTCTGCAAAATGAATAAATGTAAATGTAATGTCTTAAATCAGACTAACAGTACAAAAACACTGAACAAGCAGGGTATGCACAGCAGGACACACAAAAAGGAAGACACGGCTTACAAAAAAGAACATTGCTGCACGCCTGAAGTTTGCAAAAGAGCACATTGACACTCCACAGTGGTATTGGCAAAATGTTTTGTGGACTGATGAAACTATTTGGAATAAACACATCTGACGTAGAAAGGGCACAGCCTAATATCATAAAAACATCATCCCAACTGTAAAGTCTGGTGGAGGAAACATCATGATTTAGGCCTGCTTTGCTGCATCAGGGCCTGGCCAGCTTCAATCATGGAGAAGAGAAGATGAACTCTTAAGTATATCAGACAATTCTTCAGGATAATGTGAAGATGTCTGTATGTCAGCTGAAACTGTGTAGAAGGTGATACAACGGGACAACACATAACACAAGAGCAAGTCCACAACAGAATGGCTTCAGAAAATCGTCCAAGTCTTAGCCCAGACCTCAACCCAATAGAGAGGCTCTGGATTAACTTGAAGAGGGCCAAACACATGAGACGTCCAAAGAATATGACAGAGCTAAAGCAGTTCTGCAGGAACAATGTTTGATCTTCCCCTGTGTAAAGTTTTGTTTATTACAACCTTCTCTAAATGGTTCAAATCTGAGATGTAATTATGAATTAAAAACCCACTAAGTTTGCCGATGTTAATTCCATCAATAATCGCATTATTAAAATTATTTATTTTAGACACATTTACATTACCAATAGAAATGTACCACATTGTTGTTTGTTTTTCTGCTTCTGGCCTATTTAAGTTCACCATTTAAAACAAATACTCTGCAACATAATTCCTATAATAAACTTATAAACCGTGATCCCTTCACTTCAGACTCCAGTGAGAGAACATGCAGAAACTGTTTGTTCCCTTTGGGACTGAGGCCAAAGCTTTCTTTCCTCATTGTCCAGAGCCTTTTAAAAAACTTGGCATAACCTGGTCAGTCATGTGGGTTTCTGACGTAAGAGCGCCCCCTTGTGATAGTCACTGACCCTTGTGAAAGTGTCCAAAGGGTCAAACCTCTTCTACTGCTGTCATATGAGCTGAAATATAAAACTCTTAAGAACAACTGCCTTCTCAACTTTGCACAGATTTGTCAAAGTCGTACTGGAAGTGTTATTCAACCGTAACGTTATTCAACCACGTCCAAACTTTTCTTTAAGCAGCTTAAACTTTTCTAAGGACAAGCATTCAAATTTAAGTAAAAGTGTAGAAAGTGCAAGTGTCCTCTTTGTCTGTACACAAAGTTGCTCTGGTCAATTATATAACTAACTAATGGTGTTGAGTTTTGTGCATCCTGTTATAACCTCTATGTGAAGGAGATATCTATTGTGGCTCTGTTCTGTTGCTGTTGGCTCCTCCCTTCCAGGGCTAAGCCAGTTAGGATCATAAACTGTTGGAGCTGCACCTGGCTGTGGGCGGGGCTCATAAGTTTAAAAGCCGGCCTTCTCAGACCCACCTGGCAGCTACAGCGTCCGTCTGTCTGTCCTGACGTTCACACCCACTTACACCACTGGTTTATAATCTTTAGTGTTTAGTTTATTTTCATGAATACGGCTTGTTTTAACCTTTTCAACCATGTGTGGACTTTTTGTCTGGACCTTGAGCCAGTTTGTGACATACCTACATTTGTATTGCTTTGTTGTTAATCTCTCCCAAATTAAATTCAAAATCTGGAAATAAAAACAAAAATCGATTAAGGATTTTTAATGGTATAACAGGCAGGATGTTTATTCAAAATCTTTTATTATACATCTGTATAATTGTGTGTGCTATTGTAAAACAATGTGTCTAATAATGAGGCAGCTCTGTCAGGTCTATGTTTTAGGTTTAAAGATTCATTAACTGTTTTATTATTCTTATTAATACATTTATTGGAGTGGGACAGTGCAGGGTTATGAACATACATGAGACACAGCCACATGAAAGTAAATATGCAGATTGTAGCTTTAGCCTAATTTCCATCCGTTGTCCCAACATCCGCAAACATTCATCCACCAGTGCTGGGTGGGCGTGTCTTGCCCATGGACACAACAACAGTATGAACTGGGAAGAAGGGGAATCAAACTGCCGACCTTCTGGTTACAGGACGACCGCTCATGTTCTACCACCTGAGCCACTGCACATTGTCCCTCATGCAGACAATATGGAGCTTGGATTGGATAAAACTGCGGTTGGTAGATTCCAGTCACCTCCAGAAATTAATTTAAAGCACCTGCCTTTTTGCCAGGAGCCCACTCATCAGTCTGTGGAACAGATCTATCTGGCAGACTCAGGTTAGAGTCTTGAGCCCACTACTGGTGCCACTGCTGACACATGACAGCTCTGCTTAATTTGGCTCCAACCATATAATTATGTTTTCGGGTGAGAATGACTCTTCTTACTGAGTTTGATGTGGAACACAACCCTTCCCTCAACACCAGAAAGACAAAAAATATATTTGTTGACTTTTGAAGGACTAGCTCCAGACAGTATCTATGACAGTCCATCAGCAGCTTTGAGGTCAAAAAGGTTATGGCATCTGGCGGTCCAACTAAGTGATGAGTTGACCTCCAGCAACAAAACCCATAACAATGCTTGCACCTTGAGTTGTATCCTCTCATCCTGGTTTGAAAACAGTGATAATAATCACAGCAGTAGGTAAACAGATCACTGATGCCTCACTTCCTTCTCTGCAGGACATTTAGACCCAGCGCTGTAGTCACAGATCTACCTGCATCATTAGACTCTGCGCCTCTTTCATGTCCCCTGTGTACACTGATGCAGTCATGAAAAAGCTTTACACCAAGCGCTTCTGGATTTTTAAAGGCATAGCTCAGTATTTTAGTATAGTATAGTTTGTGTGCGTGTTGTAGGCTCCATGCCGGGTCAGTGAGTGGCAGTCATCCTTAACGCCAGATCTATTAAAGCATGAGCAGCTGATGTCATGGTGCCCTCGGGCCACCCTTGTTATTCTGTCAGCGCGTTTATCAAATTCATGGAAATACGTCATTAACCAAACCCCAAGGGCCAAAATGTCAACCATAAACATGACCATACTACAAAGACCTGTCCAAAATCAAAATGTTCGGGAGTCCGATGGCAGAAGAGGTCACGCTACTGCCTCAGGGTTGGTTTGGAGTCAATATATCTTCCCTGTGTTACTGTGGGCTCTCTCATTGGTACTCTGGCTCCCTCCGACTGTTCAAAGATATGGATGTGCACGTTAATTGGTGAATCTACATTGCACATATTGACTCCACAGTGAATTAACTGAGGATTGTCCAGGGTGTGCTCCACCTTATGCCCAATGAAGCTGGGATTGGTTTCAGCCTCCTGCAGCCTGTAACATGATAGATTATCTAAATGTGCAGCCTCACAGCTATTTGACCGTTTCCTGAAATAAAAAGGATCCAGATTAACAGATATTCTGCTAAATCCAACTCAACACAACTCTGAATGATAACAAATATCTAGTTAAAGCATATCAACTTCCCACACATCTTTTATTTACAACATGCATTAGTCGCAATGTAGTTGCAGACAATGGCAGGTTTCAAAGCACTTTTCCTCACTTATATCTTCGGGAGAGAGAGATAAAGAGAAATATAACATCTTTTCCTCAATATTGTCATTCCCAGTTGTGTTTATGTCTTCTGTTTATGATGACTTAAACTCAACTAGATCTTTTGCAAAACCTCAAATTAATTCTGAATAAGGCTAAGACTTTAGATTTTGCCTCAAACAATATCTAATAAAATTCAAAGGCGCAGCAGGTGCCGGAACATTTTAAACCTTCATAAACATTAACTAGTGGAAATTAAAGTTAACAGGTCTGTGGATGTTGTTCAGAAAACAAGGTGTGGGTGGGGTTTTACTGAGTTTGAGTTCATGTGACCTCACATTCTCACTCCTCCGAGCAGCATTAAGAGCTATGAGACAGAGGTAAAGATGGTTTATTGAAAATTACTGTTCAACTGAGGAATGGAGAGGAAACAAAATCCTGAAAAGTCACAGATTGTTGCTTTTAATTATCATTTAGGCCTTGGCTTTTTTGTCACAAATACTGTAAATATTCATGTCTGTAAAACTGGTTAATGTTGTTCCAGGATTTTCACGATGGATGAGGACCTTGCTGACACATTGTCAAACTCACTGCCTTCAGAAACCTGCTGATTCACTGCTGAGTTGCATTTCAACGTTTCCAGTTACACCTCCCTCTTGATTTTGGCTGTGGCTCTGGAGCAGGATACTGTGATGGTGCAAAATGTGCCAGACACTCAGCTGGAAGTCCTGCCAAAATGTACTAGGGTTTATATCCGGACATGTCAGAAGACTAACGCCTGTCACAAACCAGACATTTTCAATTCATGGTATAAGCACCAACCGTCATAAAACAGCTCTACCTGGTCTTTCTCCAATATCAGAAATTCCTGGCAACAAAGAGGCTGATGATACAGAGAGAAAACACAAGGGAAAGAGGAAAATTGAAAAAATCTGGAGAACTTAAAGATTACGTTTACACGAGGTTAAGTAATCACTTTTTGCCTTTCTGCCCCATTCTCACCCCAATCTAAGAAAGTTCTGTACTTATATTTACATGTATTCATTTATTATTCGATTCGGTAATTTGTAACACTTTTTCATTGTAAAAGGAAAAATATGGTCTAAAAGTGCATTCAAATGTGTAATATAGTTTTCAATGGTGTATAATCACATAAAATAACTCTCTCCAAATATATATCCCAGAAAAATATTCATTTCATTTTCCATGAAACCTAGTCATTTGGGATTTACTTCCTGTTTTTACAAGTGCCCAGAAAAAAAAAAGCATAAAATATATTTTTTTTACTTTTGTTTGAGATCATTTCTTCAGTCATCTTTCAATCAAAAAATCTAACAGAGCCAAACTAGAGCCCTGTTGTACACCTGTGGATCAAGTTAGGTTGTTCTTCATTGGGTTTGCATTTACAGAACTATTCACATTAGATCAGCAACAACGTGTGTTACTCTGCTCTTGTTTTAGGTTATAACAGAAAAAGGTGCTTTTACATTGGTGTAATTACAATTCCATCCATCCAACCATCTTCTACTGCTTAGCAGTCTACGCAGATACATCCCCCATACTTCCCCCTCCCCAGACACTTCCTCCAGTTCTTCCGGGGGATACCGAGGCATTCCCAGGCCAGCCGAGAGACCTATGAAAAAGCTGGCAGGACTAGGTCTTGCCCTGGGTCACCTCCCGAAGGGACATGCCAGGAGGCTTCCACAACAGATGCCCAAGCCACTTCAACTCGTTCCTCTCGTTGTGGAGGAACAGCAGCTCTACTTTGAGCTCCTCTCGAGTGACCGAGCTCCTCACCATATCTCTAAGGGAGCTTCCTCAGCTCCTTCTTCACCACGACAGATCGGTACATCGACCGCATCACTGCAGAAGCTGCACCGACCCGTCTGTCACGCTCCCTCCTTCCCTCACTCGTGAACAAGACACCAAAATACTTGAACTCCTCCACTTGAGGCAGGAGCTCTCCACCAACCTGGAGGGGGCAAGCCTCCCTTTTCCGACTGAGAACCATGGTCTCAGACTTGGAGGTGCTGATCCTCATCCCAGCCGCTTCACACTCGGCTGCAAACCGTCCCAGTGCACACTGAAGGTCCTGGCTTGATGGAAACAACAGGACAACATCATCTGCAAAAAGCAGAGACGAGGTCCTGTGGTCCCCAACCAGACTCCCTCCGGCCCCTGGCTGCGCCTAGAAATCGTTTCCATAATGATAATGAACAGGAACGGTGACAAAAAGCAGCCCGGGAACAGGTCTGGGAACAGGTCTGACTTACTGGCGGCAATGAACGAAGCTCCTGCTCCAGTCCTTTAGTCCTAAGGGACTGGACAGCCCTTAGCAAAGGGCCCCGGACCCCATACTCCCAGAGCACAGGGTACATCAAGGGACACAGTTTAATGCCTTATAAACCCTCCTGTTTCCTGGTATAGAGCTGGTCCAGTGTTCCACAACCGGGAAAAAAACTGCATTGTTCCTCCTGAATTTGAGGTTCGACTATCAACATTCTCCTCTCCAGTACCCTGGCATAGACTTCCCGAGGAGGCTGAGGAGTGTGATCCCTCTGAATTTTAAATAAGCAAGTTTTTCTTCTTTTTAAGAGGTTTGCTTGTAGCGAGGTGTAGCTAATGCACATTTTACTGAATTTGAGGGATGTTTTGTTATGTAAAAGTCAAAAGACTCTTTAAGTATTAAAAACATCTGCACAAATATTAGATTCCTATAAATGTCAATTACAGCATATATTAAAAAAAGAATCCTAAACCACACACAAAGCTAAGAAGTGACCTCAGCTCAATTATAAACATGGCTGCTGAGTTAAAAGGCTTGAGCGGGAAGGAAAAGAGATGAGCTTAAAGCCCAAGGGGAAGCTGCACTGTTTTCAAACACACACACACATGAATGGGCACTCTCTCTAAAAAAAAAAAAGACCATTCTGCTGTCAGTGACCCAGCCTGCATACAATTACCATTAATGCGGCCGGTGCTCTCCCACAATGCACTGTGTGAATTTGTAATGCATTGTGGCTGTGCACATATTGAGCGGTGTGACGCTGAAAAACGAGTAATATGGGGTGATGTTAACTCACACGGGGAGGGAGGGGCGCCGGGGATGCTGGGTATTAATAGAGAGGAAGGAGGCTGAGATGCTGCCGGTCTGCACGTAGGCCAGCGAGCTCAGAGGGAGACGGGAGGGTGGGGGTACCAGCCGGTGTTGGCATAGAAAAAAAGGGGTGAAGTCTTGCGTCGCTCGCTGGTACAAAACGGTCTGAGCTCATCACGTCACGGCAAAGGCATGAATGGTCATTGTGGATATGATGAATGTATTCATTCATGTCGTCTTCAGTTTGAGCTGATGAGGAGGGAGGGGTATGTGGGGGGTTCAGCTGATCCTTAAAAAAGAGAGCCTTTTCTGCAAAAGGAAAATGAAGTTTCTAGAGCCATCCTTCTATGATAACAGACTATCTGGCAAAGTCCACAGTAGTGCATTTTGTGTTTAAAATGTCTTTGAAGCAGGTAAAGCAAGAAGACATCTTACAATATTAAACTTATATCACATTAAGCTTGTGTTATCAAATTAAAATGAAGTAGTCTTGATGGGTTGTTTACAGCCAATAATGTAACATTAAATATAGACATTGAGATATTTAGTAGAAAGTCTTATCATTTTACTAAAACAACTGAGCATTTTCCTCTACAATAAAGCTACAGTAGGCCTACTGGGCGGGGGATGGTATGAGATTCTAACGGTATGATAACCTTGTGGAAAAATATCATGATATGACGGTATCACTGTATTGCAGATATAACTTTAAATGTTTTTTTTAATCTTCTGGCAAAATTGAATATTGAACAAGTACATTTTCGGCGTTGTTCAGTACAATAAAACTATGTTTCCATGGCTCCCATTTAGAATAAATGTTTGTGTTCTAGGGACCCAGGAGAAATTTATCTACATGCAACTTTTAGGTTTTTTTCTTTTTTTTGACACTCGCAGATTTGAAAACTAAAAAACTAAAAAAATGTTTCAAAACACAAAGAAACTTTAATTGCTATAACTGGCATTTAAGGGTTTAAAAATTCAGAAAATTTATATATATTATATTTGGTAAGGACTGTTGTTGAATGTTTAACCCTCCTATACCCTTAGTGCATTTTTTGTAGATTTTTCTTGCCATTGATTTATATTAAAATGTTTTTTTTTGGGAATACACTTTATAAATTAAAATTTTTATATTTTTTTCACAGATTTATGTGTGATAGTGAGGGACTGGAATTTTAGTTTTCTTGTTTTCCACCAGATGCCACCAGTTTCCCTATATATGAGAAATAGAGTTCAAAATTGGGCTCCTGTAGGGCCGATTCAATAAATATTAAGAAGTGAAATGATTTGGGTGTATTTTAGGGATGTCACAATGAGGTGTGCATCTGTGTGTTGAGAAATTAGTGTGAGTGTGTGTGTGTGTGTGTGTGTGTGTGTGTGTGTGTGTGTGTGTGTGTGTGTGTGTGTGTGTGTGTGTGTGTGTGTGTGTGTGTGTGTGTGTGTGTGTGTGTGTGTGTGTGTGTGTTGAGAAATTAGTGTGTGTGTGTGTGTGTATGCATCCAAAATGCCGTTCTTAAGAAAAAGTGCATATTACTGTTTCAAGTAACAAGTTTAATGTGCACAAAGTTTAAAGCTTCTGCACCCATCAAAACCTCATCATATATCCACAAAACATCACAGATCACGTTCATGTAAAAAGTGTCAATTTTTGACACTCCCTGATAATGCCCTAGCTTGGTATACCACACCGTTTAAATTTTTTTTCAAAAGCAGAATGGTCTGGTCCCTTTCCCTCAGCAAATCCCTTCCTCAGCAATTTTGCGGATGTGGTTGGCTGGCCATGTCATACACAAGTAACTGGGCACGCATGGCTGGTCCAAAACATTTAACATGGCGGACGCTGCTACAGAGAAGCTGTTTATTTCTGCTCTTGCCTTGGTTTTGGATAATTAGCAAAGAATAAAATTTATGAAATTGCTCTGGTGTCAGCCTTACTGCTGGCTATGTTAAGGAGCTGCGCTAATGTGACTTCCTGAAAAAATATGTTGACACATTATTTCTATGGCAATCTTTAAAAGAGCATTTTTTTTGTGTCCAAGTGATTCAGGTGGAGCACAAAATTAAGACCCTTCTAAGGCCCAATTTCCTGGATTTTTGGCCTTAATAGATCACATAAAAAAATACTAAAACTAAAAAAAAAAAAAAAAGTCCATGTTATTTAAAATAAATGATTGACTAGCTTTTTTCTGATCTCACAACTGCTTGACTTATTTAACACAGATATTTTAATTTCTATGAAAAATCTAAAGATAAATTAAATGTAATCCTAATTCTAATCCATTTATTTGTAATTTCAGAAAACATAGAATAGATTTAATTTGGGAGGCAGTTGGAAATAAAGTAAAAATTCACTGCAATATAAATAGCTAGTACAACTAACAAATAAACTTGTTTTAGTCAAAGCTTTTGTGCCATTATAGGACGCACCAAAAGAAAATGTGGCCTCAATAAATATACTTTCTTTCTCTTTTTGGCCAGTCAGCCTTAAGGTCTTGTCTAAGCCTTTCATGGCTGAGTGAATGCAATAATCTGCTTCAAAAAGATCCAATTTCCGACATTGAATGAGCTCTGAGTTCATTGAGTCTGGAGTCGGAAGGTGGAGGTCTCTGGGTCTTCATAGGTGAAGGTGGTCTGGTGCCACAACGCCACATGCAGCGAGGCGGGGCCTGACATCCTACAACATAGCGTGACATTGAAACCAACACGTCAGCTTTGTTCCCAGCGCGATGCCCGGGCCCCCAGAAATTCCTCTTAATTCCTCATCGGCCCCCAGTCGCAGACCCTGTTTGAGCCGCACCATGTTTAATTTAAATATCAAAGAGAGTGAGACGGTGGCCAGACGATTCAAACAATGTCTATTGGTCGCTGCTACTGCAAGATCTGGCACTGGCTTCAGAGCTTGAGCGACAGAGCTTATTTGACAAAATCTCTGTCAGCACTTTAGACACTCACAGGTTTTCAAGACGATTGTAAATGCTATATGCTTTAAACCAATAAAGAACATTTAGATGTGCAGTGAGAAAAATCCTCTGTATCAGCAACTGCAAGTCAGAAAGTAAAAGTCATTTATTTGTGTGTACTGAAAAAGAGCTCCAGAAAATGTCATGTTCACACGTAAATGTGCAATATTTACAATATGTAAATGTGCAATATCACATTAACAACAACAAAATATGACAAAATATGACACTGGCTCTTATTATTATTATTATTATTATTATTATTGGCACATTTCATGACACAGACGAGGGGTTTATAAGCAAGTTTACTTTTGTGTGGTGTCATTCACATCCTGTGCAGTAGATATATTGGAAGATATAGACACTTTTTAGGTTTTACAATGAAGTGTCCATTCAACAACAAGGCATTGCTCTCATTGGTTAAAATGACCTTGTGATACTTTAGATGCTCTGCCAGAAGGTTGTGTGTAACAGACCATCTGGCCAGAAGTAAGTGCCACATTCAGATGTAATTAGAGTTTGAACATTTGATTGTGTCTGCTTAGCTCTAAATTCAAATGGCTGTAGTTTTTGAATTACTGCCTAAAAACAGTGGGCCAGGCACCGATTCAGTTTAATAGGAATATATAAGTCACACAGACGTTCAGGAAATATTTAGAAGCTTTGTGACACCTAAGACTGGACCTTCTTCTCAGTGTCTGGAAAGGAAACCCTGTCCTTCACTCCTCATTTTCCTCTTTTTGTCGAACAAAGCCCAAATTAGCATGCGAGAGAGAAATGAGGAGTGACGTTTGAAAGGACCTGACATTTACAGGAGTTACTGAGGACAATGAGGATCACCTGCTGCTGTGCATATCGAGTGGCACAGGTCTGGCTCGGGTTTGTCTTTGAGAGAACACCTCAGCTCAGCTTGCCCTCGTTCCCCTGTGTCCCAAACACCCGGAGGATTTCCATTATCTCTCACAGGCGACCAAATGCATGGCCTTTAACCTCAAAGTGTCACATGAAAGAGACCTTTTTTGTCTTGTGGACTATTTGGGCTGTTTTGTCCGGACCATGAGTACCCCCCTCATACGTGTCGATGGTTCTTCAGAAAGTGCTCATATAAAAAAATGACATCTGATTAGTGTATGTGGCCCATAAAACAACATAAATGACTTACAATAATCATGTTAGTAACACAACTGCCATAAAACTGTAAAATCAAAGGTGAAGTCTGAACGAGACTCTAATGCCATGAAGAATAATGTAGTTATTGTGCTACCGCCTGATCCTACTGACCTGGAGGAGTATCTTTATTATACTCACTACATGACACAGGCCAGGGCTCTTCAGTGGCATTATGGAACAGAAAGAACTAATGACAACAACAATAATGTAATTCTATTTATAACTTTTTTGATTGCTGAATTACTTTATGACTTGTCATTTCCTTCAGAAAAAAATCTACAATATAGATGCTTAACGTTACTCCAACACTTTCAGACCCATTACTGATAATAAAATCTGACGTCATTAAAGGCATCTCAAAACTATTTCATCAGAAAAAGTAAAGAGAAAACTATTATGGTCCAATTTGTTTCATTGCAGCTAAAGTTAAATTTTCATCTTGTAGTACTGTAGTAATTTGAAAATAAACATCTTAACAAGACACACAGGATAATTTAATATTACAGCCTTTAATTAGAAGCTACTATGGGCAGTGAGCTGTGTTTGTGCAGAGACAGATGCAGACTGAAGGCTTGCGCTAGGATCTGCATCAGAGGCAAATAACGGACGTAAACACGACTTAACTCTAACAAAACTCTCATTTTCAACTTTGAACATCATAAATGTCTAATACAGACATAAGAAAGTGTCCTACTCACTTTTCCCGAGGCGCGCTCCCAACAGTAAAGTTACTCCGCTCCATTTGACGCAGACAACGTAACGGCAACGATGTGTTCAAGCGCAAAGAGAAAGTGGGAATTCTGAGGAATTTGCGAACATTAAACTCTGGTAAGGGGGAAACTTGAGTTTCCTTTAAACTTCTTAAGGGCAAAAACTCTGTTCAGTTGAGAGTCGGAAGGCGGTCACCTGGGCACTCCAAAATAGCAATATATTTCCACTAACTAAACATTTTTTGCCGCAGTTAGATAAAATTAGGATAATTTCCCACGGCAAAACTGACGACCTCTGAAGGCACACGAGCATGAGGCAACACGGCGCATGAATTTAATTAATTATCACATAATTGTGCGTATATCGGGTTTGCGTAAACCCGGATGGGAAACACTGATGTAGGCCATTAAAACGGTGGCATGTACCGCTCATATTTGGGGAAGTATATTAATCGAAACTGAAGACCGATGTTTGATGTATTTTATTGAAGTTTTTAAAGGCTACTAAAGAAAGAATTTTACACAACACAACTGTAATATCAATACTCTCAGTATCTACTGTACATTTTCTAAACTCAACTAAGAAGTGTATCTTTTGCTCTATAAAAATAAAAAGGAGAAGAATGTAAAAGTATCCATGACACCGCCACATTTTAGAACCAAAGAACAGAAACAGAAATAAATCTATATATTTGGAACAATAAAACTGATAATAAAATATTACTAGATATATTACATTTTTATCTTCCCGATTCGATACATGGCTCGAAGAAGCTGTCGATACCGAGTACCAGTCCGATACTTGTGTTTATAAAAAGATGTGGTAACACTTTAGAGTAGGGACACATTTTTTAATGATTTCTGCATTAATTAATTAATGTATGACTCATGTACAACCATTAAAATCTAAAAAATCACCTGGAATTATCATGTTTTCATTATATTTTCATCCCAGCCAGAAACCCCTAACCTTAACCCAATGCAGGATGTACTAATGCATGTATTTATGATGAAATGTGTCCCCTACTCTTAAGTAACTCTTAACTCTACAATCGGCGCGTGGCGTTGCTTTTAGTGAAGGTTTGTAAGTGGCTACAGGGAACTACAGTGATGCTGGCAAAAGCTCATGTCAAGTCTTCACTGTTACTTGTTGAAACACACTCCAACTTTTTTATACTAGTATCAAAATTTAGAACATCGTTTTTTACTGAGGACACTGTTTTCACAATTAACCCAACAGAGCGGTTCTTGATCAGATTTGAAAGCAGAAAAAATCCAACTGAACTTCTGCTTTTTAGCCGAAATGTATGTCATCTTTTCATTGTTGAAGCTATCATAGAGGCCTGCTGTGTGCTACTAAAGTCACACAATGCACATTAAAGCATCCATTGGAACGCTGAAAGGGGAAAAATAAATGCATCAATGTCAGTCGATAACATCTTGACTTCCAGGCATCAATCTGTAGAACTATTTCTGAAATGTGACTTGAATATTTCCTTTCCCAGCACTCCACACCTGGTTTTACCTTCAGAAATGCTCATTTGATCCTGGATGCACAATTTCAGACTTTATTTCCACTAAATTCTCAGTCTCAAATATAAGCACTTATCATTTTTACTGTGCATCAATCAATAATAAAAACCTTTCAGTTTCATTTTTTCTCACCGCCTCAGTCCCGGGTTCACTAAGAATGTGTGCACACTAGTTTGATTTGCTCTCATGTCCTGAGGCTTCACCACCCTTTACAACAACAACATGAAAGATGGTTGATGGGAATCAGGTGCTGCTCTGTCTGCGGACCATTCCCACATCTCTCCTGTTCAACGTCAGTGCTGCTGCTGCCTGCCATGCCTCAGTAACTCATGCATATTTTATTCAACTTCATTAATCCCCAAAAGGAGATTCAGATGTTAGGTATAATTATTAATTATTTAAATGGTTGATTCTGATTTCTTCTGCTGTAGATTGATTGAACAGACTTATGACAGTCTGGAAAAAGGAGTTCTTGTGATGTTCTGATCCACTGATCTCAGACGTCCACTGGCTGCTCTCTGTTGTTCAAAAGCCGAAAGCAGGGGGTGGTCCATGTTGTTTGCTGCTTGATGTCTGAAAGCTCAATAGAAACAGAAGCACTGCTTAGAGCTAACATATCTGTGATGTTTACACTGAGCCTATAGTCCTTTTATCTTTTTTCAATCACAGAACCAACTTTACAAGATGTGTCCTTTTGTACCGTGAAAGCAATTTTTTGGGCCTTTAGGTTTAGATAGTCATAGAAAACAAATAATGCAAAATGCACAACAATCAAAATCAAAAAAAGAAATTCACTGTAATGTAATTGTTGCAATTGGAATTATCCATATTTCTTTGATGATCTAATTTTAAAATGGCTCTTAATTTCTTTTAATTTTGGTCTCCACTGTGTTTCGGAACCAAACTTGAATGAGAGTGGCCTTTTGTTTGTTAATTAAAGATTGCACATTTGTGTTTTGTTCATGCATACTGGTGTGGTTTGTTTTTGTCTGATTTGTGATGGGCTGCTACTAGTACTCTCATGTTTATTTACAAAAATCCAAGCATATCAGACATCTCTTCTGTGATGTGGACATTCCTGAAGCTGTAGGATTACTCTAGTTTCTCTGAGCCCCCTCCAGTCAGCTGCCAGATTTCAGAGTCTGTGTCTATCAGTGTCCATCTCTGAACACATGCCCGCACAGCTTCCACCGTCAAAACAGTCACGACTCTGGTTAAAAGCAGTTTGGGTTGGCTTTCTGATAGACGTAGATAAAACTGTCCATTAGGAGCGACACAAGGGAAAGAACCAGGGCCTAGATACCCATCAGCGGCCGATGTGCGCTCCGATACAAGCAGCTGTTTCCAAAGAGGCCTGTACAGAGCTCAGTGCTACATCTACTGTTGCACAACCATCATCCACTTAAGCCACAAAGACCAGTGTAGGAGATCCAGCCTGGATTTGAGCCTTGGCCGTGTCACGCACGTCTGATGAATGGCAGCCCCCACCATAAACCCTGACCTTCTGTAAATGAAAAACACTGACGCTGCTACAAAGTGATAGGCCCGAGCGTTTTCACTCACAGTTTAGGTGTGTTTAGGCTCTGTAATCATCTGCTTTGTGAACGTTGTTGAGGGACATGCGGGTTACACACAGGGTCCACATTAGTCAAACGTCACAGCCTGTTATTATAAAACAAATAAACTTATTTATGTGGCTTTAATTCAGACTGTATCAGTCTGAATTAATATTAAATACTATTAGATATTGTATACTTTATTAATACAATAAAAGCATTGATTGTTGTGCATAAGATACATCTTTAGTTAATAGTTTATTATTTATACTATATTTATTTTTATGGCAGTTTTTTTATGTTTTTTTTCCCACAACCTGTGGGAAACAACCATAAAACATTAATGATTATTCATAGTTTTTTGTGCGTCAGGCAAAGATGGAGTACTCGAGTCCGATTTTTGTGACTCGTGACTTGACTCGGCGCTAAGCATCAATGACTCGACTAGAATTTGGACTTGCCTTTCTTTGATTCGTATTTAAACTCGTTTATTCGCAGACACAAGGAGACAGTGTGTCAGTTTGGCTCCCACACTTTTCAGAATTGTAATTTACTTTGGGCTCGAGTTGGACCTTTCTTTAGTGACTTGGATATTTTGGAGGACTCAGACTTGGACTTGGACTTTAAAGGATGATGACTCAACTTTTATTTGTCTTTGGTGACATAAAAGGTAGAGTTAAGAGCCAAAGACAAAAAAAACGTGTCTTTCAGAAGATATTTAAAAGCAGGAAGTAATTTGGGATAATGAGTAGAGATTGGGTAAATGTAGACTATAACTCAAGACATGCACTGGAAAAACTGAAAAAACGACCATACACTCATTTATTCACTTTTATCCAGTGTTCATTCACTTTTATTCACTGTTTTTGGATTGTGTGGACGGAAGCCCGACCTGAAGAAACAACAGTAACACTGGTTCATTTGTCTTTAACATTCATTTCTGATGCAGATGTTTATCCCGTGTTATGAGAGCAACAAAGGCATAATTTAAGTCCAAAATCATCCAACTCTGTGAGCGGTGCCTGGGTTGTGTAAAGTAATAACTGCGGATGGCCCTGTGTTTGCTTTGGTAATCTCAGAGTTCATACTGCTCTCTGAGTCCAGATGCACGGATGCAAACCAGAAAAAAAGTGTCTTAATGTTCAAACTGGGATTTATGGTTTAGAAAAATCTCAGACAATGGGTTGACATTTGGCTTGAATCAATTCCCTTTCGGTGGAAATGGAGCCCACAATGAAACAATCATAGAGACAGACGATCACGGAACATTTAGTTCTGTGTTTTGCGTCGGGTACTTCTGCCCAGTGGGGTCTATGTTGTTTTAGTCAAGACCACACGTAACGAAAAACAAGTCCCGACTGAGAGCAGAGTGAAGCAAGAACAAGACCAAATGCATGAGTGGAAAGAGGAACACCTTTGACTAAAATGGGTAAATTGCTAGTGTTAGGTTAAACTTAAATTAGAAAAGAACGTCTGATTTGCAAAAATGATCTGCCTCAGTCTGCTTTACCTCTGTGTTCTCTTTGTTAATAATTTCTGCTTCAAGCCTGTACCACATCTTTTCGGACGAGGTGGGACTCTGAAGACGTGTGTCCATCCCGGGGAACAGGAACGTTACAGGAGGTTTCTGTCCAGCTGAGGGGACTGTGTCAGTGAGGCTTAATTCTACTGATCTCAGGTCTAAGAACCATCACAATCATTCTGAGAATATATTTTTGGGCTAAATGTTACGCAGTGCTACTTTAAGTGACTTGAAAATAACACTAGGAAGAATATGAAACCAGAACCAAAGCTTTGTTCAAAAGTCGAGTACCCTCTCTTTTCCAGCTATGTAAACAACTACAGTATATAAATGTTTTTTGTTGTGAATTTTTTTGTGTATTTCAATGTATTTTTCAACTGTCCTGGACACATTCTTGCACGGCCTGTCCGTCCTGGGAGTGGATCCCTCCTTCTGTGGTTCTTCCTGAGGTTTCTCTTTTTTCCCGGCTGGGTTTTTTTTGGAGTTTTTCCTCACCCTGATGGAGGCTCTAAGGACAGGGGATGTTGTCTAGTGCAGTCTGTTAAGCCCTTTGAGGCAGCTGTTGTTGTAAAATCGGGCTATACAAAAATAAATGTCTTGTCTTGTCTTGTCTACAGTAGCCCATCAAGGACATGCTGTTGTCTATTACAATAAAATTTTAAAACATAATCAAGGTGCCTTAGTTGGCTCACCTGGTGGAGCACAAGACACGTTCTCGGGAGACCCAGGTTCAGTTCCGACGCAGTTCACAGCAAAAAAAAAAAATGGAAAATTTGGTTCAGATGTATTTGCTTTAATCATTTCTTCAAGATGACCTGGATGACTGAGAATCTGCAAAACCTTCCCTTCAAGTCCATTTAGCCACAGAGCCTAGAGTTCTTGTTACTGGATCAACCACTGATTCACCAGAGCAGATGCATCTATTTTGTTACATTCTTCCTTTTTTAGGGCTTTAAGGGGACATTTATTACAGTTTTATTTTTACTTCAACTTTATTAGACGAACATTTAACCTATGTCCCAGCATGTAACACTGAAGGATTTCTATTTACAAAAACAAAGCGAATGCAGAGGTACGTGTCAACACTTTCCTTTCGGGTGAGAGCTTCTCAGTTGAAACTCAACACTTTGTCCCGAGTCATAAATTAACACTTGTGTAAAGGCAGTAAAGGAGAAGTCTCAGCTCATATATAACATCTGGACTGAAGGCGACAAAAGGAAGAAATGAGCGTAAATCAACCACTGTTTTTACAAAGACTGTGAGAAAATCTGCTGTCGACACATGCACCTGAGATCCACGTTTGAATGTACTCAGTGACTTACATCAAGAATCTAAACGGACACGAGGGCCTGGGGCGGAACACTCTGGTGGAGAGGTTTACTTCCACGTTATGTACAGTGGACTTCCTGTTTGTTCCTGTATTACCTGTTCTTCACACTAAACACCTGCAGGGCAACTGTTTACATCCCAATCCCTGAATCAGGTATCATATTTAAAATGATCACACAAGCCTTTTTTTTTTTCATTTTTGTTAGTTTCTTTAATGAAGAAAACCCAGTAGGAAATTTGTAAAACAGTTTGCAAAAACGGTTTTAGCTGTCAATAGTTAATTTGTTTGTGCTGTGGCCTTGAAGCCTGCCATTGTGTAATTAATTAAACAACATTATTATACTATTAGCCCAGACATCCATCAAACCCATTCACTTTGCAAAATTAAACAGGATGCTCTCCTTTCCCTTCACAGCCATTTGCACTTCTGGAGCTCTTTGGAACCCTTTGCTTTGTTTCTTTGAGTCAGTCCATCCCATAGTGTCGAGGGATTTTATTCTGCGTCCTGTGGAAATCCAACACTAACAAATCCTCCTTTAACAAATCCATTAAGACCAGACCTTTTACTTTTTATATATACAGTTTCCTATGCTTACTCTTTTAAAATCATAATAAACAGAAACTACCCAAATGACCCTGTCTATCTCACACAGCGCCCTCAGCTGGACAGAAAACTCCTGGTGCTTTCCTGTCCCGGGACAAGGACCTATCTCCAGCGATTACTGTTACCACACGACGCATATAATAATGAAAATAGGCGTGTACACCGGACCTTACAGAGTCTTGTTTGTACAGAAAATCTGTTTCAAAGACATTTCTTCTAAACTTCCCACTTGGATAGTCTCTTCTTGTAAAGAAACTACTACTTTAACTCACAAAAAATATAAGAATAAAATAAAATGAAACAGATAACAGAGTAGACTGGCTCTTGAACAGCATTTATACTTATGTTTTGACAAAACAAGAAGCACTAAGCGTTAGAAAGTTGATACAATAAGTAATAACAACTAGCATCATTTTCATTCATCATTTTTAACATTTTAATTTAAAAACAAACCCATTAAAAGATTCACAGACTTAACCTCCTCAGGAGACAAATAGACTTTTTATGAACATTCAAAACTCAGGGTTTTCAGGTGGAAGGCCAGTGTTTTGTTCCATTTCCTGTCCATTAAGCTCAAAAACATGATGTAAACTACAGTTCTACTATCAGGAACTATCATGAGTCACATGTTCAAGCCTTCTGTGAGCGTCAAGTGAGAACAATACAAAATCAAAGCTTATTAGGTTTTATTTGAAGCTCCTTTAGGAGCCGGGGGCCGTTTGTTTAATAAATGCCACCTGCGACTCAGACCTCCCTCTTTGCTCACATCTGAAAGCTGCTAATCACGGATGACTTCACTGAGGCTCACTTTTACTGAACACATTCATGGAGACTGTCAGGTATTGTTTATTCACCAGATATACTTAACCGTTAACATTTCTTTCTCAGATCTGAGTGTGTTAATATGGTAAAGAGGAACTTTGATATTTTTTTACTTTATATCTTATTAGTTTTCATTGGTTAGTGTTACTCCTACCTTGTGTAGCTATGTGTAGGATGGGAGGGATCTGACGTAGGGTTGTTGGGGTTTGGGCTGGCCAACAGGATTAATATTAATAAGAGAAAATTGCAATGTAAACAGGCTTTTTCTTTGTTGCAGAAGCAGTTGCAGTTGTGTATCTGCTGCATTAATCATGACTATAATGCCTTCACGACGCTAGATTGTGAATAAGTGTCCTTCCTGATGCACTTTGGAACTACACACAGTTTTGTTTAGCGCTCCATTAGTTTTTACAATTATTGTTTGATAATTGGCAGCATCCGAATGTAACTGTAACTCATTAAAATATCTATAAGTTTTAAATGTTTTTGGACATACTAAGGGCCAGATTTACTAAAGTTAAAAAAGGTCGCAGCACAGTTTAGTGCAAGGTGAGGTCACAGGTGATTTTGCGACTGGTCTATTAATTTAACAAAGTTTGTGACTTCAGCGTACAAAAATACCTCAAAAACAAATGAAATCTGATCCATTTAATCCCAGCACCATTCTGACACTGCTACTCTTTACTGTTTGGTGTTTTTCAGTGTGCTTTGGTAAACTTAAAAGTCCAGTGAACATCTACTTCCTAGACTTTGGCAAATCTTTCAGACTTTTTTCCATTGAAGGATTAACATGGCCATTCATGGATATTTACTGTTTGCAAACCCAGCAACTGACTGCTTTCCCTGATCTTCAGTGAAAAAGGCAGTTCACCAACAAAATTCTGTGACACGATATAAATACGTCACCTTCTTTATATAGACTTGGCAGTTCTAGTGGAAGAGTGGAAGCAAATTTACATTCTTTACAAATAGAGTTAATCCCTTCTTCTTCAGTGGATCTTAAAGAAGTCATTCGTAAAACACACATCACAGCATCCTGAAGTGTTATTGTGAGTAGTGTCCGCTCACAGTTCTTCTCAAAAGAAAAGAAACAGAGGGCCATGTCTTTTGCTTCACGTCAAAGTAAATTAAATAACAGTCCTCAGTAAATTTCAGCGGACTAATGTGGTACAAATGAGTCGCTGGTGAGAAGACAGTAAGGTGTTTTTCTTTTGTCGACAACTGTAAACAGCTGGCCATGAGGGACATTGTGCACAATAAGCCTGGTTACATGCATTAATTCTTGCTCATTTTTATTGTTATATTATCAGGTTCATTTTTAGGACATTTTACAGGATTTTTGGGAAAATCATAACTCCCAAAAGATTAGTTTATTTTCTTCATTTTCTTTTATTAGTGAGAATCCATGATTTAATTTAGTATCGTATGGTTTATATTAGCCGCTGTGATTGTGAATCCAGGTTGTAAAGCCTTATCATTTTGTGCAACACTTTGAAAGGCCTTTTGTTGCCGTGTCAAAGCTGTTGTGCAATGGTTTTGTTGTGAAACACTGCGGTTAATGGCAATAAGTCATCTTGTCTTTGCACTGCACTTTTTTTGGCCAAAAGACATATTTTGTAAGAACCACTGACAGCTCCAACACATGCAGCGGCACAAACCACATGTCGAGATGTCAACATGTTACAGAACAACATAACGGCTCAGATTGTACTTTGGGATAATATAAACTGTCCAGAATCTTAAATACCTTGTTAAAGTGAAACAGCACATTTGGGGAAATCGTACAGTTCAATTGAAAAGCTCCCTGTTTGAACTGGTTTAGGAAGCAGGACTTGACAGATTCTTATCTTATCTCATAATGTAGCAGAGCAGCTTCTGAGATCGAGTGCCTCAGCAGTTTATTTAAAAGATTATTTAAAACACACACAGATTAACCAAGGCTTACCATTATAAATTGGATTTGGAAAGGGAAAGAAAAGAATACCAAGACAACACAAGGGCTTTTACAGGAGGAAAACACAAATGTAACATCCCACAGTGTTTCCTTGCCATGGAATGTAAACACCATCCCATTCCCTGAGCCGCCTGCAGCAGAAGCACTGTGTCCCGTCAGCTCAAGGACAAGCCCCAAGAGAGACACAGTCCAACGCTGAAAATAGCTCTGGGTTAGGGGTTAGGGTAGCACACAAAGAGTTGAAATAACCCCGTTTACGTCCGGACTCAATGTGTGAAAGTGGCTTTGGGAGAGCGCATATCATACGAACGGGAGACCCAGGTTCAATTCCAGCTCAAGTCATTTGTCCAATCTCACTCTCCTCTTTCTCATCCTGCTTCCTGTCTGTCCGATCAAATAAAAGCCTAAACATTTCTAAATATATATGTATATATGTCCTTATCTTGTGATAGAGAGAAGTCATGCTAAAGGTTAAAGCTAAAACTATTCCCCTTGAAAATTAAACTATAAAGTTTATTAACTTTGTCATTCTTTTTCAGCCTGAAAAAACAACAAAATAATGTTTATACACACTGCTGCATCTTTTGTCAGGGAGCAGAAAGTAAAATATATCTATGTTTTCTGATAAAAGACAGATAAAGGTTTGTTTTTTTCCAGGTTTGTAGTCCACAGTCGCTCTGTGTCTTTCTCACAAACACATTTACAGCTTGTCTTCATTAGCTGCTGGCAGGACACAGTCTATGTGGGCCAGATGGCATGTCCTGTGTTCACATGTACATTTACACAAGTTATGCTCCATCAAATAAAACATCTAACATCTGCCCATTTCTGTCCATAAGAAAAATCACAGCTAAACAGTTCTCAATATTTCATCTGATTATTCTTTCAAATACAAAGCACCTGGAGACACAATTGCATTAAAGACACCTGGTGCTTTCTGGAGCACTCTACACAGATGGGTTTGCCTTTTCGATTTCTTCATAGGATTTTTACACACAGGTCTGACTCTGAATCAGATTCCCAGTTTGACGCTGCCATTTGCGTTCTCACTCCAGAGGTTCTTTTGAGCAATCTGGATATCTCCTGGTATAACAGCAGTACTGCAGTAGTGGGATTCTTTACAAAACAGCTCTTAAAAAATATTTTTTTTTTACCTTAGTGTGTAATTTGGGACACTTTGGACATCTTTGGTTGAAAGAAACTGTGTGTGAGTGCAAGAGAAGCTAAAACATCTGACCTATGTGTAGCCCAAATGTGAGCATCCGTGTGGCTTTGTGGGACTGGAGCTGGACTAGTCTACCGCAGTTCCTTGAACCTTTGAAAAGCGGACAACTCTGATGAAATCAAGGCCCAAAAAGTTATGAGTTGCTGCAGCCCCCTTTCGTTATGACCCGACCTGTACCGGACCCCTCCCGTAGAAACACCATGGCACCAAACCAATAAACACCTCTTTATTGACATTCTAGAGATGATGCTCCCTCCAGTGAGCCGCTTCAGGAGGGAAAACGGAATCTTTAGAAGCAACCACCAGGATTTAGGTTCTCAACTCTTACCTCAACCAAAAGCCATCCAAGCTGGAATAACTGACTTCACTGTTACCTAATGGGTAGCACACAAACTAAAGCACTTTCTTTCTCTTCTCATGGTCAGCCCAAGAAAAAGCCGACATCTGTAGAGCAGGTGATGTTTGGGATATTTTCACTCAGCCAAACCTTCTACAGTGATTCTCCTGCCGCTCGGAGACAAACTAATAAAAATAATTAAGAACCATCAAAGAGCTTGACCTTTTATAATGAAATCTGAAAGAACAACAGTTTCCCATGGTTCACTCCTGCTTTGGGCGATGAAAGCCGATCACATGACCAGGTCTGCCTCTCGTTACGGCTGGGAACTGTGTTTATTGGACCGATAATGGATAAAGCAGCAGATGGTTCTGGTGTAAGATGGAGATGTTTAAAGTTTAGGATCTACTAAACATAATAAACTTTTCTTCCACATATTGGTGGATGAAACGTACTAAGTCAAGGGATGTTCGGAGCCATAAAACACGGCTTGTGAACAGCAGCAGGAAAAAAATAAAGAATAAATTAATGCTAAAAATAAATTGCAAATAAAGTGGCTAAAAGATAAAGACAAACATAGGAACAGCACAATAATTTGACATCATATGCATAACTCGATACTTTGAAGTAATTTCTCTCCGCTGACATCTGACATAGACCTCCTTGGCTTTACTGTCTTTGGTGTTGGATGAAGGCCTCTCCTGAAGCTTTCTCTGAACCTCTGCTCGGAGACACATTGGTCTCACATTGGCTGCAGCTCACCTGGCTCTGACTGAAGTAAAGTGAGAGGTCGTTTGTTCAGCCTCTGTCAGCTCGTGTAATCACACTCCCCTTAAACAAAACTCTGCAGTCCTCGCAATCGGCTGACAGTTACACTGCAGAGTTAGTGTAACAAGAGCCCCTCCATCTTTTGTCTGAGACAAATCTGGCTTCTTGTAAAACCAATTTGCAGCTAAAATGTTTAAATGTTGAGGATAAAAATCAGCTTTACAGTGCTCTGATTGATCTGATGGGCAATTGTGTGTTGTCTATAATAATTGCAATAATAATAGTAATATTTCATTTTTACTTTTTTCTGTTGATGTGACATTTTAAACTCTAAAGAGACACAATGATGATGCAGATGTTAGCTGCCTGCTTGTCCGAAGAAGGAAACACAGGCTGACTATTGAATGGGGACTAGGTAATGGGAGTTTAATTTGTACTAAATTCACTAAAAAAAAACCTACTGTTGAAGAAGACGTGTTTTTTTTTTCTTTCAAACTTTGGATAGTTTCCTCTCGAAAACAAACAACTCCACCATCTAGTGGCTAAAAGTTAAGCAGTGCCGCTTTAATTATGTTTGTATAATGCTTATGTTGACATAGATTTTTCAGATCAAAATGTATTAGTCAGGAAGTACCCTCAGTGAGAGCTCTTCTATTATTGTTCCCAGTGTAGGGTTTATCTGGCTCTTTCTAACGGTAATTTTAAAACTTAGCTAGAACTCTCATTATTTTTGTATAGCACAACATAAACAACAAATGACGGAGGAGTCTTCTATTTAAACAAATGTATGTCTGATCAGACTCTTACTTTTTCTTTAGCTTGAGAACTCGGAGAATAATCCCCATGAATCTAAAGTGCTTATCTTGCAGGTCGGTTGTGAGGGTTTAAGTGCTTCTAACCCGGTTTGAGTGCAGTAACTACAGTCCTCTGTCAGGGGACCTGCATGTCACTGTAAAAACATCAGCACCACACATCTCTGTCTCTCAATAGAGCCTAATTTTGTTTTCACAGTGTTTGCCGTTTCAAGTTTTACAAAGACATAACTGTGGTCGACAAAAGGGAAACCTTAGCATAGTGGCTGTGTAGGACCGTAATTCTGCACCTGTCTACAGATCGTGAGCATGTATGGTAGCCCGGCAGGGACATTCTGTTGCCTATAAAGAAACCCTGTGGAAGTAAGATGATGAGTTCATTCATTCATTCATTCATTTTCTACCGCTTTGTCCCGTTGGGGGTCACGGGTGACTGGAGCCTATCCCAGCAGCTTTGGGCCTGAGGCGGGGTACACCCTGGACAGTGGCCAGTTAGTCGCAGGGCTAACATTTAGAGACAGACAACCATTCACTCTCACATTCATTCACTAGGGACACTTTAGAGTTGCCGATTAACCTATACATGCATGTCTTTGTTCGGTGGGAGGAGCCGGAGTACCTGGAGAGAACCCACGGTAACACAGGGAGGACATGCAGACTCCTCACAGAAAGACCAGAGTCGGCCGAGAATATTTGAGTGGGCCGGGTTTTGAACTCACGACCTTCTTGCTGTGAGGCAGGAGTGCTAACCACTCTGCCACGTGCACCCAGATGATGAGTTCCTTTTTAAAATGTAGAAGTTTGAAGATGTAGAAGATGTTACTTTTTAGTCTTCAGTTCCAGATTGTGTCCAAAAAAAAACCTGTATGTGCTTCTACTCCAGCAGTGCTCAGTTTGTCCGGTTTGAGCATCTGTGGGAATGGAAACAAGAACGACGCACCCTTAAATTTCACAATAGCTGGATATTCTAGAGTTATTTGGCTAGGCTATTTTCATATTTGAAAATTTCATATTTGACTTTACTTCTGTTGAAAACATTTACCAAGGTACTTGGGTTTGCAATTACAAAATATTTTACAGCAAAAAAGCAAAAAAATTAAATAAAAAAAAAGACAATTAAATGCGGCTAATTGTTGGTAATGCGTCAACACAATGTTTAAAAAGTCAGATAATTGCAGGATCACGTCAGTCTAACGGTAAACTCAAAGATAAAAGGTCAGCTCTAAAACGTTTTAATTCCTTTTTTAATAAAAGGATAAAAACATAAAAATAACATCAGTAAATAACAAATAAAAGTGGATTAACCAGTCACATTGAGAAGTACATTTCCAGACATTTCTATTGGTTAATGTGGTTAATAGTGAGAGAAAGCCCTATGCATTTTCCAAAACATTTAAAAGTTAATGTAAAGGTAGAATTCTCCAAAATGTGAAATCAAAGACAAAGATGAAGACGTTTCTGGTAGATTTTATTAAGTGAGTACATCTGGATGTGAACAGTCAGAAATGTGAGCTGGGACTTATAAAACTCACGACAGGACGAGACAAGGAGGTAGAGTGCAGCTTATTTCTTTCTTTATGTGGTTGTTAAGCTCTGTTGTAATATGCATCATTTACATGATCTGGACCTGCTGGTACCTGTGTGAGGAAGCCTTGTTATTGTGTCTGGTCTTCAGTGTGTCTAAAAGTGCAGTTACAGTCATGTCTCATTCTCTGAGGAACTCTGAACGTTTGCCCTGATAGTGAATGTTTTTGGGTCGAGCGCGTGTGGCTTAAAGGTTCTAGTCAACTCTTTCCTACATTTTTACAGTGTACCGTTAAAACTGTGCCAAGTGTAAAATAGCAGCTGCACATTTTCACAGATAAAGTGGAAGAAAACATGTTATGACCCAGTGCTTCATGATGGATTGGAAAGAAGTGTCACAATTCATAAACAGCAGATCTTTAAACATCTTTAACGTCTTCAAAAGCAAACGTTAGTGCAGTTCATCCCATAAATATATACTTTATTTTTAAACTAATGATAGCCATGTGACCAGTAGTCTATAAGTCGATACTTATGTCTTTATGGGAAATTTACATTTGAACAAAAAGGCAAAGCTAAACAGCAACTTTAGCCTAGTATTGCAGATAAACACTTTCTGTTACAGCTTGGAAATAACTTAGACAAAGACAAATGATGTAAAAGTATGTATCTGTTGAGTTATTGTCATGTAATGTTGTGCTCAAGGTCAATATCTGGACCAAAAGTCAAACGTGTTTGTACAGTTTACATCTAAGAATAACATATTTTAGGTCCTGCTCAAGAATTGTTGTTCATAATTTTTCTGTTTATTACTGTGTTATTGGGAAAAGGCCCCTCTATTGTTTTATAAATACATACTTTCTTCAGTAAATCAATTCTAAACAGCTTATATTTGAGTACAACCATAGTCTGACATAACTACTATATTTACAAGAAATTTAACTGAACCCAGAATTGTGTTTTTGATTGAATTTCGCTCACAGATGTAATAATTTATTGTTAGTTTTGTTATTGGATCGTTTTCCTTTCATAATACATTAATGGGATAGAGAGATAGTGATGTATTTTTTTATTATTCTTTTTATTAACGTTTTGAATGTAGCAGTATTTTCCCGTAAGAATAAAAAACTAAAATAATGTGAGAGACACTCAGGAGCGTTCGTCCTACAACCATAAGAGCGGTACTCTTTGATCTGTTCATACTGTCATTGTGTCCTTGGGCAAGACACTTAACCCTCCGTGCCTCCAGTGGTGTTGCAGCTGTGACACTGGTGAATGGAAGCTGAATGACTAAATGTAGATGTAAAAGGTCAGCTCTGTGATGAAACAGTGTCATTCTGGTGGACATTGTATTGGAAAACACATCTAAAGACCGACCACAGTAAATAACTGCTCTTTTTTCTTCGCGCTGGTGAAAGGATGCTCTTGAAAAAAAAAAAAAGACAAAAGGCTGAGCCACACCTGATTTCTTTGGAACAGTAGGATTTATCAGTTCAGTCTCTACTGCCCTTCGGTGGTGAGCATCTGCCACAACACAAACACAATTAAATCATCACTGTCTTTAGAGCGACGACTGTCTCTGGAGGATTAGGAAGATTATTTAAATTTGAATTTATGGGATTTGGAACAAAACAGTGCATAACTCGATACAAATGCACAGATTTAAATGAAGTTGTGATTATAATCACATACACCAGAAGACAATGGTTAGAAGTAGCATCAGTGTTTTTAAAACTGGTTCTATGTAGTACGTAGTTCCTTCAGGTAATGTAGATAAATGTCAACACATCCAAGTTTGGAGAAGCAGACAGGAGCGATGACAAAGCATTTATATGGGCCAGTTTTAAGGGCCACCTTTTATAACAACTTTACAAGAAATGCTCTCATCTTTTTATTCAGGTCCTCATTTTTAAAATACTAGAACATGGCCTGTGTCTGATCCAAAATATGGACCATTTCTCAAAAGTTTATATTGTAGAAATCTCCTTTATGGAGCTCACATTTAAATAATCTCTGAAAAGAGGTTCAGTGTCTTTGTCCTGCTCCTGTCTACTTCTCCAAACCGGGAGCATGCTAACGACGTCAGAGGAAATAAATGTCACTATAAAAAAATTAAAAAAATAAACATTGAACAATGTCTTTAATGTAAAAATGAATAATTGATTTCCCAAAGGCAGACAGCTTAACAATGTTCAAAACATGAGAAAATAAAACATTAAGAAAAACATTAATTTACTTTTGGTTTACATTATTACATTAAGCACATTATTTTAAAAAATGTAATACCTTATTACCCGAGTTTAAAAAAATTAAATACCCTGCCACCTGAGTTAAAGAAATTGTCAAGGCTGTTTTGTGATTTAAAAACATTTTGTATTCATTTAATGAAACTAAACTCAAAAGGTCTATGATCTAGTGAGGTTCCCTTATTCCCTTGATTACCTAATATAGGAATTTATTCATCCTGAAAAGCTGCTAAGACAACGTTACCATTAAAATCCAAGGAAACCCATTCCATTTCCTTTTTAGTAATGCCCAAAACTGTCTTTAGACTTATTTTCATAAGACGACGTGGCCTTGAGACTCTGCTCCGTGAAACCGGAGCGGTGCTGGTTCCTGGCGCAGGTGTGGCTCGGTCTGTGCGGCGGCCGGATACACGAGCCACATGACCACTCCGGACGGATTAATGGAGACGGTAAACTCGGCCGTGGCGTTTAAAGCCTTCACTGTGGAGCCGCTGAACACGTCGTGGGCCTGAGAGGGAAAAGGAAAAAGGTGAAAAATCAAAGAGGCACAAACGTGTCCTGGAACTGTTTCATAGGAGTACCTGACTCCAAAAAGGGGACAGTTCCTGGATGTGTGGGCCCCATACCTCAGCTTCACCGGCACTGCTGTCGCCTCAGCGCTACGCAGCGGACATTTGTTCTTTGTGTTCTGTTCATTTGTGTCTATTCTTGTTAAATAAATTATAAAAATTAATAAATGAATAGAAATATATATTTGAAATCAAATTAAGGGCTACAAAGTCAGCTTATCCAAGAGGCTTCAGGTGGTACTGCAGTGCAACAAGTGGTTATTATATTATTATTTTGCATTTCCAGACGCCCCTTTGCATCACAATGGCCCGCCCCTTTTAAATTGACAGTTATGATTGGTCTGACAGGATTTCTACTCCGAGGAAAATGCACAGAAGGAAAGGGATTGTAGACCCACGTCTGAGGTGCGTTCACACTTGACGTGTTTAGTGCGGTTTAAACAGACGCGAGGTTCACTTGGATAAGTCTGAATACTCCAGTTTTTCTGTTTGGTCCACAGTTTAAAATGCCGGCTGTGAACGCTCATCGGAATGGGACTTTTGCTGAACTAAACTAAACTAACTAAACAGTCTACAAGTGTGAACACAATTTAAGTGATTGTATTAAAGTAAAGGAATGTTAAGTCAACTGCAAAAAAGACCACTATTGTTGAGAAGACAAAAAGATGAGAACTTTTATCGCAAAGACGTTTCTTGTTTTCGTTTTTTAGCTTTATTTTGCAGTTCATGCAGACAATAACATATGGCACCATTTGATTTTGTACTAGCATTAAACTTAAAAGAATAAAAATATTAAACAGCCACTTGTTCACTATCTCTAAGCTTATAATGGAAGTTTTACACAAGAAAAGGTCATTGTCCACATCTCAGTGAGTTTAGTCAGAACTCAGACACAGACCTGATAGATGCCGTCGTTATAGTGGAGTTTAGCCAGCGAGGTGCGGTAGAGGAAGGGCATGTCCGAGCGGCGACTCAGGAAAACTAGAGCACTGGCCGATTTGACCAGAGGGCGCCAGTAAACCTCAATGTGACTCTTCTCCTGTGGGACACAAAACACATACAGAGCTTTTCATTAAATTCAATCTACAAAGTCTCTTTTTTTCTTATAAAAACACACAACTGCTCAAACCTTCAGCAGGCGCCGTCCCTGGATGCCTAAAGGGTCCTTGTTGATGTTGATGATGGCTTTGTTTTGGAGAATGGCCCTGGCCCCGTTGTCAAGGTTACGCAGGTCATTGGACATAATCAGAGGTGCCGCCATTATGGCCCACAGAGCCATCTGAGTACGGGACTGGTCCAGACTCAGGCCGAAGTTTCCGATGATCAGCTGAGAAGAGAGACAGTGTTTATTTATTTTTGTCTTTTTTAGGGATCCAACATAATAATTACACAATCCAACAGCTCAAGAAATGTATTATCAATGTATTTATTTTAATAAAACACAGTAACCCAATATATTAACTGAATAAGCAGTCAAGTTCTGAACAGCCAGGACTGTTGTCTGACCATGTCCGGGTCGTTCCACTTCCCGGGCCCCGCCGCCGGCTGAATCATGTCCTGGTTGGTGAAGAACCAGTCCACGATCATCTGGACACTGTCCCACGAGTCCTGAATGTCGTAGTAGTTCCTCCAAAGATGACAGATCTCCCCCAACAGAGTGTAGTTCACCTGCAGGACACAAGTGAGAGAAGTATCTCTGTAGGGGACTGGATGGTTCGGGTTTCTGTTGAACAAGTTTCTTTTTCCTGTCTTCACAAAATGGCTGCTCTCACAAAAAGTTTTTTTCTGACAATAAATTCTATTTTTTTTATTCATTTATTATCTATACATTCTTTTTATATTCTTTTTTGAATGTAATAAGTTTAATCTCAGCAACATTTTACATTTTGTAAATTATAAAACCCACATTTGTATTTATTTTATAAGAGAAAGTACAAAGTTTGAAGTTTTTATCAAATACTAACATATAAAAGTGAGCCAAAATAACACAAAAGAATTAAAAAAAAATCCAAATTTATAGGATAATTCTTTTTGCTGATTGAAAGAAAATCACAATAATAAACAATAATTTATTCTTTAAATCCAAATCTTTTTGCTCCACAATATTTATTTTACATGAGACTAATCAGAACCAGTCTGAACAAACTCACCCTTAAAGAAATTTAACAAAGACTCAAGACTCACAGCCGGGGGAAGTCCTCCCACGTAAACGGGCCAGCTGCAGGAGTAGCCCATGGGTCGGCCCGTCGCGTTCAGAGCCTTGGACATCAGAGGGTAACCTGTGAATAACAAATACACATATACTATGTATATACATATTACACATATAATAAACGTACATATAACACGTAAAACATTCGTACCGAGCATCTGCTCCAGGGCGTTGGAGTTACAGCCGTCAAACTTGAGGTAGTCCACGCCCCAGCTTGCAAAAGTCTGGGCGTCCAGCTCAATTTTATCCAGCGTGGTCCCGGGCAAACCCATACACGTCCATTTCCCCATGTCTGCGTAGATCCCCAGCTTCAGACCGCGGTTATGGATGTAGTCTGCCAGCTTCGCTATGCCTCCTGGAAACCTGGAGGGGAGACTGATTTATGAGCTTTTTCTCAGGAGACAGGAAGTAGTTTGTTACAATTAATGTTCTAGCATCAACTCTGCCCAAAACCCATGGAGCGGACCTGTTAGCATCCGGCTGCAGCCTCCCGTCTTCATCTCGAAGGTGGGACATCCAGCAGTCGTCGATGATAACATATTCATATCCCAGCTCCTTCCAGCCGTCTTCAGACAGACGGTCCGCCATGTCCCTGAACAGAGCCTCGCTGTCGACACAAAACAAGCAGTAGGACTTTTTAACTTAAGTGTTTTTTCTATTTCAAAGCAGTTTGAAATGAGGCCTTTACTGTTCTCTGGCTTGTTGCAGTGTTTCCCAAACCTTGGGTCAGGACCAATTCAAATATGTTTTGGTTTGTTTAAAAAAACATGACTAGTTCTACAAAGTCAGACAGGTTATTTAAAATGAAAGTGTCTGCTGGTCAAAGCTATTAGAAAATGAGGGGGATAATAAATAGTAAGGTTACATAGGACTGTAATATTGTTACACTGAGGAAAACCTAACACTTGATGCTGACATTTCAGACTGAACAGTGTCTCAGGTAAAGACAGAAAGACTGGCTTTAATCAAAAAGTATGAAATGAGAAATACGAGCGCTGAAAGAAAGAAGAGCCTAGTAATTGAATTTTCATAAATGGTGGTTATATTATGTATTTTCATTTGTTTTTTTTCTGTATATTTACTCCAGTATGTACTATTCTGTCTTTTACAGGTTTTTAATGTTGCCATTTGACAGTACTTAGGACTTTAAAGTCGTTACTCATTAACGTTACCTGATGCAGTTCTGTGGGTCCTCTTTACAGTCCGTGTCACATCGGAAACGCTCCCAGGCCATCCATCCCATCGGCGGAGTCAGCAGCAGCCCGTTGTCAAGGGCAACTGCCGCGGAGACCAACGCCAGGATCTGAGCCGCTGCAACAGGACCCATTTCTGAAAGACATCAACCACACAGGTGTCCGTCAGCGTGTGTATATATATATATATATATATATATATATATATATATATATATATATATATATATATATATATATATATATATATATATATATATATATATATATATTTATTATTTTATTCTCTCATTTGATTTTATGTAAAAAATAAAGAAAATAATATATAATAAAATATAATAATCATAATAATAATAATAATATAGATAATAATAATAAATAAAAATAAAAAGACTTATGTGCATCACTTTTATTTACTTATGTTTTGTTTATTTTCTTTGTGCAAGTACCATATACAAGAGCATTAATCAAAAGATATCAGACTGGTAATAACACACACAACATACAATAAAATCTAGAACAGTAAAAACAATAAAGTATATAAAAATTGAAGTCATAATAAATACATTCTCTAGTAAAAGTACAATAATGACATAAGTAATAACTGTATTACAAATAAAACAGGCCACCTGGCTCGTTCCCACCCACTTCCACTAAGCGCCCTTCCAAATAAACAATAGGTTACATTTTTCTAGTTTAGGAGAACATAACAAACTAATGCTGACAATTCTGTGTTTGTAGAAAGTGTTGGGTTAGTTTAGGATGTGTTGAGACTATGTTCTTCTTGTGACTATTTGTCTACATCAAATTAAATCAAAAGTGATTTGTGTTTAGGGAAGTATGCTATATTTAATTTCTAGCAATTTCTGGCATTACATTGAAGTGGCACAAAAGAATTTATCAATTTACATTTTAAATCAATATTTTACAATAGTGTTTGTTGAGTTACTTTTATAAATTTTTAAAAATACCTTTAATATGTAGTTTGACTCTTGGTCGAGTCTGCTATCTATAAATGTTCACAAATATTAAACAAAACCTTAAACGGACTCAAGAGGCACCTTAACATGCTACATTCTTTTGTTCAGTTTTTATTGTGAGTCATTTTGCTGACTGTCTACCTGCTTCTACAGTCTTCATTTAGTAAACTGTACACAGACAAAATGCCCCACACCTGAGAGAGCTGAGAACATAAAGCAGAAACGAGTAAAAAAAAAGTAAGTAGAACTGTGTTTAAATCCCTCACCTGTTCCTCACCTGCTGCAGAGTCCAGTCTCACCGTCCAGTTTCTAAACAACAGCACATGACTGAACTCTGCCTCTTCCTGGAGTCAAGAGCAGTTTGAGCACTTCCTGGTTGGAGAGAAATCATGTGACTGCTCTGTGTCAGGTGATGCAGGGGGAGGCGGGGTTAAATACAGTCCAGTGCAACGCCTGATCAATAAAGGCAAGGCAAGTTTATTTCTACTGCACAATTTATACAACCGTTCAAAGTGCTTTACAAAAAGAAGAGAGACAGGTTTAAAACACATATACAACTATCAATAAAATTAATAAAAATAAAATGAATTATTTAAAACAAAACTAAAAGAGAAGGCTGCAGTTGTCATATTCACAGTTCAACAGAACTGTTCTCAGCCTGGACTTGAACATTGTCAGAGGCTTGTCTCAGCTCCTCTAGAAGACTGTTGCAGATTTCAGCTGCAACCCCCCCTCACTGTGTTTAGTCCTGACTCTGGGCCCCAGCAGGAGACCTGTCCCTGAGGTCCTCAGAGTCCCAGAGGGTTCATATGGGTCTAACATGTCAGAGCCTTATACACCGGGATAGCTGCTTTAAACTCTGTCCTCTGAGAGACAGGAAGTGTAGAGACCTGACAGGACTAATAAGCTCGTACTTCCTGGTCCTGGTCAGGACTGGAGCAGCAGCGTTCTGTTTGTCCTGCAGCTGTCCCACAGCTCGCTCAGTGAGTCCAGAGCAGACCACTGCAGTCTGACCTGCTGGAGATAAATGCATGGATAAGTCTCTCTAAGTCGGCTTTAGACACAATACCCTTGGATCTGGCAAGGTTTTTAAGATGGTAAAAAGCTGTTGTTGTTATTACTTTAATGTGGCTGTTAAAGTGTTTAGCACTCCTGCCTCACAGTTACTGCTGTTATAAAGACATGTAGGTTGTTTTATGTTGAGTGCCTTGAGATGTAGGTCACTGCTAATACTCTGTGACTATATTGATATTCAAATTTCATTTTTCTATTTATTTTTCATTCCTTTTATTACAAAACTGGTTCTGCATGAGACACAGGCAGGTGTAGCCAGGTAACACTGCCATTAAATTATCAACAACAACTTAAAAAAAACAAAAAGTTTCTTTTGTTATCGTCTCAACTTTTAGTGGCATCTAGTGTTTAACAAATGATGTATGGCCTTTTCAGATGATTTTCTAATAGGATCAAATGTAATTAAAATTCATTAAAATCCTTGTATTTAGTTGAAAACTACCATTTATTCAGGGTTGAACTCCCACTGTGTTAGTAAAATATCCTCATCATAATGTTTTTTTGCCATTTTTCTGGGGTATTTAAAGAAAATTTAAAAATGTGAGCCCCTAAAAGACATTTCCAAACATAAAAGACATCCATAAAAGAAATTACTTGGCGATTACAGTGATTTATTGGAAGAAATGCTCAGGTTATCTTATTGGTATTTATTACAGTGACAATAAATAAAGGAATTACTCCAGCAGTTAAAATGTGAAAAGTTTTTTTGCAATTGTGAAATTATTGTACAGCTTCTGCGACATAATACAGAAAAAGAAAAAAACAGAATGAGAAGAGAAACCATTTCAGATTTATTTAAACTATAAATAGTTAAAGTTGTCAAGAACAGAACTTTAGTTAAGATTGGGGAAAAAATAATAAAGTAAATATGACATTTCCTTCATCGTTGTTCTTTTCTAACCCAAGGACTGGTAGACTTTTAATCTTCAGCATTATATCCGGTACATATAAATATTGAGTATTTGGTTTGAATAACTAATGGACAGGCAGTTAAAAGATAATTTTTAAATAAAACATAGACTTCTTAAAACAAACTAGCACCTTGCATCTTGACAGTCTTCTCTCAGAAAGGGTTGGTCTGAGCGAACACATAGGCCACTGGCAGCTGCAGCCCGATGTTAACTATGTGCCACTTCCCGAAGGTTAACGCTCCGAGCACCAACCCCGCTAACGTCCCCACGGTCCCAAACCATGTGGACCACCTTCCAGCCAGGGCCGCCGCTGCTCCAACCGAGGCCCCAGAGGCTCCGACGGCCCCCAACAGCGCCCCGGCCTTCCCTCCCTCTCCCAAAACCGGCCCTAACACTTCCACTCCCATCAGCAACGCCCCTCCCAAGATGGCCGCCCCAACTATGACTCTCCCTTCCCCAGCCCCTCGTTGAACCAGCGGTCCCCCGACTGTTGCCCCCAACCCGAGCTGACAGACTTGAGCAACAAAAAATCCAGAGTTTAAAGCCTCTATCGACGACTGATAATTCATCTGAATACTGATAACTTCTTTCGAATGGTTGTGTCCCATCGCCTGCATTTTCATAGCTGTTGTGACTACGACTTGTCCTGCGTGAAGGGTTAGTATCGCGATAACAAATGTAGCGATCATTCCTATGCAGCCAATCAACATCCAAAACTTAAAATCATTTGATTTAACCAGCCAGTACACAATGATTCCCACTAAAGCTAATAAGACTAGAAACACTATCTGGTGCCCGCCGTAGCCATACACTCCGATTCCTGAGGTCACAGCAGCCACAAATGTCATTGGTATCCCCGAAAAGGATAAAAAATCAATATGTTTGGCGACCACAGTGTTGATCCAGTCTTGTAGCGACCGCTGCTCCATCTCTGCTTCTTCATGTTCAATTCTTCGCCTCTCTAGTTCCTCTCTGTGACGTTTCTCTGTCGCCCATAACTCACGTTTTCCAGGCCGTTCTGTGTCGTCTCCGTTCTCCATACTCAACATCTGTTGCTCTATTTGAAGAGTCACTCTTTGTCGCTGCTCCAAATCAGACTTCTCAAGTTGTTCCCTTTCTTTGGCCCAGACCACATTTCCCAGACTGCAATAGCTGTCCCCTTGTTGGAACATCGTCTTGAAGAGAAAATGAAAAGGCGGTTTGGTTACAGTGAAAAAACTCAACGCCCAAAGGAGGCCCACCATGCCGTAGTTTTTCACAATCCACTCCACTGCCATCCCAAGTGTCGCCCCGCTTAAAGTAGTCCCAAAAACACCTGCCAGTCCAGCTGCTACCCACAGTGTTACAGTGTTTGCTTGAGAAGCACCGCAGCTCCTCGTAGCCACAAAAACAGACGCCACAGCTGCTGAAAAGATGACCCCAGCGACCACCGAAGTCATGGCAGTGGTCAGAGCTGTAGCTCCGATCAGAGTCCCGAGTCCTAAAGGCCCGACGGTGCGGACATCCGCAATCAAGGGCCTCATTCGATTCGGAGACGTCATGACCAAGAAGGATGAGTGAACGGGGTCCTCGGTGGCTCCTAGGATACTGCCTCCTACTGCTCCCAAAGCAAAGCCCACCGCTGCCTCCAACAGGGGGCTTCTGAAAACTGAAACACAATAACTACATGTGAGAAATAATCAGCTTGAACCTAAGGATTAGGACTTTTAGGATATTATTACAAATACTTAAGTCAACACTGTTCTAGACATATATATCTGCAGTCATGGTGCTTGTTTAAAAAGCACCTGACTTGGTTGAAGCCAAGGTTAAGGTCATAGGTTAAGACACAAGGCTTGTTGAAGCATTGGCTCAACACTTTAGCAAATCTTACTCTTTACCTTCTCATTGATTCACATTTGGGCTCTGCTCAATTATCAGATAATGCTCACTTAATCTGAGAACATTACCATTAATTGTGGATCTGCTTGAAATTAACCGGTTTAATTTGAAAAACATTCACAAACAAAGTAGCCCTCGTGAAATTAAATATGTATATAAAAATCTAAAATACATTACAGTTCCTCAGTCACAAATAAATAACATATCAGTCAGATCAACATTTGTTTGCCAAGTTTCCATTAGTCTTAATGGCTACATTTCTGGTTTTCCTTTAGCCACTTTTTCACATTGAATCTAAACTGTTGCTCGAACAGTTGTTGGTAATGAATTCCACATCCCTGCGGCTTTAATTGAGAAGCGGTTCTGCCCCAAAAAAGTAGATCTAAAATACACAGAGCAGTTGCCTCTGGTGGAGGCTCGTGTTGATCTAGGGCCTGTCTCTTTAGTAAATATATTCACGTTTTTTTCTGGAGTTCAATCTTTATTTGATTTTAGCTCTGCATCTTTGTTTTTGGTCCGTTTAGGTGTTTATAGAACAAGAATGGTGGCATGTATGTTTTGTTTAAAACACCTATAAAGTGTTCTTCTCATTAGTTTTAGTTTTTTATTCAAGATTTGATCTGAGTCAAAATCTAATTCTTCAATCACCCTGTCCATCTTATACCATTCACATTTCTTTGATTCTTTTCCCTCTTTGTGAACTTTCTGATCTCCTCTGGGCTGTTACTAAAGTCTGATGTGTGTTGTCAGTGGTGAGTCTAACTGGTTGATCAAGTTTAACCAGAAGAGCCTCCATGCTGCGGTGATCGCTATCTGTTTGTACCGAACACGTGCAGCACAACTTGGACAAGAAAAGGAAAGACAACCTTGTATCTACTGCTGCAGATAAGATTTTAGCAAGGTCTGAGTAATGTCTCAATATAGAGAGATAAAAAAACACTTCCATTCAAACAACAGCTAAATCTACATAATAAAGCCTAATAAGGAAGCACTTCAGCCATTTTTTATTACAGTGAGACACCAAAGAATCCATGGCAAATAATGGTATCCATGGTAAATAATGCAGTAAATACAAACAAATAAAGCAAATAAATGAGCCGGTATAAAAAAGCAGGTAAATAAAGTTGCAGTTACCTATCTTTTGTGGCATGTTGGACTAATCCAAAATCAAACTGTCTTCTTCTTGTAGCACTTTATTTCAATGAATGATCTTTTCAGGTGTCTTAAGTAGGGGCTGGTCTGACATAGAAAACCTGGACGGGCCTGTTTATACACCGGGCGCTCTCTGGGACACACCCACTGCAGGTTTGTCACCGTGTATCCACCCTCAGTCTGCATTGTTCCAGTTTAATTGGATTGAGTCACATGGAGAGATGTACCTATAATGTTTTTGTGGTATAGTCCAGTCTGACGTGCCGAACAAAAGTTTGAAATAGCTCCAACAGTGATTGTTTGCAATTTTTTGTTACAAATACAAATCTTTCCATTACAGTATACATTTTACTGTAAACTGTAAACAACATAACCTATACAGCGGACTTGGTATCTTTGGTAAATAAATTGTGAGGTAAAAATATTTTGGTTTCTGAGATACTCTCAGGGGAGTATCTCTTTAATCAGCTGCACTTGGGTGGCTTGTGGCGTTTTTTTTACTAAGGAAAACTGTTTAATTGCCTAAACATATTGTAATCATATGTGAAAATTGAGTTCGAAAGACCCTGGCTTTATTATTAAGGGTGTTAATAGATGAGAACGGTCAGCAAGCTTTGACCAATCACCTTTTTTCATACTCTTTTGTTGGAACAGGAAGTAATTAGTAAGATTTACAAGGACACAAGGTAATTTTCTTATACAAAAATATGAGTAAAACAAAAGTTGCCACTCCAGAAATCCAGCAGTTTATGTGGCTGCTAGGAAACATTTCAACTCTTTATCTCTAACTCCCCAGACACTTCCTCCAGCTCTTTTGGGTAATACCAAGGCGTTCCCAGGCCAGCCGAGAGACATACTCTCCTCCCGGTGGGACATGCCCGAAACCTTTCCCCTGGCCGCCTTTTTACTTCTAGAACCATGGCTTCGGACTTGGAGGTGCTGATCATCCCAGTCGCTTCACACTTGCCTGCAAACCGTCCCAGTTCAGCTGAAGGTCCTGGCTTAATGAACCCAACAGGACAACATCATCTGCAAAAAGCAGATACGTGATCCTGTAGTCCCCAAACTGGACTCCCTCTGACTGCACCTATCTTATCCATAAAGATAATGAAGAGGACCAGAGACAAAGGGCAGCCCTGCCGAAGTCCAACATGCACCAGGAACAGGTTTGACTTACTGCCAGCAATGCAAACCAAGCTCCTGCTTCGGTTGTACAGAAACCGAAAAGCCCGTAGCAGAGGGCCCTGGACCCCATACTCCCAGATGGGCCGAATTCTCTTCTCTCCAGTACCCTGCCATAGACTTTCCCAGGGAAGCTTCAGACCACTAGAGGGTGATCCGTTGACAACTCTGCCCCCTCTTCATCCGAGTGTCCAAGACATACATCCGGAGGTTAGATGAAACAAAGTAGGGTGTCCTGGTGCCACATGCACTGGTGGACATCCTTATGCTTGCTAACATGGTGTTCTTTATGGACAAACTGTGACTAGCACAGAAGTCCAATAACAGAACCCTGCTCTGGTTCAGATAAAAAAAAACATGCCTCTCCAGATGTCACTGTCGCTGCCCATGTGTACGCTGAAGCTCCCCAGTAGAACAACAGAGTCCCCGGTTGGAACACTTTCCAGCATCCCTCCCAGAGATTTCAAGAAGGCTGGGTACTCTGCACTGCTATTTGGCCCATAAGCACAAAAACAGTAAGAATCCAGCCTCTCTCTCTCGAGTTGGGTTCCAGAGCCCAAGCTGTGCGTAGCCCCATATGTTTCCTTCTGCAGGTGGTGTGCCCACAAGAGCTCAGCCCCACCTCGTTCCTTCGTAATACCTCATTGTAATAATGACACAGACATTGGTTCAAAAGTGTTTAAAAGTGTTTAATATTCATTTTTCACCAGATACAAGGAACGTCTTCCACGTGGTAACAGCGAGTGCAAACAAAACTCCCCAAAACCCTGCTATACCTAAAACCACTGTGAGAAGTCCGGCCAGTCCCAGAACAGTGGCTCCCATCATGACTTTAGCCAGAATGGCAAAATCCCATGCAACATCTTCCAAAGCAACCACTTCCATCTCCAAAATGTTCAGCAGCCCCAGCATCAACGGCACAGCAACCATTATGTAAATGTTAATCCACGGCATTAAAAAATAGAAAATAACCCCAACGACAATCAGAATTGCAAATACTTTTTTGAGGATTAGGATGTGTGCTGACTTGAGCACGAGTCCCAGAGAGATTCCAGAAGCTGCTGCGAAGCTCGTAATGAGTCCAAGCTCACCTCCAGGTCCAAGGACTTCACTCAAAATACTGTGGAGACTAACATGTTGAGAATCTATGTCTAAATTGTATAAAATAACAGCGACAGGGCCAGTAATCCACAGAGATAGTCCTTGAACTTCTTCTAGGGACCATAACTTGGCGACCAAAGCACCGATGATTGCTCCGACAAGTCCGGTTAACAGTACAACTTTATACACAACAGAGTTTATAACGTTAGCCGTTTCACTGAAAAGAGGAAACTTGATGTAATACTCATCAATCCCAACCCCGAGCACAACTCCGATGAGTGGAACCAGCATGATGAAGCTTAAGATAATATGCCCTTCAGGTTTCTTGAAGGCAATTCTGTCCACCGAGAATCCCAGTAAAATTAACGCAGGTATGAGACAGATCAAGGCCGGATTACGGAGATTGTAGCTGAGGACGGCAAAATGCATTGTCATAAAAGTCATGCTAAACAAAATGAGCATCCTTGATGAGCTGACACGCTTATTGTATCTTTGATGTTTGTATTCCAAGAGTAAAACCAAAGCAAGGAGGAAGCCTGACAAGATAAGCCCTTTCAAACCGAGAGTTACCAACATAACAAAAAGGAAGAACGTGCACGTCCCGGCAACAGCGCATCCAGCAAAAACAGAAAGACCGGTGAGTATTGTGTATTTAAATTCATGTGGTTGTTTTTTTTCTAACTTTGCTGTGATGCGGGAGCCAGCAGTGATCCCACAAGCACAGATCAGGAAAGCTAGGCACAGTCCGAAGCAGCCTAGGAAAGACGATAACCCGTCCAGTCCAATCTCTTTGCACAAAATGTGAGCCTTGAGAATCCATGTGTGGTCTGTTAGCTTCACCGCTGTCTCTGCCGCCAAGTTTAAAGTGTAACCTGCAGCAATTACCTTCAACACCACACCCAGCTCTGTAACAGACAAAAGCAGTAGACATATTAACAAATGGGAACATTAAAACACCTTCAGCTACCCTCAGTAAAAGGATTACCAAATTGAAAGTCCATTTTTTCAGCGTCTTCTTTTAGTCGTCCATCAGTTTGTCAGTACAATATAAAGTACAGTTAAAAGTGCAATGCTCATAGTTGGAACTGAAAGTAGAAGTAGATGTGTGTCCAGTTAAGTGGCAACAAGTCACGTGAGGGCTGTAAAACCTGTTCTCAAACAGACTTTGACTTGATTTTATCACAGTCTCTGACAACTGCTTTTTTTTAAATATATATACAGTGTATATATATATATATATATATAAAGATAGTATTTAAAGTAAAGAATGAATACTATGTTTGTGCTACCTTTGTTTTACTTTATTAATTTCTAGTAAATACTTTTACTATTACTGTTTATTCTGAGATACTTTGGGGAGTATCTCTTTAATCAGCTGCACTTTAGTGGCTTGTGGCTTTTTGACTGAGATAAACTGTTTAATTACCTAAACATATTGTAATCATATGTAAAAATTGAGACATAAAACCCTTTGCTTTATTATTGAGGGTGTTAATAGATGAGAATGGTCAGCAAGCTTTGACCAATCACCTGTTTGCATTCTCTTTTATAGGAACAAAAAGTAATTAATAAGGTTTACAAGGATACAAGGTTATTTTTTGTAATTTTCTCATACAATGACATGAGTAAAACAAAAAGTGTCACTTTGGTCCAGCAGTGTATGTGGCTGCTAGGAACATGCAATTCAGCTCCTTTCATTGAGTTCTACTGTATATATACTGTATTTTATTTTAGTTTTTGCAAAATTTAAGATATTTTCAGACAGCTTTAGGGACCTATGGAAAACTGGATTTTACCATCAACTACTGAAACCTTTGATAACTTAATGTTTTTTTGTAATTTTTTGTGCAATTTAAGCTTCATTTACTACTTTGCCACTTGAAATAATAATAAACACCCTTAAAAATCAGATCTAGTTTTTCATTAAATTTTGGTAATAACTGTTAGCGGACATTTGCCTTAATGGTAAAACACCAATTCTGTACTTGTGCAATTGTAAAACAAGTTGGATTTGATGGAATTTGATCTTTGTCCTAAATGCAATCCTCCTCTTTTTTTTATCAGACACATAACCTCTTTCTTAAAAATCATAGTTTATTTATGACAGAATACTACCTCATTGTAATAATGACACAGACATTGGGTCAAAAGTGTTTAAAAGTGTTTAATCTTCATTTTTTTCCTCAGATACAAGAAACGTCTTCCACGTGGTAACAGCGAGTGCAAACAAAACTCCCCAAAACCCTGCTTCACCTAAAGCCACTGTGAGAAGTCCGGCCAGTCCCAGAACAGTGGCTCCCATCATGACTTTAGCCAGAATGGCAAAATCCCATGCAACATCTTCCAAAGCAACCACTTCCATCTCCAAAATGTTCAGCAGCCCCAGCATCAACGGCACAGCAACCATTATGTAAATGTTAATCCACGGCATTAAAAAATAGAAAATAACCCCAACGACAATCAGAATTGCAAATACTTTTTTGAGGATTAGGATGTGTGCTGACTTGAGCACGAGTCCCAGAGAGATTCCAGAAGCTGCTGCGAAGCTCGTAATGAGTCCAAGCTCACCTCCAGGTCCAAGGACTTCACTCAAAATACTGTGGAGACTAACATGTTGAGAATCTATGTCTAAGTTGTATAAAATAACAGCGACAGGGCCAGTAATCCACAGAGATAGTCCTTGAACTTCTTCTAGGGACCAAAAGTCAGCGACCAAAGCACCGACGATTGCTCCGACAAGTCCGGTTAACAGTACAACTTTATACACAACAGAGTTTATAACGTTAGCCGTTTCACTGAAAAGAGGAAACTTGATGTAATACTCGTCAATCCCAACCCCGAGCACAACTCCGATGAGTGGAACCAGCATGATGAAGCTTAAGATGATATACCTTTCAGGTTTCTTGAAGGCAATTCTGTCCACCGAGAATCCCAGTAAAATTAACGCAGGTATGAGACAGATCACGGCTGGACTAAGGAGGTTGTAGCTGGACTGCACTGCAAAATGCATTGTCATAAAAGTCATGCTAAACAAAATGAGCATCCTTGATGAGCTGACACGCTTATTGTATCTTTGATGTTTGTATTCCAAGAGTAAAACCAAAGCAAGGAGGAACCCTGACAAGATAAGCCCTTTCAAACCGAGAGTTACCAACATGACAAAAAGGAAGAACGTGCACGTCCCGGCAACAGCGCATCCAGCAAAAACAGAAAGACCGGTGAGTATTGTGTATTTAAATTCATGTGGTTGTTTTTTTTCTAACTTTGCTATGATGCGGGAGCCAGCAGTGATCCCACAAGCACAGATCAGGAAAGCTAGGCACAGTCCGAAGCAGCCTAGGAAAGACAATAACCCGTCCAGTCCAATCTCTTTGCACAAAATGTGAGCCTTGAGAATCCATGTGGGGTCTGTCAGCTTCACCGCTGTCTCTGCCGCCAAGTTTAAAGTGTAACCTGCAGCAATTACCTTCCACACCACACCCAGCTCTGTAACAGACAAAAGCAGTAGAGATATTAACAAATAGGAACATTAAAACACCTTCAGCTACCCTCAGTAAAAGAATTACCAAATTGAAAGTCCATTTTTTCAGTGTCTTCTTTTAGTCGTCCATCAGTTTCTCAGTACAATAAAAAGTACAGTTAAAAGTGCAATGCTCATAGTTGGAACTGAAAGTAGAAGTAGATGTGTGTCCAGTTAAGTGGCAACAAGTCACGTGAGGGCTGTAAAACCTGTTCTCAAACAGACTTTGACTTGATTTTATCACAGTCTCTGACAACTGCTTTTTAAAATATATATATACAGTATATATACAGTATATATAAATATATAAATATATATATATATATATATATATATATATATATATATATATATATATATATATATATATATATATATATATATATATATATATATATAAGATAGTATTTAAAGTAAAGAATGATTACTATATTTGTACTACCTTTGTTTTACTTCATTAATTTCTAGTAAATACTTTTACTATTACTGTTTATTCTGAGATACTTTGGGGAGTATCTCTTTAATCAGCTGCACTTTAGTGGCTTGTGGCTTTTTGACTGAGGTAAACTGTTTAATTACCTGAACATATTGTAATCATATGTAAAAATTGAGACATGAAACCCTTTGCTTTATTATTGAGGGTGTTAATAGATGAGAATGGTCAGCAAGCTTTGACCAATCACCTGTTTGCATTCTCTTTTATAGGAACAAAAAGTAATTAATAAGGTTTACAAGGATACAAGGTTATTTTTTGTAATTTTCTCATGCAATGAGTAAAACAAAAAGTGTCACTTCAGTCCAGCAGTGTATGTGGCTGCTAGGAAAATGCAATTCAGCTCCTTTCATTGAGTTCTACTGTATATATACTGTATTTTATTTTAGTTTTTGCAACATTTAAGATATTTTCAGACAGCTTTAGGGACCTATGGAAAACTGGATTTTACCATCAACTACTGAAACCTTTGATGACTTAATGTTTTTTTTGTAATTTTTTTGTGCAATTTAAGCTTCATTTGCTACTTTGCCACTTGAAATAATAATAAACACCCTTAAAAATCAGATCTAGTTTTTCATTAAATTTTGGTAATAACTGTTAGCGGACATTTGCCTTAATGGTAAAATATCAATTCTGTACTTGTGCAATTGTAAAACAAGTTGGATTTGATGGAATTTGATCTTTGTCCTAAATGCAATCCTCCTTTTTTTTTTTTTATCAGACACATAACCTCTTTTCTGAAAATCATAGTTTATTTATGACAGAATACTACCTCATTGTAATAATGACACAGAAATTGGGTCAAAAGTGTTTAAAAGTGTTTAATCTTCATTTTTTTCCTCAGATACAAGAAACGTCTTCCACGTGGTAACAGCGAGTGCAAACAAAACTCCCCAAAACCCTGCTTCACCTAAAGCCACTGTGAGAAGTCCGGCCAGTCCCAGAACAGTGGCTCCCATCATGACTTTAGCCAGAATGGCAAAATCCCATGCAACATCTTCCAAAGCAACCACTTCCATCTCCAAAATGTTCAGCAGCCCCAGCATCAACGGCACAGCGACCATTATGTAAATGTTAATCCACGGCATTAAAAAATAGAAAATAACCCCAACGACAATTAGAATTAAAAATACTTTTTTGAGGATTAGGATGTGTGCTGACTTGAGCACGAGTCCCAGAGAGATTCCAGAAGCTGCTGCGAAGCTCGTAATGAGTCCAAGCTCACCTCCAGGTCCAAGGACTTCACTCAAAATACTGTGGAGACTAACATGTTGAGAATCTATGTCTAAGTTGTATAAAATAACAGCGACAGGGCCAGTAATCCACAGAGATAGTCCTTGAACTTCTTCTAGGGACCAAAAGTCAGCGACCAAAGCACCGACGATTGCTCCGACAAGTCCGGTTAACAGTACAACTTTATACACAACAGAGTTTATAACGTTAGCCGTTTCACTGAAAAGAGGAAACTTGATGTAATACTCGTCAATCCCAACCCCGAGCACAACTCCGATGAGTGGAACCAGCATGATGAAGCTTAAGATGATATACCTTTCAGGTTTCTTGAAGGCAATTCTGTCCACCGAGAATCCCAGTAAAATTAACGCAGGTATGAGACAGATCAAGGCCGGATTAGGGAGATTGTAGCTGAGGACGGCAAAATGCATTGTCATAAAAGTCATGCTAAACAAAATGAGCATCCTTGATGAGCTGACACGCTTATTGTATCTTTGATGTTTGTATTCCAAGAGTAAAACCAAAGCAAGGAGGAAGCCTGACAAGATAAGCCCTTTCAAACCGAGAGTTACCAACATGACAAAAAGGAAGAACGTGCACGTCCCTGCAACAGCACATCCAGCAAAAACAGAAAGACCGGTGAGTATTGTGTATTTAAATTCATGTGGTTGTTTTTTTTCTAACTTTGCTGTGATGCGGGAGCCAGCAGTGATCCCACAAGCACAGATCAGGAAAGCTAGGCACAGTCCGAAGCATCCTAGGAAAGACGATAACCCGTCCAGTCCAATCTCTTTGCCCAAAATGTGAGCCTTGAGAATCCATGTGTGGTCTGTTAGCTTCACCGCTGTCTCTGCCGCCAAGTTTAAAGTGTAACCTGCAGCAATTACCTTCAACACCACACCCAGCTCTGTAACAGACAAAAGCAGTAGACATATTAACAAATGGGAACATTAAAACACCTTCAGCTACCCTCAGTAAAAGAATTACCAAATTGAAAGTCCATTTTTTCAGCGTCTTCTTTTAGTCGTCCATCAGTTTGTCAGAAAAAAAAAATACTACAGTACCAAAAACAGGTGCAGTGCTCAAAGAAGGAACTAATGTGTGCCCAGTTTAGTGTCGAAGAGTCACGTGAGGGCTGTAAAACCAGTTCTTAAACAACCTTTGTCCTGATTTAATCACAGTCTCTGACAACTGCTTGTTCTAAAAATATTAAAAAGCTGTTTAATGTGAGTTGGTATTTATCAAAAATTGGTCAATGCATTTGTTGTAACTTTGTATGAACTTTGTAATTGCCAGTTAATTCCATACTTTTACTGTTACTGTTTTTTACTGATAAGAATACACAGAGTGTCTTGGCTCTTTTGTTCTAGTCCTACATTTACATTATAATAATTTTAAATGTATTGACGTTTAAACTGGATTTTCTTATCCATGTATTTTATCAATTCACTTTATACAATTTTTATGATCCTGAAAAGTTTATCTTAAATTTCATTACATTTTTGTATTATTTTAGGCGTGTATTATTTTATTATGTATATTTTAGTTTATCATTTTTATCTTCCACACTTTTTAACATCGTGTTATTTCTCAACTAAATTGGAGAATACTTAAAAACAAAAATATTACTTCAAAAGACAAATAGCCATAGCTTTACATTGGCAAAAAAAATATATACTTTTGACAAAGAAATATTTATTTATTGCTTGTTGTTCTTAAATTACAGTTTTTAACTGTAAATTAACTTTGTTTATAGTCTATATAATTAAACATTTTGCCGCTTTTTAAATTAAATGTTAAGCAATTGGATTGAGTTCTCGGCAAACAAACGGAACAGCGGAACCTTTGTTGCGTTCTTCGTCTTTCTTCCACGGAGCCGTTCTTCCGTGACTCCACGATGGCAGCTGTTGTGGAAACGCATGTGGAAATCTCTTGTAAGTTTTTAGTTAATTACTGCTTTTTAATTGACAAAATCACATGAACCATATTCATCGTACGTGATTGTCGTTTGTTTTTTACAAGACCAGCAGTTTTTTTAGTCTTTGTCTTTTAGTTTTAAACGCGCTGTAGCTACTATTTTAGCATGTTAGCATTAGCACAGACATGTAGCTTTAGTGTTTAGGACCAGCTCAATGGGAGCTCTTTGGTCAAATGTGTTTAGCGTGTTTTTTTTTTTTTTATCATTAGTATGCTATCTCAACGGTTGTCTTTATCAACTCTTTTATGTTGTATATACTGAGACATATGTTAGCCTTGTAAGTACTGGACTTGTGGGTTTGTGTGTTTATCAAGAGTCCATACTAAGTTTGTTTTTTTGTATAGTTGTGGGCAGTCAGGAAACTATCTTGGATAATAAAGTTGTTTAGGTAAACACACAACCCCAGTTATTTTGTATTTTCTACTTGTCTAATTAATAAACAGGGTTCCCCTTAATCCTGGAAGACTTGGAAGAGTTATTTTGCAGTCTTAAAATTACCTGGGAATAAATAAAAAATTGTTTAAATTGTTCTCAAAATAATGCATTTAGATTATTAATGAGGTAACACTTTATTAAAATGTCAAGAAAAGAATCATTAGAAAAGACATGATTTTCTGAAATATGTGTTTAAACCGTAATAAGTTGATGCATTGTATGTAACTAATGTTCTTCTGTGTCTTAAAACAGCAGATGTAGAGCCCCACAGTGAGGAAGACCACGAGCTGAATGAGTCTGAAGAAGAGAGCGATATCGAAGGCTCTGATGACGGAGGCAGTGATGAGGCAGACTTAGATGGAGCCAGTGACGGAGAGGAGGCAGAGGATGAAGATGAAGGTCCTGATGGGGAGAATGAGGAGGGGGACGGTAACGCTGGCTGGGCCGAGGCCATGGCCAAAATTCTGGGGAAGAAGACCCCCCCAAACCAGACAACTATCCTTCACAGAAACAAAGAACTGGAGAAAGTCAAAGAGAAGGAGAGACAGGAGCAGCTGGAGAAGAAGAAACAGGTACAGCACTGTCACATGAGGGTTAGATTGTGTAGACAGTAGCAGTTGTGACTCAGTATGGAACCCATTTAGTCATTTCTAAATAACTTTGAGTAAAAATAACTTTAAAAATTGTAATAACTTGAAAAAAATGGGCACTTTTGTTCAGTCAAGGTCACTGTAATTTCAATGCCACTAACCCCTAACAGAATTATATAGCACCATTTATTGCTATATTTAGCCTAAAAGAAGCTGCTTATAATTTTGTTCATCTACAAATAAAAGAAAGAAACATAGAAAATAATTAAATTAACAGAAAATGAGTTCTCTTTTCTTTATTGTGCTAGGGTTATGTTATGTACATTAATGAGTTTTCATGTGTGTGTAGTTGAACTTGTACCTAATATTTATTCAAAACTAACTACTTCCACTTGTGTTGGGTTATAATAATTGTTCTCTGTGTTGAACAGGTGGACAAGAGGCGATCGTGGGAGATGATGTGCAGAGAAAAGCCCAACATAGTGAAGGACAGAGAGGCTGAGAAAGCTCTGCAGAGGATCGCCACCAGGTGAACACCACACTGAGTTTCACAAGCAGAGGTTAAAGATAAAGAACTGTGTCTTACTCCAGCGTGTTTTCTCTCAGAGGCGTGGTGCAGCTGTTCAACGCCGTGAGGAAACACCAGAAAACCATCAACGAGAAGGTGAAGGAAGTGGGAGGATCAGAGAGAAAAAAGGCTAAAATCCTGTCGTCCTGTTTCTAAAAAAGACTTCATTGACGTTTTGAGGAGAACGGATGAAGGCAGCGGCAAAGTTAAAAAGAAAGAAAAGACTGTAAGTGGACAATGTACATTATATCTTTAGAAATGTGTTGATCCTAACATGACTTTAGTCAGCTGTGCAGTGACTTTCATATTTATATGGCATGTCCGACTGGTGGCCTGGGCACAAGATCCAGCCCTTAGTATTTATCTGGGCATTAATACACTGGGCCTGTATACACAGTATACTGTCCATTGTAAGATAATATTAGAAGTTAGAGAGATGAACAAAGCAACATCCCTTGTACACGTATTGTAAATCCATTGGGAAGAAGTTAGCCTTTTGGCCCTTTTTTAAAGTTGCTGTAGTTATAGAATAATCCTAATAATTCTAGGTGATGGCTTGACAATGAACCCTGAGGAATAAAAGTGGTGTGCTTCTTTAGAAAATTATGACTGTTAAGTAAGTAAATAAATCTTATTTATATAGCACCTTTCACAGATATAATTCACAAAGTGACTGTTAATAATGCAGTGCTATTCTTAAATGTAGAAAACATCCTGGAAATGTTTTAAGACTTAATTTTGATGTAAGACTCCAAAACATATACCATTGTTTCTGATAAAATAATTACAAAGACTTGAATCTGTGGAGGTCACAACAAATTTTAAAAAGAAAATGATAAATTAAAAAGATGGAAATGTCTATTGGCAAAGTGTAATTACAGTGAGTGTCCACGTGGTGTCAGTGTTTCTTCATTGACGCCACAGTGGCCCCTGACCGTGTTGTGTATTTACAGCCTGCAGTTACAGTGAAGGAAGAGGAGCAGGAGCCGGCGTGGAGCGTGCTCAGAGACGACTTCATGATGGGAGCCACGATGAAAGACTGGGACAAAGACAGCGACGGAGAGCAGGCAGACACATCTCACACGGGACAAGAGCCACAGGACAGTGACTCGGACTGATGAGCTGACACTGATACTGACAGAGTGGACCTGAACTTCACTCTGGACTGTGCCTAAAAGACTCTAAAAAAAAAAACATATCTCTGTGGTTTTAATATGCCGTTCTTTATGTTTTGCTGATAGAGTTATTAATGACAACTGTTTCTAATTGTGAGAATATGTATTATTGTACATAATGCGTGTATATGCTGTTGAAATTTTGTACAGTGCTGGTGAATATAGAGACGGTAAGACGGTTCACATCTCAAGTTACAAATGGACAGACCTGTATTCTGTAAGTCCAGTTATTGTGCACTAAACCAAATCAAAAAGCCTGGCCACAAACCTCCTGACAGAAAAATAAACTTCTGCCTCATTTTTAGATTTCATTTTGCCATTTTAGTTTTTTTTTTTAATATATATAAATAGCAATGTATTGACTTGTACCCACTTTAGGAAGTTAAATTTGACTGAATGCAATGCTGCATTTCTCTGATTCGTTCCGTCCTGGGGCATTTCATTTTAGGACGACAACAACAAATAATCGAAAGCGGGCCTCATTTATGGGATACAAGGTCTCATCATTAACCGAAGTTTAATGTAATGGCTTTAACTCAGTGCTTCTCAAACTGTGGTACTTTGACTTTCTGATACTCTTGGATTTTTTATTTTTTGTGTGGCTTTTTTTTGAAGCACATTTTGTTCATAATAATGAATATATTTCTTTGCATCCAAATTATAACCAAACACTATAATCCAACTCAAATAAACATAAATAAATTTAAACCCTAGTAAAACCTTTCAAAGACCAACTAAAACACCATAAAGCCTGGCAGAAATTCAACTAAACCTGCTTTAGACCTATTAAAGTCCGACTAAGACCACATTAATGTATCGCTTCACTTTTGACATTTTTTCCAGATTTAGTTTTCATTTTAATCCTGGTTTTTAGACGATTCAAATGAAGTGTGGTTGGTAAATGTCTGTAGAGAAGTCATAATAAATAATGTTCATAGATTTAGTATTTGACTCTAAAGCCCTGACTCTAGACTCTAGAGACAAGTGGAGAGACAAATATTTTATGAGATGGTATTTGGTAAAAAAAAGTATATATATTTTGAAAGGCAAAGGTTAAATGACGGTCACATGGAAGACCATAATAGTACTGCATCAGTTTTATTGTAATATAGATTACTTGTATAGCAGTGATTGTTTTCAACTATTGGAAGTTTATACTGAAAATGTCTTGTTTAGTGTAAAATAATCCTCGTTCAGTGTCTTAACAACCAGCCAACGCTTGAATTTACAAAATAATGTATGTTGTTCATTTAGTCATCTACAGTCATAAACAAGTTTTCTCTGTGATTCAGTGATTCAGTGTTTGAGTTGACTCAATGAGAGAAAGTCTAACACTGGTATGTCGTCCTTTATTCCTGCTCTGTTCACACTGAGCCACAGAGCGGCCCATTGGGACGTCCTGTTCAAAGCCTCTACTGTGTGTCTTACACTATTCAGTCTTTTGTGATGGGATGGGAGTTAAATGGTCCTAATTCTCAAATACTGATGATGCTGAAGCTCTGAGAAAATCAGAAGTGAAGTGGATAACCCTTTGGATTGGAACCTAAGATGGAGTGCGCCTGCTTTTGTCATTTCTCCTGCAGCCTTTCATCACAATTATTTACTGTTCTGTCTCCCTTTCTGACCCCATTGAACCCTGGCCACTTTGATCCTTTTCTCTGACACTACAAACCACTTACAAAAACTTAAGTCGTGTTTAGCCTGTTCTTCTGGATGTTTGGCTTTGGTCACTCTCGTAGGTCGTAGGTCACCCAGGAAATATTTAAAAAACAAAAGTGGACTTTTCAAAGTTTAATCAAACAGGTTCATGTTTGGGGATTGGTCTCAAGAAAGTGTTCAGGAGTTGTTTCATTCTGCTTAAATTGACTTTAGACCGCCAGTTGTTGCTTTATTAAAAAAACAAAACAAATGCAAAAATCAAAAGGTTAGCCACAATCATGATCTCTACTCAACACTTGTGCCACTCTCTCCCTCTGATGACCGGCTTTAGGACCCTGCAGAGGCGCGCACCGGGAGCCAGCAGGACCATTAGCCGCCGCAGCGCAGTCCCCAAGCGCACAACTAACTCAGCTCAGCCTCGCTCTCACAACAAACTCAACCCTCCGTGAAGCTCAGTGGCTCTCGGCCCCAAAGCCATGCGCACTGCTTCACTCTGAGGCCGGACTCACGCACGGACTGACAAACGAACAGACGAGGAAAACCAGCCTGTGCCAAGTCAGCTTATTTAAAAAATAAAATAAGTGACTTTTCTGGATCGTGTTGGCACGCGTAAAGACGAGCCGTGCCCTGAATAGATGGGGTGAGGGACAGACGCGTAAAGCAGCGAGGGTAACGGGCTCGAAGGGAGACTTGTGATGCTCCTAATTTGGATTTTAAACTGAAAAGCAATCTCCTAACTTTGACTTTCTTTGAGTTTTTTTTTCATTTTGTTCAAGTTTAGATCCTGTTTTTGAAAATAAAACGGGATGAATCTCGCGTCAAGACACTGAGGTTTTCGCTGAATTGAAACCTCAAAGCGCAGTAGGAGTTCCCTGGACGTCCCCTCGTCGTTTCTGATGCGGCGGTGGAGTCCCCAGTCCCGCAGGACGCTCGGACCAGAAGCCCTTAACACCCAGCTAAGATTAGACCCTCCACATTTTCACCGTCCCGCTCTGGCTGCTCCTTTACGCACCGTTTGGCTGTGCGTCCTTTGGGAATAACGCCTTGGATACTGGCTCTAGTTTGGATTTAAAGGCTTGGATGGATTTTCAAAAACATTTGATGGGATTTAAGTAATCTATTTGGACATTTTCGCGGACTTTTTTTTGCGTGGGATGCTTTTAAGAACTTCTACTAAAGACTTCTGAGAAACACAGGTGGGAATTTTCACGTGCAAATACCACACTTTTGTTATTAAAACGTAAAGGTATGTTTATTTTCTTGCGTTTGGCATGTGTTTTTCAGCCAACTCTTATGTTTAAAGTAAAGGAGATGGTTGGAAGGAAGGTCTGTCTTTCTACTTGAGCAAAAAGGCTATTTAAATACATTTCTGACTTGATTTAAGGCTTCTTGTCAGTTACTCATCCGGTGCTTCAGTCCCGCTCACCTTCACAGATCAATCATAATAAGGATGTGTGCAAATAAACTGTGCTTTTGACCAGTTTTGGTGAAAAATCTAGAGTCAATTCAGACGCATTCTTATTCCGTTGTTGCTTCTGGAAACGCACCAGAGCATGTCCTGAGCCCCATTCTTCAGTATAACATTGGGCAGAGATAGATTTGTAAGAGTTTGTTCAATAAGAGACCAGTTATTGGTGAATAATACATATAGGAGACTACAGTCAAACTGCTGCCACTGCTGTACAACCTAATGCTTACTGCAAACACCGTGTGGGTACATTACTCTGTGTCAGTGACATGGCTCTTTTAAAATATGCTGACATTTATTGGCTCTTGTGTGCACTGAAACATGGCCTGTGAATTTGCAGCAGTGCTGTTGTACCAAACTTTATTTCTGGGGACCCATATTTCAAACCTCCAAATCACTGGGGTCCCACATTTGGAATTTTGTTGATAGTATTGTTTTGCTCTTTTGTCTTGTGCTTGTTTTGTTTTTCTGTATTGCTTCTGACCGTTTCAACGTGTTTCCAGAACAGCCATTTTCAATCATTTCCACGGCCTGTCATCCTTCTGGAGTTGGAAGCACAGGAAAACTTTTTAGAAACCCAGATAAAATCTACAGAGGCCCACTATTAGCCACCAACAAACTTCTACTGCTTTAAAAAAAATTGCAAATAATGTAAAATATCTCCACTCACTGGGGGCACATTCCTAAATACTTGGAAGTGTTCTGAAGCCTTAAGGCAGTGGACAAATGCTCCCGTTCTGCACCAGACATAGCTCAGACTTCCAGAACCAGAGGCGTAGCAACAGGCAGTGCAGCCAGGGCAGATGCACTGGGGCCCAGGAGTTGGAGGGGCCCCTGAGAGTGTGGTAACACCACTGTATAACAATAAAGATGTAGCTCCGCTTTTTTAAATCGACACATGTGACAACTTAATACAGAGGAAAAAAAAGATTTTAGGCTGTAATGTCTGTGAAGGTTCTCGGTCATCCAGGACATCTTAAACAAAGGTTTAAGTAAAAGCATCTGAACTTGAAGACCAGACGTTTCGTCTCTAATTCCAATGTAATGTAAACTATTTATAATGAAACAACTTTAGCTTACTGTAAATCTAATTCTTGTGAGTTTATAAAGAAGTTTGTGCCCTCCATAACTTTAAGGCCCTTTATTAAAACCTGCACTTGGGCCCCTGATCCCTACCTTAGTCCACTACTGTACTGTGTAGTGGATGATTCATATTGTTTCTTTTTTAAATTTTTGAGCCAGCCCTTTCAGTCAGTATCCTGCCTCTGTTTTTTTTTTACATTTACATTTAGTCCTTTAGGTGTGTCTCTGGTAAACAGTGCAGGACACTTGCAGTTGGAGGAAAGTAGGTGACTGTATGTAACTAGTCTTAAAGTTTTAATCTGAGCCTTGTTTCTTGTTGCTTGTTGCCACAGTCAAGATGAAGCTGTGCATCGTCCGCCTCGTGTTCATCGTGGACCTTGTTGCTGTGGCCATGGCTCTGTCCACCTGCAGCACTTTGGACATGGAGCAGTTCATGAAGAAGCGCATTGAAGCCATCAGAGGTCAGATCCTGAGTAAACTCAAGCTGAGCAGCCCGCCCGAGGACTTCCCCGAGCCTGAGGAGGTGTCCCGGGACGTGGTGGCCATCTACAACAGTACTCGGGACCTGCTCCAGGAGAAGGCCAACGAGAGAGCGGCCACCTGCGAACGGCAGCGCAGCGAAGAGGAGTACTACGCCAAAGAGGTGCACAAGATCGACATGCTGCCCTTCTACCCAGCCGAGAGTGAGTACACTTTCTTTTAAAACACTTTTCTCCTCTGCATTCACACGTCTGTGTTTTAGATGTTCTCTGTAAATGCTGCTGTAGATAAAAATGTCTGAGGCTTTAAACAGACACAAACAAATACAGTGTCAAGTACAGTGTTACAATAAGGTTTTAGATTTCAGAAAACGGCGTCAGTCTGTCGGTTTCTCCAAGGTTTAGTTTGGATTCAGATTTTGTCTAGTCCCTATTTTAGTCTCGGCTTTAATCCTAGGTTCACGTTCATGTTTAGTTGTAGTTTCATCTTGATTCCCGTGTTTAATATTGGCAAGTCAGTAAATAAGTCATTTTTATCAAAGCTTGGTTTAAAACAGCAATGTAATAATGCAAATAAACAAAACCAGCTATTGTTTGTTTCAGAAAGGAATTTTTATTCTAAAGACATTGGTTGGTTCAAAGTTTGGTAAAAGATTCAAAGATCAACATTTTCTTATAACTTAAATACAATGTCATAAAGGCATCTATCTATCTATAATGTAATATTCCATCAATGTAAAGTCTTAAAAACCATAAGAAATTACAAAGAATTTATCGTTTTTTAAATTTTATATCAGTAGAGTTTTTCTTTCAAATTTCTTTATCCTAAGATTGTTTCATTCTTCAACACCGCTGTAAAGTGATTATGCTTTATTATGGTCAATGTGAGTAGATAGTGTATAGCATAAGCATGTTCCAAATAATTTATTTTATCATTCTTTAAAATATAGATTGTGTTATTTTATTGGTTGGTCAGTCCAGTCTTGACTACAACATTATTATTATTATTATTATTATCATTACTAATATTAATATTAATAATACAAATAAAAGTATTATTGTTATTATTAATATTATTATTTATCATCATTATTATTTTTGTATTATTTTTATTATTATTCAAAACTAAATAAACTAACTGGACTAATGCTTTAAAGGGCAGTAATCCTTTTGCCTCAGATAAATGGAGAGTATCTGTCGAACTGGGTGGACTGTGGTTTGTTTTATGACTGCTGTTCTTAAAGGAAGGAGGATTCAACAAAGACAGACACAAAGAAAGAAAGACAGGAGGGAATGAGGACAGTGGCTCAGTGATAGTTTGTTTAGTGTGAAAGGCCTGAGCATACAGCGCTGTGAGGTCACCTGTGTTTGTGATTGTTTTGGAAATTCCATCCCATTGAAGCAGGAAGTGGTCCAAAAAAACTGGGCAACCACTCAGCAGCCTTTTAGGAAGTTTTCTCCTCTTCCGTTTAAGAAATAAACAGAATTTAAGATTCTTTGTTGGAGAAAAATAATCTGATGGGTTTATGGAAATTAAATTTTCACCTGTTCCTGGGCTTTAAACAAGAAAACGACAAACTCCAATGAGATCAAATCCAACTAAAACCTGTATTTTTTGAAAAGGGAATACAATCAAATAATGTCGGCTCTTGAAAATTTTCTTTTATCAAATGCGGCCCTTTTTGCAAAAACTTTGGACTTCCCTTCTTCACACTCCTTCTGATTGTTCTCTAAAAGGAGGTTCTCCTGTCCTGCTGTTGCCCTCTGCCTCAGCTCTGCCTCTATAAGGAGCAGAATAAAACTATTAAGTCATGCATGTCAGCATGAAGGGATTTTCCACTGTTCTCACACATTCCCACAGACGTGACAGAAAAAAAACTGAGTCTGAGTAATGATGTGTCGTCACCGTTTATTTCACTGAAGCTGTAATGTAATGTGTTAGCATTCACAAATCAGGCTTTAAATGTTGCAGCCTGACCGCGACATTTGACTTGATGGATCTTTCTTTGTGCAGATCAAAAGAGGACCACTGGAGAGTCAAGGCTCTGTAAACACTATTTAAATCATATCAAGCCATTCATTCCACTGGTTACAACCGTGACAGGAAAGACCTCTCTAAAAGACATTTGTCATTATCTGGGCTTTAACATTTGAGTAGAACTTGACTCTAATATAAAGAGTGTATTTGACATAGTGTTTGTATGAATACCATCTGTAACGTTATATTGTTTTAGGATTTGATCTTTGATTTTTGGTTGACAATACACACCTTGGCTCCAGACTTGGTGTGTATTCTCGTCACGGTACAAGCTGAGGTTTATGGTTCAGTGAATTCGTTAAATCTGTCCATCTGATCAGTCATTTAGTGTTGTTTCACATAAACACGCTCACAGCTCCAGGAGTCTTCATGGTTTCTCTGACTGACATTGTTATATACTGTTTGTTCTGGTTTAATCTTGGTTTACATCCCACTTGATTTTCAAATTTAATCCAAAGATTTAATCCAAGGTTCTTGTTCTTGTTTAGTCTTGTTATGTAAATGGTTCAGTCATTGATTTAGTCCAAGGTTTAATATTGGTCTGGCTTTGGGTTTAGTTCTTGTTTATTCCTAGTTTTGTACCATCATATTAAGCACTTAGTAGTACATTATTTTAAAATACTGGTTAGTTTCTGAGCCTGAGAGTTTGATTTTGTTGCCTTTTTTCATTATTGTTAGGCTTTTTTTATTTTATATAATTTTAATCATGTGGTCATGAGCTTTGGGTCATGACCGAAAGAACAAGATCCCGGATACAGCCGGCCAAAATGAGCTTTCTCCACAGAGTGGCGGGGCGCTCCCTTAGAGATAGGGTGAGGAGCTCTGTCACTCGGGAGGAGCTCAAAGTAGAGCTGCTGCTCCTCCACATCGAGAGGAGCCAGCTGAGGTGGCTCGGGCATCTGTTTCGGATGCTCCTGGACGCCTCCCTAGGGAGGTGTTCCGGGCATGTCCCACTGGGAGGAGACCCCGGGGAAGACCTAGGACACGAAGGAGGGACTATGTCTCTCGGCTGGCCTGGGAACGCCTCGGTATCCCCCCGGAAGAGCTGGAGGAAGTGTCTGGGACAGGGAAGTCCGGGCGTAGGTCTCCTCCTGTTAGGACATGAACACCTCCAGAGAGGCATCCAACTTACTCATCTCAATGTGGAGGAGCAGCAGGTCTACTCTGAGCTCTCATAAGTAGCACCCAGCCACTCTGTGAGGAAACGTGTTCCTGAGGCGCTTGCATCTGGGATTTTATCACAACCAATGACCATAGTTGAGTGTAGGGTCATAGACTGATGGTAAATCGAAAGCTTTTCCTTCAACAGACTCACACATTGACCACATCCTTTGATTCTCAGTCATCCAGGTTACAATCAAATAAAAGGTGAAGAAGAAAGCATCTGTTTTGAAACAAGACCTGGTTTACCTTTTATTGTATTGAATGACTGAGAATCTCAACAGACTTCTTCTATCACTCAACCCCAAGATACTTCAACTTCTCAGAAAATGACTATAAATTGGGTTAAAAGTTATAAAATGAGAAACAATAGTTAAGTCCTATACCTCAGCATTTATGGTTTTCTGTAAATGTGAATAACTGCGGAAACTAAAACTGTTCTATCGTCGTCATTATCTCCTGACTTCATTTCTCACATACTTTCGAGAGAGCCATTAACCTTGATATCTTTTAAAATCAGTGAGTGGGTCATGAAGTGAAGTGGAAATAAATTAGAGAGTGACGTTTTGTAAAGCCCCGAGGTGTATTTGGTGTTGAATGTTATGCTTGGCCCTGGTTCGGATATGAATAGAAGGGGCGCTGTGCCAAGTGCAGTCAGTGAAGCATTTACAGGATATAAATAATATTGAGTCAACATACGGCAAGCAGTGAGGGCCACAAATGACTCTTATCTGTTTAAGTGAACTAACAGTGATGGAGTTCATTTAATGACAGGCCATACTAACAATCTCAAGGTCAAAAATTGCCTTTCCATCTAATTTCAAAGAACCAAAAAGTTCTCTTAGTTTGGATTTAATTTTGGAGATCAGGTTAAGATGATCTGAGAAGAACAAAAGAAAACATTCGTGACCAATCAGAAACGAGAAGCAGGCCTTTGAAAACACGTTGTCTGCACAAGTGGCACAGCTGACTTAAACATTAACGAACAGCTTTATAAAGTGATATCATCAAGTCGGAACTTAATCCCCGCTGCGAAAAGGCTTTTATTTAACATCATAACAGGAGACTCCACACTTCGCTCTGTTTGTTAGTCTTTACTTGATGCGTTAGTTTAATAAACTTCAATAAAGTCTTCTTTTACCTTTTGAGGAAAGTATATCGACAGTAAACCGGGAGCTTTATCTTATGACTCAGCTCCTTCTTTACAACAGAGCGACATTTTTATTTCAGACTCTTACTCTTACTTCAGACCAGTTTGCCAACCTCTCTCACTCCATCTTTTCTTCGCGTGTGCCTGCTCGCGGAGGGCAAGCCACCCTCTTGGAGCTGATTCTCGTCCCGGTACAAGTGGAGGATCCTGGTTCAATAAAGGAAATAAACCTGTCCATCTGGTCAGTCCTTTATTGTCGTTTCAGTCAGTTTCACGTGAACGTACTCACAGCGTTAACTGAACGAGTTGGCACCTTGCTTCATTATCTCTGACTAAGATTGTTCGTTTTTTGTTTTCTTTGTCTAGCTTAATCTTGTCTTTTATCCCACTTGAGTTTATCATTTAATCCATGATTTAGTCCAGGGTTTTTTCTTGTTTTGTTATGGTTTAGTCATGGATTTAATCCAAGGCTTAATATTGGTTTTACTTTGGGAATAGTCCTGGCTTTGTCTTTAGTATTTTTAGATTTAGCAACAGAACCTTGGTTAATTCTGGGCTAGCTTTATTCAATTTCCATTAACATTTTTAATAACTTTCTACTGATGCTATGTTACATAAAGAACCTCCAACGTGTACTATTTGTGGCCAGACCCAGATTGAAGTTCGTCATATGTCGTGAGAGCTCTGACTCTGTCCAGACCTTGACACTTGGGAACACCCAGCAGACGTTAAGCCCTCAGCTGATTGGACATATTTATTTAGTTCCTTCAGCTCCAGACGTGTGGAAGTATATCACACACACGCAGCAGAGGTACGGGCCTTGTTTGGTTTGGCGCCAGGAAGTCCTCAGAGGCTGCGAAGTGGGGCAGAGGAAGCCCAACATAAAGGTCTCACAGATCTATGAGGAAATATGTCTTCACTGCAGCACAGTTAGACCAGCTTTGTGTTGGTAACAATATCATAAAAACAGTGGATTTTGAAAGTGATTCATCTTATGGCTTTTGAAATTGCATAACCTTTTTGCATAAACACCCTCATGAAACATCAAAAATGTAGCACTGAAGCTTATTCAAATCTGGGAGTTGTTTAAGGAGGCAGTAAAAGGTCATCAGTCAAACAAAAATGCTCAAACTAAATCACGTCACAGTTCCTGAGAAGCAAAAGCAATATAATAAGCGCAGTACTTCATTTCTCTTGCAGATAAAATGTAAAGGCTCAAAGACTTAAAGAGTGTATCAGTCAGGTTGAACAGGAAACAATAAACACACGATGGCTTTTTTTTCTGAATAAGATTAGGTTTAATAAATGAGAAAAGTCAGCTCAATTAGACAAACCAGCAGAAAATACATTTGTTGGTCATACATTCACCACATGCCTTCGCCTTGAGTCGTAACAGTCTGCTGCGACACTAAAGCAGACAAACTTTGCCAAAACTCACAAGTCATTAATTTTCTGTGCAGGATTGATTATCAAACATTATCAAAGCAGCAGCAGTACCCCAACATTAAAAAAGAAACCAGTTTAGGTTTAGTACGTTATAGCCCTCTCTGTCTTCATAGACCAGGTCAAGATTACAGGCAACTCAAAATCTGGATAATGAAAAAATACCTCGAGAGCCACTTGAGTCTTCACAAATTTCTCTTTTCTTCTGGTGATTATTAGTATTTTTATGGACACTATCTGAGCTGCTCTTGAGCTAACAGCAGCATTAGCCACAACACGTTGCATATAGCACAGTAGTTACAGAAAATGTGTTGTAACCAAGACTTATAGAGTCTATAGTAAACCATCAGCACTGAGGGACTTCACAGAGAATTTATTCAAACTAAAAACTAACTGTGACCTCTACATGGCAGTTTCCTCAGAAGTGACCAACACAAGAGATCAGAGCAGTTAAGTGCATCTTGAAGGTAATATTTTGGAGGAGCAGAGTTGGCTGTGGAGAGTTTTGTGGCGAGCAGATTGAGTGTGAGGTGGTTGTGGTGAGATGTGTGTCTCTGCTGGAATTTTCCATGGAGCGAGTGGCAGAGCAGTGCCACGCTGTGAAGTCAAAGAAATTTAACCATTTACCTGCTCTTTATCAAACCTTAGAGGGTATGTGGCATTTATATAAACGCTTCAGACCTCATCAGATTTTATGCACCAAAAGACACAACGGTAAATTATCATTAGTCATAGTAAATTAGTCGTTTAGTTTGACTTTTGCAGAGACTTTTTGCCGAATTTACAGAATTTTCAGAATCTTTTTTTTTTGCCAAAGCCATTTAGATAGTGAACCATCTGTGCGTCGGACCAAACACTCTCTAGTGTCTGCTTGAAATGATTTAGTGGACATTTTTGCTTCACTAATCAGTTATGGGGAAAACACATTGAAGTACACAGATTACTTTTTTGCTGGTTTTGTGATTCATAAATCTATTGTCCTGTTGCTTTTTCAAATCTGTGAGAAGTGAATGTGTTGTTCTTTATTGCAGCTAAAACCTTAAAACACACGAGGTTATCACTTGTTGTTTTCATAAAGGCCTCTTAAAGGAGTCTGTCTTACCTTGTTATATTTGGTGTTCCAGTTGTTTGGGCTGGAAAAAGCATAAATAAAAAAAGCTCTGTGAAGCGACCGTCATAATCCAGCTGTTTCTGCAGAGATCAGGTTTATTCACGGCTCGTTAAATGAAGCTACAACAGCTGCAATAAACACAGGAAGAGATTACATATTTAATAATGCACAAGTCCTCCAACGTTCTGGTTTTATCCGAATGTCACGCAGTAACAAGCTAAACTAAGAAGTCTGTTTTTCAAGCTTACAAATGTTTTTGTTGTTTAAAAAAGAAATACTGACGAAGCATCTGAGTGTTTTGAGTTCTGTCCTCTAATGTACTTTTATCAATGATGTTTAAAGCCAAAATGGGATCTTTGTGCTTCTTACATTAACACTCAAAAGGTCTTTAGTAGGGTGTATGTAAAGTTTGTGCCAGGCATTTTCACCACTGGACCATGTCTTTCTGATCACTTCAGCTGGTATTGTCTCCGCTGGGTTAAGACCTTCTGGAGCTCCACAGGAGGAAGTCTGAGTCAGTTTTCCAGTGAGTGCGGGTCCACAGGGTCTGGCTGTTTGCTGAGTGGACAGAAATGCCTCTGTGTGGAGCAGATTATTGGACGTCTCTGAGGAGCAGTGGACTTCCCCCACATCAGCCTCCGCGTGTTTACACTGAGCCACTGTGTGCAGTTCACAGGGCCGTGCTGTGGAGAGCCGAGGCTGTCTTTTACTCCAAAGATCACTGATAACGAGACAGTTTCAAATCATTTCAGTGACACCTCTGTGCACTGTTTACTGTGGCATCACTAAAATAAAATGTACTGACATATTATCAGTAATTAATGAAGTGGTTTGATAAAATAGTTCTTCTCATGTTCTTTTGACCTACTGCCAAAGTTGGAAAAATAGATTAAGCTCAGAACATATCATTAACATAGACATGCATAGATTGGCTTATGTAAACCACATTTTGACTGTGGGCCAGAGAACAAGTTGGATTATTTTAGTATAATTTAGAAAAGGTAATAGAAACAGTAATATCTCATGTGTGTACGAGGTCAGAGGTCAGATAGGCTGCTTCTTTAAAGAGAAAATCTATATTGTCTGAATATATTGAAAGAATATTGTTAACGTTCAGAGAAATCTACACTTAAAACTAAATATAAACATTTTTTTTAGATAATTAGCAGACAATCAGCATTTACATTTTTTTAAGCTTATTCCTGTAAGGGATCATGTGTGGCTAGAGCCTATCCTAACAGGGCTAACATTGCTATTTAAATATTGAAAACAAATAAAAGAAACAATAACAGTAAAAATAAATCAATCATACTCATGGGATTTTGGTTATAACAACATTAATAATATGGATTTAGAAAACAACCTGTTGCTGCTGATAAACTCTGTCCTTGTTGGGTACAAACCAGTGTGTCCTGTGACAACAAATACTACAGGAAACAGCATTTGTTCTGTTGTATTTGTTTTACAAGGATCAACCACAAACACAACCGAGTATGTGTCTGTCCCTCGGCCCAGTCCAGAAGGAAAAGAAGGAAAAAAACGGATGAATAAATGGTTGACTATTCTACGTACTATCTGATAGACTGGCCCCGTTTCAAACTGTAACACTGCCATATCACAGTTTATATTTCCTATGCCTCATCTTTGCACAACAGCAGTTTTTCCTCCACAAGACTTACCCATTCACTTCACAAAAATCTTTTTTGTCTCTGTGAAAAAGGTCAGGAACTCTTTTTCTTTCACAGCCGCTTCCAATCATAACTTTTTTATCTAAAATGGTTCAAGCTGGATGTGATGCTTTGTTCCTCTTGGTTGGTTTTATGTCTATCAAGTGCATCCAGAGACAGTTGATTTGTTTATTTGGCATCTGTTGCTGCTGCCCTCTGAAAGTTCAGCTCAAATCCACAGAAACCAGACTAGTTCTTTATATAAACCCGAATTAACTTTCCGGTTTTCGGTTGATAATGAAATAGTGTGTACATTGTATCGAAATCTTCCACAATAATAGCTGTTTTGTCCCACGGATGACTAATGCAGTAGTATCAAAGTTGTTTTCCTGTTAACTGTGTGCGCTGTGTCCTTGAAGGGGTCTCGACTCGCTGCACAGACCTCCTCCTGTTTCCCTTCGGTCTGTGATAAAAGACGCTCTTTCACAGCCCACTGTTTGTCTTTAATGATATGTGGCGTCTGATTTAGCTCGATGTTTGTGTGACGCCACATGTCCTCCCTGTGAAACACGCCCCGGCCTCAAACAGAAAGCCGTTTGTAGCAGCAACAGCGAGCGGCGGCTGTTTACAGAGCAAATGTGGCCCACATGTTGCCCTCGGCTTCGTGCACTGGGCTGCGTTCAAAGGCACTAATTAGCTTCCATCAGGTAACAATTCAATGCATCACACTTTGAACAAGAAGCCTGCCTTTCTGCCAAACCTTCACAAACACTAGTCCATGTGGTTTGTAACGCCTGATCCACAACATCCAAACCAACCCGGCCTCTAAACCACGAGTATTTGGAAAATCAACATTTCAGAGAGAGCGAGAGAGACTCACTTTTCAAAGTATATCCATTAGAGGCGGATGTCAGGACAAAGATCGGAGCTTAGGGTACACACCAGTGCTGACAAAACTGCAGTAGAAATAGTGTATGTATAAGCGAGTGTGTGACATCACCTGAAATGTAATGTGTACGACAGCTGCAGGACTGTAGGATGTGTGGATGGGTTCATGTGAGAAAATATGACATCATTGATGACATCAGTGACCGGTCTTGGTCTTGAGACTGGCCTTAAGATAATTCTGTTAAGGTCTTCGTCTTGTCTTGAACTCATTTTACTTTACTAACTCTGTCTTTTTCACAAACACTGACCTCTGTGAGTCTGGACCTGGTCTAAGACTGGACTAACTCTGTCTTTTTCACAAACACTGACCTCTGTGAGTCTGGACCTGGTCTAAGACTGGACTAACTCTGTCTTTTTCACAAACACTGACCTCCGTGAGTCTGGACCTGGTCTAAGACTGGACTAACTTTGTCTTTTTCACAAACACTGACCTCTGTGAGTCTGAACCTGGTCTAAGACTGGACTAACTCTGTCTTTTTCACAAACACTGACCTCTGTGAGTCTGGACCTGGTCTAAGACTGGACTAACTCTGTCTTTTTCACAAACACTGACCTCTGTGAGTCTGGACCTGGTCTAAGACTGGACTAACTCTGTCTCTTTCAAACACTGACCTCCGTGAGTCTGGACCTGGTCTAAGACTGGACTAACTCTGTCTCCTTCAAACACTGACCTCCGTGAGTCTGGACCTGGTCTAAGACTGGACTAACTCTGTCTCCTTCAAACACTGACCTCCGTGAGTCTGGACCTGGTCTAAGACTGGACTAACTCTGTCTCCTTCAAACACTGACCTCCGTGAGTCTGGACCTGGTCTAAGACTGGACTAACTCTGTCTCCTTCACAAACACTGACCTCCGTGAGTCTGGACCTGGTCTAAGACTGGACTAACTCTGTCTCCTTCAAACACTGACCTCCGTGAGTCTGGACCTGGTCTAAGTCTGGACTAACTCTGTCTTTTTCACAAACACTGACCTCCGTGAGTCTGGACCTGGTCTAAGACTGGACTAACTCTGTCTCCTTCATGAGTCTGGACCTGGTCTAAGACTGGACTAACTCTGTCTCCTTCAAACACTGACCTCCGTGAGTCTGGACCTGGTCTAAGACTGGACTAACTCTGTCTCCTTCACCGAACACTGACCTCCGTGAGTCTGGACCTGGTCTAAGACTGGACTAACTCTGTCTCCTTCAAACACTGACCTCCGTGAGTCTGGACCTGGTCTAAGACTGGACTAACACTGCCTCCTTCAAACACTGACCTCCGTGAGTCTGGACCTGGTCTAAGTCTGGACTAACACTGCCTCCTTCAAACACTGACCTCCGTGAGTCTGGACCTGGTCTAAGTCTGGACTAACTCTGACTCCTTCAAACACTGACCTCCGTGAGTCTGGACCTGGTCTAAGACTGGACTAACTCTGCCTCCTTCAAACACTGACCTCCATGAGTCTGGACCTGGTCTAAGACTGGACTAACTCTGCCTCCTTCAAACACTGACCTCCATGAGTCTGGACCTGGTCTAAGACTGGACTAACTCTGTCTCCTTCAAACACTGACCACTGAGTCTGGACCTGGTCTAAGACTGGACTAACTCTGTCTCCTTCAAACACTGACCTCCATGAGTCTGGACCTGGTCTAAGACTGGACTAACTCTGTCTCCTTCAAACACTGACCTCCGTGAGTCTGGACCTGGTCTAAGACTGGACTAACTCTGTCTCTTTCAAACACTGACCTCCGTGAGTCTGAACCTGGTCTAAGACTGGACTAACTCTGTCTCTTTCAAACACTGACCTCCGTGAGTCTGGAACTGGTCTAAGACTGGACTAACTCTGTCTCCTTCAAACACTGACCTCTGTGAGTCTGGACCTGGTCTAAGACTGGACTAACTCTGTCTCCTTCAAACACTGACCTCCGTGAGTCTGGACCTGGTCTAAGTCTGGACCTGGTCTAAGACTGGACTAACTCTGTCTCCTTCACCTTGGCCCTTGTATTTATTACTGTGTATTGTACACTGCATCAGGACTTTATTCAGTCTTGACCTGGTCTAACCCTGACATAGCCTTGGTCTTGACTTGGTCTCGTAAGTTCATACACATACTGTAGCATATTTATTTTTATGATATTTGTCATTGCATGAGAATTATAGCCACATATATAAATATATATGTATAAATATCAAATAATCTCAGCCACTCTCGCTGGACTTTTTACACAAACAGAAAGTCAAGAAACACTGAAAATCAATAATGTCCAAAACCTTTTACACTTTCCTGTTTCCAGAAGGAGTTTATTTTTATTTATTGTATTGTGACCGTTGTGTATTTCTCTAACCGTTTGTACCCGTCGGTCTGTGAGTCACGTTGGGGCCTGTGTGATGGATGGTGTTTAGCTAATCCCAGTGAAAGCCCGGGCCTATCTCCACTGCTCCTCTCTAAATAAACGCAGTCGTGTGGCAGCTGTTGGTTTGTGAAGGAGGCTTGTAAAAACAGCACAAACACAAACACATGGAGATCAGAGAGAGGCGCACGCTGAGAGAGGAGCCACACACAGACTCGTCTTAAAGGAGACCGGCACCACACTTCTTCACAGTGAGTCTGCACAAGAGAAGCTCATCAATCAAGGCACGTCTGATATGGATTTAATCTACGTTTTATATCTCAGGAATTCAAGGCACACACCGGACAATAACGAGTTGAGCAACTGAAGAGGAAAGAAAATGTTGAGACTACGTTTTTGCCAAAGTTTGAGTTTTCCTTTTTGATTCAAGTTAGTAGTCTTGTAACTTTTGAACTGATTTCTTAAAATATTAAAACAAGCAAAGAAATTCAAAAAATCCTTTGAAGGAGAGCATGTGTTGTACATAATAAAAAAGATTAAGATGAAATTATTGACAAAGGTTTGACATGGTCTCTTAGAGAAATTATAAAATGTCTTCTGCCTTCAAAACCAGACACTTTTGTGGATTATTGTTTATTTTTTTATTAGTAGGCTTATATGATGACGTGTCTAATTTGCATGTAGTTTTAAGCTCCTATGTTTAGCATGACATGCATGTTCAGGTGAACTAGTGAATATATGTTGGGTGAATGGTTTTCTTTCTAAGTGTCAGCCTGCATCATTCCCAAAGCAGCTGGGATAGGCTCTAGCCCACTATGACCAGTAACAGGAAGTTCTTTTATATTACCTATCTATTTTCTTATAATATTCAGATAATTATATAATGTATAGATCTATATTTTTCAGTAATTTGGGTTTTAGGGTGAGAGAGATGGGAAGGACAATGAGCAAATGCCCCAAACACTAACCCGGGTCGCTTGAGCATGTGGTGTGTGTTCTACCAGGTTAGCCACCAACACGTCCCGATGTGTTTGTGTGCTTTTTTTTTTTTTAACTAAACACCACTTATAAAATGTATTCTTACAACACCACTGTGCCTCACAGAATTTCAGTGACAGGCTTTAAGTTTAGATAAAGGTCAATGAAAGTCTGAAAGGCCCAGTCTAATGGAACAGTTACCTAGGCTCCTGGGTGTTTAGCCTGGTTTAATATCACACACTCAGGTAAATAAGTAAACCTCTGAAGAGGAAATAAGACATAATGAGAGCAGCCAAGTTGTTGCTGGCTGTGGCTAAGAAACCTTGCCTGCGTTAAGAACACATTTGACTGGGCCGAAACACACAGGTTTGAGTTTAAAGTGAATCTGTTCTGATAATGTTAATAATATTTGCTAAATTCCTAATTAAATGGATATAAATTGTGTTCATTATACTTGTGGACACTGCAGTTTGTTTATTTGTCCGTGTCTGTCTTTTCCCTGGATCTGTGCGAATGTGGTGTGTGCTGATGTCATTGTCACTTTGATGGATTTCATGTTTTTTCAGATCGGTAATAGAAGTTGCAGCTGCTGTGTTGCTGCAAACAGAGCGCTGCGTGGTAACTGGGCTTCATTTTTCATTTCTGTAATGCGCCAGCTTTTAACTGTGGTGGCAGTCGACCAATGAGGAGAAGGAGGGGGTCAGAACCGGGATTTTAAAAATACTGAGACGACATATGTTCACGGGTCGGATTCTGGTTGTGTTTTAGTCAAGACCATATTAACCAGGATCAAGTCATTAGGACATTCATCAGGACTTTAGTGGACTGAGACGGAGTCAAGGCCAAGCTCTAAGAGAACAGTTTTGAATGAAAATATGTCTAGGTCCAGTTGTAGACCATGGACAAATTCAAGATGTAGTTTTTCTGTGCGGAGTTTGCATTTCCTTTGGTTTCCGCTGCCACTGTGAAACTGGCTATATTCTCGGTTCCATCAGAAGTTGATAAAGTACAGTGATAAAGTAAAGTTGTGGTCTTTGGCGGTCACTTAAAACCTGTGACCCCAACGACTACAACCCCAGTGGCTGACCTTTAGGGCATTTTCACACCTGCACTGTTTGGACCAGACTTTCAGACTTTCCCGTTTGCGGCTATTTGATCTCTGTCCAGACCAAACCAAACCAAGGTCTGGTTTGTTTGTGAAAGCAGGTTTCCCAATAGTTCAGACTTTGGGACCAATTGCTGGAAGTTGCGGCCGATAAAACACATGAAGAAGAGCGAACAAAGGGAAGTGGATATCAGTCAGGATTAAAAACTGTTTTACATTATGACTCTTCTTGCTATGCTGTGGCAGATGTCTTTTGTGAATCTGACCATTTCCTAAAGAACCCAAGAGTACATTGATGCACACCCAGGTTCGTAGCAGCACTAAACACACTGATGCTTCCCTTCCCAAAGCTGAGAGCCTCATACTTCCGCAACAGACCAGGTATCAGCTCTAAACTGTGTCTTCACTTTGAAGAAGAAGCTGGTCTTCTTTCCTCCTGAGAGGAAACTGTCCCTGGCTGTAGCTGTGATAATACCCTTCACACACTGATCTGGCTTGCTGTGTGTGTCTCTTGAATAGTTTGACAGGTGACGGTGAGAGGGAAAGCCCCACGTTGCGCATGATGCTGCGTTAAAGTGCACTCTGTATAATCTAATACTATCATTAAACGCATTGTTTAGTTACAAAATACAGTTATAATGCAGCCTTCATATCAACACACCTTCCATGACAATTTATTTCTGTGCTCTTCTGTGTTTTACAGATAAAGTTCAAAAGTCTACTCTGAGGGCACAGCTTTGTATTTTACCTCGTTTTCCATCAAAAAAACTTTGTGCTGGAAGGTACTTGGGTGTACTGATAATTTTGTTGGGGGTATGTCACTAAAAAACTTTGAGAACAATTGTCCCAGAAGATCTAAAGTCTGTTGGTCTTTAGGTCTTCTATAGGGCTCTTACTTCAGACGTACTGTTTGTTGTTTTGCTGCAGAATTTCCCGCAATGTGTGACTAACAGGGCTTTATCTTGCCTTATCTTTAAAATCAGAGTTTAGTCTGACTTACACAGTATCTTCTCACACTCTTTGCTCAGCCTTAGTTTAGACAATGCCAATAAAAATGATTCAGAGGTTACTTTTACCAGTATAATGGAGTTCCTTGCTGTCGATCCTGTATTAAGTCCTGGGACCGAGAGATTTGGCCCTGGCAAAGAGACAAGACTTCAGTTTTGCAGCGTTGTTGTTGTTGTTGTTGAAAAGCTGGGTTATGTTCACTTACGCAAGAGCTGGACTACCATCTGAACTGCTCTGCGCCAAGGCCAAGTCAATTGCGTAACGAGAGACAGAGAACTGACTCAGAGAAAGTCCCGGTCCAGAGTTAGCTTTTGTGTTTACAGCAATGGCAAAGTCAGCAGCAAAGTCTTTTCTTTTAACATCTCTGCATCTTTCTCATGTCTTTTTTTGTTTCAAAGCCGGGGTTGCACTACGTTGTAGAACATATTGTACTTCTAAAGTACAGTATGACTCAAGTCAATGTGAAAAAACAGTAATAATACTTCTCATTAAGATTTGTTGGTTTATTTTCTTGTCTTCTATACTGTACAAATGCTACGTGTATTCTACCTGACACTGATGCTATATCCTTTAACTGTGTTGTCAGTTTTCTTGTTTTTTTTAATGTAAAGTTAAAATGAGTAATGCACAAGAAGAGCAGACATAAAAAAGACATGTTTATGGGTACAATCCTGGTGGTGATGTAGTCAGTAGCACACATTAACCACAGCTAAATTGATAATGAGACATTCATCAAGACCAAATGAAAGGACTGATGACATGGGTGACATATATCTAATGCAGAGGTGGGCAAATGTTTGGTTTAAAGGTCACAGTAGGTTTTAAAGACGGACTTGACATGTAAACTACTATCACAAATTAGTAGTGAAAACTGTAAAATGGCTGCTAACTTCGCACCGACTGGTTCGATTCATGGTGGAAGATGTGGCAGCTGATATTGTTTCTTTGAAAACCACAAAATTTTCTTGGCCTTTGATTTGAAAAAGCTGTAAACATGCTAGCTTTAGCGATGGTTATTAACGTTTGGAGCTGTGGAATTTACTGTGGAACTAATCACTGCAGAATATTGAAGGAAAAAGTCAAAATGTACCCAAAATAAATGCTTGACGGGCCGGATTAAACAGAATTACAGGCTACATGTGGCCCCCGGGCCTTAGTTTTCTTACCACTGATCTAATGCAATGGTCAAACTTTTAGCAGATCTTGTTGTGTGGCTTACAGACTATAGGAAAAATTTGTAGGAAGTAGAGTTTTGAAAGGCATTTTAGATTGAAATGGAGCAGTGTTGAGGAAGTCTGGCGTGGAAGAGACGTTAGAGTGGTGTTGAGGAAGTCTGGCGTGGAAGAGACGTTAGAGTGGTGTTGAGGAAGTCTGGCGTGGAAGAGACGTTAGAGTGGTGTTGAGGAAGTCTGGCGTGGAAGAGACGTTAGAGTAGTGTTGAGGAAGTCTGGCGTGGAAGAGACGTTACAGTGGTGATGAGGAACTCTGGCGTGGAAGAGACGTTAGAGTGGTGTTGAGGAAGTCTGGCGTGGAAGAGACGTTAGAGTGGTGTTGAGGAAGTCTGGCGTGGAAGAGACGTTAGAGTGGTGTTGAGGAAGTCTGGCGGAAGAGACGTTAGAGTGGTGTTGAGGAACTCTGGCGTGGAAGAGACGTTAGAGTGGTGTTGAGGAAGTCTGGCGTGGAAGAGACGTTAGAGTGGTGTTGAGGAAGTCTGGCGTGGAAGAGACGTTAGAGTGGTGTTGAGGAACTCTGGCGTGGAAGAGACGTTAGAGTGGTGTTGAGGAACTCTGGCGTGGAAGAGACGTTAGAGTGGTGTTGAGGAACTCTGGCGTGGAAGAGACGTTAGAGTGGTGTTGAGGAAGTCTGGCGTGGAAGAGACGTTAGAGTGGTGTTGAGGAAGTCTGGCGTGGAAGAGACGTTAGAGTGGTGTTGAGGAAGTCTGGCGTGGAAGAGACGTTAGAGTGGTGTTGAGGAAGTCTGGCGTGGAAGAGACGTTAGAGTGGTGTTGAGGAACTCTGGCGTGAAGAGACGTTAGAGTAGTGTTGAGGAAGTCTGGCGTGGAAGAGACGTTACAGTGGTGATGAGGAAGTCTGGCGTGGAAGAGACGTTAGAGTGGTGTTGAGGAAGTCTGGCGTGGAAGAGACGTTAGAGTGGTGTTGAGGAAGTCTGGCGTGGAAGAGACGTTAGAGTGGTGCAGGATATGTATGAGAGCAGAAAGAGAGGTTGACAGAGGAGTTCACGGTGAAAGATCGGCCCTGTGCATCTGTGACTGGTGGACTTCTGCGGGGTGTGTGAAGACAGTATTTATAGGAAATTTTCTGGATAAACACAGAAGAAATAAGGCGGAGCTGGAGGCATTAACCCAATACACAAAACACAGATGACAATTTGGATCCGGATGTGGGGTTTGAACAGAACCAAACAGAGGATTTTGTTTGCTGTGGTGAGGAACAGTTTGACAGATAAGGTCAGACAGAAATCTCCCTGGACATTGTGATCTGCAGTGAGAGCAGGAAGCAGGTGGACGACAGTTGTATGGTTTAGAGCAGACAAAGTCCGGCCTGAGGGCCAATCATGGCACAAGGTGACAGTTTATGTGGTCCTCATCTCAGACATATTTTTATTGCCCAAAAGCAGCAGACTTGTTCAACCTGTTCAACTCCAACAAAAACCTGTTCAAATTCAACTCAAACCTGTTAAACTCCAACTAAAACCTGTTCAAATCCCACTAAAACCTGCACAAATCCAACTCAAAGCTCTTTAAATCCAACTTAAACCTGTTCAAATCCAACATATTTCTGTCCAAATTCAACTAAAACCTGTTTAAATCCAACTCAAACCTGTTCAAATCCAACTAAAACCTGTTCAAATCCAACTAAAACCGGATCAAATCCAACTCAAACCTGTTTAAATCCAGCTAAAACCTGTTCAAATGCAACTCAAACCTGTTCAAATCCAACTCAAACCTGTTCAAATCCAACTCAAACATGTTCAAATCCAACTCAAACCTGTTTAAATCCAGCTAAAACCTGTTCAAATCCAACTCAAACCTGTTTAAATCCAGCTAAAACCTGTTCAAATCCAACTCAAACCTGTTCAAATCCAACTCAAACCTGTTCAAATCCAACTCAAACCTGTTTACATCCAGCTAAAACCTGTTCAAATCCAACTCAAACCTGTTCAAATCCAACTAAAACCTGTTCAAATCCAACTCAAACCTGTTAAAATCCAGCTAAAACCTGTTCAAATCCAAGTCAAACCTGTTTAAATCCAGCTAAAACCTGTTCAAATCCAACTCAAACCTGTTAAAATCTAGCTAAAACCTGTTCAAATCCAACTCAAACCTGTTTAAATCCTGCTAAAACCTGTTCAAATCCAACTAAAACCTGTTTAAATCCTGCTAAAACCTGTTCAAATCCAACTCAAACCTGTTCAAATCCATCTCAAACCTGTTTAAATTCAACTAAAACTTGTAGTGTAATAAAAATTAATTCATGTGATACCTTGGAAAATTTTCTTTCAAAAATGTGGACCTCTTTGCAAAAAGTTTGGAGACCTCTGAGGCAGTGGCATTGAGGAAGAGCTGGAGGTGGCTGAAGGTTCAACTAAAACCATACTGTAGAGGGCTCAGTTCAGCGACACTGTGTGGCTCATGCTGACTTCATGTTTGAGACTATGCCAGGTCTCAACCTTTATTTAGATGAACCTTTCTTGTAGCAACAGCCCACTCACCCTGTCAACAGTCAGATCGGTTCAACGTGAGTTTCTCTAAGCTTGTATTTACTGTCTGCTCTGTTTGTGATCGCTCGTTGGGAGAAAGTGACAATACTCTTGCACTCAGGGACCTTTAGACATGGCGCTGTTTTAACCATTCACATACAACACTCGCCGGTCGTGTGAGATGATGGTCTTAGCAGGAGTGGTTTTGGGTTTGTGTTGGAGTGTTTGGGGCTCACATGCCGCTCTCAGTCCTGGTTATGTAACACGGTCTGCGTGTCAGTCACTCTGTAATGAGGCTGCTCTGTCTGCTGCCACTGCCACAGCTACAGTGTGTATAGGCCGTTCTTATAATTGCCTTGTTGCCATCCAGCAACAGTGGAGCAGCGCCAAAGCGGGTCGGCAGGAATCTCACAGGGCTCACGGCTCCGGGACGGGGCCAAGTTTAACGTCAGCTCCGAGCAGCAGTGCATTTTCACACAGTGCCTTCACAGCGCCGTCATGTCTGTGGCCTAAGAGTCCTAATACAAGTCCACGCGTTGTCGCTGCGGTCTGTTTATTGGTTGCTGGGACGTGGGCTGTTGGAGACAAACGTGCTACTCTGGTGGATGGCCCTTCAAAGCACAGAGTATTTTTAGTTCTGGGGGATTATGTGTGGAGTTGTTTTCAATTTGCTGTTGGCAGGTGAGCTGTGGGTGGAGGCCTCTGCGGAGGAGCAGACAGGACACAGCTCACATTCCCCAACCTTCACAGCCCTTAGGTTCTCACACTTATCCTGAAGGGTTCCCACTCATCACACACCCTGGAAAACCTGGAAGTATAGAGCAGATTTTATTCAAGACAAAAAAGACATGGAAAAGGAGAGTCGGATCTTGCATGAACTAGTGACACTAGAATAGGAAAGAACGGTTTGATCATTTTCATTTGGCAAAGTTAGTTCTTTTTTGAGTGTGCTTTGTAAAATGCGATCAGTCAGGTCCTTGTGGGCCGGCCAAAGACCTTGATAGAGATGTACTCCCTAGTTCATTTTCTCTGGTTGGTTATCTTGTGTATGACATACAGGGTAGGGCTGTGAATCTTTAGGTGTCTAGCAATTCAATTCAGTCCAACCTTTGATTTCAGGGTCTCTGATTAAATCCAAGTCAATGCAACTTTTGCTAAGACAATTTGTTGAAGATTGTGATGAAAAGACAATGTTAACCAAAGAGAACATTTATATCAACTTTATATCTATACAATCATTTAATTGTGCATGTTTTAATAGGCAGAAATCGGCAAGTTACAAAAATAAAAATTGTAAACTACATTTTTTTTTAGCATTCTGAATCAATTCAGAATCTTTAGGCTTAGAATCCCAATTCTTTAATGAATTGATTTTTATCTAACACCGCTAATGTAGGGTTGACAGTAGCTCATTAATAACTATCATCACGAAGGAGTCGGCTTTTTGTCCACCAGTTTTGTGTTGCAAACAGCCGTATTAATCTGCTGCTCAGTAAAACCACCAGACTATCTCCTGACATCGATCATTAAAAATCAGGTCAGGACAGAATCTGGAGCCAGTTCTACTGACATTCTCCACTTTAATACAATTTTAACTGTTTAGCATTGTTGACATAGGAAGTAAATTGTTACTGATATTAACGGTTTTATAGAGGCCTCACAGTCCGGCTTCAATACACCGCTCGAAGACATGCCCGTACAGCTCTGCAATATGGCTTTTTTTATTTTTTTAAGATGATTTACAATTTGAATAGATTTTTTTTGTCATGCTACTGACCTAAAATGTCAGGTCAAATGTATTTTTTTAATTTATTTTTATTTTTTTCGACAATACAAAAACACAACAGCGCAGTGCATTACCATCAGCCACAGTACAGTGCAGCTCAGGGTTAGAGGCCTGCCTCAGGCCTAAAGCTGCTGGATGAATTCCTTTATAAATTTGAAAAATGTAAAATTTTGTTCAAGCCTTAAACAAGATTTTGTTAAAATAGAAACTTGAAAGTGGTTCTCATCCAGCAGGGCTCCGTTTATTTCCATTTTAGGTTTAGTTTTGTCCACTATACGTCACAACATTCTGAATCAATATATTATATAATATTGTTATTCAGACTATTTAAGAGCATTACATAAGAAGTTTAAATGTCCACTGGAAATGCTGTCCTCTCCAGTTCCTGTCCATGTCTTATAAAAGTGAAAAACATCCAAAAGTAGGTCAAATACCTTTCTCTTAAGTCTCATTTAGTTTCCACAGAGCCGTATTTCCACTCCCAGACGGTCAAACTGATCTCAGAGTCATTATATCTAGTGATAAATCAAAGTTTAAAGCAACGATAACTGTATCTGTTCATTACAGCAGAACGCTCCATTCCTCCTGATGCAGGCTTTTATTAATGGTGCACGTTTTTTTTTTCTTTCTTGGTAACTGAAGTGTTTAAAATATAACACAAAACAGCCCATAATTTCAGCATGTGTGTGAGAGGAGATGATAATGATGATGAAGCGCTGCCAGCAGTCACATGTGGATTCGCTCGAGCCAGGACATCTGCAAAAGCACTCAGCTGGCTTCCCAACAGCTCCAGATCACAGCGTAATTATTTCACTGCAAATGTTTTCATTTATGAACTATTCCCACACTTTGGACCTCGACCTGCTCTTCTAAATCAAACGGATCTGAGGAACATTTCAAACCACGGCGACATAATGTGAAAATAAAGGCTTTTTAGAGACACACAGAATAACAGAATAATGACATTTACATTTATGTGATTACCATATTCTGAATTTGAAAAGCATGAAGCATTACTAAGGCCCGATCCCAGTTCGACCCTTAGCCCTCGTTTTACACGTTCACGAGAGACGAGGTGGTGTCCCATTACGTTCAGCGCCACCCCAGCTGTGAGAGACGTGCAAAATCTAACTCATTTCGGCAAAAATAAAGATTTAAAACTTTCCTGTTCCTTTAATCTTGAACTCAGTATTTCCTGATCCTCCTCGCAAAATTTGATAAAAATGTCTGTTAGCCTCACATTGACAGGTCACAGTCTCTTTAAAACTTTTTATTAGCTAATGCATAATAGAGCTATCTGTTTTTTTTTGTCAATATAAATTGATATGTTGTAAATAAGGGTGTTCATCAGGATTTTTGATGCCGATCACCAATCACCTTAATCATTACCGATTGTGGAGTCTATTGGATTATGTAACTTAATAAACTCACTATTCTTACAAACACAGAAGCCTATTTTAAATATTGATTATTAGAGGGATGTGCTAAAACTGAAAGGTAAGCTACTGAAATGTTTTATTTTGGTAACACTTTAGATTATAGGGGAACATCTTTATCATGGATTCATGCAGGACATTAGGACATGCATAGTGTTAGGGTTAGGAGGAAAATATGATGAACTCATGATAATTCCTGGTGATTCATGAGATTTTAATTCATGCATCAATTTAATGCTTTAAATTTAATGCAATTTAAACTTTAAATTAAAGAACAAATAACAGGCACAAGCTGAAGTGCTACATAAACCAGAAAAGGAAATAATGTAGCCTTAATTTAAACTTTTCCTTCAAGGTAATGTGCATCTCTGCATTTTTGGAGAACGTTTGTTCCTTTTCTCAAGTATAATCTTTCCTGCCGCCTGGAGCACAGAGGCTGGTTTTAGCCGGTATCGGCCGGTCGTGATCAGTGGCTGATCGATGGAAGCGCTCCTAGTTGTAAACAAACGGTGTTTTACTTTTTTGTGCTGGTTGTATCTTGTGTCTGTGGCAGGGACTAAAAACATCAGCTGACACTGTTCGGAGCAAGACTCAAGTCAAAAAATACTCACAAAAAACGTTCCATACGCTGTATTATGATGACGTTTACCCACAGATGTGTTATTATGTATGTATTATAATATATAAAATGTTATATACTATATTATAAAAATGTAATTTGTACTGTTAGGGAATTTATTTATGTTTTATGATATTTAATAAATTTTATATTATTGTTATTATACATCCATGCGTCTACAGTTAAAGTTTCTGAAGGGTATAATCTATGTTTGAGGATTGGGATTGTGTTTGTTCCTGAACACAACACTTTCACTATGAGTCTTTTCCAAACTTGTTTAAAAGTAACAACAAAGAAAAACAAACTTGTAATCGACCTAAAAAGTGATGAGTCAGACCGATTTTGAACAAATGTCAAAAACGTTTCCAGTTCCAGGTTACAAACATCTGTCCTTCAGCACAGTCCTGACCTGAGCTGACCACGACTCCACAACGACTCTCTGGTTTCCATCTGCAGCTGCTCAAACGCTCTCTTTTACGCTCGTCCTTCCACAGTTTCAGTCAGCGGCGTAATGACCGAGTTTACAGGACAACTTTACGCACTGTCAGAGACCTCAGGCCGGAGTCTGAGCGGGACACCTGCAGCGGGCGAACATCTGAGGTTTGAGCGGAGTTGCTTTTAGAGGATTAGACTGACCTCCACATCACGATTCGTGAAAGGGCTTTTTATCTATTACTTTTCACAGAGCTCTGACTTTTGGCCCGATCACAAATCGTTTTTTTCTGGTGGACTCTACGCTCACTCACACATTCACACTCGCTCGTTGCTTAGTTGCCGCTGGAGGAAGGAAGCAACACCTTTTCAACCCAACTACAGCGAACGCATTATACGCCTAATTGGCTTTCATTTTCCCAAAGAAACAGATCTCCAATGTTTTGTTGCCAACGTGTAAAACCCCAGAACTCTATAAACTCCACACAGAAGCATATTTTGCTCCTGTTTGTTGTAATTAAGTAAATATGGAGCTGTATTGGCCGCGGTGTTAATGGTTAGTGGTTTTCCCAGCTCCGCGGCGAGTGTTTATCGCTCACATTGGCTCCTGCTGGATTTCTAACACCATTTTTTAATGTTTATTTGTTTTGTGGTCTCACTCTTGTTCACTGTTTTAATTAAGCTCATGAAACATTACCTATAGTTTATTACTAACCACAGTAGGTAATATTTTAGCTTCTGGTACTAAACCTCTCCCGAAAGGTTTCAGGATTAAGAAATAAAGCTTTTAATATAAGAACTTAGCCAAAAATAATGTTTGGCTTTAATGGTTTTAATGTAGATTATGGCATGTCACGGATATTCATATCTCTATCTGACATTAGGTTGAATTTCTTTCTTTTTTTTGATGTTTGTCTCAGATTAAGATGACCACACGTCTCCTTTTAACCATGACTGCTTCGTTATTAAACAGGGGTATACTATTTTTTGGGCTTGTGGGTAAAAAAAGAAGAGTTTAATCTCCTAATCTCATATTGTTATCTGTGACCTCAGACTTTATCATCAAGGATTTTAATAGATGAGAGTTTTCAATCGCGACGGGAGGACTTTGGCCAAAAACAGCCCGCTTCTGGTAAAAGGAGCGCTCCCATTGGTCGACACAGATGTCAATAAGGAAGTAATGGTTGTCGGTAAAAAAAAGAGTGTCTTTTTACAGAGGAACAGATGGAAAACAATAAGAAAAGGGAGTCAACAGGAAATGGTGATGAATATTGGCTTCAATGATAAAGATAGATACAATAATTCAATCACACGATGTTTAACGAGGAGGAGATTATTCCGGAGCTAAAACGTTTACGATCAGCTATTATCTTCACTTTGGTGTAATGTTTTAGTATTTTGTGGAGGAAAAATTGGTCCGTTTTATATTTTTGATAAAGAAAAGAAGGAAAGGTCCTGGTTTGGAAAATTTAATCTTCCTGTTCAAAAGTATCATTTGAGAATCTGTCACTACTGAGTCTGCACCACTTCATTTCCTTTGAGGAAATAAGGAAGCTCTGTTAAAGGTGGACACAGACTGTTATGGTTGATAACCGCTTCATTTTCCTTTTGACACATCTCTCAGCAGGCATGACTAAAGACATTCCTGTACTGATTAAGTCTATACCCCAGAAAAACAAAGCTCTTTAGTGCTTCTTTTCAAGTTATTGAACAAGCTTTATCCTTTTTTTCTTTGAAGTCAGTGTAAAGTTGCTTTATTTAGAGCTCACTGTACTCCCGTCTGCTCTGGTCACTTCATATTGGGCCCATAATACTTAATTCTCAACTTTATTTGAACTACTCGTAAGTTTTACTCTTCCTAATCACCTTTAAAGTAGTGTTTAACCTTCAATCTCCATCATCAGACAAACAGTAACGCCAGTGCTTTCTGCTGATGAGGCCGACACTGACAGACCGAGCACGACTTTCTTCACTCAGGAGGAAGGAAACTGCTTTTTTATTTGACTTTTACTGAGTTTTTTCTATAGCATAAAGGAAGTAGTGTGAGTATAGTCAGGTTTAACACATAAAACCTGGAAGGGAAGCCTTGGGGTCTTTCCAGGAAGCCTGCGTTCGATAGATCCGTTCAATAGCTTCCTCTGAACGTTTATGAACCCGATGGATGGTCAGGAAGCCTCTCCGAGCTGGGTTATATTATTTTAAATAGATTGGTTACTGACAGAAGGACCTTGCTCTGTTTCCGGCGAACCCTTTTTAAACGCCACACGAGAGATTTCTGTCTGTTTTTGTAATGGGTCAGTGAAGAACGAGTTCTCAAGACACGCTTTTAATGGACTGTTCTTTGCCAAAAATACCGTTTCACTGTGTTTTAATAGTCGACGTTTCCTTGCATTAAATTACTTGACGGAAGTTGGAGACAGAAAAGACAGATGTAGTTAGTATACTGTAGTATAATTTACAAGATTCAACCCTTGTCCTATATTCTTTTCCTTGCTTCATAGAGAAAAAAATAAAAGGGTACACAGCAGAGTTTAGTTGTTTACATTTAGAGGCTGAGTTCCTCAACAGTGGATGGACACAGAAGTTTACTGCAGTAAAACTGAAGAAGACGAAACAGAGATCTATTAAAACTACATATTATAAAAAACAAATTACAGGTGAAGTTAGCGTTATTATTATTATTATTATCACTATATCATCACCACATTAAAATCTTTCAGTAACAAATCCATTCTTCTTTTTTTACTGTAAAAACACTTTTAATACTTCCACCTCAGCGTCTGTGACACAAATCAATGACTTTGATTCAGACTTTGCCAAACCAAACCAGACTCAGACTGCACATGCTCTGAACGTTCCTCTGTGGAGCTGCTGGGGTCAAATCTGTCCTTTTTGTTTTTTATATTGCAGTTGTTGATTAAGGTGAAAATATAACAGAAATCTTTCAAAGACTGTAATATAAACCTATAAAAATCTAAATTATTGTCAAATGAAACAAACCCCTCTGTAATATATTGTTAAAGACATATTATCCTATAGTCAGTAGCTTATATCATATGTGGCTCTTGGATGACACCACCTCTCCGAGAGTCTGACGTAACACCTGGGTTTGTTTGACAAACTCTATTTGAGTTTTCAGTGTCAGTCTGTGTCTGTGTCTATCTTTAACAAGCATTTTCTTCATTTCTTATGCCTTTTTTTTTCTAATGGTAAACCTCTCAGCTGCTGTGACTCGCTGCGTTGTGTCCGTTATTGCACTAAACCCAGTGACAACTCCTCCATTCAAGGCACAGACCAGAAATCTGTGCATGACGTTACTTGGCTTTTCTGTCCCAGACATAACAACTGCAGTGGGCCATTGTCAGCATGTGTCAGCTCCATCAGTCTGAACACTTTTTAATCCAGTTACAGGCTGGAGGGGCTTGGTCCATCACATGCCAGCTTTAGACCATGACCTGATGATGTAATATAAACTAAAAAAAGATTTGGTCACTAATAAAAGGTAAAAGTAATGTCAATAATAGTATGGAAATAACGTTAATAAAAATGAAGAATGCTGTCTTAGGTAGCTTTGCATCTGTCACAGCAGACGGGACGGTCTGGAACAGGTAAGCACGAAAGAGGCACATGTTTTCACCCACTGCCACCACTCCCACATTCAGACACCAGTGCTAATGAATACTGGACTCTGTAAAATACTTTGAAAGCTTTGAAAAACTCTAAACAAATACAATCTAATATTATCTTTTCATTAAAAGTTTATTTGAAGTACTAAATCACAAGTGCTAGTTTCTGATCTACGTTGGACCATCCCGACACAGCTCTGAATCCTTATGTAGATTTTAAGGTCAGCGTCTTGCCACAGGTATTTTCCACTGAAACAGGAGTGATATTTTTGGGAGACGTGTTGAAATTCCAGCCAGTGTTCTCGGGTCTTCAGAGCGGTGCCCGTTAGGAAAAGGCCTGTCTCTTCTCTTTGCTGCTCTTTTGTCCAGCTTTAGCTCATGCCTCGGAGTTTTGTCCCAGCGTGACGTAACGTTGACTCATGAAGTGACTGATTACTGTGTGACAGCTCCATGTGATGTCACCCACTTTCTATTTGTGGACGAAGGTGGGTTAAGAAGCCAAAATCTGTTCAAATCACAAACAGGAGTTTAGCTTAAGTGATTATTTTAATTCTTATACACAAGAAAAGCCATATATAGTTTACAAAAAAAATGTTTACAGTAAAAACAAGTGTGATGTAAAAACATATCTTAGAAGCTAATGACAAGAAGTGAGCTGTCTGTAAACAGACTTTATTTTAATTACAAGAAAATGTTTTAAACCCCAAACAGTTTATTGTAAAAGCAATCATTTGTAAAAAAAATAAAAAATAATAAAAAAACAGGTTTATTGCAGAAACCACATGCTCAAAAAAGGTCTGCTCCTAAAATGTGATAAAATTCAATAATGTTGACATTGAGACGCTAAGCTAACTCTAAACTCTAAACTTTAGTTTGTTGTAATGTATTAGTATTTTGTGACGGTTTTATTTTTTTAATAAAAGAGAAGCAGGAGAGGCTGCTTTTGGGGGAGAGTAGAGTCTGAGACGGGGTCAAAAAAGAAAATCAGGTAGTGGAGCTTTAATGTAGGATAATGTGACAAATGATTATTTAAAAGGAGGGATGCATAACAGCAAACTGAAAGTGTGCGAATATAAACAATTATACCAAAAGTGTCCCTGGTGAATAAAAACATAAGAATCATGTCATGAACTATAATTTGAAGGAGTTAGGTGTGTATCTATGAACAGTGTTGGCACAGCGTCAGCAACATTGGTTCTCTGTCGTAAAGTGTCAAGCTGCTCTGCCTCTGGTCAGTGTTGAGTCTTTTAACTCATAGAGAGTAGTTCAATCACTCTAAACCATTTAACCCTCTTCTCTGAACTTCACTGCAACTCTTTCCTCATCTCTGCTCACTGTTCTGTCGCCGCAGCTGTTGGTTAAAGCTGCTATCAACACAGTTTGGACTTCACAATATTTGATAAGTCATTTATCAAATAATTTTAGTCAAATATCAGCAAATTTGGAGCAGCCTTTTCTTCATTGTCAGCTAAAGTCAGCTAATAGGTCAGAAGGCTAGAAGTTCGGACACATTGGAAAAATTCCCGTCCGAGTCATTAAATTTGTGAACATTATTCATGACAAATAGACTTTATAGGCCTATATTTTTAACATTTATTTATTCAAAACCACTCACTGAGCAGTTTAGAGTAAAGTGAGCAGCTGTTTATGTTGGAACATAATGTAGGCCACATTCACACAACCACAGAGATCCGCATCGTGCACCGATTGTATCCGCGTTCCCTTGGTTGTAAGAACAGCTTTCACACCCGAACTCGACCCTCACAGGGACCCTGTGTCAAACCTGGGACGCCCCGCGAAACGTCTAATATTCAACTGAGGAATATTTTTTTACTCTCATCTTGTATGAATATGTGAAAACAGAAACTGGAAACAGCTGACGTTCACTTCAAAAAGAAAATTCTGTTTTATTTATACATTATTTTATTTTTGATATGGACAAAGATATTATTTTCTAAAGCCTTATTCTATTTGGGGAGTTTTCCAAAATGTCACTGAAATACCTTTATTGAAAGTCTTTTGTCCTGAAGTTTTTTTTTTGTCGCTGGACTGGAGTTACTTCCTGCCAGCTCAGTGCCCTCCTCTTTTCTGTCAGAGTCCCGTCCTGCTGCTGTCAGTGATGGATCTATCCACACTCAGAGGCAGAGACCACAGCGGCGCCAGATGCGGTGGATCATTTTTCCCTCAGCTTTACATGAATCACAAATGTAATGTAATGTAGGTCGACTGCTGTAGCCGCTGCCTTAATCCTACCCCCGCACTTTCTTCTCTTTGCATCTCTTTTTTCCTAGAATCTCGGGAGGATTTTGTCTGGCGGCCCACTCACTGCCTGTCGGGGCTCATTTAGCTGCCGAGATATAACAAGTACTGAGGCGTATACATACAGCTTCAGCAAACAAGGCACTGACAAATCAAACCGCCTTTGCTTTTTTGTTTGAAATAATGCTTACAAACCACTTCCTGCCACCGTCTTGTGTTCACTAACATTTCTGAAAAATCCCTTGTCTTCACTGAAACCTCTCCAAACTGACTGACTGTGTCCATTCCAGTCGCGCAGTGTTTGTCGAGCAGCTCTCAGGATTCTCACAGCTCCGCATGAAATACCTCCGAGCTGGGTTTTTATAGAGTCTAACTTACAGTTCATTGAAAGCGTACTTTAGGTTCTTTAAATGAACTGGTCAGTGACTGAATTTATTAACCGCAGTGTCATCCAATCAGAGCAGCTTCATGTTGTTTATGTTTGTGACGGTAAAACAGTCGCTACATCTTCAAACCTAAAACCCCTCCGGATCTGTCAGTGTTGCCACATCATTGGACACAACGAGCCAATAACGCCAGAGTTTGTACCTTTAATTCTCTGCTTGGAGCAGTTCAAGATGGATTTTCAGGAGTTTGTCAACTCAGATCTGGCAAGAATCCAGTTGCAGTTTTAGGCATTAACCCAAAGATGTTCATTTGGTCTTCCATGACAGTTACATTTTTTCTTCTACTCAGACATTTTTTGTCTGTCAAACTTCAGTCTTCTTCAGTCAACTGCAGTCTTCCACAGAAGAGTCACAATGTTACTGTGACGTGCCTTACAGCTGATTTATACAGTTTTTTTCATCCTACCTGAAGCAGTAGGACTGCAGGACTTAGCAGTCAAAAAAGTAAAAAACTAAAAACATTGGTCTGGGTATGAGAAAAATCAAAAGGTTAGTTTTAGGCCATTCCGGGATGTGTCTTCAAAAAGCCGTCCTCAGCCGGGTTCCATTGGGTGTTTAGTGAGCTAAAAAAATTAGTGAGTAAAGAAATTATTACCACAAACATATAAATACTAGTGACTTCTGGTGAGATTTAATTCAATCTCTTAGTGCTGCAGCTGCTGTAATTGCTCAAACGACCCACTCTCTTCTGATTGTGCCCTAAAGCAGGTACTTGACCCTCACGACCTCAGGGTTAAATCCGTCCTGCTGTGGTTACAACTGAAGTAAAGCCTGCTCAAACAAATCAGATCAACACTGCTGGCCCTTTATATTCTCATTTACTAATCCTGTTGCCGTGGTATAAATGGTAACAGGAAGTCATCCTGAACATTACTGAGCCATTCTTTTGGGAAAAAACTGTTCCACTGGGAAAAGAAAACTGTGGTTTTGTAGACTTTTTTTTTTTTTGAAAAAACAAACACGTAATGACACGCAAAGACCTTGGTAAACATAAATAAAGTACTTTTTAAATGTTTAATCCATCTGCTGTTTCTGATCCGCCGTGTGGTCAGTAGCCAACAGTAAACTCCAGGGCACTGTAAACAGCCAAACGAAACAGAGCCAAGACTAACTCCACTGTCCTCGTTTCCTTCCCGTCCGTCAGCGGAGAGTCACCCTTTGAGCTCCCGAAGGCGCCGTGTTTACTCAGAGCTCTTTATGAATGAGTCCGCTGTGCTCCGGGCTCAACACTGGCCACATTCAGCCCTGTTTCAGATCGTTACCTGGAGAGCTTATTGGCTCTGCACTCACCTCGGACACATCACAGCCGTTCAGTTAAAAGGCTTTTAATTGGGCCATGTTTGTGTTTGTGACGGATGAATGCTCTGTTGGTGATTTGTCAAAGACAGACAGACAGTTGGAACAAAGTTACGAGGCGTGCCATGTTAAAAATATCACTATTATTCAGCTGACGTAAAATAAAAGACTAGCAGAACTTTCCCAGTAACTCACAAAATTAAAATGTTTGTGCTTGAATAATATTTTAAACCGTTTTCTTTGCTAGTATGTTGTATCAAACATGACTCCAAGTTGGAAAATAAATAAAATAAATGCAAATTAATGATCTTTCATTCACTCCACAGTCACACACTGGAGGTGGTAAGCTACGTCTGTAGCCACAGCTGCCCTGGGGCAGGCTGACAGAGATGTGGTAGCCATTTTGCTTTTACGGCCTCTTTGACTACCGCTGAACACAACAACAGTATAAACTGTGGGGAGAGCAGGATTCAAACCGCCAACCTTTCAGTTAAAGGACAACCGCTCTGCCACTGCGCCCCTCATTTTACTGTGTTAGGATAAGACAACAGAGCAAAGATGATAGTGTAAGTGGAGATTTCCTCCTCTATGTATCTTTGTCTATCGGTCAAAAGTGTGTAGTTGAATTTCAAATACTTTATAGAATATACTGTTCACAGAAAAATAATACAGTGCTAATTCAGGGCAGAGTCAAAACACGTGAGTCAGATGTGGAAGAAACCCTAGAAGTTTTACATATGTCACTTTTCTCATTTATTTTAATAATATTTCAGATATTAAAACAATATTTAAGACCAAGAAATCACAGTTTTCACAGAGACAGTAGCTTGACTCTAGTGCATTACGCAAATATGACCATGTCTTTTCCATTCACTGAAGTGCATTTTCAAATTTCTTCACACTTTATGTCCAACATCTGTCCCCAACACCAGCGAGTCAGAAGAAAGGTGCAGACACCAGTTTCCAGTGCGTAGGCCTTGTGTTCAGCTGTATCTGTCCAACACGGAGCACATGCAGCTGTCACTTCAGGAACAGGAGCAGTGTTTAAGCCTCTGTCAAACACACGGCTCTCACTGGAGCTGCTACTGTGTGGAAACATGTCGTCGTAAAGAAACACGGGGATAAGTGTCAGGGAGAATTAAAGCTCTTCTGTGGCTTCATTTATTAAAGCAGTGTATTGGCTCAAACACTGTGTATTAATCTGTGTCTAATAATACCGTCACTTACTATTATCATCTTTTCTGATAAAGTAGTAGATTTTTGATACATAACTCTAGTGTCAAGCAATAAGATGTATTGTCATAGTTATGTTTTTGTTCAGTTTCTTTAACCACTCTCTCATAAAGACGTCTGAGCAGTGATTCTTCTGTTTAATTATAAAACTTAAAACTGTGAGACTCATAAAGCCCCTCTATCGCTCTCTCTCGGTTTTCCCGCAGACGTCATCTCTCCGACTCACTTCAACCCGTACTTCAGGCGGCTGACCTTTGACGTGTCGTCGATGGAGAAGAACGCCTCCAACCTGGTCAAAGCCGAGCTGAGGATCTTCCGTCTCCAAAATCCCGGAGCACGTGTCCCTGAGCAGCGCATCGAGCTCTACCAGGTGAAACTGACAAGTCTAGTTCTTCACTAGTTGTGCTCAGTTTAGTTTATTTACCCACCTGCCTCCTCTTTATACCATTATTATAATGCCCTCAAACAAAGCAATTATGAGGTAATGAAGAAATGTTGTACTATGTAACTTCTAAGGTTGAAGAAAAACTAAAAACTGTGTGACTTTATGAGCTGGATAGTGTAAGACACCAGGTGTGACTTCAAAAACATAAAGTCCTTCTGATGCACAACTGTGTTCTACAGTTGGGGTTAAGGGCTTCTGCTGGAGCCGATGAGACAGATACTGTAGGGCATGGCAGTCAGAGTTTTGTACTGACTGCAGGCCAACAAGTGAAATCTGGCTAACCCCAAAATGAAGTACATTATAATCTTAACGAGTTGTAATAAAAGTAAAATTTATAGTCAAGTCTGGAAAGGATAAGGACACATAAGGATGCCTGAACATAACTTGATTTGATATAACCTGAGTTCACTCAGGTTTGTGATAGTACAGTTCTTACCAACATAAAACTTAGCTCTACAGGAAAACTGTCAAAGCCATCACTTGTACTTGTACAAAAATACTTTTTATCATTTCAATTTACAGCCACCCTTTCTTTAACTTCATCTAAACATTCCAGTAATAGTTTGGCACAGTCAAATATAGCTCTAATGCTCTCCCAGTTTTATTAGTTATTAGTTGTAATTTCTTTCCAAAAGCACTTACACAAACAACTGCACTGGAAGGAACCACAAGAAGAAAAACAGTTCACAAAAGGCAGCTGTAGTGAACATGTAAACACGTGTCTTCTGATTAGTGCTGAACCCGGTGTTGAGAGAGTGTTTGTTGTACGCCACACTGTTCACATTTCCATCCATCTGCAGCCGTCGTGTTGGCCGTGTTTACATCCGAACGGGCTCTGACAGCTGCCATAAACACGGCTCTGAAAACACCCCCTGTCTCACGCTCATAAACGTAAAGGGAGCGGACGGGACGGGCCGGTACAGAGCCGTAACCCTACAGCACGTCTTAGCACCTCATCTGGAGATACTTCATAATATTTAGGCAGCGAGGCTGAGTTTTGGTTTGGCGCTGATGAATGTATCCATACATCAGAAGCTTCGAAAGAAACCGGGACAAATTACTTGTGGTTTTTTTAGCAGCTACAGTCAGTCTGTGGACGGCATTAGTCAAGCTTTTCTCTGTGACACTGGTGGGTAACAGTGTTCTCCTGGGGCTTATGCTGGTTTGGGTAAAGTAAATAAAAGTCTTATGTTGGACACTTGACTCCAAACACAGCTGAGACATGGGTAACTACTGTCGATGAAAGGGATAGTTTTGTTAATGTGGTTCACTTAGATACTTTTGGAGCTAATTTATTCTGTTTCAGAAGAAAGCTGTCATCACATTCCCAGTTTGGAGAAGAAGACATGAGAAAGGCTGCAAAGACTTAATGTAGTGCTGTTAATGAGGCCAGTAGAAATAATGGATTTTAGACACATTTAACAGATTGAACTGCTTCACTGTCCATTTAAAAGTGTGCTCCATAGAGGATATTTCCACATCTACTGCTGAGAAATAACCAATATAGTGTGTTTTCAGGGGCCTCATTAATATACAATAATATTTATTTATCATTTTATTATTATTATCGCAATATCTACAATTGCAAAGAGCACTATGTATTGCAAATATAAAAGAAACTTGTCATTGATATTGTCGGAATAATAGACCAGTCAGAGTTTTAAAATCACATTGTGATGCAGCCAAAAACAAAAATGCTACTGAACGAAAAAGTCCAGAGCCTTGTATTTCTTCATGAAATTGAACGTTTCTACAATAGTTATTGCAATATTCAGCCGAGTGTAACCCTGTAGTAAATAACTGGACTATCCCTTTAAACATGTGTTTTGTTTGTAATGGTAAATATAGAAGGTGATTCCAGTTATTAGGCTTAAGATTATGGTTTATTATTGTCTCTCGTGGGAGAAATTTGTCTTGGAACATGGGAGCTACAGATAAAAAAAAACAACTATACAACAATAAGAGCAAAGAGTCACAAGTGCAAAAACAGCAGCAAAAGAAGAGAAGTCTATCTTTATTAATAGGTTTGAATAAGTGGGAATCAATCCGTTTTTTTAGCCGTTAAATCCTGAGAGAGGAATGAGAGAGGAATCTTGTATGTCTTTCCAGAGTTCCTCAGAGGATATTCAGGACGTGAGACGTGTCAGATAGACAGTGTTGGGAAAGTTCACTTTCTACAAGAACTAGTTCAAAGTTCAGTTCACACATTATAAAATGAACTAGTTCAGTTCATAGTTCAAACTTCAAAATTTTGAACTAAGTTCACAGTTCCAAAAATTAACTATTTCTTAGTTCTTTTTTCCATATGTTGCTGCGAGCTATTATTTTTCAAAATTATTGCCACAGCCCATATACAGTAGAATCACAGACAGCAATGATTTTATCAGTTTTAACAATGAAGCTATGTGTCAGATTTCATCTTCATATCCAGTTTTGAATCCTTATCCAACCAGGGTTTACATTAGCATTGAGGGGACAGCATTGTTGCTTTAATGCTTTGTTGCTGTCCATTCACTCCACAGTCCACACTAGTAGCAGCTGCAGCTTTCAACCCTACAGTACATTCTCAAAAACATGAGGAAAAACGTGCTGCTTGAATGGTCTTTTTAATAAATTATTAAAAGAAAAACAAGACAGTAATCATTAAGGTGCAATCATACAATTCTTTTAAATGATCATACGCCTTGTTACGTGCTGCTGTCGCCTCCATGACGCGTTACGCATGCGGCGGACGGCGGGGCGACACTTGTGGCAGATTTGGTGTTTTTCTGCTACATATTAAGACACGTTTGTGGAGTGTTTTAGCCGGATTTTCGCCTGGAAGGCTCTATAGAAATCTGGCACCCTATTGCCGTTCACAGACACCAGAATGAACGAGTTCACAGTTACGTTCATCACGCAGTAAAACAGAACGTTCAGTTCACGTTCGCCCAAAATATGAACGAGTTCATGAACAACACTGCGGATAGAGTCGACCTGTCTGAGGATGTTTAGCTCGAACAGTTTCAGGGAATAAGATGGACATTCCAATTATTTTATTTGGGGCTCAGATGAGCTCAAAGAACACTCATTTTGTAAAAGTTTGTTGTTTTATGTCGTTCAACTCTATCATTGAACTCAAGTCCTCCTGTGCCTATTTCAGTTAGCTGCTAACAGTTTGAGAAATCCTAAGAACAATGTAATCGTTCTACTCCTTTTGTTTACATAGTTTCTCATTACCAAAAAATAAATAAAAATTCTCTGTGTGGAACATTTTAAGTAAGAGTCACTTCTGTTTGTGCCAGACACATTTGTTCTGCCAACACATTCATGTCACTGGCTGTTCATCAGGACTGTTATTTCTCAACAGTCTGGAGATGTTTTTAATGGATTCAGAGCCATATTGTGAGTATAGTAGCCTGTCCAGTCAGACCCATTCACTTTCTATTCAGCCAAGTGGGTCTGCAACATTGAGCTCTTTTCTACCGACCAGTCAACCATTTTTATCAAACAGGGCTGGCTTAATGCACTGGTTCTGTCTTTGAGTCCAAAAACACTTTTTAAAATAAGATTGATTTCTAAAGACCTATTTATTTCTGTGTCTTAGTCTTATAACAAATTATTATTATCTGCAAAAGCTGTATAACAGACTGTACTATTATAGACTTTTGTTAGAGTAATTACGCCTGAAATAGAGCAGATGGTTCAAATGTGAAAATGGGAGAATATATATTTAGCATTACAGCTGCAGTTATTAATCCCAGCTGCCGTCGTCAGATACAAGCTTCCGCAGCTTTTTGTCTTCACTTTGAAATGATTGACTTCACCTTCATTAAATCCAGCCGTCAGCACCGGGACGGCTCACATCTGCATTTCTCTCTTCTCCCTCATTACTCGGGGATTTCCTGTTATTGCTCGACGGGTCTGAAGGTCTCCGAAAAGTCCACCGGGTCAAATAAAGTGTGGTCTAGTGCCAAGCATACCTCTGCGGTTGAGGCTGAGCCCACACTTTTATGGATATTTTTATAAACGGCTCTGTTCCCAGGAAGCTGAGTAAGGCCACTTTTAGAGACACAGGTGCTCAAGTCAAAAAAATGTTGAGTGAAAGTCAATGGGGCACTGCAAACTTGTAATTTTCACAGGTTTCTGGATAAAAAGACAACATTTTCTCTATTTTATACCGAGTCTGATAGATTTCTGTGGATTAATGTTGGATTTCCAGTAGGCAGTACCAACCAACACAGATCAAATTTATTCAGGATGCAATTGGGTAACAAATAACCAATCAGAGAAAGAGAAAGAATCACGGTAAAAAAAACAAGAGGAGGAGATCTTGGACTGATTTCAAAGTGATATGCAAAAGTCTCTTTTAATGACCTTCCAAATCTGGTCTCAAATCCACGAAGCATGCTCTCAAATGGCACACATCTTACAGGACATGAGTTTTAACATTTCCAACAACACCTCTGGCCCTCATGGAGCCACAGACCAGTTCAGCGTTTTCTTTTCCCTCCAGTCTTCTCTTAACTACATCTTTAAAACCACGCAGACCAACCACGTCCTGCCCAACTGTAATTCTTCCCACTTTAAGGTCTATTTGTTTTTGATTCTGTTTTGAATTCATACAGATTTCCTAAATTTTCTAAATTCATGTAAAGACAATGATATATTATAAAGCAGCTTAATAAAAAAAGTATAAATGAATATATAAGTGGGAGCAAATCTGATATCCACATTGTATTTGGGGGACCTGGGAAATGGGGCATGTTCTTAGTTGTAGGTCATAAAAGATGTGGTTTATTAAAACATATTGTGGAAGACTTTTATTATGCCAGAACTTGGGAAGACTCAATGTTTGATGTACAAAGAATTTAGAAAATAAATATACGCTTATGCTATCATGTCATCTTTGATTGGTTACTTTGCTTGATAATTGTAAAAAAAAAAAAAGAAAATGTTCTGTAAAAAATGTGGGTCTAGTTTGGAACCACTAATGTAGGCATCAATTTATAGGCCGAGAGGCGGCCATTAGCAGGAAACATGATGGTTGCCAAAAGAGCTTGGTCTTGTGCGTTTGATTAAAATGTAGACTTCGTCTCTCGTCTCCGGTGTCGAGGTCCACCTGCAGCCGAGCGGGAGAGCTCAGTGAACGCAGTAGGAGCAGTGTTTTAGCCATTACACAGAGGCAGGCCAAAACAAACACTGGGGCCGTGAAGGACAGCACAGCAGCGGAGGTCTGTTTCCGGTCTCGGAGCTCCTCCAAAACGCCTGCTTGCTCTCTCCATTCACAGTGATACTTTTTGGCTTATTTTCTTAAGCTTTGACAACTGTCACGTCTTCTGCTTCATAGTCAAAATGGCCGCTGCTGATTGTGTAAATTGTACATTAGAGCAGTTAAAAAGTTACCAACAAACCTCCTGTGTATTTGTACTTTCAGATACTGGGACACAAAGACCTGACGTCCCCCACTCAGAGGTACATCGACAGTAAAGTCGTCCGAACACAGACCGAGGGGGAGTGGCTCTCCTTCGACGTCACAGAAGCAGTGAGTGAGTGGCTCAATCACAGAGGTACGTGCTTTTTTTTCCTTCAGTGTAGGAGGTCTAAAGAGTGATATTTCCGGGGTAATAGTGTGATTTCTCTGTGTGCAGATAGAAACAGTGGCTTTAAGATCAGCCTGCACTGTCCCTGCTGCACCTTTGTACCGTCAAACAACTACATCATTCCCAACAAGAGCGAGGAACTAGAGGCTCGCTTTGCAGGTTAGTATGGTACTATTTTCAGTTCCCAAAATATCCTTAAAATCTTTGGAGATAACAATAGTCTTCATGATTGTCCGATACTAAAGAGTCCAGAGATAAATGTCTCGTCATATGGGTAATCCATAAACAATGTCTACCCATTGGATCTCGAAATCCAGACTTATTCTAGACAAGAAGATTATCTATGTTCTGTCGTCTTTCTATTGTAAGACTAAAAATAAATGGCTAAAGATCACAAGAAAACGTATTTTTTTCTTCATGGACACCTCTGAGTTCATTCATTACCCTGCACTGAAATGTATTGCAGCGGTTGTACTTCCTGAACTATTTGCACAGTTTCTGCTGCAGTACTTTTTGTCACAGTCACTAGTGTGATGTTGCTGATGGAAACGAGAGAAAAACAGAAAGGAAAATCTGCACAATGTAAAAAGAAAGACCTGTACTGCTCACATGCAACTTAGAAAAAAGATTTTATTTTTGTATTTATTTTCAAATCATGGGCCTTTTCCCTGTTAGAAAGTCTCATATTAGCTCAAATATAACTTTTGTTTATGATGTCACTGGGTAAAACACAAGACAATAACAAAGTATATTAAAAATTGGTCATTAGTTATTACAGAGTCCACTACAAATCTCAATTTAGATATATTTTGTTTTCTTTTTTTATCACATGACTCCACTGACGTTGACAGTAGGTGCAGTTTATCTACTCAACAAAGTACATTATGGTCTTTACTTAATTTGTCCTTGTTAGGAATCGATGACAGTTTCATTCGCGGAGGAGACCTGAAGGTGTTTAAGAAGCGGCAGCACAGCGCTCAGGCCCCACACCTGCTGCTGATGCTGCTGCCCTCGTATCGCCTCGAGTCCCAGACGCAGCACAAGCCTCATCGAGCCAAGAGAGCTCTGGACGCTGCCTACTGCTCCAGGTATAAACGCCTGTAGGACATAACAGTAAACCTCAAACTGAATGGACACTTTGTTTTACACTACACTTGGTGCACATTCATAATGGTATTATGTGTACTTACATATTGTAGGTAGGGTTAGGGTCCGTATGTTATTACAGTTTGTTACACAGTGTAGAACAAAGTGTAGTGTAAAATAGTGTGTGACCAACATTTGACTTACGCTGTCCTTGTTTGAATGACGTGTAGAAATGTCCAGGACAACTGCTGCCTGCGATCGCTCTACATTGATTTTAAGAACGACCTGGGCTGGAGATGGATCCATGAACCAAAGGGGTACGAGGCTAACTTCTGCGCTGGGGCCTGTCCGTATCTGTGGAGCGCCGACACTCAGCACTCAAAGGTAAACCCACTAGAATATGATCTCAGACCAAAAGCATAAAAAAAAATCAAAACTGCTGGTTCTAATCCCAATTTCCACAGCTGCAACATTTGAACAAAATCGAAAGAACAAGAACATGTTGTATGGTCTTACTTTTTTTAGTTCTAGTCACAAAAGGGAAGGTAAACAGAAGCAAAATAAAGAAACGTCAAACTTTCAAACTTTCCAAACAAAGCTTGTCTTGTTCTTGTGATAAACAGCCACAAAACAAGACAAAATGCTGACTGTCCTCAGTCATAGCCCTTAGTCTTTATAAACATATCTATGCATCTACTGGCCTAAAACCCAAGAATAATGTGAACAAATAAACCAGCTGTTGTCTTGTTCATTCTTGGTCAAATTTGAAAGAAACTTATTTGTTTGAGAATGAAACATAACGGAGTAAAAATGAGTTTGAGTCTTAGCCGAGACCATGACCACAACCAACAGTGCTGTCAGTTTGTTCTGTTTGTACAACCGCTTGAGTTGTAGCATGGGCTCACCGGTTTCTTGTGACCAATGATGAGGCAGCACAAACAGGAAGAGCGGGTTTTAAATTTGACAAATGCAACAAGCGTCCTCTTCTCCTCTTTGTTCCCAAAATGGCTACTCTGAAAGATGTTGAAAGATTGATGCTAACGTCTTTTGCTAAGGCTAGAAGGAAAAGATGTTTGTGCTCTTCTTCCATCGGCCGACGTTTCATTTACTTATTTAGTGTTGGTTAACGTTCCTTTTATTCATACATTTACTGCAAAATCTGTTACTGTTGCAGTGATTTGTTGTTTCTTAATATCTTCAGCACTCTAGTTGCATCACATGAATCGTTGCTATAATTGGCTAAAAAGGGGTTAGGGGGATCCTAGTTGGTGCTTCATCCAATTATCTTACAAGTTTTTGACAGAAGACACCACCCTTTTACAAACACTTTCAACCAATGACAGTATATATTATGAACAACTTCCGCCCACTGTTCCCCTATTTACCAATATTGTTGTTATGATGCTTTTACAGCATTGTAAAGCAATAGTTTTCAGTAGCATAAACCAACGTATTAATCAAAAAATAATTTACCCCCCTCCCTTCCCCCGGCTGTAAACATGATTTTTACACTTTTTTTTCCCATTGGATTTCCCTTTATATTTCCACTTTTGGAGCCTGCCCTCTGGTGGACAGAGGTATATCGCTGTATTTCTCTGTATGGCGGTACCCTTACTCGAGGACCTTTTAAGGGGTTCCATGAGAGGCTTGTTTTCAACAAAGGCCTTCTCAGAAGGTTTTGTGAAACAGACTGTTCTGTGAGCAGTTCTGTCTGAGTCAGGTTTCAAGGTTAGCCCCTGGTGGGATTAATAAAGTCATCTAAACTGAACTGAACTCTTGTCTCGGCAGGTACTAGGCCTTTACAACACAATCAACCCGGAGGCATCAGCGTCGCCCTGCTGCGTGTCCCAGGACCTCGAACCCCTCACCATCCTCTATTACGTCGGCAAGACCCCCAAAATAGAGCAGCTCTCCAATATGAAGGTCAAGTCCTGCAAGTGCAGCTAGAAGTCCCTCCGAACTGAATCATACACATAAAGACAGTGGACTCCTGAGTCGAAAAGTCTCTCACATGAACTGTTTCAGTCACAGCGACGCCTCTGCACAGGCTCTGTTTGCTGTGGGACGAGAAGGTACTGAACAAACCAGCTTCAGCAACTTATACAGAACATGATGAACATACAGTGTCGTCGTGTGGGCCCAGGTTTAGGATTTTAATACCACTGCTTGTTTTGAGTCTGTTTAAATGCACTTGATTATCCTCATTATGAGCCTTATCCTGGTGTTGACCATATTCAGGATGTGACATTTACATTTACCTGGTTATTCATGTCACTGTTACAAGACAAATTTTAGTCTCACAGATCCATTCGTATTAAAGTGGGACAAAAAACACAACATATAATAATGGGTAATTTACCTGAAACCACCAAAAAGAACAAGACGATATGCAACAAATGAAGATTAAAAAAAAATGTATTCAGCAGCGACACATTAACCAGCAGTGTGAACACAAAATCAGCTGTATTATTAACATTATTGATATTCAACCATTTGAACTTATGGTAATAAAGTCCTAAATGTGGGTTACACTGACGACACTACAGACAGGCTCCATCCACACTTCACACAAGAAACAAACCCCATAACAATGTTCTGGAAATGGCCTTTGTATAGTTTTTATTGTTCTTTTTCGTTTAATGTTTGAAGGCCCTGTCAAAGTGTATCACCTCCGAGACACGAGAGTAAGGCAAACACTGGAAGTACAATTATTATTAATTAACTATTGTCTATATGTGAAATAAAAGTCCCACACTTCATTTCATTCATCTGCTTTGTACAGAACTTCCTCGCATTGCGCAGTTTTGGAGATTTATATTTAACGTATTTTTTGTAACTTTATCTTTTTGTGTCATTATTTTGAAAAACAGAGTCAAAAATGTCATCAAAAGTCATTACTATCAGCTTTTATAAAACTCAAGTCTCATAAAGTGTAGTGACGTTTTTTCTATCAGTAAAAATTTACTCAAATTTTAAAGAACCACGACTAGACACAAGTTCACTTCTTATCAAATTGGTGCTTTTAAAAATAATACAAAGATTTGGAATTGAAATAATGGATATTGTGTTTTGAAAGTGCAGCTGAGGGTTTGTTTTGGAAGTGTTTATTTTTTTGTTGAAAGATTAAAGAAAGTGTTTGTTATAAAGGTTATTTCATGATCTGTCAAATTCTACATGTTTTTTTTTCTTGTCTGTCTGCCCTGTCCCAATACTCACACTTGTGCCCCTAAAGTGTGCATTCCCCTTTCAGCATTGTATCATTTCTAACCCTAACCTTTTTGTTGTGACACTCCTCCAGAGTCAGGTCCTCCACATGAAAATCGTGTATATCTTTTCCTAAGTTGAGTTTATAATAATACATCCATCCATTTTCTTCTGTTCATCCGGTGTCGGGTCGCGGGGGCAACAGTCTAAGCAGAGACGCCCAGACGTCCACCTTCCCAGACACTTCCTCCAGCTATTCCGGCCAGCCGAGAGAATAGTCCCTCTCATGTGTCCCAGGCCTTCCCCGGGGCCTCCTGCTTTATTATAATCATGTTTCTTTTTATTAAAAAAGCAGAGAATTATCTATGATATGTAATGCGATGTTAATCAAAGAATTTTATTGCAAAAATAACACAACAACAAAAAACGAATCACAGTGTGATGTTAGTTAGCTAATATTAAACCGCAGCTCATCAAAAAAGGACAAAAACACTGCTGAACACCACACATTTATATGTATGTGGTAACATTTTTATTATTAGAACAACAATGACAGCAGTGTTGACATTAAACTGAAAATTTGTTTGTTTTTCATTTTTTTTGCGGTGCATTGTGGGTAGGGCAAGGCCGCCACAGATACATCCTGGGTTTTTGGAGGAGGTGTGGATTGGACACACCTTCAGCAGCTGGTAATGGCCCGGATGAAAGTCATCCTAAAAATGCAGATTGGATATACCCGGTTTTTATCTGGTGATCCTGACTTTTTGACAAATCCAGAAGCATTGTTAGAAATGACAGCATTGTGCTTCTTCTGTTTCAACTTCAGTGTCCTTTCACACTTTGGGAAGGACCTTAGTGCTTAGTGTGAGTGTTGGGACAGGGCCCCGTTTGCACGAACCTTTGTTTTAATATGACTTTAAAGGTGCATTCACATTTGTATGTGTACTTCCAAATGAACCCCTAATGTAGTTGGATTGAACGCCATGAACGCCACAGAGACCGAATAAAAAGAAAAGCAAGACACCAGTTAACCTCACCATCACCCTAAACGACCTTTACCCTTTAGCCCCTTTTCTATTTTTCACGAGGAGTGTTAGTGATATCGACCCCGGCCCACTTTTTGTGCCAGTGAACTTACTGCCAGACAAACAAACAAGAGCTAGACACAGACCTTGTCACAAAAGAGCTGTTAGTTTTATGACTTTGTTGTTGTTTTGTAATGATGATGATGATGATGATGATGATGATGATGATGATGATTATGACCCACTATGCTGTTCTGTAACACAGTATTGTCGTGGTGCTCTAGTGATAAATAAATTATTTAAGTTTCAAAAGGTGCTGGCTGTGTTTTATGTCTTTCCATCTCCTTTTATTTATTTTTTTTTATGTCATCACTTTCTTACTTTGGAATTTTGTCTTATCAGTGTAGGCCACTTTTCAAAAGGTGTGGCTAAACCCTGCAGTCTTTTGATTGGAAAATAAATACTAGGGAAAAATAAGGATGTTGTTTTCTTGAATAAAGCACTTTTTTTTTCTGGGGATGAACTTTCTACGTTCCAAAAAGGAAAAAAGCCAAATGTTTTATGTTTTCTGATGATATCCATGAGGAGCTAGTGCAGCATGAACACAGCGTAAGCAATGTTGAGACATGTTACAAACCCTACATGTAGGCTCTAGACATTCTAGTTCTATTTTGTGGTACTTCTGGCTCATTCCTTCTTTTCAGGTCACAGCCAATCAGAGACGCGACCTGAAAGAGCTGCACCTGGCTTTGGGCGGGGCACACCAGTTTAAGAAGCTGGCCTGCTCTGACTTTTCCCCTGTCCCCCCGCAGACACAGCGTTTGCTTCGTCCTTTTGGTTGTTTGTCCTGACATTTACACACATGCACTTGCTAACGCCACTAACTTAAACGTTATACTTTTTAGTATTTAGTTTACTTTAATTAATACATCTTGTTTTAACCTTTAAAACCCTGTGTGGTCACCCTCTTTGTCCGGACCAGAAGTGACATCATCAGACTCAGTGGTGAATGGGAATAATGCAACGTGATCCTTTCCCTGTTCATTACTGTCCAAAACAATTGAATGTAAAAATAGCTGGAAAATCAAGAGTCTAAAGCATGGCTTGTGAAAAAAGTGAGCTTATAGTGTAGTTCACTTTACTTCTGTTCGTCTAAACTGCAACAAAGACAGGTTCCCATCTAAACAGCCCAATCGAGCTCGACTTAGTTTAGCTAGCTTCACTTATACGTGCATTACCCAAATTTTTTTCTTCTTGCATTTAGCCTTTAGTTTAATCTCCTAAAGCTTATTGCAATCATCCGAGAAAAAAATTGACTTTCAGACGTCTTCTAGGCTTTATTATGAAGGGTTTTAATAGATGAGAATGATCAGCCCACAAAAGGAGTTTGGCCAATTACAGCTTGCTTCAGGAAAAAGAAGTGCTCCTATTGGATGACAGTTATATCAACAACAAAAGCCCAAGAAACAGGAAATGGGTTATTCCATTACAAAAAAGTGTTATTTTGCAGCGAGACGGCTCAAAAAAGAAAACAAATAAAGAAAAGGGCAGCAAATTAATCTTGGGTAAAAGTTGGCAATGTTTCAGCACAATATTTAATGAGCTCTAAAATTCATTTGAATGTAATGTATTACTGTTTTGTGGAAAAGTGATCTGGTTTTACCTTTGTTTCTTAAATAGTGGTGAGTGGTGAGGCTCAGCCTGAGGATGGCAAAAAGAAAATCAGGTAGTGGAGCTTTAAATGGGCACACAAAGGCAATGAGAGACAAATCTGAAAACGTTATCAAATCCTCCAGTAACTTCCAGTGTCATTCTTGAAGGTACCATAAATAGTACTCATGCATGTTTGACTTTCTCAAAACTGGTTATATACTCTACAAACTCAGTTTTTTTTTCTGGATGCACGGGACGCCTTCTGTCAGATGCTGATTTGTTTGAGTAAAGTGATATTCAATCCGATGGCAGCAGCGTGTCTCCATGTGCCGTGAGGAAAGTCCCATTCCTTCTGCGCTCGCTGCGATCAACGGCGGGAAGCCACAAAGACAAACAGGCGGCTCATGTTTCCACTGCTCCACTAATGCAGTCTGACTCTTTAACATGATATATGATCAAAGAGACTGCAGAGAAATACAAGCAAGGACTACTACCCCCAACTCAACCCCAGCTCCACACAGAAGCACTCCAACATGAAGATGGAAAGTCACTACAAACAAAGGCTTAGACCAGAGCCGTCAAACTCATAGTGGTGAGGCGGGCCGAAGACTGTTACATGTGAAAGCTTTAATCTAATTTTATCTTCATTTGAGTCTTACAAAAATTATCTTGACAATGATTTCAAACTTTTTTTTATATAAATGGGTTTTGGGCGGCAGTAGCTCAGTGGCTAGAGCGGCCGTCCTTCGACCGACAGGTGGGCGGTTCGATTCCCGCACAAAACATCTCAATATATCATAACATCCCGCTTTCCCTCACATACTGTCGTTGTGTCCTTGGGCAAGACACTTAACCCATTTAATCCTACCGGTCACAATAGTGACCGTAAAAAAATGTTTCACTTCTAAGGCTATAAAAATGTTACTGAATGATCTATCAATGCATTTCCAGCAGATATTGAAATAATAAAGGGACTCAATGAAATATGTGCAGTGTTGCATGTTTACTGTAAATTGTCACATGACCAGAGCAGTTTACTTCCTGTTTGCGTCAAGAGAAGATGATGGCAGCAAGAAAGCTCCCAAAGAAAAGGTTACTAAAGTATGTAAACATAAAGATGGAACATCGATTTTTGGTACACATCATGTTTAAGGTGTCTAGTAATGATATATGCATTTGCAATTACTCAACTTTGTATAATGTGGTCATAGAACTCACAAACATGTCACCGGCAACAATAGTGACCAGTGGGATAACACATTGTGTCTACTTGCTAATACACATAGGCTAACTGTTCTACCTTACTTTCTGCTGCTATCTAACTTTCTACCTAATTTTACACACACACACACACACACACACACACACACACACACACACACACACACACACACACACACACACACACACACACACACACACACGGACACACGGACCCAAAGAAGGCCAGCTAGCTAGCTAATTATGCTGCTACCTAACTTCCTACCTACTGCAACTGTCCACACACACACACACACACACACACACACACATGCACAGACACACACCTACACACACACACCTAGACACACACACACACACAGACACACAACACACACACATGCAATTACAGGTAGGCACACACACGCATGCACATGCACACACACACACAGACACGCACAGACACACACACACCTACGCACCTACACACACACACACACACAGACACATGCAATTACAGGTAGGCACACACATGCACACACACAGACACACAGACACACACAATTACAGGTAGGCACACACACACACACACAGACACATGCAATTACAGGTAGGCACACACACACACACACACACAGACACATGCAATTACAGGTAGGCACACACACACACATGCACACACACAGACACACAGACACACACACAGACACACACAATTACAGGTAGGCACACACATGCACGCACACACACACACACAGACACACACAATTACAGGTAGGCATACACACACACACACACATGCGCACACACACACACACACACAGACACACGCAATTACAGGTAGGCACACACACACACACACATGCACACGCAATTACAGGTAGGCACACACACACACACACATGCACACACACACACACACAGACAAACAGACACACACACACCTACGCACCTACACACACACACAGACACACACAATTACAGGTAGGCACACACATGCACACACACACACAGACACACACAATTACAGGTAGGCATACACACACACACACACACGCGCACACACACACACAGACACACGCAATTACAGGTAGGCACACACACACACACATGCACACACACACACACACAGACAAACAGACACACACACACCTACACACGCACACAGATGCACACACATACACCTACACATGCACAGACACACACAATTACAGGTAGGCACACACACACACACACACACACACACACACAGAAACACACTGCACAGGTTAAATAGACCTATATTCAGTTTGTCCAATGGTTGATACAACACAGTATCCCACCGGTCACAATTGTGACCGATCATAAAACACACTTTTTCACACACTTTTCCATGAAAATTTCTAAAAATTATGATTGATTGTTTCAAAGGGATACCAATGACACATGATTTGGATATTTTTGTGTCTGGGAAAAATTTGGGATTAAATGGGTTAACCTACATTGTCTCCAGTGATGTTCTGTAACACTGCTAATAGTTTAATGTATAAAACTACTACAGTAGGTGGAAAAGCGCTATATAAAAATTATTATTAACCTCTAAAATGTCATAAACAAATAAAAATAAACCTGTTCAAATCCATCTAAAACCTAGAGCTGAAAACATTAACTACTAAATGTCTTTAAAACATTGCCATGGGCCGTATTTTGGCCCCCGGGCAAGTGTGGCATAGACCAAAATGAATGGGCGGATTTAAGATTGACCCCATCGACTGCTGCTGGACAATTAGATAAGAAGTAATGAGAATGTCACAGAACAATGGTTGCAGTAGCTTGTTTACCTCAAACCTGTAAATCCAGTAAAATCCAGGGACATGGTAGGAGATAAAAATCCTTGTATGCAACTTTTTTTGCTTTTTGTCTAAAACCAAAACTACATCAATCTAAAGCGAGGAACGGGGTGTGACGCCAACGATGCTAACTATGGCAGGGCTTCAGACCGACCCTAGAGACAAACTGCCTTAATGGACACCACGGTGCACATTTTTGTCGGACATAGGCTGATTTAGTCTGAGTGATGCTGTTGTTTGTCACTTGACTCATTAAAGTTGTCCTTATTGTGTAACATAGGTCTATAAGTTTGGATGTTCAAGACTAGTACGACTATGCTACTTCCTTAAGCCTCTTCTCTCCTGGTTATTTGTGGCATTCTGGCTGACATATTGTTTTGTTAGTGGTTTTCTGTCGTTACAAGATTCGCAATCACAAGGCAATCAATTCACTTTCAAATTTCATTTTTGAATTCATATAAGGGTTTCTCTATATCAACCAATGGCAGGGTTTATGCCTCATTTACCAATCAGTTAGGAATTAGTCTGGCCATTCATTCTAATACAGTCAGGAATAGACTCTGGCATCAGAATAGTACAAAATACCAATAGTAACAACGTGACCCTCAAATATTGGAAAAGCCCTGAAAGTCCCGCAATTATGGAGTGGCTTTGTTCTTTTATTGAAATTGAATTATCGGAATCTTTGTTGGCAAAAAGACAACATGAGCAAAACAATAGTTAAAAATAGTCTACCTTTACGTAAAGATATATGAATGTTCTAAAGGTTAGTCTACCTTGTTCCGCCCCACCTTTAAATGTCTTTATAGGAAAGGAAATATTTAGAGTGGACTAAGGTGCTTTATATATTGATTTTTTTTTCTTTTCTTTATGTTTGTCTCTTTATTGTTTAAATAATAATAATAAAAAAAGTAGTAACACCATTAAATCAAACTGTATAAGAAGAACAAGCACCCCATTTACTAAAACCCTGCAGCTCAAGGCCTAAACATTTGCAGACACCTCGTATTGTTTGTGCTCTGTTGTGCATCGTCTCATCTCGGATGACACACTCCGATAGTTTCCATCTGAGAGTTAGAATTCGTGGAGGTCCCGGTGATGACTCTTACTTAGTGCCAGGCATCTCCCGATCCTCCCCGGGACGAGAACCACTCCGAGCTGGGACCACACAGTCTGTATTTACCCCCAGTGGGTCTATACTGTCCAGGACTGGCAGTGTAAATGATGCCTAAAAAGCCTCATTCCTCTGCTGATGACTGAAAAACCTCCTACACTTTGTTAATACTGTGTGCACTCCCTTTTAGCCCCCACTCCCACATGATTTACCCGGCTCCAACTGTTTAAAAAAGTTGTCAAACGCACAAATTGTACCAAAAGGAGTCTTCTGTAAATGTCAGCAGCACACAGAGAATAAACCCTACGTGTTATCACTTCACCTCTGGTTTTGGGAAATATGTCTAATTTTAAGAGCAACATGTAAGTAACATTTCTTTAATGTCTATTTTTTTCCCTTTGTTATGTATAAAACACTGTTGGAAATGCTAAGTAAACAAGGACAAAACAAAGCAAACTAAACATATCATTTGCTGTTGTGGACTGAACTACAGAAATCCAATGAACATACTACTAAGTGCGAGCATACCCCCAACCAACCCTAAAAATTCCTCATTGATATTAATGATCTATGTTGACTCTTGTTTTGTAATTGGGCTGTTTGTAGGTAAATGATGTGCATGTCTGTCCCAAATGTGGAAAGAGGCTCATGTGTTGTATCGTAATGTCAAAGTGGTAAGAGGTATTTGTGTTTTGTCCAAAATGATGGCCACAAACATGATTTCATACATTTTCTACGGCCGATTGTCTATGGGTCTGTGGTGAGGCAGGGTATCCTGGACAGTTACAATCTGATCACACAGCTAACAGCAAACTAACCCATCCACAGTATTCATGGAGTTTAGTTTCATTAGCAGTGAAACAAGTCATTGTGAATTTGTTTTTTTGACTCTGATATGTTGCAATATTTTAAGAAAAACCCTTAATTTCCAGTGTTGCCTAAGTTTGGATCATTTTAACAGATGCCTTGCCAGAAGACTGGGGCTAATCAGGAGTTGTCCCACTTTTTTCTATCCACACCAGTGTCCTCTGTGTAACACCTTGGACTCCGCAGCAGCCAAGCAGAGCAGATTTTAGGGCTAAAAGGTCCTGCGTCTCAGGAGAGAAGGGGTGATTTGGAGATGGTTGGTTACTCAGCTGCAGCTGGCGTCACACGAAAACAAAAATCAGAGAGAGGCACTCGCAGTGTGACATCAGCAGAGAGAAATGCACTGGCTCCCGTCCGCGCAGAGAAAACTCACTGTACTGAGCGCACGGTTAATACAGCACGACCAGTACTGACCGCAAAATGTGAGAGGAGCTCGACGCAGCCGCCTTTACTTTGACTCCTATTGGAAATTTCAAAACAGGAGTTGGTTCACCTCAAAGATTCCTAAATTCAAACAGTAAATGTAGTCTGTGTAGTTCATGAAAGTGAGACACAGGAGTTCAACCCCAGCGGAGTCGGAGGCAGAAACTATACAAAGAATTTCAACCTTGTAGGTTTTAACTTTTAACTGTATTCAGAGCTTCTTGTACTTGCACCTGCCCTGAAGCCACACACACACACAATACTTAATCATATATACAGTAAATACTAGAACATTATATCAGACCAAAGTTTAGAGCCTACCTTAAACTTCTAGCTTCAGGTTACACGACCTACTTATTTCTGCAAATATCTGCACCTCATTAAATATTGCGTAAAACAAAAAAAATCTAATATTTTTCTTACTCAAAATACTATTTTCTCTATCTATTATTGTTAATTGTTTATATGATTACTACATGGTCTATCATTACAAATTATATCTCATTACTGATTTGAAAAAAGTACCCTGTTTGTACTTAAAGGGACTGCAACTATACTTCAGTAGACGACATGGTTTTAAAATATACGTTATGAATATTAGGTACTTGTATCTGTACTCGGTTTTGACAAGTACTCAGGTTTAAGTAAGTATATTTATTTAGGAAAAAGTGTTATTGAAATTATTAGAAGACCTGACAGATCTGAAAATATTTATCTTTTTTTTTCCTCTGATTTAATTTGATAATGTTCCTGAAGCCCGTTCTGAGCACAACAATGACGAGATGAAGTGAGTCTTACGTTTTTATCCACTTTTTACTTTTTGCAGCAGTTACAGCAGCACGTATCTCTGACATATATTTCCTGAAAAGTTCAACACGAATGTTGTCACAGGGCTTCTTCTGTCAACAAACATGATAGTGTGACATTGGCGGTGAAATGTGTATTGTGGAAAATTATCTAAATCCACTTATGATTCACTCAATTCTATGTTTTAAATAGCGCATAATGATGACTTTATAGATGTTTTATAAGTTTTTAATGGACGATTCAACAAAAACAACTGACACTGTACATATAATTGCTGGAAGGATGTGTCAAAAAGAATAATATGGGCTACTTTTCCAATTCATAATAATAGTTCCTGCAAAAAGTACAGCGAGACTTTGGATGACTTGACAGCAGAAGTACAGTATGACGCATTATAAATAAATCTCTCCATTTGCAGATGATTCCAAAAACATTTACTTACAACAACAGTGCAAAAACATCCATCAGAGTCTGATATTTCGCTGAACTGGCTGTGGGAAACTGAAGCCCACTCTGGGTCTGGTTTAGCGTTTATAGGGGGCCTGTCCCAGAGGGGAGCCCCGTGTGGATGTGGCGTGGGTGGGCTTTAGGGGATCGTGTTTTAGCCCCGGGCCGTGCATTAAGTCCACTGTGTTTGAGTGAGGTCAGAGATGAGAACATATACAGAATGAGTAACAGGGCTCCCACTCTTTCAGGATTTTTAGATTTTTCCATGACTTCCTTTCATTAGAGCGACTCACAGCGACGAACAGCAGGAAATTAAGAGACGGATATTTTAAGTGATCTCAGTGTCACCTGCTTTATGCCCAACTTATAAAAAAGTTTTTTGTCCAAATGAGAAGCTGTCAAAGTAGAGACCCCCAGACTTCCCCCTCCCCGAGCACTTCCTCCAGCTCTTCAGGGGGTGGGACATGCCTGGAACTCCTCCTCTGAGCAACAGCTCTACTCTGAGCTAGAGCTGTAATCGGGCCTTCAAAGTTAGTGCCAACAAGAACCAAGCTGGACAGAATGCAACCCGAGCCCGACAAGTACATTCTGATGGAGAGTTTTTTGAAATCCCAAACCCGTTTACAGCTTGACATTATTCAGATGTGCGCGTGCACACAGCTCTTTTGCCTTTTGTCAAGAATGAGTCATTAAAAAAAATATTTAACATAATTTAATTCATGACTAAGGCTATAGGCCACTTGGAAGTTGAAACAAAGAAATAAAATATGTGTTCTGTAACATTGTTACATCGCAGCATTCTAAATAGGAAAGCCCAAGCTCGTGTAAAATGATAGAACCCGACGACTGGATTCAGGCAACGATCTTCAGCTCTACTCTGAGCTCCGTCCCGGTGGCCGAGCTCCTCAACTTATCTCTAAAAAGAGAGCGCCCATTGTGTCCGAGATCTGCCATACACACGGCGCTTACAGCCTTCTCCGACCACCACCGAACACACATTATATTTATACAGGGGGTGGGTTAAGTGTCCTGCACAAGGACACAGCAACAGCATGAACCAGGGAGAGAAGGAATCAAACCACAAACCTGGATGACAGTTCTACTACTGAGCCCCAAACAAGTCCATCTATTCTGCTTTTGACTACTTTTAAAAAGGTGTGTATCCTACATTTATATATTATATATTGAGTGTGACACCTCTGGCCATTGTTTGGGTCACTGCTCCAGCTTCTTGGACATGTTTTTGGCTTTTAGGTTTGTTCAATCTAGTAACATTACCCCACATGGATTGTTTTGAACTCCATGTAGTCTTCAATCCTTTAACAGGAACCTCTCATCTCCCCTGACCCTTGAGCAGTGCGTGTGAAATCTCACTCAGGGATAATCACCAATAATAATTAAAAGGGAATTTGTGTAGGGAGATTCCCATTGGGTCAGAGAGGCTTATATATGAAGCAATAGGAATAACAGCGGAGGGGGCTTCTCTGCTGCTACTATTACCTCTGATAATAGCCGTCTGGGATTGTCATTACGGGGAAGGGGCCAACACATCCAAACGAAAACCACTGCTCTGCTTTTAACTCTTAGTTTACACCGAGCTGTTTTTTTTTTTTTTTTTAAGGCTTGGGGCTCAAATGAAGACCACATTTCCATTCTGCGGTTTAGACCACTTCAATGCACAGGTTCGGCGTTCAGAGTTAAATACAGATGCATGGGTTATTTCTGAAAATGTTTTTGTAGAGAGGATTGTGTTACGGCAGATGGGGATAGCATTAGGCAGACTCTAAAAAATAATGTGATTAAGAGTTTACTACATGGTGGAATCTATGAAATTGAATGTATGTAACATTTCCATAAACGTTGACAAGCGGAATATAAGTGTAATGGATGCGTGCATATTTAGAAATGAGTGGGTTTTTGAAGCAGTGATATGTAACTTTTCATGACGAAAGGGAAAAAATGCTGCTGCAAACTCCTTTGGGACAACTTTATATATTCAATTTGTGATATGAATCTGTGGAACCAGCACACTTTGTTTTTTAAAAAAGGGGTTCATTTCACTGTTTTATGTCAAGAAAGTGAGTGTGAGGCTCCATCATTTAAGGTAAAGTTAGTGTCACATTTTTGTCTTGTGCAAACACAATGAAAATACAGACTCAAATAAAAAAAATTTGAATCTTTGTCATATAATCTGCAACAAATCCTCGATAAAGGAACTGTGCTTTCAAAACTATACACTATTATTAACCAAGACATACAGTCTTTTAGTTTGTTCAATACTACAAAAACTTTCATGTTTTTTTTTAAATTCCTTTTTTAAATTATTTATTTTTATTTATTTATTTTTTTAATTATTATTTTAGTTTTGAGAGAAAAAAAAGAAAAACATTAAAATAAAAATTCCAGCAAAGTTCAAGGGATCAATAGAAACAAAGTAAAAAATGGATCATTTGTATGATTGTGTATAACATTCTAGGAAGCCCATTCATCTTCACACATAGACTCCTGATAATGATCCAGAGTAAACTAAAAGACAGACCCATGACAAAGAAGAAGTCTATTACACTTTTGCTCCGACATGAACTGTGCCAACAACTGGTTATTGTGCCAGTGTCTCCGCTGGCCTCAGACTATTTACACCAAACATTTACTCTGAGATTTCCTGTCAAGGTTGGCCTTGTACGCCTTACCACTGAAGCAGGTACGACGAACTGGTGAGGTGTAGAAGCTGAACCAGAGTTTATGCAGCTGGGCCACAGGGGAGCAGCAATCAGCAGGCAGGTGTGTTCTAGAAGGCTCCACACAGGTCGGTAGACTCACACACAGACTTTTACTTTGCATTAATGAACCATACAAGAGGGAACATGTGTGTTTCTGATCTAAACTGTACGAGTCATGATCATCTTAAAGGCACAGTGTGTTACTTATCTACCAAACTGCGTAATTGGAAGCCAGGCTAAACATCAAGATCTTTCAGAAGCTTAGAAAAATACAATCTTTGGGAGAAAACTGTTCTATTGCTTTGGGGCTTTAAACTGAACAAGCCTCTCACAGAAGAATATGGGACATTTAAAAACTTGTAAATTCTTATTTTAAACTTATTTTATTATTTTTTTCAATCAGGGAATTCCCAACCAACATTTGTCAAAGTCATTATTAAATTAGAGACTCTCAATTAAAGTTTGGAGAGAAGGCAGTGTATGAACTTTTGGAAAAGCAGTGTTGTGAGTATGACATGGCTCAATGGAAACTCCATCAGGGCCTTGTCTCATGTGCCTCAACAGCGCTGCTTTAACTCCCATCTGGTCTCGTTCGAAAACCTGCACAGTTTTCTTTTTTGGCAAACCAGAGAATCCTGGAAACACGCCTGAATCATGATCAACGGTGGAAAAATACAGTGTAAAAATAGCAATCGCTGGAACAAAACATCTCAAATCTAATAAATAATAGGTCTGCGTTGGCTTTTTTGCAACAATATCAGTTTAGCCCCTACTTTCTCACATATTTCTTCGACTTTTTCCAAATGAAATGACTTTGCCAGTGTTGGAGTGGCGCGCAGACATCTGGGGCTGTAGTAGCTCAGTCCTGGGATCAGTATTATGTTATACACCGAGGACAGCGAGAGCAGTCACTTTACAGAGCTGGAATTTCCCACAGCTATAGGCTTTTCTCTTTTTTTTTGGTTTTTAATTTCTCAGTTTGGACGGTGGCATGGAGAGCTTCAGAAAGGCTTGAAAGTAAAAAAAAAATAATTCCAATGAGAAGAAAACAGGGAAGCAGTCTATATCTTACACAGCTTAAAGTAGTGGATTCATGTGGGCAATGGACTCCTGTCAATGAATATAATAATGCATTAATAAAATAAAAACAATGAAGAGTTCATTTGCAAAAACAGATAAAAGCCATTCATCTTTGCATAGTGCAGTTTTCAAAACCCTGGTCACAGCCTCTCCAGTTTGGTTTGACTGATATCACCTTTGGCAAATAATTAAAAAAAATAGAAAAAGGCTGGAAAAGGCTTGGAAGGTGAAGGCGACAGTGGTGACAGTGACAGTGGCTACAGCAGATCCCTGGAAGAACAACAGACATCTCGGTCCAGAAAAGTGCAGTACTAGGAACAGCAAAGATACTGCGCAGAACCCTCAAGCTCCCAGGAATCTGTAGAGGACCCGAGCTCGAAGGATGAGACCACCCGCGGGGCTGGGGCTTTAACAACCCCGTTTACCCTTTTACCCTTGAAATACAGCACATATTTTCAGCCCAGATGCTTTGATACGGGCTAATAACAGAAAGGTACAGAGGAACTGTGGACTTTTTGAGAGAGTGTGGATGGAAACAATATTAAATATTTCAATTAAGCATTTCCTTTAGAAATCAGAATCAAAAAGCTTGGTTGGTAAGAGCTTCTTTAAAAATCATAAAATAAGATTAATGTCTCTCTCTTGTAATGGCCTTAGTTTTGCCTTCTTTACCTAATTTGTCTGATAAAAGTATCTAGTGAATAATATTTTGATTATTTAGCCTTTAATATGAATTCAAACAAAGTAGTGTAGATGAGTGTTGCTCTCGTTTAAAGCCCCAGATCTTACTGTAGTGTCAACAAGCTTCCATCAATCTTCCGTGAGCGAGCACAACTCCCTCTAACAGGTAGAAAACCTCTGCAGACCCAGACCCAGGGAGCGCTGCTGAGGTGATGCTTTCTATTTTACTCAATCTGACCTTTGACCCCGATGACCAGCGTGGAGTAATATTTTGAGAGAGAGGTACTTGACGTCTCACATTGTCACATGGTTTCATCAGAATGTATACTGTAATGGTCTTATATATAATGTGGTTTCATGTTTTTTTTAATTTAAATAAACTCGTATGCTTTCACTTTGAATCGGTTAAACACCTGAAAAAGCAGCTTTTCTCTTTCTTCTCGCTCGGAGCCACATACTGAAGATGTTTTGTTGAACGCAGAAGCAGCAGAGTCGTCCTGCTCCAAACCACAACACTCTCACTTTTCCAGGCTTCTTGAATCCAAAGGGCACTCGATCCTTCTGCGGTAGGAAAACAGATCACCGTCACTGTCTCAGGCATCTGCTTCTGAAAGCTCTCAGCTCATTCATTAGGTTTTAAAAAGCATTTCTGGTTTAAGAACTCACCACAAGAACTAATGATGTGGCTGTTGACAACGAGCTAATAACAGTTTTGACTTGTTCAGGCTTAAGGCCTGAGGAGGTGCTACAGAGAACCACTGTTTGAGCCGATTTGTAATAACCAGGCACTTTAGCAACTTGAATTAATTGTACTTGGAAGAAAGGAGATGATCTATCTGAAATTTCAACATTGAGGTTTGTTTAGTTTTGTCCAAGGACCTTGTTTTATCAGTTAAGCCTTTTAAATAGACCCTTATAGTGAGCTGTGTGCACATTTTGACAACAAAAAAGCACACCCAAATACACATTTCACAATGCCAATTCTGCCTAAATAAAGATGGTTTTGGCAAATTTTAACAGGTTTTAGATGGATTTGAACAAGTTTTATTGAGATTTGAAAAGGTTTTACATGGATTTGAACAGGTTTAAGTTAGATTTGAACAGGTTTGAGATGGATTTGAACAGGTTTTAGTTGAATTTGAATAGGTTTTAGTTAGATTTGATCTGATTTTAGATTGATTTGAACAGGTTTGAGATAGATTTGAACAGGTTTGAGTTAGATTTGAACAGGTTTTAGTCGGATTTGAACAGGTTTAAGTCGGATTTGAACAGGTTTAAGTTGGATTTGAACAGGTTTAAGTTGGATTTGAACAGGTTTGAGATGGATTTGAACAGGTTTAAGTTGGATTTGAACAGGTTTGAGTTAGATTTGAACAGGTTTGAGATGGATTTGAACAGGTTTTAGTTGGATTTGAACAGGTTTTAGTTGGATTTGAACAGGTTTGAGATGGATTTGAACAGGTTTTAGATGGATTTGAATAGGTTTTAGTTGGATTTGAACAGGTTTGAGATGGATTTGAACAGGTTTTAGATGGATTTGAACAGGTTTTAGTTGGATTTGAACAGGTTTGAGTTAGATTTGAACAGGTTTGAGATGGATTTGAACAGGTTTTAGTTGGATTTGAACAGGTTTTAGTTGGATTTGAACAGGTTTGAGATGGATTTGAACAGGTTTTAGTTGGATTTGAACAGCTTTTAGATGGATTTGAACAGGTTTTAGTTGGATTTGAACAGGTTTAAGTTGGATTTGAACAGGTTTGAGATGGATTTGAACAGGTTTAAGTTGGATTTGAACAGGTTTGAGTTAGATTTGAACAGGTTTGAGATGGATTTGAACAGGTTTTAGTTGGATTTGAACAGGTTTTAGTTGGATTTGAACAGGTTTGAGATGGATTTGAACAGGTTTTAGATGGATTTGAATAGGTTTTAGTTGGATTTGAACAGGTTTGAGATGGATTTGAACAGGTTTTAGATGGATTTGAACAGGTTTTAGTTGGATTTGAACAGGTTTTAATTGGATTTGAACAGGTTTGAGATGGATTTGAACAGGTTTTAGATGGATTTGAACAGGTTTTAGATGGATTTGAACAGGTTTGAGATGGATTTGAACAGGTTTTAGTTGGATTTGAACAGGTTTTAGTTGGATTTGAACAGGTTTGAGATGGATTTGAACAGGTTTTAGATGGATTTGAACAGGTTTTAGTTGGATTTGAACAGGTTTTAATTGGATTTGAACAGGTTTGAGATGGATTTGAACAGGTTTTAGATGGATTTGAACAGGTTTTAGATGGATTTGAACAGGTTTGAGATGGATTTGAACAGGTTTTAGTTGGATTTGAACAGGTTTTAGTTGGATTTGAACAGGTTTGAGATGGATTTGAACAGGTTTTAGATGGATTTGAACAGGTTTGAGATGGATTTGAACAGGTTTTAGATGGATTTGAACAGGTTTGAGATGGATTTGAACAGGTTTTAGATGGATTTGTACAGGTTTGAGATGGATTTGAACAGGTTTTAGATGGATTTGAACAGGTTTAAGTTGGATTTGAACAGGTTTTAGATGGATTTGAATAGGTTTGTATAAAGCTGCTGGTGTTGGGGCCATAAACAATATACTTTGCTCATGTCGGCCTTTTACTGATAATAATGTTTATTTTTAGTCCATAATGAAAGCATAGATGACCTTTAACCCTTTGACACAACACAGAGGCACTAATGCAGCAGAGTTTTGATGAATGCTCGTACCCCTCCCCTACTGGCCCCGTCTCCTGTCCCAACGCCCACAAACACACACCAGAGCCGACGGGCAGAGATTAATGACACTAATGACTCATAAAAGACAAACGACTCTTACAGCAGCCTCGAGATTAATAGAGTTTAATGGTTTTTAATGTTGACCATAATCAAGCTGTCATTTCCTGTTTGAAGAATAGCAGCTTGCTTTACAGATGCCAACGCTAACCCTCGTTCCACCGCCCCCAAACACAAACCAACCGTCTCAGAGGACCACTTAGGCCACATTTCCACTGAGTGGTAGCGCATGGGACGGGCTGGTACAGTTTGGTAAACCTCTGACAAGACTTGTGTGTCCAGTGTAGACAGTGGCATCAACTACATAAACAGTGGCGTCATACAAGTGTGTAACCATTCAGTAAAATACATAATAGAATAAATCATTGTGTCTATCAAGACGTGTGTAGTGCATCAATAAACAGTAGAAAAAGGTAGTTTCAGGGAACAAGGAGAGAAACATTTACAGTATATTTTTGTGAGGTATTTTGTGAGACCCCACTTCCAGGTCAAATACATAACAGCAAACAATGGAGAGCAATTTGGGGGTGTTAATTAAGTGAAAGGCATCTGAAGAGAATTCTGAGGGAAAGGGGAACCTGGAAAGGCAAAGAATTCATTTGAAACCAGGTTCAACAGATATAAAATGCAGGAAAGATAAGATCATAATAATTAATCGCATTAATTATAATTAATAGCATAAATTAAATGTCCCTATGGGTGCACGTGGCAGAGTGGTTAGCACTCCTGCCTCACAGCAAGAAGGTTGTGAATTCAAAACCCGGCCGACTCAAATATTCTCAGCCGTCTCCGGTCTTTCTGTGAGGAGTCTGCATGTCCTCCATGTGTTACTGTGGGTTCTCTCCGGGTACTCCTGAATGTGAGAGTGAATGGTTGTCTGTCAATGTTTGTCTCTATATGTCTGCCCTGCGACTAACTGGCCACTGTCCAGGGTGTACCCCGCCTCAGGCCCAAAGCTGCTGGGATAGGCTCCAGTCACCTGTGACCCCTAACGGGACAAAGCGGTAGAATATGAATGAATGAATAAATGTCCCTAGATAGTCTGCTGCAGACTCTCCAGTTGTCTGCTTTTGGTGAGGGGGTGTTTAACCAGCAGGTGATATTTCAGACTGCACAAGCTCCGGTGGTAACTCCGTTAACGACAGTAAATGCAAATAACTTTTGTTTTGTTGTGAGCCATCTGGCATGGCTTTGAGAATAAATTTGCCATTCATAAGACTGTTTTTGCTGTGCACGCCTGCTTTGTGAATGAATGCTAACCTGCTGCTGCAGCAGGGCACGGAGGGCAGGAACAGGTACATACTGAAACCTCTCTGCCGTGGTCCTCAGAAATTACCCAATTTTACTGGAAATTATTGCCTGTTTTTGATTGCCAATGTGAGACCTGTTCAACCAACAACTTGCAGGCCACCAGAATCTCCAGTAGCTCTTGAGAGATTTAAAGAAAACACACTTTTCCTCTTTTCACAGTTTAATATCTGCATGTCTCTCAAATATTCCAAATTGCGCATGAACACGTCGCTTGTTTGCGTCTAACGCCTTCACTTTTTTCCTTGGAGGGGCAGTACGGAAAAGTATTAGTGGGCCACCTAACACAAAAAATGTAACACATGTAACTGAAAGAAATACTCAGATCTATTTTAATCTGACGAGGAAGCGTTTGATTGGAGCTCTGCAAACTTAACCTAACCCTTACGCTGTTTGACCAAGAAAATCAGACTAGTTACTTACTAGTGTTTAATTTTGTTAAGGCAATAGGCCATCACTAATGTCTTAATAAGCTCGATTGTCATTGCAGATTAAATGAATAGTTGCAAAGCATGACAACCAGTGGTGGTCAAAACAAAGCCATTGGCAGTCTAATTTTGGCCCCTGGACCCTACTTTGGGCACCAGTTGTTTTTGTTGCTTTTTTTTTTATTAGAATATTTAACTAAACAAATGTATGAAAATAAATTGTTTCTAAATAAAATGACTCATGGATGTAATTGAACGAACAAAAAAGCTGTAAATACTTGTTCTAAGACACATTATTGTAGTTGTTATTTGTGTACAGTAATTAGAGTAATTCCACTGAAGATGAACATAGTATAGGAAGCGCAATAACTACATTCTTTGAAAGGTCTTTTTGAATTAGTGTGTTTCAAACTTCATCTGACGTTGATTTTACAGATTTATGGCTGACGGAAAGAAATTTTGTGAAATTCTTGACAGTTGGTGTGAATGTGTAAAAAGTGTGCCATGGCGAAAAAAGGTTAAAAACACTAACATTACTCTTGGAAGTATCCAGACATACAACCATAATGATTGAAAACAATAATGGCTGTGTGCTGTTGGGGTGGGTGTGGTAGCTTTTATGCTTTCTGAGAGGGGTCTTTGAAAACCCCAGGCCTACACAAACGTCTCTCTGTCCCAATCACCAACCCAACCCCTAACAACAAGACAGATATCTTTTCTGCTTTTCTCTTATATTTTTTTTAAACTTAAACTGAACCAAATCACCAAAATATTAAAATATTACATAGAAATGATGTTAAGGGCTGACCTTAAACTTTTATGAGTTCAGTGTCAGACCTATCCCAGCAGCTTTGGGATTGAGGCGGGGCACACCAGTTAGTTGTGTGGCTGACAAATGGAGCCATCGATGGGAGCCAATGGGGCTGGGCAAAGCTTCTGGTCTGTGCTGAACATTCTCATCTATTACTGTACAATCCTTGATAAAATAAAGCCTAGATTAAGTCTTATGGTCGTCAATTCCCAGAATATGTTTTTCCTTAAAAAAAATAAAAGGAAAATGATTACTCCTAGCCAACTATAATACTCCTGAGGGTAAGCAGTTTGGCGCCATCTTTTTCTGCCTAAAAGACTCCTGTCAAAAAGTGAGGGAAGAGAAGTGAGGGAAGAAATTCATCCCAATAAGATAACCCAGGAATAAGATATGTTTTTTCCTTGGTTGACCTTTTACAACAGAGTCAAAAGAGTATCTATCTATTAATGACAAGAACTGAGTGCCTCTTAAAAGTTCTTCTCCTAAAGAATGAGCTATCGGTTCCTCGACTGCGGTTGATTTATTTAGACTTGATTAAAACTGGACATGTCTCTGCGGCTGCTGCTGCTGTAGGACTTGATGGACTCCATTCGCAGCTGCTGTATGTCACCAGGCCTGTCCTTCACCTTCACAGAGAGCCGTGTTAAATCCTGGGAACGAGACCCTCTCTGTCTCCAGTCTAACGTATGAGGGCTGTAATCGCTCTAACACAACATTACTCTTCAGACCGGGGACTTTCTGTGAGGTTTAACTTGACGTTAAGTGTTAAAGTTAATCCAGACATCAAAGCGGCTCACTTTGTTTCAAGAATAAACATGACACAGTGACTTTAGTGATGTCCATCTTTCAGAGACACTTATGCAACTCTTTCTCATCCCAAGGCACTTACGGTACATAACATTTATTGGCACAACAACACCACCCTTTACTGGCATTAAAGTTTCCCTCTAACTTTCTATTTTACAAACATCCTTCCAATAAACTCGTAATGCCTCAACCTAAAGACGTTAGAGGTCAAATCTAAGTGTGATCTCTGTATGTGAACTCTACAGTGGCATGGCTGCCCCAGTCAGAAGCCTCTTTCTCGTGGATGTTCCTTTACATCTCGCCCCTTCTTAAAAAGATCATGAGCATAAAGGGGACAGCGTTGAGGGAAATTAATGACATACTAGGTTTGTGGAAAGCAAAGAGTGGGTCACTGCACAAACTGCCCTTTTGGCTGTGTCATGTTTATAGTTTAAATAGGACACACAGTTGACTGAGAAGGTAATTCTCACCAATATCATGGGAAGGAAATATTGACTGAATTAAAAAGTCACCCTGTTTATTGTTTTTTTTTTTTATTATCTGTGGTAATGCCTCACCCATTAATCTCTGGAGGTAAGTCCTGGTCCCGGGACAGGAAGGTTACAGGAAGTCTCTTTGTGTAGAACTGCAGGTCTCTGGTCTAAAAGATCATTAGGGAAGAAAGGTCAATGAGCAAACACAGATCTTGTATCAATAGGCAATCATCAGAGAAGTCTCAAAACCTATATTGTTAATAAAATTGACCAGTGTTGTAAAATATTCCTGTGTCAAACCAATACATTGTTTTTTTGAAATCATTAGAAATGGATGAATCCAAAGCTTATTAACTCTGGTCTTAGTAATTGAAGACGGTTTAGGAGTTTAGACCAGACTCAGGGTCAACACCAAGAGTCTGTGACTGGGTTTAAAAAGGAAGTGAGGGGTCAGATGTCATTCCTGCGCACGGCAGATGATACACAGGCTGAGAACTTAAAAGACTCAGTGTTTTTGTAAAGATAGACCATCTTTGACATGATGTAGTTTAATCAGATCTTTACCATCTCAACTAAACAACTGAGCCTAGACTTCACTTAACTCTAACCAGATCCCACTCTAACCCCAGGTCCCCTGTACAACCAAACAAATTAAGAATGTAACCTCAGAAAGGGGATGGGATGTTTCTGTCGTCATCTGTTCGACACGACTGAAGATCGTACATTAGATTTAAGAAGTGCCTTTATTGGCTCCATCATTTTAACTACGTTAACCAACTCTTGTATTTCTCAAAGGGTGTAATATGCAAGTTTTAATAAATGAATAGCTTAAGTGCTTCTGTTTACTAAGTCACTTTCTTTAATCAGATTCAGCAATGGCTTTTCATTTCTGTACGTACCATCTTTATAGTCATATAGTATGTTAGCTTGACCCAGACCCGACGTTCGAAGGGAAGTGGGTCTGGAACTCCACACATTGAGCCTGTCTTTCACCTGAGCTTTACAACGTCGACTAAATATAATCCTTTATCTAAAACGAGGAGGGCTTTATGGGATGACCCATAATGTAGTGAAACTAGTCCTGTTTTTTGTCAGGTTTTTTTTGTTCCTCTGATTGTTGTAAACTACATATTTTTGTCCCGCCTCCTTGAAATCGAGAGGGACCAGACTAATTCTTTGTACGGATAGCATTATTCAGCCGCAACCTACACCTAACCTGGCTAACCTGGCTGTTTTTTACAGAACTACCTGGAGCTTCCATGGAAAGACTTTGCAAAGAGCAGGTTCTGGAGGTGACTGGATGAACCACCTGTAACACTTTTATCCAATCAGAGCATGTTGTTTACAATAGTAGTGGTCATATGTTCATACTGTGTACTGCTATCATTGCTATATATCAAAATATTGCCTGGACCAGTACAAGATGGATTTTGGTGGGTTTGTGATCTCTCTCTCTCCAACAAATAAAAAACATTGTAATGGTTAGGTTTTTTCAAAATGGAAAATACAGACTCTCTATTTATTTTAATATCACACTGTTTGGGTCCCAGAGTTATTAAACCAGGCTTCAGAAAAATCTACTTTACTAAACCAAGGACAATATTAAACAGTCTCATAGCCAGGTTTGCCCCTCCCCCAAATCCAGCCTCTTTTATTCCCAGACACATATTTGATGTTTTTGGGAAGTGAAGGCTCCAGACGCTTCTTAAAACAGCACAGATTCCTCTGCTCTCCATCCGTCTCCTTCCTAATACCTGCTCCATTACGGTCCCCGCTTCAAATGCTGCAGATTTTTGACATTCCTTCCCCCAGTGTTTTCATAAGACTCCGGAAAAAGAAGCCTGGAAGCGCAGTCTGGAAAAGGCCGGCCACTGCTGGGAACCAGACACTTGATATGGGAATACGTCTGTGTGTTTTCAGTCAAAGTCGAACATCTAGAGCAGCCGAGAAAAGAGAGAAGGGGAAAAAGGACAGAGTGAAGACGGGAGATGCTGTACAGGGCCTGAGTTTGTGAGTGAAACCAGATCCAAACAGAGCTGTGACACTAAACCAAAGCAACAAACAAAAGAGAGGAGCCGCAGTGTTAAACCGGGTCACTGTCGTCCCAGGGCCTGCACTATTCTGCACAATTACGCATAAATAATCCATTTTTTTGTGGACTCTGCAAGAATAGGTTTGCATGTTTGAGGTCCTTGTCACTCCAAAACATTTTGTCCAATTGGATGAGATTAGTAAATGTCAGTATCATGTGCAATTTGAGACAGCAATTATGTGTTAGGCTGTGATTCATCTTGGCTCATCAGGCAGTGTAGTGAATATGGTCTCGTTGATGAATAATTAATATGAATATGAATTATGCAAATTAATAATTAATATTTTGTTTATGAAAATATTAATTTCTTTCGGGGCACCACCTTAGTTTTAGCAGTTCTAAGGAAACTGATTATGTTTGATAAGTCTCAATACTGAAGGAATGAATTCTAACTCGTTTTCAGACCAAATCTACGTAAACAATGAAACAAGAAATGTCTTTATGGGGTTTTATTAAAATTATGCAGGTTAAAATATGAATAATAACAGTGGAAAGGACATAAAGGGATAATTAGGGCAAATGATGAAAATAAAATATTGATTGGCGATGGCACAATAGTTATACCTTTGATGGAACAAGATGAGTTTAATTCTATTTTAATTTTAAGCGATTTAATCGGAGTGGTTACAGAGCAACGGGCCGTTAAATGGCTTAACAGAAAGGGGACTATTGACGGCTATTTGAAGATTGTGAAAAAGGAAAGAGGTACTGTTGGACGTAATTACACAGGTTTATAACGCCAAGCTTTCTCTTGTGTCACGTGCTCACTCACTCTTTATCCGGTGATTTGGCACCAGCAGTGCGGTTCGATCAGTCCCAAAGGTAGGCTTCGAGATTCCCGGTCGCGCTGATTTCCGGCAACAGAAGGCAGCACGTGTCCACGCGTTGAGTTGAGCTGGTTTAAGGCGCGCCTTAGCAACAAAGCGGCGTCCTGTGATTGTCCTTGAGGGTAAAGTAAACTTTACCAGCGGTTGCGAATAAAGTCTTTAAACTGAAGTCCGCTACAAGGCGAAAATATGTCTTTTGGATTTAACAAAGACTTTCTTTCGTAGGCGTCAAAAAGCCTTTCAAAACTACAAAAGTTTCTTCCGAGGAAGTGATGTAACTCCGTGGATAAGAAGTTTTTCAAACAAAAATCAAATGTGTTGGATCTTCAAAAGGATAAAAATTTACGCCGGCACGGTGTGTGTGCGGCTGAAAAACTTTAGAGTTGCAAGGAAAAATACGACGAAAGTTAAGCTTAAGAAAGAGCGTGAAGAAAGTTTAAGAGGTAAAAGCTTGAGCTTAAGAAGCTTGAGAGGGAACTGGAGAGAGCTAGAAGAGAGCTTGAAGAGTTTGAGAGCGCGATTTCCGCTTTGCCGACTCTTTGTAAGAGACGCAAAAAGGGTGTGTTTACACATGTTTGGTGAAGAGGGGCGTTTACTGAAAGTTTGGGATCCTGAGATAACTTTCTTGTTCCATCAATAAAGCATTTTAAACACAGTTATAAAACATATTGATTCTGTATTGTATCATAAGTGCACGAGAAATGTTTTTACGAACATTTGGATATCAAACACATGTATATTCTCTTGTCATTTAGCTAAAACAAATTAATAATTCGTTTGTATTGTACCATACACTTATGCAAAGTCAAACAGAGTAACATCGTTACGTTTCTTGTCCTGTTGGATCCTGTTAAGGGAAAAATGGTGAGGTTTGCATAGTTACGAACAATCTTTATTACACAGAAATGGAACAGAACGAAGAATTGTCTTTAATTTGAAGCAGAGTCATTACTCTGTTCAACCAAAGGAGGGCAATGTTCAATCACTTATAGAGTCCTGTAACAAAGAGACATTCCTTTCTCAGGTCTGGTGTGTTTCAATACACAAATCGTATATTTAAATGTCCATTCTGGTGCCAGGGGGTCTGGTCGGCCAGAAGATAGCGGCTACAGGTCCTTTGAAGTACTGAAAAATAAAGCTGTAAATATAATTTCACTCTTGCGTGAACTCTTTAACACAACATACGAACATCTGGGCCAGATTAGCAAGGTGCTGCTAACCAAATCTCCTCAGTTCTGGATAAACAAAACGGCCAGGTCTTTAAAAGTTCGGAGTTGTAAATTCTGTGGTCCTCTGAGAGGTGTTGGTTCCTCCTGGTACGAGAGACACTACAGTCCCCTTTCGGCGAAAGGCAGGTTCCAATGTCTTGTGCCGACTCCATCCTTGAAGTACCAGGACCAGGAAGCAAGTGACACGTTAAAGACACAGAGTTTGGCGTTATAACATGTGTATTAATGGGAGCGTAGTTAGGGAAGACAAGTGTATTTAAGAGTAAAAGGGTTTTTACTGGCGTCATTAAGTCATCTGCTAAGGGAGGTAGATTGAGTTTATCATTTAACAGATGGACTTAATGGGAATAAAAGAACAAGAGAGTTATTTCATTTTAAATGGGTTTAGAGTTTATTAAATTGTTGATAATAAAAGAACACACATTAAATGATAATAACCTTAAAGGGACATTGCATGCATTTTAGGGTTAAGGGTAGTCACAAAAGTTACATGAGGTATATATTGGTTATATTGAACATACATAACACATAGCACATTTAAACTGAATCTGTCAACCTCCGTATGACTGGGGTTGGTTCAGATTCTTCGGAAACAGAGAGATCTTGGTTAAATACATCGGCTTCAGGGGGTAATGGACTACCTGCAACGTTTTCTCTATTCCCAGGACGGCGACGCACGATTAGGTACAACGCCCTGGGTACAGCGGTTTAAACGGGTTTTAAGACGCGTTTACGCTTCTAAGAAGCACGATGGTGATAATGATGGCCATGAAGTAACCTATTCCTACTGTGGCTGCAAGAACAGTGTCGGAGTTGACCAGGCATACATAATGGGTTGGATAGGAGCTTGTTGTTTTGCTCTATTTCCTTTAACACATTATCAAGGGGTGCAATGTCAATGGTTCTGCTACCTTCAAACTGGATTTGATTGAGTGTAGCAGGGTGTAATTCGAGAGGATGGGTTGAAAAGAAATCTGATATTTCTATTTCACTCTCGTATTGGTCAGTGTCAAGGTGGTATAAGGCGACGTCCCCAATGTGAAGGATTGCATTCGGGGGTACATCTACCCAGAAAGTTTGGTCGGGCAAGTTAACACGGGATGAGGTGTCGTGCTGATCGTAAGTCAGCATTCCGTCTGGAAGAGGGGTGTTTACTAACCAGCGGTTACCGATGATCTCTGCTTGAGTGACGGTAACTTGGTGGCGAGCCGTGATTGTCGTTGGACATCTGGCTTGAGGGCTCATAGGCTTAAGGCCACAGATCCCGTCAGTGTTGTCCCGAACAAAGGGTTTACTGGGACATAGGTAGTGTATGTCCTTGGTTAGGTGCACATGCGTAGATTAGGGGCCAGGTACAAATCTGGATTGGCATCATGGTATGCCACTACTGAAGGAGTGTGCACTTTAACGCATGCGTGTCTCCGTGCCAGGACCCGACGCTACGACGTCTTTAAGACGATAGATGTTCTGGGATTCAATGATAGGCAGATTTAGAATAAAAGCCATTTCCGGAACTCTGGGTTGACGTAAATGGGCACGGCACTACCTAAAGTGTACGCTAAATGGGCCTGAAGTGGGGTTACAAGATCTCTAGTGGCGGTTCCAAGGAGGGATTGTACTAGTGACAGAGGGATAAGGTAGGGTGGAATTCTTCCCATGGCTAAGCTGTCCACTGAAGAGCTTATGTCTCGGAGCATGTCATCCATTAGTGCGGTGACTACTTGTGCTTGTACGTAGTCCACCTGGAAAAGGGTCATAAGTAACTCTACAGCTCGGTGGGTTTTGTTTAGAGCTTCACTGTGTGTGTTTACCACCAACACAGTGTCCTTCAACGTTTTCCCTACTGTTTGGAGTTGCTGTTGTTGCTGAATGATCTGCGCTCTGATGTCAGGGATTTCAGCCTGTAATTCTGAGACATGTCTCTTTACCGTGGAAATGCTAACCGTATTGACTGTGGACAACCCGAGGTTAAACAAGGTACCTACAGCAGCCGCTGCAACAAGAAGTCCTCCTATAAACCGCGTTTAGACCTTTGATTAGCGCCAGTGAGTTCAGCCTGAGTAATTGTAAATTTCTCAAGCTGGTTAAGCATGTGGGAAATATCAGTTTCAGCGTGATTAAGAATAGAGGTGGTCCAGCTAGCGCCGGCCCAACTGGTGAGCCCTTGAGTGGCTCGGACGTGTTTCCGATACACGCCGCTTGGGTTTAACCTGACAAAACCCTTTGGGTGTGCAGGCGACAGTTTGTGATCAACAGTCCGGGTTGGTCCTTTAAAACGATCCCGGCTGTTGGTCCGGGCTCTATAACATCTGGTGATCCCATGCCCATAAGGCTGGTGATCAGGAGGAGTATCGTCCACATCATCCTGGTGAGAGAGAGGACTTTTTAGCAAGTGTTTCATTGACAGCAAATACCGGAATTATCAGTTATAGTTGTTAAATTACTCACAGTTACCACTTAAAAAGAAGGAAAGGAAAAGTGTTAGGAGATCAGAGTTAGAGGTTAATTGTTAGTGGTTACTGCAAGTTAAGGGATCTGTTTGAGACTACTTGGGAGCGTGAACGTCCCTGTAGATCCCATGGGGTTTTGTGCAACTTTATCTGGTTGCGGTGTATCCACTTGAGAGTGGGTTCCTTTCTCCCTTTGGTGATCTTTATCTGATACACCACCGGGATAGTTTGTTGACAATGGTGTACGGTCCTGCCCAACGCGGGAGGAATTTCGCGTCAGTCGGTTGGTACCACCTTTTGTTTGTCCAGTGAGTTGACTGAACATGTAGTACCACACTTTGTCTCCCACCTGTAGCTCGTCCCTAGATGACTTTTGGTCATAATAGGCCTTACGTCCTTCTACACTTTTGCCTAGTTTTTCTTGGGCAAAGGCGAAGGTGGTTTTCAGGTGTGCTTGGAGATCAGCCATGTACTGGTGTGTGGTATAGGCCGTAGCTATGTTAGCCTCTCCTGGCTGATACAGTAAATGTAGGGGAAGCGTCATCTGCCTACCGGTCATGAGCTCAAACGGGAGACTCGGTCGCCGTGTGTGGCGTGGCTCTGATAGCCATCAGGACCAAGGGCAGTTTGACGTCCCAGTCTCGGTGATTAGATGCGACATATTTCTTTAGGATGTCGATCACCGTTCGGTTTGCTCTTTCTACTTGGCCTGAGGACTGGGGGTGGTGGCTGACGTGGAATTTTGCTTTCACGCCCATGGTTTGCCACAGTTGTCCCATCACCTCGGCTGTGAAGTGAGTACCACGGTCAGAATCGACCTTACAGGGTAAGCCGAATCTGGAGAACACGTGGTTCATGAGTAGAAAGGCTGTGGTCTGTGCCGTGTCGTTTGGGGCTGGAAGTCCTTCCACCCATTTAGTGAAGGCACAGGTGACCATTAGGATGTATTTGTTGCCCCTTGTTGATTTAGTCAGGGGTCCCATCCAATCGATTTGGAGGTCAGACCACGGAAAAGAAATGCCCCTTCTTTGTAAGGGTGCACGATGGAGTGGTCTTGTCGGTTGAAATTGGCAGCATACTAGGCAGCCTTTGATGTATTCTGCCACGTCCATTTGCATATGTGGCCAGTATGCCACTTGTTGGAGTGCCTGGTGTGTTGCGCGAACACCTCTGTGGCCTGCTACAGGAGCGTCATGTGCGTGCGTTAGCATGACCCCCTTAGGCTCTGAGGCACTACGACGCAGGTGAAGTGAGGGTGTCAGAGGCGTGAACAAGCAAGCCATGGCGCAGGTGGAGTCGAGCGCACTGCCCATAGCTTTTTAAGATAAGCGTCGGAGGAAAAGTCAGTGTCAACGATGGGGTGAGACACCGGGTCAGAAAGGTAAAGAATCAGTTTGTGGATTGCCGAGTCCGCTGCTTGAAGGGCAACGAGGTCGGAACCAGCGAAAGAAAGAGAGGAAGTCGATGCGTCTGCGGGGCCGGAGCCGAGGCATCGCTTATGCGGTTGCTTTAGACCGGGTAACCAGACAGACAGAATGGGTGGGTTGGGTGGGAAGGGGTCGATCGCATAAGGGTTCTGGCTGGAAATTCCAGAGCGCACCGTCTAGAGCCCCTTGTTTTGCCATGAGGTCTGCCTGATCGTTCAGGTCTTTGTCCAGTCCAGGGGCTCGAGAGTGTCCCCTGACCTTCTTCCAATACACCTGCATGTCATGGTCCTCGACCAGACTGTCGCCTTCGACGAACAGGTCTTTGTGTTTGATCGTCTTTTTCGCGGATGTGAGAAAGCCATTGCTCTTCCATAGTGGCAGGTGGGCAGAGAAGCTGAGTCGTGCGTAATTTGAGTCTGTGCAAATTACGAGCTGTTTGATCTGCTTGGCCACTGCTAGTTGGAGAGTTATGATCACGGCTGCGATCTCCGCATATTGTGAGGATTGAGATCCTAACTGAAATTTTTGTGGCTCATAAGGGTTGTCATTGAGCCATACCACACCTGCACCAGCGCGGACCAGAGCTTCATGGTGGAAGGAGCATCCATCGACATAAGCAGTGGTCATGTCTTGGCACACGTCAGCATCGAAGTAGTGATGGCGTGTTGATACAGTGGAGGTGTGTTCGTTTAGCGGACGGCTGTGGCGGGCGTGTCGATTGCGCATTGTTGGCATGCAGCGAGTTCCATGCCTAAGTGCGACTTGTGGTTTTGAGCGTAGCGTATCTCCACGTCGAAACTTTGGAGAGCCATGAGCCACGATGCCACGCGGCGTTAGTTACTACGCCGTCCCTGAGTCTTTGACTTGTTAAGAAAGTCACCGGTTGGTGATTGGTGTTCACGATTGTCTTTTGGCCTCCTAAGTAGTGGGCGAAGTGTTTCACGGCCCATACTGTGGCTAGGAGGGCTTTTTCACAGTCGGTATACTTGACCTCGGGTCCGAGAGAGTTTTGCTGGCGTAGGCCACCACTCTCTTATCCGTGTCATGGACCTGATAGAGGCCTGAACTGAGGCTGTGGCTTGAGAAGCCCACCTCTAAGTAGAAGACTTTGGTGTGGTCCGGGTAAGCTAGGCACGGGCTCTGCACAGATTGTGTTTGAGCGCCTGCATTGCCTGCTCTTGTTGTGGACCCCACGCAAAGGCGGTGTCCTTTGAGAAGGTCCGTCAGTGGTTTAGCCAATGCCGCATAGTCATCGGCAATTGTCGAGAATAATTGCAGACTCCCAGGAAACTGCGGAGTTCTGACAAGTTGGAAGGCGGTTTTAGATTGGCAATGCCTTGGATTCGCTGACCTGTGGTTCGACGCCATCAGCGCCTACTAGAAGGCCCACATAGTTCACCTTCTTTCTGCACCATTGACATTTCTCCAAAGAGATTTTAGCTCCAGCAATGGTGAGTTGTTCCAGGGCGTGGTCGATTTCGTTAATGTGCGCATGGAGTGTCGTGTGCGCAATAAAATGTCATCGACATAGATGAGAGTTCCGCGGCTAGCGCGTCAGGACATGCCTTGTTCAAGAAGATGTTAAATTCGGCTGGGGAATTTAAGTACCGAATGGGCATCTTGTAAAAGAGTATTGCCGATTGGCAAACGTGAAGGCAAGTTTGTGTTGATCCTGTGGGTCTACAGGAATGGTCCAGAAGCCGGATGCTATGTCCAGTGTAGAGAAGTACTTGGCATCCTGTACTTTGGGCAGTTCTTGGCCAAGTTGGGTCATTGGCCACCTGGAAAGTGGTACGCTCTTATTCAATTGGCGGTAGTCAATTGTTAGACGCCACTTGCCATTGGGCTTGAGTACTGGCCAGATAGGAGCCGAATAAGTACTGTTGCACGGACGAATGATGCCTTTATCCAAAAGGTCGTCTATGATTTCCTGTATCGGTTCATAAGACGCCAGTGGTATTTTGTATTGGCGAACGTAAGCTGGTGGTGCATTCGCGGCCGTTGGAATGCGTGCCGTGTGGATGTGGGTTAAACCACAATCCAGCGAGTTTGTCGCAAATGATGTGCGATATTTGAGGAGGACCTGACGCATCAGGTCCCGTTCCTCAGCGTTGTTTATCGCATCAGCCAAGTCTAGTGCTTGTTCTAACTGAGACTCAAAGTCCGGTTCGGGTTTAGAGTCTGGTTGCACAGTTACCGATTTGTCCGTGGTGACGTTACTCGGTAGAGACGTGGTTTTGTCTATATCTGAATCAATGGAGAGCAGGAGACTGTCTGTACGACCATTACCTCAGCATCAGCCAGATCGACCCTGCAGATAGTGTCGGTATCGACCACAAGTGAGGGGTATATGGCGATTGCTCGAAGGCTTCGTGTAGACGACTCCGGTCTCCTGTTGATCAGTCACGAGTGAGGGTGGCATGCGTCCTATGACTGGAATTCTGAGTTCGAAGTCATGGAATCTTGTGTCAATTAGCCAACCCAAAGGTGTGGCCTTCGGGACGAGAATGCTATTGGCAGTAGGATTCTGCACTAGCACGTGTGTTGATCGAGTCGACCTCGACCAGGGTGTTGCCTGAACAGACAAGCCTAACTCAAAGAACAGAGGCGATGGTTGGAAGAACGCTTGTGGAGAGTTAACTTGTTGTCCTGTAGATGCGTTCAGACGTATGTCCATGATGGTACGCGGCGGTATCGTGAGATGGCAGTCGTTACCTGACACACATCGGGAATGGTTTGACCCGATTTCAAGTTTCCTTCAGTCAATGAAGGTGACTCTTTACGTACTCCAGTCAATGACCAGAGAACGTTGTTGATAGTGTCGACTTGTACGTCGAGTCTGACTAGCATGTCAGCCCCAATGTACACTGAATGTGGCAGATCGGGGATGACCGCAAAAGTGTGGGTCAGTTCTCTGTTGTTCCATCGTACGATGGCAGAGCATAGACCGATGGCGGTTAACGCACGAGTCGGTGTGGGGTTAGCAGGGAACCGAGTGCGCTTCTTTGCGAAGGTCAGACTCGGGTTTTTCCGCGTTAGAGTGTTAAACAGCTCCTGGCTGATGGCAGATTTGTCAGCCCATAAGGCCATAACGACATTGTCGACTGGAGTTGCTTCCAGTGAGATGCCATTGACGATCTGGGGTGTCATCGCTAATGGGTCCTTCAGCGTGCATAGGAAGTTGTCACGCAATGTAAAGGGGTTTGGTTCGCACCGAGGTTGCATGGTCGTTGTACCAGCGGTGTCGGTGGCTACCCTGTCGATTGGTGATTCCCTGTCAATCGCATAGCACTGAGATTCATTCAGTAAGATTGGAAGTGGTTCTCGCACTTGGGCCCAAATCTTCAGCTGCTTGAAGTCGATCAGTGGTTCGAAGCGATTGAGGATGTCTTTTCCAATCAGAAGTGGGACGTTGTCAAGGTGGGACACGTACACTGGGTGTGTCAGTGTCATTGGTCCGATGGTCAGTTGGACTAAGGCTACCTCGTTGATGATCGGCCGATCATCAGAGTAAGGCCTTATTTCCAGAAAGCACGGGTGGGACTTCAAGTCCCTGTGGGATCTTCTCGCTATAGCCTGGAGTGATCTGAACAGGTTGCCTGAAATTAGGCTGATGTCAGCGGCTGTGTCGAGAAGTGCTTCAGGCGTCAAGTGGTCTTCTAACAAGACAGAGAGATAAAGCTTCCGAGCTACTCCCTTTTCAGTTAGGTGACCCAGAAATTGGTGGAAGGGTGTTTCACATTCAATAGTCGTGGCGTGGTCATGGCACAGCCCGACATTTGATTTGCTTGGACCACTAGGACGGCGCTAGGACGGAGTGGTGTCTTTGTGATCTGTGTCACTTCCCTCCGTGTTGTCCGTGCTAGGGTCCTGGACAATGTCATTGAGTGGCTCTAGTTCGTCAGAGCCTAAGTACAGGTCTGGGAGATGTTCATTCCCTTCAGTAGACTCTGTGTTTTCGTTGAGTGTCAAGCCGACTTGGATCGGTTGTGACTGTTTCTGAATCGGGGCCATAGAGGCCTCCACCGTATACAGATCAGCCTTGTCCTTGGACTTTTCGCGCGATTCGTTTGAGTATGCGTTCTATGGCCCGAGCCTCCTCTGTAGTCAGACTCCTATCGCCGTGGGGTTTCCTCGCGATTAGTCTGCGTTCAGGGCTCGGTCCTCGCATGATTTCGCTGCTCGACAGGTGGGCTACCTGATGATCGTTGGTCTTGGGACCGACGATAATGGTTTCTCCTGTCGTCAGCGGTTTTGATAGGACCCCCTTGGTTACGGTTTGGATTGGTTCAAATTTATTTTCAACCGAGGTCTCCATTGAGGGCCCTGGTCTTTGAACTTACGTTCAGGCCAGGTCGGGTGTTGACCTGGCTCTCTTTGTGTGGTCGAGGTCCCTCTTTCCTGTCTGGAAAGCGGGAGGCTCCTGGGCCACTTGGATTGGAGGTCGGCGCTCCTTCGAGCGCTAGACTCTGATCAACAGTATACAGAGCGGCTGGCTCTTGCTGTTTAGTCTGAGTCAGCTTCTGTTTAGTAAATGCCCTTGTTGCCAGTTCGCGGAGTTGGCGGCTGGTTTGAGTCAGCGGGCAGGCAGCAACGCCAAGATGATGATTGGTAGTTGGATGGAGGTTTTGCACAAAGAGTGTTTTGAAGTTTTTATCCTCCTCCATGTTTGGTTCGTTGAGTGGACCAAAGTAGGCTTTGCGTAGCCGATGATAATATATCTGTGGTGACTCTTGCCGTGCCTGTTTGATTGTTAGGGCGGCTGTCAGTCCCACATTCGTTGTAACGTCTGAGAATTCCTCCATGAGGGACTGACTAAGGAGATCAAAGTCAGCTTGAACCTCAGGGGGTTGACGTTCGATGAAGCTACTAACATCTCTGCTTGATGTTAGTTTTATCAAAAGATTTTGTCCTCAACGGTAGCATTGGGTATTCTCTGGAGGTAGAACTCAATGTCTCTAAGGTACGCGCTAGTGTCATGAGCCGATCCTTGATGGGGCTCGAAGCGAGTGATATGACGCGCGATTTTGTCAAAGTCTCTGTCAGTGGGACCGTAGTCCAGATGTCTCCGTGTCGGAGCTGGTTGTTGGACAAAGTCCGATTGCCTACCTGTTGGTAGTGCGAAGTAATCCGAATGCCTACCTGTGGAAGCTCGCGAAAGACGGCCGGGCTCTCGGCCCGGTTGGTCCTCTTTCCGTTGCGCCCAGGCGCGTAGTGGTCGCAAAATTGGATTAGTTAGTGAAGTGGCTCCCTTCTGGGAGTCCCCAAACCTACTGGGTTGGTATAATGGAGTAACTGGTTCTAGGTCTGGAGTACCTTTGAATTCCATTTTCTTACTAGGTCGTGTTTGGCGTCCTCTGTCAGGCGCCTGAAGTTGTTCAATAAGCTGGCGGTCTAAGTCACCTTGTTGAGTGAGGGTCTCTACCCGTGCACTCAGGGTCTCTCTCCGCCGAGCCTCTTGTGCCAGCATATTCGCGGAGAGCTGTGCACTTTTGCCTGCTTTGATGAGTTCCTCTCGCATAGCGTCGTACTCATCACGTTGGTCATTGAGCTGAAGCTCTGCTATGTCACGAGCAGACCTTGTTTCGCTCAGCTCGTTCTTTAGGTCACTGAGGGTTCCCTCAGTTATCTGGAGTTTAGTGTGTAACTCCTTAAAGTCAGGGTCTGCCTTTTGGAGTGTTTGGGCAAGAGTTTGTAACTCTTGGTTTTGTTTTTCAGAATTCTCCAGGACTCCTTTGGTCAGCTGGAGTTCCTGATTCAACGCCTTGTTCTCGCGTTGGAAGCGGGCGAGGTCCTGTTTCTGGACCTGGATTTTCTCGTGGCTGCGTGCCAGGAGATCCTCGGCTTGTTTCTGTTGTGCGCGCATAACAATAGCCATTTGACCTAACAGCTTAGTTAGATCCTTGTCTTTTGGCTTAGAGGTTAGCGCAATGCTAATCAAGGAGCTAAGAACTGAATCTAGCTCGTTGGGAGGTGTGGTCTGAATCTCGTCCACATATTGGGGTAGCACCTGTTCTGTTAGATCATTTAGAGCTGAGTCTAAGTGATCCAGAAGCTTGATGGGACTACAAGAACCTGTGGACTGTGGATTAGACATGTTGAGAAATGGGTTTCTCAAGGTAAGTGAGTTATTGTTCGATTAAGTTTTAACTGCAAGGAGAGAGTTACTACTTGTAGAGTGTTACGAAGAAGAAGCGTAAAACTCAAGCAGACTGTAAAAGAATTTTTTTAAAATCTGAGTAAAAGTGTAAATAAAAAAAAAATTAATGCAGGAATAAAATTAAAATTAAAATTTTATTTTATTTAAAATAAAATAAAATTCCAATTAAATTAAAATAAAAGGGGTATTAAGTCAAATAAGTCAGATTAAAAGTAATAAAAAAAAAGAATTGTTGAAGTGGAAGTTTAGTATAAAGTCTACTTGTGATTGAAGTGACCTTATGCTAGTAATAAGCAGTGGCTATGTAGCCATAGCCTGGTGGTGTGAATGTTAATGAGGGTTGACAGTGCTGGGATGCTGCTGTGCTAATTTGTAAAATTAACAGTGCAGAACCAGTGGGTTTAATCTAACAATTCATGCAGGTAATCAGCTTTTAAATTACAGCTATGACACAATTCGTGCAGGGTTAAGTCTATTCAGAAGTAACAGCAGTGGTGTGGTAGTGGTAGTAAGCTGTTCGCGTTAGCATTCCAATTTGACAAATCCTGTGTAGATAGGAAAGTCACAAAACAAGTCTTAAATTGTTAATCAAGCCAAATTAATCAATCAATTTATATGCAAGGTTAGCATCAAAGATTTCCAAAAGCAGATGCAATGTTAATTAAAAATGTCACAATTGTTAGTTAACTCCTATTGTGCATTCAAAGTTGTTAAACACAGGCAGTTAATCTCAAAGCAATATGGCATTTGCAAACTTGTATATTACAAGAAAAACACATGTATTAACAGAAGCAAAACAGCTTGACAGCAGTTTAGTATTCGTTAATAAAGCATAGTAATTCACTTTTATGTTAAGTCAATCAGGCTTTTCAGTGTCAATGAAAGCTTAAATTATTCAGTTAAGTTCTTAACTTGAATTAGTCACTATTTTGAGGAAAAGTGTAATTCCGTTGAGTGACCACCAGAGAGAGACGTAGAGCTCCTCTCAAAGATTTTTAGAAGTTTCGCACTTCTCTTCCACTAGGGGGTAGCAGACTCTCTGGAGTCCGTGATTTACCACTTCTTTCCGCTAGGGGGCAATAGACTCTCTTAAGTCTGTTTTTACCACTTCTTTCCGCTAGGGGCCGTTGGAACTACAGTGAGTTTGGTTCCCGGGTGACGTCAGAGTCACGCCCCTTGCTAGACGCGAGTGGAAATGGCTGGTTAGCTTCAGTGTGCTGAAACTTTGAGGAGTCAAGACTTCTCCACACAGCCACTTTTATAACACAGCAGCGCTCTAAAAGCGCAATTTCCAACACAGCAGTGCTGTGGATAAAACAACGCTTCACAAAGCACTACACGGGCCACGTGGGCCAAGACTTTGTCCGTTGGCTGTGTATTAACAAGGAGTTCTGGCGGGTAGCTAATCCGTTCAGAGTTCTCCCAACCAAGTTTTTTAATTCGTCTGACACAATATGAACAGATAAATTACTTGGTTTTACAAGTTTATCTAAATAACTGGAGCATCGCAGATTATTTATTAACTTGCAGAACGCGTTATTAGACAACTTATGCTAAAATTCTAGAGCATCTTAGAATCCGCAGTTGTTAGGCCTTATAAAAATTACACGTCCTTAACGTGTCACAAATGCATTTAATCAATCCGGCTCTCTGGCCTTTGTTCACAAGCTCCACAAAGCTTCAGTCTTTCACTGAACACTTAGCAAGCTGGCAGAAATGTACGTACAATATTAACCAAGTTACAAAGCATATCTCAGAATTATCAAAACATCAGACCAGCTGGTATTTTTCAAATCTTAGACACACAATTTCACAAGCGCTTTTTATCAAACAGCAACACAACACACGTTTCTCAACACATTGATTAGTTTTGTATAGGACATAACTTTCTTAGTTCTTCAGCGGACAGAGATTTATGTAAAAGGCTTTAAGGATGTTAACTTATTTCAGTGTTTACAAGACCGGATCTTTCCGAGCCTCACACGGGGCACCAAAAATAATACTGTAGTGAATATGGTCTCGTTGATGAATAATTAATATGAATATGAATTATGCAAATTAATAATTAATATTTTGTTTATGAAAATATTAATTTCTTTCGGGCACCACCTTAGTTTTAGCAGTTCTAAGGAAACTGATTATGTTTGATAAGTCTCAATACTGAAGGAATGAATTCTAACTCGCTTTCAGACCAAATCTACGTAAACAATGAAACAAGAAATGTCTTTATGGGGTTTTATTAAAATTATGCAGGTTAAAATATGAATAATAACAGTGGAAAGGACATAAAGGGATAATTAGGGCAAATGATGAAAATAAAATATTGATTGGCGATGGCACAATAGTTATACCTTTGATGGAACAAGATGAGTTTAATTCTATTTTAATTTTAAGCGATTTAATCGGAGTGGTTACAGAGCAACGGGCCGTTAAATGGCTTAACAGAAAGGGGACTATTGACGGCTATTTGAAGATTGTGAAAAAGGAAAGAGGTACTGTTGGACGTAATTACACAGGTTTATAACGCCAAGCTTTCTCTTGTGTCACGTGCTCACTCACTCTTTATCCGTGATTTGGCACCAGCAGTGCGGTTCGATCAGTCCCAAAGGTAGGCTTCGAGATTCCCGGTCGCGGCTGATTTCCGGCAACAGAAGGCAGCACGTGTCCACGCGTTGAGCTGGTTTAAGGCGGCGCCTTAGCAACAAAGCGGCGTCCTGTGATTGTCCTTGAGGGTAAAGTAAACTTTACCAGCGGTTGCGAATAAAGTCTTTAAACTGAAGTCCGCTACAAGACGAAAATATGTCTTTTGGATTTAACAAAGACTTTCTTTCGTAGCGCCAAAAGCCTTTCAAAACTACAAAAGTTTCTTCCGCGAGGAAGTGATGTAACTCCGTGGATAAGAAGTTTTTCAAACAAAAATCAAATGTGTTGGATCTTCAAAAGGATAAAAATTTACGCCGCACGGTGTGTGTGCGGCTGAAAAACTTTAGAGTTGCAAGGAAAAATACGACGAAAGTTAAGCTTAAGAAAGAGCGTGAAGAAAGTTTAAGAGGTAAAAGCTTGAGCTTAAGAAGCTTGAGAGGGAACTGGAGAGAGCTAGAAGAGAGCTTGAAGAGTTTGAGAGCGCGATTTCCGCTTTGCCGACTCTTTGTAAGAGACGCAAAAAGGGTGTGTTTACACATGTTTGGTGAAGAGGGGCGTTTACTGAAAGTTTGGGATCCTGAGATAACTTTCTTGTTCCATCAATAAAGCATTTTAAACACAGTTATAAAACATATTGATTCTGTATTGTATCATAAGTGCACGAAATGTTTTTACGAACATTTGGATATCAAACACATGTATATTCTCTTGTCATTTAGCTAAAACAAATTAATAATTCGTTTGTATTGTACCATACACTTATGCAAAGTCAAACAGAGTAACATCGTTACGTTTCTTGTCCTGTTGGATCCTGTTAAGGGAAAAATGGTGAGGTTTGCATAGTTACGAACAATCTTTATTACACAGAAATGGAACAGAACGAAGAATTGTCTTTAATTTCAAGCAGAGTCATTACTCTGTTCAACCAAAGGAGGGCAATGTTCAATCACTTATAGAGTCCTGTAACAAAGAGACATTCCTTTCTCAGGTCTGGTGTGTTTCAATACACAAATCGTATATTTAAATGTCCATTCTGGTGCCAGGGGGTCTGGTCGGCCAGAAGATAGCGGCTACAGGTCCTTTGAAGTACTGAAAAATAAAGCTGTAAATATAATTTCACTCTTGCGTGAACTCTTTAACACAACATACGAACATCTGGGCCAGATTAGCAAGGTGCTGCTAACCAAATCTCCTCAGTTCTGGATAAACAAAACGGCCAGGTCTTTAAAAGTTCGGAGTTGTAAATTCTGTGGTCCTCTGAGAGGTGTTGGTTCCTCCTGGTACGAGACACTACAGTCCCCTTTCGGCGAAAGGCAGGTTCCAATGTCTTGTGCCGACTCCATCCTTGAAGTACCAGGACCAGGAAGCAAGTGACACGTTAAAGACACAGAGTTTGGCGTTATAACATGTGTATTAATGGGAGCGTAGTTAGGGAAGACAAGTGTATTTAAGAGTAAAAGGGTTTTTACTCGGGCGTCATTAAGTCATCTGCTAAGGGAGGTAGATTGAGTTTATCATTTAACAGATGGACTTAATGGGAATAAAAGAACAAGAGAGTTATTTCATTTTAAATGGGTTTAGAGTTTATTAAATTGTTGATAATAAAAGAACACACATTAAATGATAATAACCTTAAAGGGACATTGCATGCATTTTAGGGTTAAGGGTAGTCACAAAAGTTACATGAGGTATATATTGGTTATATTGAACATACATAACACATAGCACATTTAAACTGAATCTGTCAACCTCCGTATGACTGGGGTTGGTTCAGATTCTTCGGAAACAGAGAGATCTTGGTTAAATACATCGGCTTCAGGGGGTAATGGACTACCTGCAACGTTTTCTCTATTCCCAGGACGGCGACGCACGATTCGTGCAACGCCCTGGGTACAGCGGTTTAAACGGGTTTTAAGGCGTTTACGCTTCTAAGAAGCACGATGGTGATAATGATGGCCATGAAGTAACCTATTCCTACTGTGGCTGCAAGAACAGTGTCGGAGTTGACCAGGCATACATAATGGGTTGGATAGGAGCTTGTTGTTTTGCTCTATTTCCTTTAACACATTATCAAGGGGTGCAATGTCAATGGTTCTGCTACCTTCAAACTGGATTTGATTGAGTGTAGCAGGGTGTAATTCGAGAGGATGGGTTGAAAAGAAATCTGATATTTCTATTTCACTCGTATTGGTCAGTGTCAAGGTGGTATAAGGCGACGTCCCCAATGTGAAGGATTGCATTCGGGGGTACATCTACCCAGAAAGTTTGGTCGGGCAAGTTAACACGGGATGAGGTGTCGTGCTGATCGTAAGTCAGCATTCCGTCTGGAAGAGGGGTGTTTACTAACCAGCGGTTACCGATGATCTCTGCTTGAGTGACGGTAACTTGGTGGCGAGCCGTGATTGTCGTTGGACATCTGGCTTGAGGGCTCATAGGCTTAAGGCCACAGATCCCGTCAGTGTTGTCCCGAACAAAGGGTTTACTGGGACATAGGTAGTGTATGTCCTTGGTTAGGGTGCACATGCGTAGATTAGGGGCCAGGTACAAATCTGGATTGGCATCATGGTATGCCACTACTGAAGGAGTGTGCACTTTAACGCATGCGTGTCTCCGTGCCAGGACCCGACGCTACGACGTCTTTAAGACGATAGATGTTCTGGGATTCAATGATAGGCAGATTTAGAATAAAAGCCATTTCCCGGAACTCTGGGTTGACGTAAATGGGTACGGCACTACCTAAAGTGTACGCTAAATGGGCCTGAAGTGGGGTTACAAGATCTCTAGTGGCGGTTCCAAGGAGGGATTGTACTAGTGACAGAGGGATAAGGTAGGGTGGAATTCTTCCCATGGCTAAGCTGTCCACTGAAGAGCTTATGTCTCGGAGCATGTCATCCATTAGTGCGGTGACTACTTGTGCTTGTACGTAGTCCACCTGGAAAAGGGTCATAAGTAACTCTACAGCTCGGTGGGTTTTGTTTAGAGCTTCACTGTGTGTGTTTACCACCAACACAGTGTCCTTCAACGTTTTCCCTACTGTTTGGAGTTGCTGTTGTTGCTGAATGATCTGCGCTCTGATGTCAGGGATTTCAGCCTGTAATTCTGAGACATGTCTCTTTACCGTGGAAATGCTAACCGTATTGACTGTGGACAACCCGAGGTTAAACAAGGTACCTACAGCAGCCGCTGCAACAAGAAGTCCTCCTATAAACCGTTTAGACCTTTGATTAGCGCCAGTGAGTTCAGCCTGAGTAATTGTAAATTTCTCAAGCTGGTTAAGCATGTGGAAATATCAGTTTCAGCGTGATTAAGAATAGAGGTGGTCCAGCTAGCGCCGGCCCAACTGGTGAGCCCTTGAGTGGCTCGGACGTGTTTCCGATACACGCCGCTTGGGTTTAACCTGACAAAACCCTTTGGGTGTGCAGGCGACAGTTTGTGATCAACAGTCCGGGTTGGTCCTTTAAAACGATCCCGGCTGTTGGTCCGGGCTCTATAACATCTGGTGATCCCATGCCCATAAGGCTGGTGATCAGGAGGAGTATCGTCCACATCATCCTGGTGAGAGAGAGGACTTTTTAGCAAGTGTTTCATTGACAGCAAATACCGGAATTATCAGTTATAGTTGTTAAATTACTCACAGTTACCACTTAAAAAGAAGGAAAGGAAAAGTGTTAGGAGATCAGAGTTAGAGGTTAATTGTTAGTGGTTACTGCAAGTTAAGGGATCTGTTTGAGACTACTTGGGAGCGTGAACGTCCCCTGTAGATCCCATGGGGGTTTTGTGCAACTTTATCTGGTTGCGGTGTATCCACTTGAGAGTGGGTTCCTTTCTCCCTTTGGTGATCTTTATCTGATACACCACCGGGATAGTTTGTTGACAATGGTGTACGGTCCTGCCCAACGCGGGAGGAATTTCCGCGTCAGTCGGTTGGTACCACCTTTTGTTTGTCCAGTGAGTTGACTGAACATGTAGTACCACACTTTGTCTCCCACCTGTAGCTCGTCCCTAGATGACTTTTGGTCATAATAGGCCTTACGTCCTTCTACACTTTTGCCTAGTTTTTCTTGGGCAAAGGCGAAGGTGGTTTTCAGGTGTGCTTGGAGATCAGCCATGTACTGGTGTGTGGTATAGGCCGTAGCTATGTTAGCCTCTCTGGCTGATACAGTAAATGTAGGGGAAGCGTCATCTGCCTACCGGTCATGAGCTCAAACGGGAGACTCGGTCGCCGTGTGTGGCGTGGCTCTGATAGCCATCAGGACCAAGGGCAGTTTGACGTCCCAGTCTCGGTGATTAGATGCGACATATTTCTTTAGGATGTCGATCACCGTCGGTTTGCTCTTTCTACTTGGCCTGAGGACTGGGGGTGGTGGCTGACGTGGAATTTTGCTTTCACGCCCATGGTTTGCCACAGTTGTCCCATCACCTCGGCTGTGAAGTGAGTACCACGGTCAGAATCGACCTTACAGGGTAAGCCGAATCTGGAGAACACGTGGTTCATGAGTAGAAAGGCTGTGGTCTGTGCCGTGTCGTTTGGGGCTGGAAGTCCTTCCACCCATTTAGTGAAGGCACAGGTGACCATTAGGATGTATTTGTTGCCCCTTGTTGATTTAGTCAGGGGTCCCATCCAATCGATTTGGAGGTCAGACCACGGAAAAGAAATGCCCCTTCTTTGTAAGGGTGCACGATGGAGTGGTCTTGTCGGTTGAAATTGGCAGCATACTAGGCAGCCTTTGATGTATTCTGCCACGTCCATTTGCATATGTGGCCAGTATGCCACTTGTTGGAGTGCCTGGTGTGTTGCGCGAACACCTCTGTGGCCTGCTACAGGAGCGTCATGTGCGTGCGTTAGCATGACCCCCCTTAGGCTCTGAGGCACTACGAACGCAGGTGAAGTGAGGGTGTCAGAGACGTAGACAAGCAAGCCATGACGCAGGTGGAGTCGAGCGCGCACTGCCCATAGCTTTTTAAGATAAGCGTCGGAGGAAAAGTCAGTGTCAACGATGGGGTGAGACACCGGGTCAGAAAGGTAAAGAATCAGTTTGTGGATTGCCGAGTCCGCTGCTTGAAGGGCAACGAGGTCGGAACCAGCGAAAGAAAGAGAGGAAGTCGATGCGTCTGCGGGGGCCGGAGCCGAGGCATCGTTTGCGGTTGCTTTAGACCGGGTAACCAGACAGACAGAATGGGTGGGTTGGGTGGGAAGGGGTCGATCGTACAAGGGTTCTGGCTGGAAATTCCAGAGCGTACCGTCTAGAGCCCCTTGTTTTGCCATGAGGTCTGCCTGATCGTTCAGGTCTTTGTCCAGTCCAGGGGCTCGAGAGTGTCCCCTGACCTTCTTCCAATACACCTGCATGTCATGGTCCTCGACCAGACTGTCGCCTTCGACGAACAGGTCTTTGTGTTTGATCGTCTTTTTCGCGGATGTGAGAAAGCCATTGCTCTTCCATAGTGGCAGGTGGGCAGAGAAGCTGAGTCGTGCGTAATTTGAGTCTGTGCAAATTACGAGCTGTTTGATCTGCTTGGCCACTGCTAGTTGGAGAGTTATGATCACGGCTGCGATCTCCGCATATTGTGAGGATTGAGATCCTAACTGAAATTTTTGTGGCTCATAAGGGTTGTCATTGAGCCATACCACACCTGCACCAGCGCGGACCAGAGCTTCATGGTGGAAGGAGCATCCATCGACATAAGCAGTGGTCATGTCTTGGCACACGTCAGCATCGAAGTAGTGATGGCGTGTTGATACAGTGGAGGTGTGTTCGTTTAGCGGGACGGCTGTGGCGGGCGTGTCGATTGCGCATTGTTGGCATGCAGCGAGTTCCATGCCTAAGTGCGACTTGTGGTTTTGAGCGTAGCGTATCTCCACGTCGAAACTTTGGAGAGCCATGAGCCACGATGCCACGCGGGCGTTAGTTACTACGCCGTCCCTGAGTCTTTGACTTGTTAAGAAAGTCACCGGTTGGTGATTGGTGTTCACGATTGTCTTTTGGCCTCCTAAGTAGTGGGCGAAGTGTTTCACGGCCCATACTGTGGCTAGGAGGGCTTTTTCACAGTCGGTATACTTGACCTCGGGTCCGGAGAGAGTTTTGCTGGCGTAGGCCACCACTCTCTTATCCGTGTCATGGACCTGATAGAGGCCTGAACTGAGGCTGTGGCTTGAGAAGCCCACCTCTAAGTAGAAGACTTTGGTGTGGTCCGGGTAAGCTAGGCACGGGCTCTGCACAGATTGTGTTTGAGCGCCTGCATTGCCTGCTCTTGTTGTGGACCCCACGCAAAGGCGGTGTCCTTTGAGAAGGTCCGTCAGTGGTTTAGCCAATGCCGCATAGTCATCGGCAATTGTCGAGAATAATTGCAGACTCCCAGGAAACTGCGGAGTTCTGACAAGTTGGAAGGCGGTTTTAGATTGGCAATGCCTTGGATTCGGCTGACCTGTGGTTCGACGCCATCAGCGCCTACTAGAAGGCCCACATAGTTCACCTTCTTTCTGCACCATTGACATTTCTCCAAAGAGATTTTAGCTCCAGCAATGGTGAGTTGTTCCAGGGCGTGGTCGATTTCGTTAATGTGCGCATGGAGTGTCGTGTGCGCAATAAAATGTCATCGACATAGATGAGAGTTCCGCGGCTAGCGCGCCAGGACATGCCTTGTTCAAGAAGATGTTAAATTCGGCTGGGGAATTTAAGTACCGAATGGGCATCTTGTAAAAGAGTATTGCCGATTGGCAAACGTGAAGGCAAGTTTGTGTTGATCCTGTGGGTCTACAGGAATGGTCCAGAAGCCGGATGCTATGTCCAGTGTAGAGAAGTACTTGGCATCCTGTACTTTGGGCAGTTCTTGGCCAAGTTGGGTCATTGGCCACCTGGAAAGTGGTACGCTCTTATTCAATTGGCGGTAGTCAATTGTTAGACGCCACTTGCCATTGGGCTTGAGTACTGGCCAGATAGGAGCCGAATAAGTACTGTTGCACGGACGAATGATGCCTTTATCCAAAAGGTCGTCTATGATTTCCTGTATCGGTTCATAAGACGCCAGTGGTATTTTGTATTGGCGAACGTAAGCTGGTGGTGCATTCGCGGCCGTTGGAATGCGTACCGTGTGGATGTGGGTTAAACCACAATCCAGCGAGTTTGTCGCAAATGATGTGCGATATTTGAGGAGGACCTGACGCATCAGGTCCCGTTCCTCAGCGTTGTTTATCGCATCAGCCAAGTCTAGTGCTTGTTCTAACTGAGACTCAAAGTCCGGTTCGGGTTTAGAGTCTGGTTGCACAGTTACCGATTTGTCCGTGGTGACGCGTTACTCGGTAGAGACGTGGTTTTGTCTATATCTGAATCAATGGAGAGCAGGAGACTGTCTGTACGACCATTACCTCAGCATCAGCCAGATCGACCCTGCAGATAGTGTCGGTATCGACCACAAGTGAGGGGTATATGGCGATTGCTCCGAAGGCTTCGTAGACGACTCCGGTCTCCTGTTGATCAGTCACGAGTGAGGGTGGCATGCGTCCTATGACTGGAATTCTGAGTTCAAGTCATGGAATCTTGTGTCAATTAGCCAACCCAAAGGTGTGGCCTTCGGACGAATGCTATTGGCAGTAGGATTCTGCACTAGCACGTGTGTTGATCGAGAGTCGACCTCGACCAGGGGTGTTGCCTGAACAGACAAGCCTAACTCAAAGAACAGAGGCGATGGTTGGAAGAACGCTTGTGGAGAGTTAACTTGTTGTCCTGTAGATGCGTTCAGACGTATGTCCATGATGGTACGCGGCGGTATCGTGAGATGGCAGTCGTTACTTACCTGACACACATCGGGAATGGTTTGACCCGATTTCAAGTTTCCTTCAGTCAATGAAGGTGACTCTTTACGTACTCCAGTCAATGACCAGAGAACGTTGTTGATAGTGTCGACTTGTACGTCGAGTCTGACTAGCATGTCAGCCCCAATGTACACTGAATGTGGCAGATCGGGGATGACCGCAAAAGTGTGGGTCAGTTCTCTGTTGTTCCATCGCGATGGCAGAGCATAGACCGATGGCGGTTAACGCACGAGTCGGTGTGGGGTTAGCAGGGAACCGAAAAGCGCTTCTTTGCGAAGGTCAGACTCGGGTTTTTCCGCGTTAGAGTGTTAAACAGCTCCTGGCTGATGGCAGATTTGTCAGCCCATAAGGCCATAACGACATTGTCGACTGGAGTTGCTTCCAGTGAGATGCCATTGACGATCTGGGGTGTCATCGCTAATGGGTCCTTCAGCGTGCATAGGAAGTTGTCACGCAATGTAAAGGGGTTTGGTTCGCACCGAGGTTGCATGGTCGTTGTACCAGCGGTGTCGGTGGCTACCCTGTCGATTGGTGATTCCCTGTCAATCGCATAGCACTGAGATTCATTCAGTAAGATTGGAAGTGGTTCTCGCACTTGGGCCCAAATCTTCAGCTGCTTGAAGTCGATCAGTGGTTCGAAGCGATTGAGGATGTCTTTTCCAATCAGAAGTGGGACGTTGTCAAGGTGGGACACGTACACTGGGTGTGTCAGTGTCATTGGTCCGATGGTCAGTTGGACTAAGGCTACCTCGTTGATGATCGGCCGATCATCAGAGTAAGGCCTTATTTCCAGAAAGCACGGGTGGGACTTCAAGTCCCTGTGGGATCTTCTCGCTATAGCCTGGAGTGATCTGAACAGGTTGCCTGAAATTAGGCTGATGTCAGCGGCTGTGTCGAGAAGTGCTTCAGGCGTCAAGTGGTCTTCTAACAAGACAGAGAGATAAAGCTTCCGAGCTACTCCCTTTTCAGTTAGGTGACCCAGAAATTGGTGGAAGGGTGTTTCACATTCAATAGTCGTGGCGTGGTCATGGCACAGCCCGACATTTGGATTTGCTTGGACCACTAGGACGGCGCTAGACGGAGTGGTGTCTTTGTGATCTGTGTCACTTCCCTCCGTGTTGTCCGTGCTAGGGTCCTGGACAATGTCATTGAGTGGCTCTAGTTCGTCAGAGCCTAAGTACAGGTCTGGGAGATGTTCATTCCCTTCAGTAGACTCTGTGTTTTCGTTGAGTGTCAAGCCGACTTGGATCGGTTGTGACTGTTTCTGAATCGGGGCCATAGAGGCCTCCACCGTATACAGATCAGCCTTGTCCTTGGACTTTTCGCGCGATTCGTTTGAGTATGCGTTCTATGGCCCGAGCCTCCTCTGTAGTCAGACTCCTATCGCCGTGGGGTTTCCTCGCGATTAGTCTGCGTTTCAGGCTCGGTCCTCGCATGATTTCGCTGCTCGACAGGTGGGCTACCTGATGATCGTTGGTCTTGGGACCGACGATAATGGTTTCTCCTGTCGTCGCGGTTTTGATAGGACCCCCTTGGTTACGGTTTGGATTGGTTCGAAATTTATTTTCGAACCGAGGTCTCCATTGAGGGCCCTGGTCTTTGAACTTACGCTTCAGGCCAGGTCGGGTGTTGACCTGGCTCTCTTTGTGTGGTCGAGGTCCCTCTTTCCTGTCTGGAAAGCGGGAGGCTCCTGGGCCACTTGGATTGGAGGTCGGCGCTCCTTCGAGCGCTAGACTCTGATCAACAGTATACAGAGCGGCTGGCTCTTGCTGTTTAGTCTGAGTCAGCTTCTGTTTAGTAAATGCCCTTGTTGCCAGTTCGCGGAGTTGGCGGCTGGTTTGAGTCAGCGGGCAGGCAGCAACGCCAAGATGATGATTGGTAGTTGGATGGAGGTTTTGCACAAAGAGTGTTTTGAAGTTTTTATCCTCCTCCATGTTTGGTTCGTTGAGTGGACCAAAGTAGGCTTTGGCGTAGCCGATGATAATATATCTGTGGTGACTCTTGCCGTGCCTGTTTGATTGTTAGGGCGGCTGTCAGTCCCACATTCGTGTAACGCCTGAGAATTCCTCCATGAGGGACTGACTAAGGAGATCAAAGTCAGCTTGAACCTCAGGGGTTGACGTTCGATGAAGCTACTAACATCTCTGCTTGATGTTAGTTTTATCAAAAGATTTTGTCCTCAACGGTAGCATTGGGTATTCTCTGGAGGTAGAACTCAATGTCTCTAAGGTACGCGCTAGTGTCATGAGCCGATCCTTGATGGGGCTCAAGCGAGTGATATGACGCGATTTTGTCAAAGTCTCTGTCAGTGGGACCGTAGTCCAGATGTCTCCGTGTCGGAGCTGGTTGTTGGACAAAGTCCGATTGCCTACCTGTTGGTAGTGCGAAGTAATCCGAATGCCTACCTGTGGAAGCTCGCGAAAGACGGCCGGGCTCGGCCCGGTTGGTCCTCTTTCCGTTGCGCCCAGGCGCGTAGTGGTCGCAAAATTGGATTAGTTAGTGAAGTGGCTCCCTTCTGGGAGTCCCCAAACCTACTGGGTTGGTATAATGGAGTAACTGGTTCTAGGTCTGGAGTACCTTTGAATTCCATTTTCTTACTAGGTCGTGTTTGGCGTCCTCTGTCAGGCGCGCCTGAAGTTGTTCAATAAGCTGGCGGTCTAAGTCACCTTGTTGAGTGAGGGTCTCTACCCGTGCACTCAGGGTCTCTCTCCGCCGAGCCTCTTGTGCCAGCATATTCGCGGAGAGCTGTGCACTTTTGCCTGCTTTGATGAGTTCCTCTCGCATAGCGTCGTACTCATCACGTTGGTCATTGAGCTGAAGCTCTGCTATGTCACGAGCAGACCTTGTTTCGCTCAGCTCGTTCTTTAGGTCACTGAGGGTTCCCTCAGTTATCTGGAGTTTAGTGTGTAACTCCTTAAAGTCAGGGTCTGCCTTTTGGAGTGTTTGGGCAAGAGTTTGTAACTCTTGGTTTTGTTTTTCAGAATTCTCCAGGACTCCTTTGGTCAGCTGGAGTTCCTGATTCAACGCCTTGTTCTCGTTGGAAGCGGGCGAGGTCCTGTTTCTGGACCTGGATTTTCTCGTGGCTGCGTGCCAGGAGATCCTCGGCTTGTTTCTGTTGTGCGCATAACAATAGCCATTTGACCTAACAGCTTAGTTAGATCCTTGTCTTTTGGCTTAGAGGTTAGCGCAATGCTAATCAAGGAGCTAAGAACTGAATCTAGCTCGTTGGGAGGTGTGGTCTGAATCTCGTCCACATATTGGGGTAGCACCTGTTCTGTTAGATCATTTAGAGCTGAGTCTAAGTGATCCAGAAGCTTGATGGGACTACAAGAACCTGTGGACTGTGGATTAGACATGTTGAGAAATGGGTTTCTCAAGGTAAGTGAGTTATTGTTCGATTAAGTTTTAACTGCAAGGAGAGAGTTACTACTTGTAGAGTGTTACGAAGAAGAAGCGTAAAACTCAAGCAGACTGTAAAAGAATTTTTAAAATCTGAGTAAAAGTGTAAATAAAAAAATTAATGCAGGAATAAAATTAAAATTAAAATTTTATTTTATTTAAAATAAAATAAAATTCCAATTAAATTAAAATAAAAGGGGTATTAAGTCAAATAAGTCAGATTAAAAGTAATAAAAAAAAAGAATTGTTGAAGTGGAAGTTTAGTATAAAGTCTACTTGTGATTGAAGTGACCTTATGCTAGTAATAAGCAGTGGCTATGTAGCCATAGCCTGGTGGTGTGAATGTTAATGAGGGTTGACAGTGCTGGGATGCTGCTGTGCTAATTTGTAAAATTAACAGTGCAGAACCAGTGGGTTTAATCTAACAATTCATGCAGGTAATCAGCTTTTAAATTACAGCTATGACACAATTCGTGCAGGGTTAAGTCTATTCAGAAGTAACAGCAGTGGTGTGGTAGTGGTAGTAAGCTGTTCGCGTTAGCATTCCAATTTGACAAATCCTGTGTAGATAGGAAAGTCACAAAACAAGTCTTAAATTGTTAATCAAGCCAAATTAATCAATCAATTTATATGCAAGGTTAGCATCAAAGATTTCCAAAAGCAGATGCAATGTTAATTAAAAATGTCACAATTGTTAGTTAACTCCTATTGTGCATTCAAAGTTGTTAAACACAGGCAGTTAATCTCAAAGCAATATGGCATTTGCAAACTTGTATATTACAAGAAAAACACATGTATTAACAGAAGCAAAACAGCTTGACAGCAGTTTAGTATTCGTTAATAAAGCATAGTAATTCACTTTTATGTTAAGTCAATCAGGCTTTTCAGTGTCAATGAAAGCTTAAATTATTCAGTTAAGTTCTTAACTTGAATTAGTCACTATTTTGAGGAAAAGTGTAATTCCGTTGAGTGACCACCAGAGAGAGACGAGAGCTCCTCTCAAAGATTTTTAGAAGTTTCGCACTTCTCTTCCACTAGGGGTAGCAGACTCTCTGGAGTCCGTGATTTACCACTTCTTTCCGCTAGGGGCAATAGACTCTCTTAAGTCTGTTTTTACCACTTCTTTCCGCTAGGGGCCGTTGGAACTACAGTGAGTTTGGTTCCCGGGTGACGCCAGAGTCACGCCCCTTGCTAGACGCGGAGTGGAAATGGCTGGTTAGCTTCAGTGTGCTGAAACTTTGAGGAGTCAAGACTTCTCCACACAGCCACTTTTATAACACAGCAGCGCTCTAAAAGCGCAATTTCCAACACAGCAGTGCTGTGGATAAAACAACGTTCACAAAGCACTACACGGGCCACGTGGGCCAAGACTTTGTCCGTTGGCTGTGTATTAACAAGGAGTTCTGACGCGGGTAGCTAATCCGTTCAGAGTTCTCCCAACCAAGTTTTTTAATTCGTCTGACACAATATGAACAGATAAATTACTTGGTTTTACAAGTTTATCTAAATAACTGGAGCATCGCAGATTATTTATTAACTTGCAGAACGCGTTATTAGACAACTTATGCTAAAATTCTAGAGCATCTTAGAATCCGCAGTTGTTAGGCCTTATAAAAATTACACGCCCTTAACGTGTCACAAATGCATTTAATCAATCCGGCTCTCTGGCCTTTGTTCACAAGCTCCACAAAGCTTCAGTCTTTCACTGAACACTTAGCAAGCTGGCAGAAATGTACGTACAATATTAACCAAGTTACAAAGCATATCTCAGAATTATCAAAACATCAGACCAGCTGGTATTTTTCAAATCTTAGACACACAATTTCACAAGCGCTTTTTATCAAACAGCAACACAACACACGTTTCTCAACACATTGATTAGTTTTGTATAGGACATAACTTTCTTAGTTCTTCAGCGGACAGAGATTTATGTAAAAGGCTTTAAGGATGTTAACTTATTTCAGTGTTTACAAGACCGGATCTTTCCGAGCCTCACACGGGGCACCAAAAATAATACTGTAGTGAATATGGTCTCGTTGATGAATAATTAATATGAATATGAATTATGCAAATTAATAATTAATATTTTGTTTATGAAAATATTAATTTCTTTCGGGGCACCACCTTAGTTTTAGCAGTTCTAAGGAAACTGATTATGTTTGATAAGTCTCAATACTGAAGGAATGAATTCTAACTCGTTTTCAGACCAAATCTACGTAAACAATGAAACAAGAAATGTCTTTATGGGGTTTTATTAAAATTATGCAGGTTAAAATATGAATAATAACAGTGGAAAGGACATAAAGGGATAATTAGGGCAAATGATGAAAATAAAATATTGATTGGCGATGGCACAATAGTTATACCTTTGATGGAACAAGATGAGTTTAATTCTATTTTAATTTTAAGCGATTTAATCGGAGTGGTTACAGAGCAACGGGCGTTAAATGGCTTAACAGAAAGGGGACTATTGACGGCTATTTGAAGATTGTGAAAAAGGAAAGAGGTACTGTTGGACGTAATTACACAGGTTTATAACGCCAAGCTTTCTCTTGTGTCACGTGCTCACTCACTCTTTATCCGGTGATTTGGCACCAGCAGTGCGGTTCCGATCAGTCCCAAAGGTAGGCTTCGAGATTCCCGGTCGCGCTGATTTCCGCAACAGAAGGCAGCACGTGTCCACGCCGTTGAGCTGGTTTAAGGCGGCGCCTTAGCAACAAAGCGGCCCTGTGATTGTCCTTGAGGGTAAAGTAAACTTTACCAGCGGTTGCGAATAAAGTCTTTAAACTGAAGTCCGCTACAAGACGAAAATATGTCTTTTGGATTTAACAAAGACTTTCTTTCAGAAGGCCAAAAGCCTTTCAAAACTACAAAAGTTTCTTCCGCGAGGAAGTGATGTAACTCCGTGGATAAGAAGTTTTTCAAACAAAAATCAAATGTGTTGGATCTTCAAAAGGATAAAAATTTACGCTGCACGGTGTGTGTGCGGCTGAAAAACTTTAGAGTTGCAAGGAAAAATACGAAAGTTAAGCTTAAGAAAGAGCGTGAAGAAAGTTTAAGAGGTAAAAGCTTGAGCTTAAGAAGCTTGAGAGGGAACTGGAGAGAGCTAGAAGAGAGCTTGAAGAGTTTGAGAGCGCGATTTCCGCTTTGCCGACTCTTTGTAAGAGACGCAAAAAGGGTGTGTTTACACATGTTTGGTGAAGAGGGGCGTTTACTGAAAGTTTGGGATCCTGAGATAACTTTCTTGTTCCATCAATAAAGCATTTTAAACACAGTTATAAAACATATTGATTCTGTATTGTATCATAAGTGCACGAGAAATGTTTTTACGAACATTTGGATATCAAACACATGTATATTCTCTTGTCATTTAGCTAAAACAAATTAATAATTCGTTTGTATTGTACCATACACTTATGCAAAGTCAAACAGAGTAACATCGTTACGTTTCTTGTCCTGTTGGATCCTGTTAAGGGAAAAATGGTGAGGTTTGCATAGTTACGAACAATCTTTATTACACAGAAATGGAACAGAACGAAGAATTGTCTTTAATTTCAAGCAGAGTCATTACTCTGTTCAACCAAAGGAGGGCAATGTTCAATCACTTATAGAGTCCTGTAACAAAGAGACATTCCTTTCTCAGGTCTGGTGTGTTTCAATACACAAATCGTATATTTAAATGTCCATTCTGGTGCCAGGGGGTCTGGTCGGCCAGAAGATAGCGGCTACAGGTCCTTTGAAGTACTGAAAAATAAAGCTGTAAATATAATTTCACTCTTGCGTGAACTCTTTAACACAACATACGAACATCTGGGCCAGATTAGCAAGGTGCTGCTAACCAAATCTCCTCAGTTCTGGATAAACAAAAACGGCCAGGTCTTTAAAAGTTCGGAGTTGTAAATTCTGTGGTCCTCTGAGAGGTGTTGGTTCCTCCTGGTACGAGAGACACTACAGCAGTGTCGACCTGAGTGTGTTCATTTGCTCAGAAAAAAAGAGAAAACTAAAGGACAAACTTAATACAATGTAAAAAAAACACGCAAATGAATAAATGTCATAAAACAACTTTGATTTAATACTGAAAGGTGAAAATCTTTTATAATTTTTTTAATTCTTCCTTAGCGTCCGTACGTTTAACGCAACTGTAAATGTTGAACATTACGCTTTAAAGAACTGCAAAACACTTTAAACATAAAGAGATGACTGGAAGTAACAAAAATTCACAGTCGATGGAAATTGAAAAATGTTGCTTTACATAAACTTTTGCGAGATTGCATGTTCTCTCTGTGCTTGGTTGGGTTTCCTCCATGCACTTCGGTTTCCTCACCAACATCAAACATGTTGGGCGCCCCCTGGTGGTGGCAGCCAAACAGGACTTTCCCCACGGAAACTATTAACTATTTTTAATTTGTACAGACAGACAATTTTTAAGTGTAACTGTAGAACACAAAGTTCCAAATGTAGGCTTGAAATTGTAATCTTACCATTAATAATGTAACTGCCATTATTGTTTATGTCGTTCGCTCTGGCCATCTTTGTCTTTGTCTTGTGTTCATTGTTCATGTACATCTTTGTCTTGGTTTATTCTTCTTGTCATAAACTACAGGAGCCTCAGAGGGTCAAACACTCAAACTCAAGATTCTCAATAGGTTTACTGTTGGGAATAGAGTGACGTTACATCCTTTATCTAATAACCATTTGGGTTTCAAACAAACACTTTAAAACAAATCAAAGTTTACAGTGGTACAGTTCTTCTCAGTCGCTTGGCACATTTTTTGAAACAGTCTAACATTTCTCTAGAAGTAAAGTGCATTTGTCCGAACAGTTCAAGGGGTCATCAAAACTCTTGTACCATGTTTTTAAAAAGTAGCTTTTCACCCAAAACACACTTCTAATGATAGATTTGTAGTCAATGACTGTCAGAGAAAATCAAATCAAAATGTAAAGTTAACATTTCCAGAACAAATCACCTTGTTTACAAGATATTTGAACCTTTTGATTAATTTCCAGGTGATTTCTAAATCTAGAGCTACTCTAAATTTCAGTTTTTCCAGGATGCATGAAAACCCTTTATTAAATATTTAAAACCTTTTAAATAACACTTGTCCTAATCTCTTACCAGCAACAACACAATGGAAAAAACATTTACAATAAAAGGAGTTGTCTTTATTGGAAAACCTAAGGCAAGATCAAAATGGTCTTAAATTCCTTTCTAATTTCATCACCCTTTAAAAATATTAGTGGTTAAGTTTGTGTGTAACCTTGCTTCTTCAATGACCCAACGCTCACTGTCAACACATTAAGTCATTGTGGAATAAAAATGCCGCTGTTAAACTTAAGCTGCTGGTTTTTCCACATCGTGAAGCCTCCGTTTGAAGTCAGGGGTCAAAGGAGTAGGACAATACACTCTCCTGACCGCCTCAAACAGCTCATAAAGGCACAAATAGTAACAAGAGTTTCCCCTCTCGAGCACAAAGGTTTCCTGGCTGTAGCTTTCCTGTCTCAGCGTCTCGGGTTTGTCACGGAGAAGAAAGAGAGGAAGGAGGGAGGAAGACGGGCTTTCAGAGACGATACGAGGTTAGAGAGGGAAAACAATTAAGAAAATGCAGGAGCAATGAGTGTCGAGAAGCATAAAACACAAAGGTCGAAAGAAAGAGGATGTAAATAGAGCTAACATACCACTAACATTGACATTTTATGTTTATTTTGAGGGGTTTGTTTAGTTTGTATCTATTGTTGGGTATTATTTTAGAGCAAAAGTAGACCAGAGTTATTTATGGACTGGACATAAAATAGGTTACTCAGGCAAAAAGTTGTTGTACTCAAGCCTAGTCTTGATACCTCTTTTAAAGGTCTCAAGCCTCGTCTGAAAGTCTGAAAGCCACAATAAAGTGTTCATTTAGTCTATTGACAATAATGTAAATATTAATAAATTCTTAGAGACATACACTGATATTTATTTAATATTTATCTACAAATACATGTCTGGAAGGAGGAAGTAAGACAGTAAAGCCCTTCATGTTTCCGCACAATTGGGTAACTTTCAAAAAGCATTTGCGGGAAAATTTATTTATAATTAATTAATGAATTTAGTGAGATGCCCCCAACCCGTGAGAAAATTATTTAAATACGCTTAAATGAACAAAAGAACAGCCCTCATTTAGACCCAGTCAGAAATATTGTCAAAAGACTCTGGACTGGTTTCCATCCACTTTGAGCGGGTTTTGAGATGTCTTTGAGCTGGAAATCTTCCATGGACCTGGCAACCCTGTAAGACAGAAAATGCTTGGGAGCACAGTGAGGACATGCAGTCTCCAGACAGAAAGACCTGCCTGCCCGGGACTCAAACCCACAACCTTTTAACTGTGAGACAGTAAGGCCGCTGGCACACCTCTGAATGACCTCAGTGTCCTGGCCCGAGGTTAGTTCTCTGACCAAACTCTTCAGCAATGTGTTTCTGAAAAGTCACACAACTGGCATAGGTGACTTTAGTGGACGAGACAGTTTATACTCAGCAGCGACCCTGACGTCTACAAAAGCTTAATGGTGTGTTTTTTATTTTCATGGCACGTCAAGTAGCTGTCAGTTCAGATGAGACAAAACATAACTAGTTATCAAAATAAGCAGCATTTTGAACTCAAAAAACATGAAAATAACAAGATAAATATCAAGAAGGGAATGCTCCTTTCTCTAGTCTTGGTCTTGACCAGGTCTCGGTCAGTGTTGTCTTCATTACAACATTATAAAACCTCAGATGAAGGTAACTGTGACTGTTTACTTTTGTGACTGTGTCCTTTTAGATGTTCGCCCGTAGAAGCAACACTCTATGACGTGAATTCCTGCGGTGCCTTTAATGGGCCTCTGTAAAATGAGATATTTCCTCTTCTCTCTTTCCATGTCACTGCTGGTATGTGGCGAACCTTTATGAGCCGCTTTGATTCCTCACATCTTACTTTTGCCTTTACATCCACTCTTCTGTACTTACTCTTTACTCGAGGGTTTGGTGGCGGTTCAACTGTTCTTGAATCAAAGCTAAAATCCTAGAAGTCTTACACATTGAGGTAAAAAACAAAAAAAAACAGCATACCGATGACTCGACTTGTGGAAAGGTCCAACGTTTTCATTTGAGGAACAGAGACCAGCTCCAGTACAAGCCCATGCATCGTTAAAGATGTATAACTCTTGAGTTTCAGAGGAAGCATCTTTGTTACCAGAGGAAAGTTTCCCAGACTGCACCAGGCTCTGATAAATCAGAGCCGGGATGTGAGTGTAGGTTTTATAAGGCCATGTGAAAAGCAGGTATCAGAGGTATGCAGCAGGAGACAAGAGAGGAGTGGAAATATGCTTTGGAAGAGAGGTCAAGAGGAAGGTATAGGCTTTTCTCCAGAAACAGTTTTAACAATTTTAGTTCTGAAACTCATCACAATGATATTATAACTCTTTGGTAAACCTTTAGCATTTTTTGCTCATGTCTAATACGGTCACAAAAAGGTTGCGCTGAACACTGCAGTTTTTTGCATAGACAATAAAGAATCCTCACTCAGGTTACAATCACGTCTGTGGGAAAGTGTCGTGCTGATCCAGGTTTTCATGTCCAGTTTTGGAGGGAAAGTAAGCCGACTCAGACAGGAAATGGAAAGTGCAGGAGTCTGACAGAATGAGCTTCGTAATACTTCTATCTCAGCTGCTTTGGGAAACTTACTCGGCTGTGTCGGTCCTGCAGAGTGTGGCCGTAGTGGGCAGCCTCTTCATGTTTGCTTGGGTTTCATGATCGTCAACATGTTAAATTCATCAAATGAAAAAATAAAAACTATGTGAGAGGGACCAGTCACTTTTTCCATTCGCTCATCATTGACCTCAGCCTCAGTGAACTATAGGCTGCTTTGGTTAAACAGTTGACTCAAGTCTGCTGGGGATTAAAGGGAATTTATTGAGATACAATTTATAAGCATCAGTAAATAGGAACTTTAAAACAAGAGTCAAAGACATTGTATGGAGTAGACAGAAGACAGGAAGTACAGAAATCAAGTAAAGTGGGAAGCGATGTTTCTATTAAACTGGCGTAGAATGGGTTTGTATGAAAGATAGGACACAGGTAAATCTGGTGTGTTCCCATTCACCAATGCAAAAAAAAATGTGCAACTCAAATCCTGAAAATTCTTTCTGACATTAGAGAATGTTGATCTGACTAAAAATCAAGATCATTTTATTTTATTTTAGTCAAAAACAAAAGAATAACAAAAATCTATACTCTCATTTTTATTTTAAACAAAACATTTTGACTGAAAGGGTGTCTCCACTGAGAGAAAATTTCCTTCCTGTGTAAAGAATTTCAGAAACTGACTTTACTGTAGACAAGAATAATACAATCAGTGAAGAATTCCCCAGATGGTAACTGAAAGTCTTATACATTTTTGGATCAACAATTAAAATGTATTAATAGAACAACAAAACATGGAGAGTTGTAAAATAAACTTGTAGATATTGCCAACTGTTACCAGCTTTTTTGTTTCTGTGATTGGTCATTTTTGTAGAGTTGGGTCTATCTTAGTCAGAAAATGGATTCCCTCTTGTGCTCGTTAAACAGACAAAGACTGCAGTTTAATTAAAAGGTCTACAGCCGAGTTAAAGGCTCAGTTAACTGTGCTAAAAATGCATAAAGAGCTAAAACCACTATTTAAATAAGCACAACCCCAACCGGTGTGGAGTTGTCATCAGCTTCGGTTTCACGTAATCTATCGCAGTAGCAAGCAGAATAAATGAAAGAATCAAACTAAACTGGCTCAAGACAACACAAGACTTTATTCTTCAGAAGCCCACACCTGCAGCCTTCAGTCCGTTTGAATTAAACCTCGGCCCTGGTTGGATTTCTCTGAGAACCACACCTGGTTTTAAATAGCATTTAGTTCCAGGAATGTGATCCAGATCCGACCGTGATACAGCAGCTTATGGTCGTAAAACCCAAAGACATCTGAACAACAGGTGTTCTCACAGGAACCTGACGGACCTGGGTCTAACATGTGTTTTCTTCTGGTCCTTCCCAGTTTTCTGTTTGTCAGATGTGACCGTCACGTTTCATCTTTGTCACCGGGTCAGATTCAACTCGATCGGTATTGGAATAAACAAAAGTGTTTGATAACTGTTGTTCAAACTATGCTTTTTTAATGATTTGTTAATTTACTTTATAGATTTTCAGAAAGTTATCTCATTCACAATCTCATTAGATTTCCACGTGTGCAATGTTGTTGTTTTTTTTATATTAAAGCAAAAAGTCAAAATTGTGGTATATATGGACTTACAATTTAAAAAGTCATAAACTGGATGTTCACTGTTGTATTGACCAATACCAAGAGATCTGGTCTTGTTCATTGGGGGAGGGGGACAACAAAGACGAGGGCTGACACAGTTTCAAAGAAGGTATCTGGACAAACAGTAGTAGTTCTTTTATAACCCGTCAGAGGGAGGGGCTTAACCTGAGTCGACTGTGATTGGACAAGAGCTGCTGAGAAGCTGGGGTCAGGGTTGTTGGCAGTTGTCTGGTCCGTGTGACGGTGTGAGGGCTGAGGGGATGTTGTTATCCTCCTGTAAATATTTATCCTAACCATCCCCTGTGATTTAAATTATGGCCATATTTACCTTTTTTTTCTCTCAATTCTGATTGGTTGGTCATCTTTCCAATGCAGAAGTAGTTTAATCTACCAAGGTATTTATTCTGTCGCCTCATAATCAAACTACAGAGTCCAGACCAGTACCTAATCAGGCCAAGACTAGGATTAGACCAAGGACTAAATAAGACTAAACCATAGCTAAATTGTGATCTAAAATAAATATAGATTAAATCAGACCAAATCAAGATAAAGCCGGGCCTACGGCAAGAACAAACTTAGACTATGACAGGTCCAGAAAATAAAATAATTAAAATGGCAGGCCAGGCCAATAAAGAGACTTTGTACATTCTCACAATGTTGGTGTCAAATGAAAAAAGTCAATGCAGCAGTTTCTGAGTTTCCATCAAACAGTTTGTGCTTCAACAGTGATCTGTATATAAGGATCGCTTAAGACCCTTGATTCTGGTGAAAAACACTAAAACAAGGCAACAGTACCGAGTCAAAACCTCTTGAGGAAAGTGAAAGAGTTCATGACAGTGAAGCTCCTGAGGCTGCTCCACCTGAGCCTCACCTACAGCAGCTCTCCTGAAGCCTGGCTCCACACCGTCAGCCTCCGACAGTGATCCGAGCGGACGGATACGAGCCCGAGGGCGTCCTGTCTCAGATGTTCTGTACTCGGCTCCTTTCACCGACGATTAGTCTCCACCGTACACCGGGGTTAGGTTTCCTCCAGGGTTTAATAGCTGCGTGTTTGATTCAAAGAGCAGCGAAACGTGACACCTGATCCAGGGCCAGGAGGCAGAGTGGTGAAGGTGTGGCAGAGAAAGACGAGGACAAGACACGAGGGCAGCGAGAGGTGAGCAGGAGACTCACACGAAAATGATAAAGATCAGGAGAGATTAGAGATAAGGAAATACACCGAACATGTTTATAACTTAGTAATGAAGCATTAGAAAAGGCTTGTGAAAATAATATATAATGTTTTTTGTTTTGTTTTGTTTTTTGTTGTAAATACTTGTTTCAAATTACACCAAGCTTCAACTTTTTAAAAAAAATCTTTTCACTAAAAACTGACTAATCTGCAGTCTGGAGCATACCGTGAACTTTTAGCTTGGACACTTTCTCAGAAGGATTGATTCAGTGTTGACTATGTGAAGAAAACCCAAGAAAAAACAAGACCCTAAGCCCTCATCTATGCTTTATTGTTGAGGAATTTAATAGAGAAAGTGTGTATTTAGCTCAGAAAATGTTTTTTTTACAGAGAAACCAAGCAAAAAAGACAAAAGGAAACAAAATAAAAAGGGACAGAACAGGGGAAAACATTGGAAATTCAATGTAGTGTTTAAAAAAAGAAAAAAAAACTGGTCTGGTTTTATTTTTTTAATAAAAGAAAACCAGGAAAGTGCTCCTGTTGGGGGAAAGTTGGTCTGAGAATGTTTGTCTGTGGAGTAAAGCGTTTCAACCCAAAATCTTTACTTCAACAGTTTGCATTGTGCATTTTTTTCCCCAAAAACAAATGCACAATAAAAGGCTTTGTTAAAAATGGACACTGTTCTTAAATCTAACTGAATTGAAAGGTGCTTCACGTACTGACTGTAGAAAACAAGCCAGTGAGAGAAAAGGAGAACTGGATTAGATTTGAGAAAAAAGCGTCTGTTTGACTGTTACAGATGAAAAACAACATGGCGTTACATTTGGGCAGAGGAGTCAAGAGGTCATGCAGGAGAAGTGGGGTCAACTGAGTTTCTTTTTTTGTAGAGGAATCTCCGTTTGACATAGATGATTCCTGAAAGCAGATATGTGGCCCTCGTGTCAGGACTTGAGCCTGGGTTTATGTCAGAAACTAGAGTCAGATCACATTAACGTCATCAGTTTGACAGATGAAAATATTTCCTGCTCCAAAAATACAGAGGCTGCTGCTGTTTATTCAAATACAGTTGGTCACACATTGTTCATTTCTCTGTAAAGTGCTGTGTTTTTAAGAATCTCCCAAACACAGATGACCTCACTGCAGTGGCACAGTGGCTCCCTGTTTTGTTTCCTAAACCTAAAACATTTAGGGCTGATTTCACGGTTTTTCTGAACACTAGACCCCTGTTCATTAGGTTTGTCTGTGCCACATACAAACTCTATACATGTTTATTAGCAGGCTTTTAACATATTTTCCATGTTAAAATTTCCATTTCCCTTCCCATGCTTCTCAAATGGATTTGTTACTCCATATTTTACAGCTAAGTACAAATAACTTCAGGATTATTGCGTAAATACTGTGAACCGGCGATTTGTTTAAGAACTAAAGAGTAACATCAGAAGAAGAAGTGACATGATTAGAAAACATTACAAATGAGGACAATAACCATGTCCTCACAATAAAAGAGGTTCAATACTAGATTCTAAATCTAGCAAAGTGCACATATGCTCAGGGTTTTCATCGGTTCATCTCAATATAATGCAGACAGTAGCCTATCCATGTGCAAACCTATAAGTGACAGTTTGACAGCAGCTTGTCCCTGATTGGTCACTGGGGAGTGTTGCTGTCCTCTATCTGGCCGTACGTTTTCGTCTCTCACTTAATGTTATTATGTCAGGTTTTTATTTTACTACGTTAGAGAGTCTAATCAGATTTGTTGCATGGTGAATATGAACTTTTAAATACAAAAGTAAAGGTTTTAAGCTCTCTTTTATCCCAATGTCTGTCGGTCTTCTGAACAAACCTGCCTAATTAAACTTCAGGTGCACAAGTAGCCTTTCCTTTAAACTATTGTTTTTATATTACGTATTTTATTTATTCATATCCTGGAGTCATAGTTTACCTGATTGTATTTATTTTATTCCGTGAAGTTCTCTGAATGTATTACTTTGAGTATACTGTAAATTCAATCGCCTCTTGCTACTTTTTTACTGATAAACGGCCGCTACATTTTCAAACCTTAAACACGCCCAGACCATAGATAGTATAAATATCAATGATATCCGCCCATTGGTCCCCTATTCACTGATATTGACATCACGACTCAGCAATAAAATGACCGTTACATCCGGGATTTTCGGCTTTTACTCCATAGTAAAACAATAGTTTTTGGATGCATAAACAAACGTAATAATCAAAAATTCACTAGAGACTGGAGCCATCTTTAGTACCAGGCTGTAAACATGATTTTTACACCCGTAAAGTTGCCATTGAGTTTCTTCTTATATTTCCGCTTTCGGAGCCTGCCCTCTGGTGGACGGCGGTATATCGCTGTATTTTGTTGTATTTTGGCTTATGCCGGCGCCCTTACGCAACGACCATTTCGGAGGTTCCATGGGAGATGCTTGGCTCAGACCTGTCTGAGCACTGACCTTGTAAGGGTGATTACTGATGGCTCATGCGAGTCGTTAGTTTCACTGTTCTATTCCTGAATGTAAATGTGTGTTGGGGTTAGTTCAGAGCCTTAGATTTCTTTGTGTTTTAAAAATAAATTTATCTCCGCCAAAAGAGACATTCAAAAACAACAGATCATAAGGTTATCGCATTATTCACGTTATTTCATGTTCTCCCGGTATTGTGCTAATTATTGCGCACTCTATAGGGGCTCATTGTGTTACTTATCTACCTCGTTATGCAACAAAAGGACAGATTCAAAGTTGAGCGGGCCACTTAAGGTTCCTTGGCAAAACAGAATCACAAAAACTGCTCGATGTGAATGTGGCAGATCTTTTATATAAACAATAAGCATCTGACTTGGGCATAAATCAACAGACCTTAAGAAGACGAATGGCAGCAGTCAGCTCCACTTTGCTGTAAATCGTTAGAGCCATCATTAATGTGAGCGGAACTTTTTAATAACTCTTTAATTTCTTTCGTTGGAAAATGGTGTGTTTGTTTTTGTCGGTGGCAGACGCTGACATCACTGTTCCTAAACTCTAACGAGTCAAACACTGCTTTACATTCATTTTCCAATGCTGTATAAACGACCTGGATTATTATTGTACAGCCATCATTAGAGCTGCTACCTGGGACCATTACTCTGCCAATTATGACAAATAAGGAGCATTCTGTTTATACACAGAGGGTAATTTTTTCCCCTTTTAGTGTAACACCAGCATTGTTTGTTGATATAGAACACTGTTGTTTTCAATATACAAAAGACCAAGTGTGGAAAAATGGAACTGTATATTGTAAGTATTGTATAAACTAATGGCAGTTTTTAAGAAATTGTATAAACTTTTTCATACATCAAGCAGCCATAACATTATTGACCTTATTACTGAAAAGACAGTGAATAATAAAGTGCACCCACCCCTCTTTTCTGCAAGCTGGGTGCAACTACGGTAGCCCTGCAGGGACATGCTGTTGTCTATCAACAAAACCGGAGCAAATAGATCATGGATGAGTTCACTTTAAAATCCAGGACAAGAACATCCTTCAGACTGAGATAACAGAGCCAATCATCAATATTTCTGTTTTGTAATTATATAATTTAAGGAAGTTCAGGGACAACCAATGCTTGATATTCTTAATAAACACAATAAGTGAGTCAGAGAGAGATGGCCTGGACTCAGTCTGTCCTCTCTGGACTCAGTCTGACCTCTCTGGACTCGGTCTGTCCTCTCTGGACTCAGTATGACCTCTCTCTGGTCTCAGTCTGTCCTCTCTCTGGACTCAGTCTGTCTTCTCTCTGGTCTCGGTCTGTCCTCTCTCTGGACTCAGTCTGACTTCTCTCTGGTCTCAGTCTGTCCTCTCTCTGGACTCAGTCTGTCCTCTCTCTGGTCTCGGTCTGTCCTCTCTCTGGACTCAGTCTGACCTCTCTGGACTCGGTCTGTCCTCTCTAGACTCAGTATGACCTCTCTCTGGTCTCGGTCTGTCCTCTCTCTGGACTCGGTCTGTCTTCTCTCTGGTCTCGGTCTGTCCTCTCTCTGGACTCAGTCTGACTTCTCTCTGGTCTCAGTCTGTCCTCTCTCTGGACTCAGTCTGACTTCTCTCTGGTCTCGGTCTGTCCTCTCTCTGGACTCAGTCTGACCTCTCTGGACTCGGTCTGTCCTCTCTAGACTCAGTATGACCTCTCTCTGGTCTCGGTCTGTCCTCTCTCTGGACTCGGTCTGTCTTCTCTCTGGTCTCGGTCTGTCCTCTCTCTGGACTCAGTCTGACTTCTCTCTGGTCTCGGTCTGTCCTCTCTCTGGTCTCAGTCTGACCTCTCTCTGGTCTCAGTCTGTCCTCTCTCTGGACTCGGTCTGTCTTCTCTCTGGTCTCGGTCTGTCCTCTCTCTGGACTCAGTCTGACTTCTCTCTGGACTCAGTCTGACTTCTCTCTGGACTCAGTCTGACTTCTCTCTGGTCTTGGTCTGTCCTCTCTCTGGTCTCAGTCTGTCCTCTCTCTGGTCTCGGTCTGTCTTCTCTCTGGACTCAGTCTGACCTATCTCTGGACTCAGTCTGTCCTCTCTCTGGACTCAGTCTGACTTCTCTCTGGTCTCGGTCTGTCCTCTCTCTGGACTCAGTCTGTCCTCTCTGGACTCAGTCTGACTTCTCTCTGGTCTCGGTCTGTCCTCTCTCTGGTCTCAGTCTGTCCTCTCTCTGGTCTCGGTCTGTCTTCTCTCTGGTCTCAGTCTGTCCTCTCTCTGGACTCAGTCTGTCCTCTCTCTGGACTCAGTCTGTCCTCTCTGGACTCAGTCTGTCCTCTCTCTGGACTCAGTCTGTCCTCTCTGGACTCAGTCTGTCCTCTCTGGACTCAGTCTGTCCTCTCTCTGGACTCAGTCTGTCCTCTCTGGACTCAGTCTGTCCTCTCTGGACTCAGTCTGTCTTCTCTCTGGACTCAGTCTGACTTCTCTCTGGTCTCGGTCTGTCTTCTCTCTGGACTCAGTCTGACTTCTCTCTGGTCTCGGTCTGTCTTCTCTCTGGACTCGGTCTGTCCTCTCTGGACTCAGTCTGTCCTCTCTCTGGACTCAGTCTGTCCTCTCTGGACTCAGTCTGTCCTCTCTCTGGACTCAGTCTGTCCTCTCTGGACTCAGTCTGTCCTCTCTCTGGACTCAGTCTGTCCTCTCTCTGGACTCAGTCTGTCCTCTCTGATCTCAGTCTGTCCTCTCTGATCTCAGTCTGTCCTCTCTGGACTCAGTCTGTCCTCTCTGGACTCAGTCTGTCCTCTCTCTGGACTCAGTCTGTCCTCTCTGGACTCAGTCTGTCCTCTCTCTGGACTCAGTCTGTCCTCTCTCTGGACTCAGTCTGTCCTCTCTGGACTCAGTCTGTCCTCTCTTAGGACTCAGTCTGTCCTCTCTCTGGACTCAGTCTGTCCTCTCTGGACTCAGTCTGTCCTCTCTGATCTCAGTCTGTCCTCTCTCTGGACTCAGTCTTTTATCTCTGGACTCAGTCTGTCCTCTCTCTGGACTCAGTCTGTCCTGTCTGGATTCAGTCTGTCCTCTCTCTGGACTCAGTCTGTCCTCTCTCTGGACTCAGTCTGTCCTGTCTTGATTCAGTCTGTCCTCTCTCTGGATTCAGTCTATTCTCTCTCTGGACTCAGTCTGTCCTCTCTGATCTCAGTCTGTCCTCTCTCTGGACTCAGTCTTTTATCTCTGGACTCAGTCTGTCCTCTCTCTGGACTCAGTCTGTCCTGTCTGGATTCAGTCTGTCCTCTCTCTGGACTCAGTCTGTCCTCTCTCTGGACTCAGTCTATCCTGTCTGGATTCAGTCTGTCCTCTCTCTGGATTCAGTCTATTCTCTCTCTGGACTCAGTCTGTCCTCTCTGGACTCAGTCTGTCCTCTCTGGACTCAGTCTGTCCTCTCTGGACTCTTATTCTACTGAAATGGTAAATCTAAAGTCTCCCTAGTCAATGATTGTGAGAGTGAATGGTTGTCTGTCAGTTTCTGTCTCTAAATGGTAGCCCTGCGATTCACTGACCATTTAAAAAGGTTCAGCTACACAAGCCACAGGGAGGCTTCTGTTGACCGGTGCACAGACCCCACAAACATCCTGCTGTGAGGCAGGACAGTCTCATGACTTTCAAAGAGACTAACGTTACATCTTTGGATTAAAGGAAACTCAAATCTATGATAGATTTCAGAAGAAGCAGGAAATCAGATGAAATGATCGTGGACTTAGTCTAGTGTTTCTAAAGCTGTACAGGTGCAGCAGATTACAGACACATCTGATATCACACAAGGTCACGTTAATCTTCTTCTGTGTGCACCGTAATAAAGACTGCAACAGAAGCACCTGCTACAATAAAACACAAGGGGTTTAGACTTGGTCATGAACATGGGCAAGAAGTTCACCTTGTTTTAGTATTTGTAGAGACTTTCAATAGAACCAAAGTTTTCCTGAGACTATAGAGAGATCAGAGCACATCCCTTATCTCTTCAAAGTACTACATCTTTCCATTTACTCTGAGCTTCAGTCAGTCCAAAAAGCGGTGGCCTTAAAGGCTCAGGGGAGGGTCTCGGTCCTCAGTAACTCCCAGGATTATGTTAAGCTTTAAACAAATCTGGCGTCAACCTAGCGTCTGTTTGTTCACTTAGTGCACACTTTTTTTTAACGCGTTTCAGACGGAAAACAATGATGACAGGGCTCCAGCTCATGGCATATTACTGCATATGTTCATCATAGCTGTGTGATCTGCATGTTTTTGTAGTCTTAGTAAGAGTTGAGGGTCTGCGTTTCTGCATTCAGCCAGTGTCAAGACTGTTTCATTGTTTTCCCTCGACGTAGATAGAGGTTCACTCCAAAACGATCCCAGAGTTAAAGGCATGGGTCCACAGTTATCACCTCCAAACAGGACATTAACAGCAACTGTTCCACCTAACTTCTGTTCAGTCAGTATTCCCATAAAAAGACCACAGTCCTGTTTCCAACAAAGCAATGTACGGTTTGGTAAAAAATACCAGAATATCATGACTGCATGACTTTATTGGGACACATTTGTTGGTGTGCCTTTTAAAGTAATAAGGTGGTAAGACCAGATTCGAGACGGTCAGACTCTCCAGTAAAGACTTGAATGGACTCACGGTGACTTGGTGCTGTTTCTGTTTTATCCTAATCCTGAAACCTGAATCTCTTTGTCCTTTGGTCATGAGCACTTTTCACGCTCCTTTCTGCATCTGTCTTTGTCGCAGCTTTGAAACCCAGTCCCGTGTCTCGCAGCAGGAGTTCACTGTTACATTTTGGTCTCTCTTCACTGAGCGGCGACAGGAATAAAACTGGAGGCGATGACAGTGACAGTGAAGAGAGGACAATTACATTTTTACAATAATAATTCAGGCTTTATGGTCAATGTTTGAACCCCATCACTTGTCTAAGGGTCTTTCTGTAGATTGTGTCTCATTAAAGGTTAGAGAAAAAGCTAAGGGTTAGAGGAGAGCAATGAAAGTAATATTCCACAAGAACAACTGAGCAAACACGAGTTAGAAAATAAACCATCAAACTAGAAGAGATGTTCTGTTTTTATGAAAACAAAAAAAAATAGACTTAAAATCCCAATTCATAAATCTCCAGGATCTACGCCATCCCTTTGCATTTGATTAAGAGAGACGTCGTTAAAACTTGGTCTTAACTGTTCTTCAGTACAACTCTTCGTTCACAAGTACTCCTTTTTGCAGCAGAGGGGAGTTTGGAGCTGACACAAAGTGCAGCTGAATGTTTTCACGGCGTGTAATGGAAACTGGAGTGAAGTTGGGTCGGCTACAGAAGCGGCTTGTTATGGTTCAGTTTAAGTCCTGAGCAGAGCAGGTGCTTCTCCACAACCTACCCTCCTCGTCCAAATTCAGGATCACATTCGACTGAACTGAAACTGACCCCAGCGAACGCGCCAGGACTTAACCGGACTAATGTAACGACTTGAAACCAACCCCAGAGATGAGAAAACAGTCCAAAAGAGAGGTTTCAAGGGACGGCTCTGAACTAAAACGAGGCCATGAACAACATAATTTATTCCCCGATGGTCTTTTCGGGACACGTTGAGCACTTTCATTGGGCCAAATTTGTAAAAGTAAGCCCAGTACTCTATCGTGCAGTGTCCCAGCTGACCCTTGTGCTGACATGTATGCTTTTGATTTTCTCAGCGAGAGCAAGAGAAAAGGAAAGAAAGACGAAGAATACATCCATCCACTTCAAAGTCATGCCTGAGAATAAAAGCATGTAGCCAGAGAATTCCTTGGCTTTCTCTGAACATTCCTGCAAATCCAAAACTTCTGCTGTAGGTAGAAGATATTACCAACAGATTTCCTAAATGTAATGTATCTTTGTATAATTGAGAGGAACACATACAGAATGAATAGTTTCATGTTTACATTTCATTACAGCCCTTTGGATTTTGTTTTGGGTGTTTTTGAGACAAAACCCAGATCAAAAAGGAGTCAAAAGAGAAACTTACTAACTCTGTATCCTTCACCAAACACTGACATCCGTGAGTCTGGACCTGGTGAAGAAACCTTGCTTAAACGTCCCTCAAAGAGTTATGACGGCTAATTCTAGTACTGCCTGTTCGCCACTGCTGAGTTTGAAGTCAGTGTCCACAAGCAACAGTTACATAAATATTTTTAGTATAGTGTTTTCAGCATCTGAACACTAGAGTTAGATTAAGGCAGACCAAATAGTAATGGTAAGAAGATTGTGTCGAAGTCATTTTGTCTCGACCAAAGTGGAGGTTTATGGATGAACTGTAGAGAAGGAAGACATGAAGGTAGTGCGTTTGAGAAAAGAAGATGCAGGGGGGAAGATGAAGGTAACAGCCAAAAGAAAAAGAAAACATTTAACAGAAATGTTCTCCTGAACTGAACCAGAGCTGAAACAAGAGCGAACATTCGGAGACCTTCAGGGAAAGTCCAGTGAAGGCTCAGCACCAGAGCTATTGTGTCTCCATTATTCTCTGTGTTAAACATTGGGCCTGTTTACTTAGGTCTCCATAAAAGATTTTACACAGCGCCGCACTTTCATGTCAACTGAGTTATGTGCTGCTTTCTGGCGCGACTGCAGGAGGGGAGCTTTGATGTGAGGCCATAAAATGTGCATGAGAGCGGCCAAAGCTGCTCACTGCTCTGAGGTCAGAGGAGATATTCAACATATTCAGACTCTGCTAAGCTCTGAAACGTTAATGTAAATACTACACACAGGGCTAGCTCAGAAACAACTGAAGACACCCGAAAAGTCATTTGTCTGAGGGAGCTTCCTGAGATATAAAAAACATGGCACATTTTCATGTACAAAAGGCTCACTTAGGCTCACACAAATTTGTACATAAATTTGCTAAATCCAGCTCTATTTGTTTCCTTTAACCTGCATCTTAAGTCAGTGATGTTACCTATAAAAGCGTTCCTCCAGGTAGTTATTTCAGGTAGAAGCTGATCCGTTTGTTGCAGATGAAAGCAGTTAATGCCGGTGTTGAAATCTGGAGTGTCTCTGAGAGCAGTTAAAACATCAGTGATGTTACTTTACACAAGTGGAAAACAAAGAAGAGGTGCAGGTAATCTTCAAATTTCCCCGATGGAGCGTCCATTTGATCAAAGCTCAGATAGGACTCAGGTCAGGAGCAGCGTTTATCCTCACCTCTGAAGACATGTTGAAAAGAGACTCTGGAGCTATAGGCTTCTTTAACATTTGTTTGATTTGTTAAGTTCCTGTGGTAAAGGATAAAGTAGGAAAAGTGGGCAGCTCTAATAATTATAGACCAATTGCACTTGCAAATGTACTCTCTAAAGTTGTTGAATAAATACTTTTGAGTAGATTCCAAAATCTTATAAGCTCTACCGAAAACCTTGGGAACGCATCGGTGTTCCCCTGGAAGAGCTGGAGAACGTGTCTAGAGGGAAGTGTGGCCGTCTTGGCTTAGACTGCTGCCCCCACGACTCGGCACTGGATAAGAGGAAGAAGATGGATGGACAAAGAAGAAAAAAAAGTGGAGCTGGGGGACTTAACCCAATACACAGAGGGCACTTGGAATCAGGATGTATACACTACAATAGGTACTGGTTTAACCAGAAGCTAAAACCGGGACAGCCTGGGCAAGGGGCACTCTTCCCAAGAGTTCTCTGTTGCCTTAATGAGTCTTCGATGAAAGTAAAACCGCACACCCATGGAACCTGACTAACGCACAAGCTTTGTAGAGATAAGTTCTGGAACATGGAGCAGATGGTGCTTTGTTGTGAGTTAATCATATCATTCTGCCTTGTAATACTTATATAAAAATTTAAATTAAAATTGGCTTGCAGACGAAATTAACTCTTTGAACTGGCGCATTTGCGACTGCACCCATCAATAATTCTCTGGCGAGCTATTTGTAAAGTGTTGGAGGCCCCTGGACGAGACACAAGACAACCAAAGGTGTGGAATTTATTTTCAATAAAACAATATTTTATCTGTAACAAATCAGTATTATCTGACTCTGCATTTCAATGAGGACACATGCTATGTTTAGTTCAGCCTGTTGAAAATATCACTGTCAGATTAATGCTTTCCACAGCTACAGTTCGCAAATTTACAGTTACACAAGTTTGGGGGCAGAGCGACCTCTTCATTTTGCCAAATCCTCCCTTAACTCGCTGCTGTAACTCTTTAAAGAACATTTGAACTTTATGAACAGATCTGTGTTGGTGGTCTCTGCTTCGATACAAACACCAGCTCTGTTTCTGAAATCACTCACACGTTCACGTCTTCCGGTTCTAGGGTTCCGTGAGGTCACAACATAAACCACATTTTCCATTTTGCTGAGCTAGAATGATTTTAATAGGAGTCATAATGTGATAGAGCTGAATAATCAGGGTCTGAATAAATAGGGTCCGTTGTCGTAACTACATGAGCCTGACTTCCTGTTACATTGTGAGAAAATAAAATGTATCAAAAAGGTAGTTTTTTGGAAGAAAAAAAGTTACTTTCACCTTTAAAAATATGTAATGAGTAAGTTTTCGCACGCTGGCAAAGTGGGTAGCACTCATAGTAACACTGACAAGAGTAGGATTTGTAAAAGATATGTCCAATAAATCAAACGTAACTCAGTATTTTTACTTTGTTCTTTCTTTGTGACGTGAAGTCAGTCTGGAAACCTCTCATTGACTTCTATCCTCTCTTACCAATCACAACCATTTATTTAAATAGGGGGCGGTTTTTTCTGATTGATTGTATGTTTTTCAAATCTCGTGGGTCTCTCCCTGCAATTATTGGTACTTCCTCCTGAATTCTGATTGATTGTATGTGTAATTGATCCTCTTTCTGTATATTCAAACTCAGACCAGACTAATCAAAAAATGGCTGACCAAGCTAGTAATTAAGTAATTAAGATTAGTTACAGTTTTTTTTTTTTTTTTTGCAAACAAAAAAACAAATTGTTTATAAAATGCAGTATAACACTAGTCTTTACCCTGTGTTGTGGATAATGCTGCTGCAGCTCATATAATGGCCATAAAGACTCTACAGATGCTAACAATCACCAGTGAAAGGAGTCCTTTTACCTCTGAAATGTCTTGGTTTAGTAAAGTGGCAGGAAATTTAAAAACAGCGCCTGTGAACGCGCCAGTGTAGCGTCTGTGAAACAGTGGCGTGCACAGATCTCTTCAGAGGCAGGGGCGGCACTAAGAAAAGACATGTCTTCAGGCCACTTTTCTGTCATGGTAAAACTCAAATAGAACTGTTGCACAGAACCATCGGAAAGCTCCCGTAGAAAGCGTTTGTAAAAAGGGCAGGTTCTTTAAATAAATACTTGGCGGTGTTTGAATTTATCAAACCTATGTTTTATTTTATCAGAGAGTGTTGTTGTGTGTTGGTATTGAGCCATAAAAATATTAAAATTACTTTTTGAGGTTATGAAAATTTGTCCAAAATATATAAAAAAATGGAAAACCAAAAATAATTAATTTTTTTACCTAAATTGTCGTATAGTTTATGTTTAAGCCTCCTTACTAGCTTTAGATGTTTTTAGTATTTTTTAAGGTCCAGTGTGTAGTAATGGATCTGTCCATTTTCTTGGGCTTTTCCAGGACTCAGTGTCAAATGTCTATTGTATTCTTATGTCAGAAGAATAGATAATTTAAAGACTGAACAATCTGTGTAACAACTGTTCTTGTTTACGTTACTCTGTGTTTTACTCAGTCCTTACTATTGCTTCCCAAAATCACCCCAGCAGCACCTTGTTAGCGTTTGGGTGAAGGCCCAAATGTTTGACCTTTGAAACAGTGTGTATGGTCTCAGTGTCATTAGTGGGGTTCAGGACCAGGACAGCGTTTGTGTGGTCCCGAGCGCAAATCCGATGAAAATGACCAGAATCCAAAAGAAAAACGGCCTCGGTTTATACAAGATAAGAGCCTAAAATGTGTTTAAACTGATACGCAGATCCAGACGTCCATTAGATCACCGCAGTGCTGGAAAACAGACTGTATTTATCCAGATAAGAGCAGCGCAGAGGCATGCACGGCCGCAGAAAGGCCACGGGATAATATTGTGTTTAGATATAATGACCTGCAGCGTTAAGTCATTAATGTAAGCCACACTCTGTCACTTTTAGGTAATGTGCATGGCTTTACAGTGTTGTCAATAAAATTAATTCAGGTAGAAATCAAATATCAGCCCATAAGATATTAGTATTTTGCATAAAGTTGATTGGAATAGCCAATTGGTGCACAGAGTTGGCTGGTTTCTGTCGCTCTCACCTAGGTTTATCTGTGGACAAAGCTAGACAGAGGCATCTACCTGATAATCTCCTTTAAGTGTTTGGTCTAGGAGGTTCTTAAAATACTTGGCTGGAGCTGTAACCTAAGGCTTAAGAGTGGTTTCCATTGTAATGTATTGTTCTTATAAAAGTTGTAACCTGAGAACTTATGAATGTTGTTATTATTATTAAACAAAAAGACTCTTCTGTGTAAGACATTAATGCCCAATATTTTTATTTATTTATACAAGTACAGTGTTATGTCTTTACTGTAGATTTTTTTTAAGTTTATGAAGTTGCTCTGTTTTAAAATAGTTGTTCATAACTTTGAGAGTTACAGTAATATGAAGTCAATTTTCTCGTTTTGAAGTCTCGCGTGATCTCGCTGTGCTGTCATGGCCGCCGCTCGGAAGCTTCAGCTGTGCGCTGTTTCTCCCACAGGGAAACACACCGCTTCTCTCATCTTCCTCCACGGCTCAGGTGCATTTAACTCTCTGAAAGACTGACGAGGGGTGTTACTCAGGAAAAGTTCTCCAGAAAAAGGTTTTATTGGGGACTCGTTATTGCGGCTAACTGCCCTGACTATGGTTAGGTTATGTAACTAGCAAACATAAATACTTCTAAATGTTGGGTAAAGGTATAACTTCTTTTACTACTTTTATTCAACCTTGAAATCGGATAAAGCCATACTAAATACATATAATAATCTTACTTCATTGTGTTTGTGAGTATAAAGTTTTTATGTGGTTGATGTTTAGTTTGTTTGGAGCTCCTTTTCTGGCATTTATTGTTAGTTCAAGGTTCAAGGTATCTTTATTATCCTCGAGGGGTAAAGTGTCTCCAGCAGTAAACACACAATCATACCACTTAAAGATTGACAACACAATAGCAACAACGCTAATGAACACACCACAAAAAAATTCTATTCAATATTTCTTCGTCACTATAAATGAAGATATTGAGACGTTTGCCAGGCTGTCTTCTATGTATTGGGTGCCGTAACAGGAGAGTAATGCTGTAGTGTCATAGTTCCATTCATTCATTTGTTTGTCTTGCTGTAGGTGACACTGGACAGGGTCTGAGAGCGTGGGTCCGAGACGTGATGGTGCCAGACTTAGCTTTCACTCACATCCGAGTCATTTACCCCACAGCTCCAGCCAGGTGAGTCTACACTAACACTCTGTTACAGTTAATGTGTCCATCAGGATTTTCACTTTCATACTCATTTAGTCCAATACCAATGTTCTGGAAACGCTGGAAAAATATGTTGTTCTTTTTGATACACTACAAAGAAAGAGTCTATTTAGAACCCCAGCACATTTGTATGCTCCGTTATGCTAACTAGGGCGCCAGCATTATATAAAAACTAATTAAGTTTAAAATTTTTCTTGTAAACTTTAATGTCTGCTGAGTAGGCAACAAATAATTTTAGTTACACCATTAAATATTGAGGTCATTGCTGATTTGAAAACCTAGTACTGGCTGTTTTCATGTGGTAACCTCTGCTGTATGTCCTCAGGCCGTACACTCCGATGCGAGGGGCTCCGTCTAACGTCTGGTTTGATCGAGTGAAGATCTCGAGGGACTGTCCGGAGCATCTTGACTCGATAGACGCCATGGCCACAACGTTAGGATCCGTTATTCAAGACGAGGTGAACGCTGGGATACCTAAACACAGGATAGTCATAGGTGAGCACTAACTTCTGTTAAAATAAACCCTTTTATTGCTGAGAATAGGTCCTAGCATAGATTTATGGCATGTTTTGGATGCCCTGGGGAAAAAAGTTTTATTGATTTGAATTTGATTACTTTCTTCTTGTTAAAGCAAGATAATGTCCTGGAACTGTATTGGAAAACATTGTCCAAAGAAACAGTAAAGACTCCTGTTTTATCTTTTTTCCGTATAATTCGCCTCCAAACTGAGCTGAGCTAAGCTCCATCTCTCCGAGCCGATCCTCCTTCTGTCATGACAGAAAAACCAACTCATCGAGTTACAGTGTCCTTTCATTCGCTGCCAGCAGGGAATAAAACTGCTCTTCAGAGAGTGATTCTCGGGTCCTAAAAGGCTTTTTACCTCAGATATTCTCCTCATCGAGTTCACAGATAAATAACAAAGAGCTGGAATCACATGGATCAAGTGTTATAAATGTTATAGCGGCAGGAGGTAAGAGTTCCCATCAGAGAAGTATAGGAGGTTCATACATGTCCTGGAGTAAAGGCCTCTAGTTTTCAAATCAAGGGAAAGATGAATGCACTGGAAAATGATTAAACATTTCACAAATATTGAAAGAGTTGGTGTAAGTTATAATGAAACATAGCATTTTATTCACACACAGGGTTTTCTGTATTATCAGGTGAGTTGTAGAAATGTCACAGCCTTAGTCCAAATCTATTCCAGAAACATCAAAATCAGTCTTCTTCAGTGAAATCTAATGTGCCTTTTTTTCAATTTGATGAACTTAATATTAGTGTTTTATTAAAGAAAAAAATAATAACAATAAATTTACTTTGGTTTCTTGACACAACACAAACGGACTAGCCCCTGTTTCTTGGACAGATTAAATAATTTTTTGATTTTTCATGAACCCTTGCCCTGACCTCTATCTGTAATGTGTGTTCATCGTGTGTTTAGTGTTGGCAGCTGGCTCATTAAACCCTGTGTGACTGGTGTGCTCATCATTTGGTATTTATGGTTACAACCCTTCATTTAACCGCATTGTATTGGTTGACAAAAAGCTGAAACAAATGTGCCCGTGTTAAGGACTTTTCTGTGAACTGGATTGTGCTACTGTATTAAAGGACAGACTCGTCACTTGCCGTCTGAGGTCCAGAGGCTCTGAAATAAACTCAACTCAATGAAAACATTCAACTTCCACTATCAACCTAAATTGACATTTAAACCAGCATATTTATAGGATATTTGTGGAGGAGTAACGGTTTTCTTTGAGTTTTGTTGAAGCATTTGCACTTCTTTAGTTCTTAAGTGGGTATGGATCCTGAAAAGTTACATAGTGTAACTGTTATAAATGAATCTTATAAATTCCTCCTGAGTCTCGTGCAGCGCTTCCTCTTCATCCTCTGACAGGACGACGCACACAGATGTGCTCGCAGTGCCAGGATGTGCCCAGATGTGTCCGATTAACCACAGACTCTCAGCGCAGAGAGTGAGACTAAAACAGCTAATGATGTAGAACTGAAGACCTATTCATCCAGTTTTTTTATTTTTTTACTTTATGTGCAGAGATTAGCTTCTGTTTGTCAGGAGATGTGACTTTTACCACTGACAGTAAAAAGTAGTGGACAAATACAGTACATGTGACCCACTGAGTTAAAAAGTGAGTTTAAAAAAAATACATGTTATGGTGATTTCTGTCCTCATTTTGTGTTCAAAGACATGGGCGTATTTGAGGAAAATCAAGGAAGGATGACGCATGACAGTCACAAAATTAACTGTTGCTACTGAAAAAAGGACGTGACACAAAAAAAGGCAACGCTACACAGCCGGTTGTCAACAAGGAAGCCATGTAGCCGCTAGTTAACATGGCCAGCAGTAGAGCGGACACCAGAGCGGATTCATCATTTATATTCTTATTTATATACTTTGCTGATTATTCAAAACCAAGGCAAGAACAGAAATCAGCCAGCAGACCACACCCTGCTGCAGACAAAAACAGCTTGTGATTGGGCCGTCCGCATAATCGCAGAGAGAAGGGATTTGCTGTGAGGAACGTAGCAGACTGCCCTCCTTTTGAGAAAAGAAAAACAGTCTGGTTTACCAGGCTAATTTCTGGTAGGGCGCTGTCTATCCAGTCTGTTCTGTGGTTGGTCTTTACTCTAATAATGACTCTTGCTCAGTTAAAAAATAATTATAATCTCTGTCCATATCATATAGTTTTACATATTTCCTGGTTGTCCTCAGGTGGGTTCTCGATGGGCGGAGGCATGGCGTTGCATCTGGCCTGTCGTTTCCATCCAGATGTAGCCGGGGTCTTTGCACTTTCCAGCTTCCTCAACAAGGACTCAGTGGCTTTTCAGGTGCATTCATAAACAGCTGTGTTACAAAATGACAGTTGGGCATAAGACAACATATTAGAGTATTTTATAAGACGTGACTTTATAGCTAACTTTTTGGAAAAGAGTGAAACGATGATGAGAGAAAAGTTACCAAGGGCTGACCGTTCACAAGTAGGTTCACAGGTTTCATTTGGATTTGAACAGGTTTCAGTTGGATTTGAACAGGTTTCAGTTGGATTTGAACATGTTTCAGATGGAGTTGAACATGTTTCAGATGGAGTTGAACATGTTTCAGATGGAGTTGAACATGTTTCAGATGGAGTTGAACATGTTTCAGATGGAGTTGAACATGTTTCAGATGGAGTTGAACATGTTTCAGATGGAGTTGAACATGTTTCAGATGGAGTTGAACATGTTTCAGATGGAGTTGAACATGTTTCAGATGGAGTTGAACATGTTTCAGATGGAGTTGAAGAGTTTCAGATGGAGTTGAAGAGTTTCAGATGGAGTTGAAGAGGTTTCAGATGGAGTTGAACATGTTTCAGATGGAGTTGAACATGTTTCAGATGGAGTTGAAGAGGTTTCAGATGGAGTTGAAGAGGTTTCAGATGGAGTTGAACATGTTTCAGATGGAGTTGAACATGTTTCAGATGGAGTTGAAGAGGTTTCAGATGGAGTTGAAGAGGTTTCAGATGGAGTTGAAGAGGTTTCAGATGGAGTTGAAGAGGTTTCAGATGGAGTTGAAGAGGTTTCAGATGGAGTTGAAGAGGTTTCAGATGGAGTTGAAGAGGTTTCAGATGGAGTTGAAGAGGTTTCAGATGGAGTTGAAGAGGTTTCAGATGGAGTTGAAGAGGTTTCAGATGGAGTTGAAGAGGTTTCAGATGGAGTTGAAGAGGTTTCAGATGGAGTTGAAGAGGTTTCAGATGGAGTTGAAGAGGTTTCAGATGGAGTTGAAGAGGTTTCAGATGGAGTTGAAGAGGTTTCAGATGGAGTTGAAGAGGTTTCAGATGGAGTTGAAGAGGTTTCAGATGGAGTTGAAGAGGTTTCAGATGGAGTTGAAGAGGTTTCAGATGGAGTTGAAGAGGTTTCAGATGGAGTTGAAGAGGTTTCAGATGGAGTTGAAGAGGTTTCAGATGGAGTTGAAGAGGTTTCAGATGGAGTTGAAGAGGTTTCAGATGGAGTTGAAGAGGTTTCAGATGGAGTTGAAGAGGTTTCAGATGGAGTTGAACAGGTTTCAGATGGAGTTGAGCAGGTTTAGTTGGATTTGAACAGGTTTAGAGTTGTATGTAATCATGTTATTTTCTCTGGGCTGGTGCTGCAGGCGGTAGAGGAGCGCTCCAGAGCGGGGCTGTCCCACCCAGAGCTGTTCCAGTGCCACGGGTCGAGTGACGACCTGGTGCTCCATCAGTGGGGTCAGGACACCTCTGCTCTGCTACAAAAGGCCGGGATGAACACCTCCTTTCACTCTTTCCCTGGACTTTGCCACGAGCTCTGTCGACCCGAGATGGAGCTGCTGCATCAGTGGATTCTAAAGAAACTGCCCCCCACCAGCTCCTGACCACCTCCCCATTCATGGACTCTTCTAGAGTGTCAGTAAAAGTCAGATTTTTGTTATATATAAACTTGATGTACATATTGATATGTTCATAAAGACAGACACCACTCTTAAGTCTGCTTATGTTCCTTGTGTCCATTTACAACTTCATTTTGTCAAAAGCGTTGACTTCCACTAAAAGCACTAAAAACAGATTTAGCCAAAAAAGTCTCCCAAGTCATCCTACACTAAAAAGTTAATAAAAGACATTCATTCTTTCTTTTACTGTAGACAAGACTTTTTTAACAGGTCACCCAAACATTTCTCTGTTCAAATATAAAAAGTGGTTGTAGTGTTGTGCATCCAAGCGTCTCCCATTGAACCCCCTTAAATACAGCGAAATACGGCGATATACCGCCGTCCACCAGAGGGCAGGCTCCAAAAGGGGAAATATGAGGAGAAACCCAAAGGCGACTTTACGGGTGTAAAAAACATGTTTACAGCCTGGTACAAAAGATGGCTCCGGTCTCCAGAGCTAAGTTTTTACTACGTGACAACTCTGGGGGGGTGAATTTTTGATTATTACGTCCGTTTATACCATCTAAAAACTATTGTTTTACTACGGAGTAAAAGCCAAAAGCCCGGATGTAACGGCCATTTTATTGCCGAGTCGTAACGACAATATCAGTGAATATGGGACCAATGGGCAGATTATATCCACTATATAAACAATCAATGTGTGCAACCCATGAAAAGATGTTTGGGAAACACTTGGCACAACTTCAAGTTCTCGATTGTAGTTACATCATCTCATTAGATGCTTCAAAATAAGTTTATAATTATTTAAATTAGTCTAGAATAAACTGGAAAGACATACATACAGCCAATCAGCTTAATTTGGAATGAAAGGTTACAATTGGTCCAAAAAGATTGCTACGAAGTAAAAAAAAAGCTAATCTAAGGTATTCCAGACCCATTGTATTTCACAAAATAAGTGAACTATTATATAAACTATATTTTTATAGTGTAACCATTCATTAAAGAGGAAACACCCTCAAGAGTTTGTCCTGAAGACGTATCGCTCTCTTCCTGTTCCAGTAAAACATGTTTATCTTAAATACCGCTGTCATTTTCTTTTGTCCTTGACTTCTGTCTCTGATCTGGGGACGACTCGTGAGTCCTGCTTGACGATCCTTATCCGAACAGGAGTCACCCGAGCTACACCGTTCGAAGGGGAACATAAACAACTAGAAGCACTTATTGCTATGTTACGGCTGCCTTTGCTCCATCTTATAAAAGGGACGGTCCAAAAGGCTCCTGGCAGCGCTGCAGCAGGCTTTACAGCGCCAGTGAGGTCACACGAATCCAGTCGGGAGTTGGGTCTTATGCAACATCCTGCTGCAGACTTCAGGGAGGAAGCATTAACCTACAGCATGCGTTTTATCCAAAAGTGTGAGTTCATTCAGAGGTGTAGGTTTAGGTCGGGCATGGCCAACTCTCATTTTTTAAATAATTTAAATCCTAAAAGCCATTTAGAGCCTTTTATTAAAGTTTTATGGCATAATTATTGCCTTTTCTGTATATTTCTAATGCTGTCTTTATGGCTACTTCATGAACGTACTTAATCCTGATATTAGCCTTACAGGGCTGTCCAGAGTAAAACTTTACAGACTATTCAAGACTAAGACTTTTAGGGATCAAGACCGAAACCAGAGCATGGTACATTAGACCAGGTCCAGTCTTAGACCAGGTCCAGACTCAGGGAGGTCAGTGTCTGAAGGAGACAGAGTTAGTCCGGTCTTAGACCAGGTCCAGACACATGAAGGTCAGTGTTTGAAGGAGACAGAGTTAGTCCAGTCTTAGACCAGGTCCAGACTCAGGGAGGTCAGTGTCTGAAGGAGACAGAGTTAGTCCAGTCTTAGACCAGGTCCAGACTCAGGGAGGTCAGTGTCTGAAGGAGACAGAGTTAGTCCAGTCTTAGACCAGGTCCAGACTCAGGGAGGTCAGTGTCTGAAGGAGACAGAGTTAGTCCTGTCTTAGACCAGGTCCAGACTCATGGAGGTCAGTGTTTGAAGGAGACAGAGTTAGTCCAGTCTTAGACCAGGTCCAGACTCATAAAGGTCAGTGTTTGAAGGAGACAGAGTTAGTCCGGTCTTAGACCAGGTCCAGACTCAGTGGTCAGTGTTTGAAGGAGACAGAGTTAGTCCGGTCTTAGACCAGGTCCAGACTCATGGAGGAGACAGAGTTAGTCCGGTCTTAGACCAGGTCCAGACTCATGGAGGAGACAGAGTTAGTCCAGTCTTAGTCCAACTGCAACCTTAAACTAGTGCAAATATTAATCTGCCCGATGCCTGACTCAACTTGTGAATTTGAACTTGCACTTACATTTAATTTGACTCTATCCTTATTCCATTAAACTGGGTCTTTTCCCTCAAAACTGAATCTCTAAGTCTCTGCCAAATCAAACAGGAGCCGCTCTGAGCTGCGTTCAGGCCTTCGTCGCTGATTACTTCCAGCTACGTGTGAAAGAATGCTACTGTTGAGCGTCCAGGAGTGACTCCCACCTCCAACCCACCCCCGAGCAGACCTGGCCGACCCCTGTGCTCTCCCCCCACAGGCCGAGCTCAGCATCCAGCCGTTTAATCGGTTAATGATGAGAACAGATAATCTGCCGTTTGAGAAATGAGCTGAGGAAGAGTAGCTTGCACTGGAGAGAAGTTTTTTTTGTTTTCAGCTGCAGTTTTATCCAGATTCACATTGTTCTCACTCAACAAAGCATTGTTCACACAACTTGAACAATAAATAAACCTGATTTGATCAAAGGTAATGCAGTTTAGTATATTGTTGAAACAATTGAAGTCTTGAATGAAGAATTTGACATGTATGAGCTAAACTACAAACTCAATCCCAACAAAACTGGAATGTTTGTAAAATGTTTAAATCAGAAATGACCAAAGTAAGGCTTGGTGGCACTTTTTTTTTATTTTAATTTATTTAATCGTTATTTAACCAGGAAAGTCCCATTGAGATTAAAAACCTCTTTTTCAAGGGAGTCCTGGCCAAGAGGCAACAACATTTATACAATTATAAACATACAAAGTTTGACACAGGTTTATCAAAAACAATTGCACATTATTGACGCAGTTTCAATTGCTTTCAGCTTAGTTTTAAAAGTGTTTAAGGACAAGAGCTCAGTCCGTTTCCAGTCTTTCTGCAGCGTATTCCAAGCGAAAGGAGCCGAGTGGACAAAGGCTTTTTTCCCCGACTCAGAGTTAACACTTCTGTGTGATTAAAGTACAAATGTAGGGAGGCACATGGTGAGATTTTATGTGGCCCTCGGCTTTTAATCAAAAAAATGTATGGCCCCAGCAGCTGCAGCTCTGTCACGCAACTTTATACAAACAAGTTCAACATACAAGTTCTGCTAAAATCTGTTCAAATCCAAATTAAACTTGTTTTAGTCTAACTTAAACCTGTTCAAATCTGATTTAAACCTGTTTTAGTCTAACCTAAACCTGTTCAAATCCAAGTTAAACCTGTTCAAATCCAAATTAAACCTGTTTTAGTCTAACCTAAACCTGTTTAAATCCAACTTAAACCTGTTCAAATCCAATTTAAACCTGTTCAAATCCTACTTAGACCTGTTCAAATCCAGTTTAAATCTGTTTAAATTCAAATAAAACTTGTTTAAATCAAACTAAGACTTGTTCAAATCCAACTTAAACTTGTTTTAATCCAACTTAAACATGTTCAAATCAATACAATAATGTACCATGGTACAAACTAACATAAAATAATAGTGAAAAAAGGGGGGATGGGAGGGGTCTGGCATCAAGATGTTGGCAGCAGCTTCCTTTAAGTCCTGTCAGTTACAGGTGGGGCTTCCATGAATCAGACATGTCCCACAGACGTCCCACAGACGCTCCGACACCTCAAACTCAGACCGGACCTTCTTCCATTGCTCTGCTCCAGTTCTGATGCACAGTGTATCTGACACCTTTCTCTCAGCACCAGTGTTAACTTCTTCAGCAGTTTGAGTAACAGTATCCGGTCTGTTGGATGGGACCCCATGTGCATCAGTGACCCCTGACCCTGTGGCCGGGTTCACCCCTGTTCCTTCCCTGGACCACTTCTGATCCTGACGACTGCAGACCGGGATCATTCCACGAGAGTTACGCTTTAGAGATGCTCTGACGCAGTCCTCTAGCCAAAGTCTAGTTGGACGCAGCCAAGGTTTAGGAGAAAGAATGTGACAATTCAAAAACACAACAGAGAGCCTTTAAATAGTGACCTACTCAGTTCACGGCTCTCAGTGCGTCCCCTGTCGGTCACGACTCCTCGGCCGATGTGTCAGGGGGAAGGAATGCTGCTGTGGACTCCGGTCTTGAGTAGGTATTTTATTTTTTTTATATTTTTTTGGCTGCCAGTTTCCACTGCTCAGGACTTTCCACGTGGAGCGGCTCCAGAGCGGACGGCTAAACGAGGAATTCCCGACTGAGAGACGGAGGCGATGACAGATCCCGGGACGCACCTCATTAAATAAAGCACATTATCACAGTTTTCTCACTGACAGCGCAGAGTGTGATGTCACCCTATGAGGTGAAGAGAAAACTAGCCACACTAATGCATTTTCATGTCTTAAAATGAGCTTTGTCCTCATTATTGCTTTAAAAATGAAATGACATCCACATAAAAAAGAGTTTGTAATTGTCAAAGTACGCAATAAACCACACTAGAAGCCGGTTAGTCAGGAGACGCCATGAAAGAGCCAAGCTTCAGACACATGCTGAATCTAGTAAAAGATATATTTTGAGTAAGTGAACAGATAAATAAAAACTAAAAAAACACAAGGTTTTTAACTTTTTCACTTTGTCTAAGTGCAATGTGATTACCACCACAGTCCCACGACCGGTGTTTTCACTCAGGAACGTCTCGGTCTACAGAGTCCTGGTCCTGAGTCAGAGGGACCAGTCTGATTTCTGTTACAGAGTGAGGTAGATGAGTCACACAATGGGGCTCTCTGAGGAGGAACAATAATGAGAAGCACTGAATGGTTTTGAACTAAAGTTGGACTTGACCAGGGACTAAAGAGCAAGACTAAACACGTATTTAACCTGGAACTAATCCTAAACTAAAACGGAAAGAAAACAAGGACTAAAAATAAATCTCAAACCTTTTCAAATCCACTTTACAATTACTTTCTAATTAAAGTCAGTCTTTCTGGTTTTCATTTATGGTTCATTCTTAAATATTCTTCCATTGAGCATTATATGCCGTGAGGTGCTGCTCTGCGCCTCCTAAAAGACTCCCACCTGACCGTAACCGTAGAGGCCAGTCTTCTCTTTAAGTACAAGGCTTGTTTTGTGACTGACAGGTCAGAAGTAAAAAAAATAAAGGATATAATGACATGATCAAAACTGCTGATTAGCGTAAGGTCTGTGTGATGAGAGACGAACAGAAGGAAAACGAACTATGAAATGAACAGAAGGGAAATGCCTAAGAATAGATAAAGTTGATTAGAAAAGCAGAGGGAAGCCGGCTGTTGACTCAGGGCCTGTGGGGGCGGCCATGTTTCCCTTCGCTGTTTTGGGGGGTTCGACCGCTGCTCTGATGTGACAGAAGTTTCTGCGTTGACAACCACGTGGACTCTTTTTTTTTTTATATTAATGAGTCAGTTAGGAAGTTCCTGCCAGAGCAAACTTTTCTGGAGCAGAGATCAACGCTAGATAAACACCACTTCCTCCAATCGCAACAGGCCCCTCCCATCACTGCCTTTTTGGAAGAGGATCACCTTCAAATGTGGGCTAATTGGAGATTCAAAGTAAGATTGAATCGTGAAGCAGTGCAAGGACTTATCTATAAACAGCAGCATTAAAAGTGCGACCGAAATCTAATTTGATGAAGCAACGAGGCGCTGAAGTTTACATAAAAGCCCCAGGTTGACGCCATCTTCCAGAAACGGGCCGGGGTCCAAAGTATATATTATGATAACTTTCTTACCGCTGTGAGACAGTGGCTCCTCTGTGCTTTGAGAGTTTCAAAAGGACACTCCCTTTCTTTACAGTGAGCAGCACTTTCCTGCAGAGTCACAAGATGTGATGAACAGTGTGAGGAAACGCGTATTTGTTTTATACACTTTGGTACGGTAACCCATTAAAAGGCTCGCAATTTCACTGAGCTGTGTCTAGAGAGAGACGTCTGCTACAGAAACTGACTACATGAGACATAAATCATGTTTGAGGGAAAACTTTCAGAATATAAATGTGCTGTCATAAATACAATAAAACGTGTGTGTGACAGTGAGCGTTGACAGTTTAGTGGATCCAAACCTTCATTTATGGATGTATAATCAGAACTGAACAGGCCACCGCCCCCTTTCCCTGGAGCCCATTTTATTAGTGGCCACTCAAGGTATTGCAGCAGAAAAGTCATACATGGATTTTCACAATAGCGATCAATGTAAGGTCAACTACAACTGACAAAATGGTTGTTTATTTCCTATTTTCATGTCGTACCTTTTCACTGTTTGAAATACCTTTTATTGTTTGTGACGTGACCGTTTTATCCCGCCTTCAGCCCATTGGTCAGAACGGATCACGTGGAAAACACAAGACAGCATGCACGAGTGCTGCACCAATGAGCTACCTTCATTAAAAATAATGAGTGGACGTGTTGTTTTTTTTTACTCATTCATATCCAGTTCTAATAATACATCCATGTCTTCATCTAAAAGAAGACAGGCTTTCCTTTGAGGGAAGAAATGGAGGGAAGGTGTTTTGAGAGCTGTATAAATGTGTTTCCTTTTTATGTGTATGGTTGACTAATTCCTTTCTCTGTCTTTGTTATAAACTAGGATCAAATGGGAAAATCCAAATGATCTAAGTCAAAGTAATTTATAATCGTTGTACAGGAATCATGTTGTTGGTTTATGTTCAAATATTTTTAATACCCTTCCCAAGTTATTGTGTAAATAGCCTTTTGTTAAAGCAGAGAACTAATAAAATTACTCTAAAACAAGGCCCCAAGCCTCATGAGTCCGACACACGAGGCCTAAAGTCTATATTTACTTCAGCAAAAGCCACACGGATTCGAAACCAAACCCTCCGTGTTCGCCCAAAAACAACGTGAACCAACCTACCACCGCAGAGTCTGAGCCACGGTCCGACCTCGAGGCTGAGATGTATTAATTCTGAGGTGTTTGTCGGAGAGTGATGGATCAGCGGCAGAAGAGAGGACGTTATGTCCCAAGTACTTCTTCACTGGGGCTCAGGGGCTCAGTGGTAGTGTTTGTCCTATAACCGGAAGGTTGGCGGTTTGAGTCCAACTCCCCAGAGTTCATTCTGTCGCTGTGTCCTTGGGCAAGACAATTAACCCACCTTGCCTCCAGTGGTGTTCCAGCTGTAACACTGGTGAATAGAAACGTATACGATAAAAGCGTCTGCTAAATGACTAAATGTTCCTGCTCCGTTTCAAACTGGCTATTAATTTATTTTATTTTTTGTACTTAATATTGACTTATTTTGAAATTGTTACTTCCTGTATACACATTTAAAATAAATGAAATAAAAGCCTTTTTGATAAGACTAAGCTCTGGTAACTTTTATCCATTAAAGGACACAGAATCCTCTACAGACTGTATTTATGACAGCGGACTCACTAATCTCTCATGTTTGTGTCCTCGTCCCGGGACAGGAAAGTTACAGGAGGTTAAGTAGTATAATTTACAACTTGATGAAAAGTCAGAGGGAGTGGGACAGACATGTAACCGACTCAACACAATGTTTTTTATAAACTGCATGACGTATTGTACGGTTATATCTGGGTCAAGCTGGAGTTTGTTGACAAAGTTGCTGAATTGAATTTGTAAAGTGAGCCACGCCTGTTTCTTTCTCAAGCAGACTGTGTGTCTTTGATGGTCTGTGGCGACACCAGCTCTAACCACTAATACGCTCGTACATGCTTTTGTAAATGTCGACAAATGACGGGACGGGGAGCGCTCTAAGGCCCACAGAGGCACATGTGGCACTCTGTCTGGACCCAGAGGCCGGTGCTGACGCGGAGTTCATGGTGGTGACAGAATAAACACAGTCGTCATTACATGTGTGTCAGTGACCCCAAAAAAAGCACCAGTGGGTTCCCACGCAGTTTTTTAGGTTTAAATCAAAAAGCTTGTCCTGGAAAAGAATTCAACCACATCATTTATTTTGACAGGTTTCACACTGAAATCACTGAAATCCTGTAAAAACTTAAAAACAATTTAAGAACTGAAGTAATGTCTAAAAAGGTTATTGTTATAATCACTTTCAGTCCGTTTTTTTTTTTTTCTTGAGCATAGATTATTATTTGGAACTGACAATTTATGACGTTTGTGTTGAAGAGACTTTTTCAAATTAAAGAGTTTAAAGGTGCGTTCACACTTTGCACCAAATCACAAAGCGATCCATTAAGTTCGGGTCAACAGCTAAAACCTCCGGTCCAGCAAATTTTACAGCTCGTATTTTAAAGTTCTGGACTCAGTTTTGTTTCTAATTCCAAGAGACTTTATCAATTCTGAGATCAACTTGTAGAAGAGCTGAGCTTATATCAAGATATAAGCGTTTCTTCAAGATGACCTGGATGACCGAGAACCATCACAGACATTTTTTAAGGATCATACAAGACAGTGCTGTTAGCCCAAATGCTAACAAGGCATGTCATCGTTGCATTTCAGTTTCTCAGTGCTTCACATTTGACCTAATTTTCTTTAGTTGGTCAATGTGTTTTTTTTTTTTTTTACCTCAGGGAAACTAAGCATTACAGGATGTTTTTGTTAATGAGGCTCTTCCTGTTTGAGCTTGATTATGTTAACGTCTTATTTATGAGTGAAGGAACAATGCAGTCAAAATGGACCAGTCTTTTAGAGAAGTTACCATTTGAACTACGTTGCTACTTCTCTGTGGGTTATAACTTTAAGGACCAGATTTCAGCTCCTCTTTTTATTTATTTTTTTAATACCACTCACCTGGGACAGCAGTCTAAGATGAGATCCACCAGCTCATCCGGAGCAACACCAAGGCGTTAGCCCCTGCTGCTCAAATATATATATATATATATATAATATATATATATATATATATATATATATATATATATATATATATATATATATATATATATTTTAAAGGCACATTAAACAAAAACAGTCCCATTGGTCATTCTCTAAAACCTTTTTGAATGGCTTTTATGTATGTATATTCAAATGTATATTTTATTTAAATTCTGAATACTGTGCCTTTATCTAATTACATATTTATAACTGCCGTGGCCTAACAAGATAAATTACTAATCACAATTACTAATATTTTCTTTGCCCAGCCAACAATATACTTAATTGTGGCTTTATTTGTCACAATGGGTCAGATCTTTTGAGTTGAGGTGCCACCTGAACTTAATGTGGAGGAGCAGTGGCTCTACTCTGAGCTCCTCACCATATTTCTGAGGGAGCGCCAAGAAAAACCCTGTGGGGGACGCTTTATAGCTGTTTGTATTCTTTATTCAGGCTCCATGAAAGACCCAGGACACGCTGAAGGGACTATGGCTCCAGAGAGAAGATGGATGGATAATTCTAATAAAACCAAACCAACTAAACTGGGAAAGTCCTGCAAAATATAACAAGTGAAAACACCCAGTCCCTACCCATCTTTATACAAACTTATTGGCTTTTCCAAGTTTATTTAGGCTGCGTCTGATTGTTTTACTCTAAACAGCAGCAGGGCAGTGCTCGGTTAGATTCCCATCATCAGTCGAGCTAAATAAGAGACCGCCTCAGTGACACACAGGAACCTAAAGTAGAAAGAAATGAAAGGTTTGGGTTTGAACAAACACCTGTGACCTTTACAGAAGTGACCGAGGACAACCAACAACTGCATCAACAGAGAAAAGGTCAGATAAAAATAATGTAAAAGAAGTCTGAGCAAATGTTTGTCCTGGTCATTTTGTGGTGATGAGTCAATGCTGTGGTCCATTTTCATCACAAGTTGTAATAAACTAACCACCCGATGTAGTTCTCAGCAGCAGGAGAAGCAGGAAAGGGGAGTTATGGAGCTGAGACCAGGACAACCATTATTCAATCTGCCAAAACCTGGGACACAGCTTCACGCAGCAGATGACTTTTATACACATGGACCTCTAGAAAGAGTCAAAACATTGAAAATATATTTTGAATAATGAGACTGATTGTAATAGGCAGGTTAATATTGAGTAGGTTAATTATCTTTTGTAGAATAGACATTAGGCTGTAACAAGTCTTTTTTGTCACTACAGAAAATTAGGTTCCATTATTGGGTATATAGCGCCCCCTTCAGGACAATACAGATACATCTGAGAAAACTAAACACTTCTGAAATGAGTCCAAAGCTCATATTTCTGTTACCAATATCACAAACAACATACGGAACAAACTGTCATTGTTTAAACCCTAATCTTTATTTATTAATTTAAACTCTTATTTATATTTCAAGGCTTCAGTTCAAACATTCCCTCTTCACATATTTCAGGATATTTGTACAGTTATTGTCCTAACAGGTTGTTATTGTGCCTTCGTTATTGCACAGTTTCTGAATAATCACGTTTACAGCAGAGACGTGCTTGGAATCACAAATTGCCACGTTTGAATCTTGTTCAGTTTAGGCAGATTTAATGTGATTTCTACTAAATAAACTGTCTCCTGACAGACATATGGAATAAAGCCCACCACATTTTAGACAAACGGGTGAAAAAAAGTGAATGCGAGGCTAGCTATTCTTTAGATTTTGTTGTATTTCTTCTATTCCACAAAAGTCTTGCATCTGTTCATAACCGTAACCAGGTATGGCCCAGACTGAGGCTATGCTATACTGTATAAGTATACTGTATACTGTAAAAGTATACTGTATACTGTAAAAGGCAGTCTAAAAAACATAATAGCCTCAGATTCTTTTTGATGGTTTTCCTGACATCAAGCGAAGATAAACTATAGCTGGTTAGAAAGACTGCAGCTGAGATATTACCCTCATAATGACAAGTTCCTTCAGTTTATTGAAAAATGTTCTTCTGGAAAAACAAATCCCAAGAAAAAGGTGAAGCCCTTTAACGTACACCTCATCCCTGTAAAGGATGCTGTTTTATAATATCAGACTTACATTGCAACAGAATATTAAAATTAAACTGATTGTAGAATCCACAATTTTACTATCACTTTTTTCACAACTCCCGAATTGCTCATTTCAAATTATCTTTCGTTAACTCTACAGGTTAAATTATGCTACTGCAGGCGCCTAAACAACAGACTCCTGCTCATTTCCTGTTTTGTCCATATATGGGCATTGGCAGAGTGGTTATGTTAATGAGGGGCAAGGGGCATGGAGTTACGCACACAGCTAAGAAAAATCCCCCTTTTTGAGAACTGCTTTATGAATCCCTTTTTTACAGATCATCTGGAAGAACTTTTATGATGTTTTGTACAAAAATATTCATGAATGAGCCTCAATGTCTGCCCGGGTTTAAAGATATTCCACTATGAAACGGTTCCTACCCACATTTATCTGGCTAGAACGTAACATCAATGCGTACATAGATTATGTATGGGTTAGTGATGAAAATTTACCCAGGCCAGTGTGAGTTTTGCTGTTTTTGTTGCTTCACTGTCAAGATCTGAACTGTGCTTTTACTGCTTTTCCAAACGTAAGTCTTTATCTTAACACACAAACTGTCTATGGGTAACACACTGAATGTTATAATACAATACTGCAACTATGGGGTACATATACTTCCTTCCACTCACAGAAATAGAAAATATAAGTGAAAAGATTATTGATTTTGAATATTTTTTGATTGTTTTCATAGCTTTAGGTCTTATCTAAATCATGTTGATTTATATTCTCGTTTTATCTCCTCATATAAAGACTTCACTCATGACATTTAAAGTGTACATTCCCCCTTTACCGTCTACAATACTGTCTAGAAATATCTGGCCCTTAATGATAAATGTAAAATAAACGGCTCTGTTGAAGAATAAAGAGGCACAAAAACGTTAACTTCAAAACAAATCTCTGATAAAACATCTAAAAAAATAAACATGGCTCTTAAAATCTGTGTCTGGTTCATTAATATTGCGTTGTTGTAATAATAAAAGTAGTATCAGGACATCCCAAAAGGCACAGACCGCTAAAAGAACAAGTTAAATATTTGACACAGGTTGATTTTCATAGATTTTCTTCATATTTCTTCCATTTCTATTAAATAGATACATTAGATTTGAGAGACTAGTTTGAAGACATGAGATGACTCGTGAAAATATTATAAATGTAATACTTTTTGATTTAGTGTCTCTGTAAAAAAACTAAATCAAAAGATCATTCTTTTTTTCTACATTAAATATTTCAATAAAAGCTTCCCACTCTGCGTTCATGAGCAAAAGAATAAGACTTCAGATAAAATCCCACAGTCCGCTCCACTGTCCAGGACTGAGGAGGCACAACCCTGCGCTTCAGCGGGAGGCCCGTCCCGTCCTGAGGACAATACAGGTGGGACACTTCAGACACTTCTGTGATATGTTTGTGAGCGTCGCAGGTCGACCCCGGATGAATTAAAGCTGCAGAAGTGAGACCTGTGGTTCAGAACGGAGGGGGAGGACTCAGAGAAGTCCCGGGAAGAGGTTCTGAAGAAGGAGGATGATGATGACGACCATTAGGCCACAGGAAAGTAACACCAGCCAGACAGGGAACGATCCTGGAAGACAGAACCGAGGAGAAAACAGCGCCATTACAGTGAATGTATTAATGCTGACTAAAAGAAAAAAACTAAAAGCAACATCTGTAATCTTGTTTTAAATGCCCTTTCAGAAAACACACAAAGATTAAATGCTGGAAATGGAAGCAGGAATTTTAGTGCTTTTGTGGCACTCTCGTTAATTCTTCCTTGACTTTAAACTTACCAAATTCCCTTTTTGAGCAAGAGCGAAAAATAAAACTTAAACACGGTCAAAAAGTTCTGCAAGCTCATGTATATTTGTCAAGCTATATGTCAGATCCAGTGTGGTTTAATGTAAAAAAAATAAATATAAAAAACAAAGAGAGGGAGAGAACACATGCACGTTTTCAATTAAGGTTCATATTTCTAGGAGATTTTCAGATTCTGCTTCTATTTCTGTGAACATATACATTGGAAAAAAGGAAATCCTGTAGCTGAAGACTTGGATCCCTTTGCAGCTACCGTTCGGTTCATTAGGAGGACAGCCTCACAGTTAAAACTAATTTAAAAAAAAGAAAGCTAACAGGTGTGGTAATTAACATTAGTGTTCATTTTAAAAGCTGACTTTGCAGGATATCTTTGGGTGAATGTCTGTGAACAAAGCCGGTCCCATGTGTTATTGTTTTGTTGTATTTTCTTTCCTTCTATGAGCCGTGAGTGGCCAAGCAGCGAGAGCTACAAACTCAAACACAGCCCTTCTATATAAAGAAAGAAAGAAAATGGAGGAATAAAAGGGATTTTGTGAGGTTACTATACTTTGAAACTCACTCTAAGCTGCTTTATTTCACTTTCTTATAACCAAATAGAGTTTCAGGCACTTTTTGCACAGTTTTAAAAGTATTACTCTGCCCATGACCCTTAACAGATTATAAAATGGATTGTTGTTGCACTCACTTCTGTTGGCGACGGTGTGAACCTGACAGCGACTGTCCACAGCAACACTCAACATGGCCGTCTCGTTGTTTCCTTTAATGTGTTTTCCTTTTAGCGTGTCAGGTAGAAAGGCCAGGTCAGTCACTACGATGCCGTGAGACTCCTGGACGTAATACAGCTTCTACAAACACACAAACAAATCATAAACACTTTGAGCTTATCTAGAAGCTTAAACCCTTGATTAACTAGTTATTTCTTTGAATAAATACATTTATTCTTCATTATTATAGACATTATTTGAAGTATTTTTTTTCTTTTTTTAAAATAAGAGCCTTGATGGATTTATTATGTCGTGTTAGTGTTACCTGAAGAGAGAAAGCGATGTAGATGGCCACTGATCCGGTCACAGTCCCCAAACCGATAAATGTTCCAGAGTTACTGTCAAAAGAAAAGAAAAAAATCATTTAGTCCCAAGTTAAATTAAGTTTTTTGTTTGTTTTTTTTATATTTGATGTTTAGGAAGTTGGACCCAAAACCAACCTACTCATTCACACAGTCAAAGAATGAATGAATAAATTGGCATTTAACTCCTCAGATTATGGTACGGCTGGGCAACAGAGCATCCTCATAAAAAAGGTGAAAATGAGATTGAAAAGTACAAAACTGTGACCCTGAACTGGCCTGCTATTTGCCAATAATAAAATAACAATTAAAAATGCAGCCATGTTGCATTTGTCCTTATTTTCTTGTTGGAAATTAAGCTAAGTTTACAGAAATGTAACAATAAAACTATGTGATTGGTCAGATGTCACATGGTACCTGACGGCCAAACTGGAGATGACCTCTGTGCCGCAGGGAGCCGTCAGCATCGGCAGGAAGCTTTTCCCGTCCCATTTAGTGATGAAACAGGGCGGAGGCTTTCTATCCCGTTTGTGTGGGATCTGCACCGTGTAGAGCCTCAAAGCGTCTTTCTGGTCCTCCACTTTTCCAAACCTAAAACAACCACAGACAGACCCTAAAGTCTTTCGTCTCAAGAGAGTAAAGAAGCATTTGTGCGTTGAACTGACCTGCAGCCCATGTAGCGGTACGTCTTCTCTCCGATGTTAGGCTTGGTTTCGTGCCACTTCAGTCCCATCGCGAGCTGGTTCCCGCTCCACACGCTGCAGGAGAAGTCTCTACCGACTGTGACAAGCCGCTGCAAGAACATCCCGATATATTCATAAGGCAACAACATGTGTATTTTTATCTGTACTCGCATTAATACTGCTAGCCTTAATGCTTTATCAGTATTTAGGTTCTGATGCGCTTAAAAAGGTAGTAACATCCATATTACAAAACTTAACTAAGCCACGTTTTTCATGGGTCATGTGACTAAATAGGGCAATATCACAGCACATTCAGACGTTACTGCATTACTCATTTAGAAATTATGTCAGATTTTAAATAGGGTTTATGCAGTGTTTTAAGTCTCATTAAATTACATCTGAGACTGTTTAGTCTGTGTCCCTTCGGTTCTGCCTCTTAACTTAAACCCACAGACACCAGACAATTTGTGTAAAACAGAAAAAGAATGCACAGCAATGAGCCCAAATGACATGTCCTTGTGTAAGTTTTTGATCGGCTGTCCATCGTGTGATATCTCGGTTAATGTTGCTTTTTATGTCTGATTGTGAAGTTCAATATTGTTCCAAGATATCTTTTTGTTCGCAGCGAGCAGTGACCATTAATGAATCCGATCTGGGCATTGTGTACGCACAAATAATATGTTACCTTGTTTCCCGGACTCAAATCCAGGTCTTCTACCTCGTCCTTGTGTGCTTTGAAGTCATATTTCTTCTTTAGAGATGGAAACTGTGGGATAAGAAACGTCTTTCAAACTTCCACAAAAAAGCTTGGTGTGTTTTAATAACAATATTTAAAAATAGAGAGGAAAATTTTGACTGATACCGATAACTAAATAAATAAAAATAATAATTTCAATAAAAACATTTAGAAAATGTATATCCAAATCACTTCAAGAATAATTTTCCTTCTAACAATTTTTAATTGCTTTACAGAATTATTTGTCTTATAGCACCGGTCAGTAAACTGTGTTAACCTAAAGCCTGTGCGGGACAGATAATGCACTGTAGAAGACCACCTCTGGCCCCTGGGCCCCTCGTTGGACAGGTGTTACAGGTTTTACAGGTGTTACAGGCTACGACAGACAGACCATATGTACAAAGTGATAGTGGAATGAGGTGTGTGCGGAAAGACACATCAATCCTATATCAAGATATAGGATTCTTTTTTGTACAAATACTAAATACAAAAACGTATTCGTTCCTCAGTCAATAAAATAAATTGATTAATGAAAGACAAAAAGTGTGGGTAGGCGTGTTATTTTTAAATTGTATTTATTGTAACACTGGTGTATTATTTGTTGTAGGGTGTATTATCAGTTGTTATTTGTCCATATTTTTGTATTTATGTATGCAGCTGGCCCCCTGCTCTAAGACAAATTTCTTCCTAAGGAGACAAAGATTATAACATAGAAGTGAACCTTTTGAAGTTTCTGTTTTTAAAAATGACTTTTATACACTGAGGAAAAACTGTGACTCTTGCTATTTTTCCTATTCTTTTACTCTTACCTCCCAGACTCGTATGTGTCCGTCCGTGCCTCCCGTCAGCAGCAGGCTCAGATCCGGACTGAAGCGGACCACCTTCTGCAGCGGGTCCTGGGGGTTCAGGTCAGACTGGACTTCGGCGAGTCCCTGCACCGAGATCTGAGCCGTCTCGTCCTTCAGATCCGACGTGTCTACGGATGCCGCTCCGTCTTGTGCTGCCTTATCTCTTTTTCCCGCTCTTCTCCTGGTGTTTCCCTGTTGCACATTGTTCCCAACTGAGCACAGAGGTGGAAAAAAAAAAACACAAAAATAATGTAAACTTATGTTCATTAAAATCACAAGTTTACCATTTAATATACATTTGTAAAATGTTTGAGAGTTTTTGTGACCAAATATAATCTTAAATATTATCTGTAAATGACACAATGGCAGCTGGATGCAGTAAAGTTACTTCAATCTTAAAATGTAATATACATACAAGAGGAAACTATTGGAAAAGTACTATTTTAGCAAAACGGAAGCAGTGAGGATCATTGGTTCCCAAACGGATGTAGGGACACAAAAGTCCACTGAATGTAAAAAATAAATAAAATAAAAAAAAATAAGTTGTTTTTTTAAAAAGGCTTTGGAGCCAAATGCCTTTTATAAAACATTTCAGCTCCTTCTGGACCACCTGCCTCAGGACTTGACCGTCTTAGTTTGTAAAGGAGGAGCACACCTAATCTTCAAATATAACCAGTGTTTGTTTTTTCCCTCTGACATGATTGCAAACTGAACTTCTGTAAGTTTTCTGTGACCTGTTACTTTTAATTTTGTGCTGACTATGCTGTGCTGGATAATTTTGTGTTTTTGTACAAAAAAAAAGGTGAAAAAAAATGAAAATAAATTATTGTAGAAAAATAAATAAATTGAAATGATCAGGAGCAAAAAAAATGTAAAAATGAACAGCACTATGGTAAGAATAGTCATCAAAATCGAAGAATACTATGGCAAATATGACCAAAAGTAGCATTTAAAGAAACTAAACAAGGATTATAATTTGATGAAAGTAAGCACTGACAGGAAAAAGAGCTAATATTACCATCTTTAGTTTGGCTCCCTCCTCGTTTGAACTTCATGAGGCAACAGGTCCCATCCTGTCCCGCAGCGATGACTCCGTTCCCTACAGCCAGGTTCATTGTGGCCCGGGTCTCTGTGTCGTGAGAGTGAACGAGGGTGGCGCTGTACTGGCGCTCCCCGACCAGCTGCAGGTCCAAGAATTGCTGAAACACACAGATCCACAACAGTCGTTCACATGTTTATCCCAGCCTCTGTTCGATAGCTCAGTGGCTGACTTTATTGGATTTAGAATTGAGAAAGACCGTTGGATGAGGAGAAAACTTCTTCCCCTCTAAACCTAAGTCCAGTCTTTTTTGAGTTGTTTTCTTGAATATGTCCTGGATGACTGAGAACCTCCACAGACAGTTAGTAAGTAAGTAAGTAATTTATTTATATAGCATCTTTCACAGATAATTATCACAAAGTGCTTTACAACAGTGTTTTTAACATGGAGCTTCCACTCACCCCATTCACACACATTCACTCCTGGGGCAGACAGAGAAAGGGGCAGCCACACAACCGGCGCTCACAACCTTCTCTTACCACCACCAAACACACCTCTACAGTCACACACATTCATACACCAGTGCTATGGACACTGGAGGCAAGGTGGAGGCAGTTAATAGACTTGTTCTTTCAGCCTGTCAAAATCATAGTCCAAACAAAGCCCTTCAAGCAGTCTGTGGTACATCCTGGTTTAGTTTAATATTGATTCAATATTTATACAGGAGAAATAGTCCAGAGCCTTTTATTTATTTAGATAAAGTGGGTATAGTGTGTTTTCTTACAGTAAGAACAGGAAAAAGCAGCTTGTAAGAATAAGCTTTGTGTTTATTTGCATTTAAAGGCAGGGAAGTGAGATCTTGTGAGATAAACAGGAGACAGAAGGAACAAACATAGCTGGCCATTTGTGAAACACTAACAAAACTCCTCACACTACGAAACCAAACCAACTGTAACCGTATGTATGAGCTAGGTTCTGTTCATTCTTACCACTGCATTCTTGATCCCAGTTTTGGACGCCCCTCCTCCTCCTGCAGTGATGACCAGCCCCGATACAGGGTCGACTTTAATGGAGTACAATGGAAAAGGGGCTCGGTACAGATCCGGCACTTTCCTCTTCCCCATTGTTGCCTAATGCTTCACTCACTCACAACACTTCTTCATAAAACCACTGCATTAATCCTACCTGGAGGAAAAAGGCAAAGAGAAGATACATAAACAGCCAAATAAGGGGAGAATGCTGGCAGTAAATGGGATAAAATAGCAATAAATGAATTATAAATGCCTAACACAGTTAAAAAATTGTGGGTTAAAGTGGACATTTATTATACATTTCTTACAAAAGGGACATCAGCTTATTACTTATTTAGATAAAATATTGGCGGATGCATCCAAGTTACCTTTATTTTGATTTAACCATGTTCACTTTGCAGATTTACGTATGATATACTGTTTTGGGTTTTCCTGGTGTTTAATAAGTTTTGTAAGTCAGAATTTTAGTAAAGCAATTGCCTTCAATAACAATTCAGCAAAAATTTAACTGGACCCCGTTGTCATTAATTGTATGTAAAGAAGAATACATAAATGCATTCAATGGGGCAGTACTACACAGTAATATGACACATGCCGAGCTGCAATTCATTTCAATAATGTTATATTTTTATATCATTACTGACCAGACCAAAGCAGCTTTTCAAGGACTTTTATTAAGGTATCATTTAATTATTTAACGTGGACTTACATTGTGTCTGATTTAATTATTTGTTGCACGACGACTGTTGATTCATTTGATTCAAAGAACCATCTACCTGCAGAGCTGACTACGTCTAAATTAGCTCCAGAGCTAGCAACCTGTTATCTTTTATTCAAAAATAAAAAATAACATGCCTTACCTGTGTTGTCGATTAGGGGTGGCTTCTTTTGTAGATTTATGCGCTAGCGAAAGACCAAAACAGCTGATCTCAATACGGACTGTCACAAAGGTTAATGACAAAGAGGAAGGCCTAGCGGCTAATAGCTAAAGACAGCTCAGCGGCCACTTCCGGATGTACACGTCAGCAACGTAGACAGCGTCGTGACATCACCACAAGAGTGTATTACCTACAAATGATTGTAAAAATGTGTATTAGTGACTGTAAAAGGGGCATTCGTGAAAAAAGAGCAAATGTAATAGATTGTTTTAAAGTAGAAAAAAGTAAATAATTATTAAGAATGAAGTTATACAGAAACAGTACAGAACAGTTATATTTTTTGAAAAATGTTTGGTATCTAATGAAAAAAGTACAGCCTTTTATTTTATTATGATATAGTTCATTATTATTGCGTAAAAAACAATGTACACACAATTGGCTTAGTATCAATAAAACATTGTTTCCCACAACACGGTTACGACGACTTATTTTTTGACAGATATTATCTATTGCCAATGTCACTTTTTCTTTTTCATATATCAAACCTTTCCATGTTTAAAATTTTGTTTATTTGATTTAGACAAATGCATACATTGTGGATATAACCAATAATGCTTTTATTTTTCCAAACTATGCAGTAGACATTTTAAATACACATATGTAGCTGCACCACTTAACTTTATTTAACTTTAGGCAGTTATTTCTGGAACTGGGTCTGAAAATAGAGATTTTCAGTCCGTTTTTAGACATATTGCCTATAAAATTAAATCCTTGTTCTTAGAGAAGGCAATACTTTAATAGACTTAGTTAACTGGTGGTCTCGTTAAAGTGTTTTCCATAGCATTTCAACACTTTTATCATAATGATGTGTATGTTCTTCTCCGGAGCTGTGGGTGGCGCTGTCGTTTTTGCAGCGGTCAAACACCGGTTGGCAACAGCTGGCGGAAAATGCTCGTGTTTTGTTGACGCCAGGTGTTTTCTGGGAAAGTTTTAGCTTGACGCCATTTTGCTCCCACAAACAGGGAGAACAGAAGAGGTTGATAACCTTAAAAAGCCGCTCATCTACCTTCAGGTATGTTTTGTTTTAAATTGCTAAAGTCAAAAGTCTCCCGTCTGATAAGTAAAAAATACAATTTATCCATGTTCTTTCAACCATTGCCCAAATACCAAACGCGACGCAGTATTAGCTTTGGGGTTACCCTCGAAGCTAACTGATCTAAAGTGTAGAAACATTTTATTTTGTCTCATATAATCTTACCAGATCAAGTCACCTATATTCTGTATGCATCTGGACATCATTTATGTATTTGATTTCTTGACGATAGGGCTGTTATGTTCGTATTTGTCACTAACAATACCGCAGTAGCTTGGAATGCTAACTATGTTGACTATTTCTTGAATGAGTAGTGTTATGAACCACTTGTTTTTCGTCCATCTATGTAAGCCTTTTGTTTAACGCTATATAAGCAAGGTAATATACAAAACAACAATTTAAATAGATTGCATGAAGAGCATTAGAACAGGTTAAACAGTGAATACAGTGCAGTATAGGTAATTTTACTGTGTCAGGCAGTAGGTGCCACGGAGTAAAAGTTGTAGGGTAATGACCTTTATACTCGGATTTATGTGTATATTTTTATCATTACACTAAACACGTATAGAGTCTTGTATAGAACCTCTTTGTCGTACTTTTTTATTTTACAAATTTAACAATGTATGTAGAAAGACAATGTTGAGTAATGCAATAATATAACTTATATAACTTAAATGCCCCCTTAGACATTAGCCTCCTGAGTCCTGATTACAGGACATACACTCTTCGTTTTTAAAGCCTTAAAAAATTTTTGTGGGACAAAAGACTGTAAATAAATAAATAAAAAAATGTATTTTTGGGAAAAAAATGGTAAATGATGCTTGTGCTACTTATTCATTTTGTGTTGATTTTTTTTTTTTAGTTTCTCCTAAATTGTATTTTTATTTGATTGTTACTACTTCATTACCCTGGGTATTTTGTTTTACTATGTGATGTGAGCATTTTGTGGAAATTGTATAGCTTTTTATATTTATATAAAAAAAGAATAAAAAAAAATAAAGATTACGCCATTTTGGCAAAGTGTAGATACAATGGACTGTATTAATTAAATTAATTAAAGTCTAATAAGTTGGCTTCCACTTTAACTGACATTTTTTGTAAGAAACACTGGACAATCCTCTTGTTGGTATCACATTAATAATAAATTTGAGATATATTGTACTATCCTATTTTTTTTAACACTTTTTGACAGCACCTTAAAACTCGGGCTGTCCAGTCCAGACACTGACACCAGATCTTGGAACTTTACAGTTTAGTGTTGTATTCTTATTGTGGAGCCTGTGTTTTAGTGTTTTGTATTGGACTTTTTCAGGTAAAATGGCGAGTCCAGGCAAAGACAACTGCCGCATGAAGAGCTACAAGAACAAGGCACTGAATCCTGAGGAGATGCGCCGCAGGAGAGAGGAAGAGGGCATCCAGCTGCGCAAACAGAAGCGAGAGGAGCAGGTACCCACTTTATTTTATATTCACCTCAAGAATTAGAAGGTTATGGTTTGACCCTCTAAAGCTGCTGTAGTTTGACCTTTGACCCTCTAAAGCTACTGTAGTTTGAGACACACTCCAAAGGCAAAGTTAAACGTTTCTGTGCCTCTGTTCCCTCAGCTGTTCAAAAGGAGGAATGTGTCTGTCCCGTCAAACGAAGAGTCCATGTTGGAGTGTCTCATCCAGGACCCAGACATCAGCTCCACAGTCTCCATGGCCGGAGTACGCCTCTTATTTAACCCTATATAACTTGCATTCGGTACATTGTTGTGATGGTGTCTTGTGTGTTTTTGTTGCAGGATAATGTGATCACTCCAGACATGATTCAGATGATTTTCTCGGAGGATCCAGACCAGCAGCTTGTTGCCACACAGAAGTTCCGGAAGCTACTCTCCAAAGGTCTGTGCACTGTTGAATAATCTGGTGACTCTCACGGCAAAAGCTTGTAAGCCATATGACTTATGAAAAACAACTTTTACATTGAGGGATCGTTTACACAAGAACGCAGGTCTGGAAAATGCACCAGTCCTGCCATCCACACAACAGTGTTTATGACCTAAACGATGTAGTGCATAGGCCAGGCCAATAGGGGGTGGGTTTTCTTTTTGCTACTTCTGCTAATATCTATTTTCGATTTTATATAATTCATAATATTTAACATCCAGTTTTTTTTATTTTCAACAAAACTGTCATTCCATTTAATGAACAATAAATAATAATTTTGAAAAGGAAAGGAACACAATTACACCCCTCGCTTAAAAGATATGATTAAAAGACCTCCCACCTTGGGTGGCTAAGTTGTTTAGTCTGAGGATGAATAAATACTACTGTTCTCTCTGTGTAGTGTTGTATAGCTTCTTTTGAATCAGTAATGACTTTCTAGAAAAGTGTGAAAACCTTTTTGAAGTTTATGTTTCCTGTTCCGTCACAGAGCCGAACCCGCCCATAGACGAGGTCATCGCAACTCCTGGAGTCATCAACCGCTTCGTGGAGTTCCTCAGACGACACGAGAACTGTACTCTGCAGGTAGGACTCACTCAGCTTTACACCTTCCCTTTCAGTTTGCAAGCTGTACATTTATGTCTATATTCTATTCCGGAAATCCACAGAGACACAACCGAGTCTTTGTATAGAAAAGAAAATAATTGGAATGGCTGGAGCTGCTCAATGAGTCATTGAGTAAAGCTGAGTTGGTAACACTCCAAGGGGTTAGGACGCAGGACGTGTGGCGCTAAGTTTAGTGCGGAGCATATCTGAGATGTTTCCCCGTCACTCGACAGGATGGTTTACATTCACGTGTCACCGACATGACATCTTGTTTTCACAGCGTCACTTTGTCGCATGTACTAACTATTTATAACTAAACGTTGTTAGACATTGTAAAGAATCATGTTGTTAAATAAAAAACAACACAGATCCATTTCAGCACATGTTGCATCACTGAGGCTGCTGCTTCACCAAGGTCACATCCAACTAAAAATGTAATCTGTCAAATTGATAAAAAAATAAATAAATAAAAATAAATACAGTAAAACTTGTGGGAGAAAAAAAACAATGCTAAAAATAAATAAATTCAAATATATAGTATATTAGGTTTGGTGCTTATGATTCAGTGTAAACAGGATAAATGTTGCTCTGCTTCAAGCAAGAGGGACTTTGAACTAAAATACAAGCAAATAATTCTTAAAATGGCTAACAGGCAGATTATTTCCTTCTTGTGGTCACACTATATTTGTAGAACTTCTTCATGGGTCACAATTTTCAAACATTACATCCAATTTTATTAGACTTTTAACATCTGCCGAAATGAGGCAGACATGAAATTGTATTAAAAACACTTCTAAACAGGTCTAAAAGCGGACTTAAATGTTTTCTCGGTCCAGTTCGAGGCGGCCTGGGCACTGACCAACATCGCCTCAGGGACCTTCCTTCACACTAAAGTGGTGATCGAGACCGGAGCTGTGCCCATTTTCATTGAACTGCTCAACTCTAAGTACGAGGACGTCCAGGAACAAGTGAGCGCCACGACTAATCCTTTACTGTTTTCCCTCAGATTAGTGTTTGAAGTACTGGTCTTGTGTTGTAGGCCGTGTGGGCGCTGGGGAACATCGCTGGAGACAACGCTGAGTGCAGAGACTTTGTGCTGGAGTGTGGCATCCTTCCTTCTCTGCAGCAGTGAGTGACCGTCACAGTCCATTACAGTCCAGACATTAGTGCACTTTATGAGTCATGTTAAATGTTAGATTATTTGAAAGAGGACAATACAATTTAAACATAAAACAAATAAATATATACACAAAGTTTAAAAAAAGCCTGAATTGACCAAGTCATCTGTAGTGCACTGTAGTAAATAAAAAAAAAATGTATTTATATACAGTATACTGTATAATACAAATAATAAAAAGGTTCAAATACAGGTCATAAAACTGACACTGGGCAGCCTCACAAGTTTATACCTTGATTTAACTTTATTTTACTATCACTATCTACAGCGTCCAAAATAACTTGAAAACCGTCCCTTATTTTGAAATACATTTTATATGAACAAAATAAATAAAAGAGCCCAAAATAGTTTAAACCTTAAAGCCTGTGTAGTCTTAAAGAACAGGAGAAATGTAACTCCACATTAGTCCACAAATACACAAAATAAAAACAAAAAAAATAAATTATGTTTTATTTTATTTTTTTTCCACAGGCTTCTGGCCAAGTCGAACCGTTTGACCACGACGCGCAACGCAGTCTGGGCTCTGTCCAACCTCTGCAGAGGAAAGAACCCACCTCCAGATTTTACCAAGGTCAGTAGAGTAGCATCTTCCATAGAATAAACTTTACATGCTAACCATCAGCTGTCTGGTCTGTTTCTGTCTGTAGGTGTCTCCATGCCTCAGCGTCCTGTGCCGACTCCTTTTCAGCAGTGACCCAGACGTTGTGGCCGACGCCTGCTGGGCTCTGTCCTATCTGTCGGACGGACCCAATGAGAAAATCCAAACGGTCATTGACTCTGGAGTCTGCCGCCGACTCGTCGAGCTGCTCATGTGAGACACTGTCATTCACAGTTCCATGAATAAAGTTTTTTATTTTAAAAATGACTGACAGATTGTTGTTTTCTTATTTTAAAGGCACCGTGATTATAAAGTGGTTTCTCCTGCTTTAAGAGCAGTCGGCAACATTGTGACCGGAGACGACTATCAGACACAGGTAACGTATTCAAACTGCATCATTTAGTTTTCATTCAGATTTTAGTTGGATTTAAACAGTTTTTTGTTGGATTTGAACACGTTTTGGATCTAAACAGTTTTTACTTGGATCTAAACAGTTTTTACTTGGATCTAAACAGGTTTTAGTTGGATCTGAACAGGTTTTAGTTGGATCTGAACAGGTTTTAGTTGGATCTGAACAGGTTTTACTTGGATCTAAACAGGTTTTACTTGGATTTAAATAGGTTTTACTTGGATCTGAACAGGTTTTACTTGGATCTGAACAGGTTTTACTTGGATTTAAACAGCTTTTACTTGGATTTGAACAGGTTTTATTGGATCTGAACAGGTTTTGCTTGGATCTGAACAGTTTTTACTTGGATCTGAACAGGTTTTAGTTGGATCTGAACAGGTTTTAGTTGGATCTGAACAGGTTTTACTTGGAGCCGAACAGGTTTTAGTTGGATCTGAACAGTTTTTACTTGGAGCCGAACAGGTTTTACTTGGATCTGAACAGGTTTTACTTGGATCTGAAAAAGGTTTACTTGGATCTGAATAGGTTTTACTTGGATCTGAATAGGTTTTACTTGGATCTGAACAGGTTTTACTTGGATCTGAACAGGTTTTACTTGGATCTGAACAGGTTTTACTTGGATTTAAACAGGTTTTACTTGGATCAGAACAGGTTTTGCTTGGATCTGAACAGGTTTTGCTTGGATCTGAACAGTTTTTACTTGGATCTGAACAGGTTTTAGTTGGATCTGAACAGGTTTTGCTTGGATCTGAACAGGTTTTGCTTGGATCTGAACAGGTTTTAGTTGGATCTGAACAGGTTTTAGTTGGATCTGAACAGGTTTTGCTTGGATCTGAAAAGGTTTTACTTGGATCTGAAAAGGTTTTACTTGGATCTGAATAGGTTTTACTTGGATCTGAACAGGTTTTACTTGGATCTGAACAGGTTTTGCTTGGATCTGAACAGGTTTTACTTGGATCTGAACAGGTTTTAGTTGGATCTGAACAGTTTTTACTTGGAGCCGAACAGGTTTTACTTGGATCTGAAAAAGCTTTACTTGGATCTGAATAGGTTTTACTTGGATCTGAATAGGTTTTACTTGGATCTGAACAGGTTTTACTTGGATCTGAACAGGTTTTACTTGGATCTGAACAGGTTTTACTTGGATTTGAACAGGTTTTACTTGGATCAGAACAGGTTTTGCTTGGATCTGAACAGGTTTTGCTTGGATCTGAACAGTTTTTACTTGGATCTGAACAGGTTTTAGTTGGATCTGAACAGGTTTTGCTTGGATCTGAACAGGTTTTGCTTGGATCTGAACAGGTTTTAGTTGGATCTGAACAGGTTTTAGTTGGATCTGAACAGGTTTTGCTTGGATCTGAAAAGGTTTTACTTGGATCTGAAAAGGTTTTACTTGGATCTGAATAGGTTTTACTTGGATCTGAACAGGTTTTACTTGGATCTGAACAGGTTTTACTTGGATCTGAACAGGTTTTACTTGGGTTTGGCCTGAAGCTGGATCAGAGAATGATGTGTAAACCTTGATGAAGCTGCCTCTCTTTAGTGATGGTGTTTTTTCCAGGTGATCATTAACTGCTCGGCTCTGCCCTGTTTGCTGCACCTCCTGAGCAGCCCCAAGAGGTCCATTAAAAAAGAGGCCTGTTGGACTGTGTCGAACATCACGGCAGGAAACAGAGCTCAGATTCAGGTAGAACACGGTCTCCTTCGGTTCTCTTTTACAGACACTATTGTAATGTCGTTCTACAAACTCCTTTAAACATGCAGCCTTTTTATGGTCCTTTTTCAGAACGTGATCGACGCAGACATCTTCCCGGTTCTTATCGAGATCCTTCAGAAAGCAGAGTTCAGGACGAGGAAGGAGGCGGCCTGGGCCATCACCAACGCCACGTCTGGAGGGACGACTCTTCAGATCAGGTCCGTTCCAGCTCCTAATGGTTGAGTATTTGGTTGATGAGTTCTGATTCTAAGAAAGACCTGAGTGTGTTTATAACCTCGTCTTCTCTGCAGCTGTTTGTACTTCACTTTTACTGTGTTTGGTTAATTTAGACATGTTTGAATAACTGTAGCATTAATCAGAGTTAGCTCCGTGTTACCTTCCTCTACTTCTCATTAAGACCACCGGACTTTTCAGGAGATAAGATTGTCATTATTCAGACAATTGCACATTAAATGTTCGGATTACTTTTTCATATTTTTTTCTGCTCATACAAAGTGATAAATAAAAATGCACAGCGCAAAAGCTCAGAGGGCAATACAACATTTACCCCATTTTTACATTGTAGCGTGAACCAGGGCAAAGGGAATAGGATGGAGATAATTATAGTAATGTTGTTTTCTTCTGGATGTGTGTTGGTCTAATGGTGGTTGTTTGTTCGAGCAGATACCTGGTGTCTCTGAACCTGATAAAGCCCATGTGTGATCTGCTGACGGTGATGGACTCGAAGATCGTACAGGTTTCTCTGAAGGGGCTAGAAAACATCCTGAGGGTGGGAGAGCAGGAGGCCAAACAGAACGGGACGGGCATCAACCCCTACTGCGCCCTCATCGAGGAGGCTTACGGTACGCAGCATGTGTTCTGTTCAAATCCAACTAAAACCTGTTCAAATACAACAAAAACCTGTTTAAATCCAACTAAATGTTCTAATCTCTCTAAAACCTTTTCTAATCCATCTAAAACTACAACCATCTCAAATCCTACTAAAACCATTTTAAATTATTCTAAAACCTGTTCAAGTCTAACTAAAACCATGGGGTTAAATGTTTTAGACCTGGTTTTAGACCTGGTTTTAGACCTGGTTTTAGACCTGGTTTTAGACCTGGTGTAAGACCTGGTGTAAGACCTGGTGTAAGACCTGGTGTAAGACCTGGTGTAAGACCTGGTGTAAGACCTGGTGTAAGACCTGGTGTAAGACCTGGTGTAAGACCTGGTGTAAGACCTGGTGTAAGACCTGGTTTAGACCTGGTTTAGGGGACAGAACTGTATCCTCAGAAAGTGAGTTAAACGTCTTAAAGCTCAGTATTATATTTAGTTATTATTGATGTGCACTTGGCAGAGTGGTTAGCACCCAAAAACATTCTCGGCCGACTCCGGTCTTTCTGTGAGGAGTCTGCATGTCCTCCACGTGTTACCGTGGGTTCTCTCCGGGTACTCCGGCTTCTTCCAAACACATGCATGTACAGGTTAATCTGCAACTCTAAAGTGTCCCTCGTGAATGAATGTGAGAGAGAATGAATGTCTGTCTCTAAATGTACCCCGCCTCAGGCCCAAAGCTGCTGGGATAGGCTCCAGTCACCTCCGACCCCTAACGGGACAAAGCAATGAAAATGAATGAATGAATGTATTGAGCAACAGTGGAACTGGCCCATAGAGGCAGATGGATATAATGCAGTCCTTAAGCACACCTTTTAGACTAAATCCAATAAAATAAAGACATACGAACCCTTTACTAAATCTGTCAGAAAATGTAATGATCTGTTTTCTGCTTTAGGCCTGGACAAAATTGAGTTCCTTCAGAGCCACGGAAACCAGGAGATCTACCAGAAAGCCTTTGATCTGATCGAGCACTACTTCGGCGTCGAGGAGGAGGACTCGAGTCTGGCCCCGCAGGTCGACCAAAACCAGGGCCAGTTCATTTTCCAGCAGCAGGAAGGGCCTCTAGAGGGATTCCAGCTTTAACTCCTGACTTCTTTACCGATCTCACACACACGCCGAGACGAGGCTATGGTGTCTCTCCCAACTTTCACTTCTTCTCTGCCTCGACACAGACGGACACTCGGAGGTTGAAATGCACCGGGAGCCAAAAAAAAACTAGACTGGGCTTGCTTTGGGTTTCTTTTAGCTTGAGGAGTCCTTTTTACGGATAATTGTCTCTTTCTGTGATTTCTCTCGGGCTGAATGTTGTGTTAACGTTCTCCGACTCGGCGTCCTGTCCAGTTCTGAATGTAAATCTACCTCTTCAGTCTTCTCAGAGCGGAAAACAGGAGAGGAACCTCCATAGAAGTGAGGTTTGAGTGGACAAAGCTGCGACTAATCTTCTCAGTTAATAATGACTTTATTTATTGTTTTCCCAGAGCTACAGCACAGCTCTTTGTCTTTAATTTGCACTTTCAGGAAAATCTACTCGAGGCCGTTTTGACACCAAAAATGTGGATTAAAATGGACATGATCTATGAGTTTCTTGTGAAGCTTACACTCTGCTGTAGACGATTGATTTTTCTGCTTCATTGTGTGTTTGACCGAGTTTCATTTAATGTAAGTCTTTAAATAAATAAGACACAGAGCAGCCTTTTCAAATACAACAAACAGTGAGTTTTAGGAAAAAATATACAGCAGAAAAGTATCTAAAGCAAACAAAACTGTTAATTAAGACATGTTTTTGAAGTGTTTTACAGCAGCAGATGTTAACAGTGACAAACTGCAGATATTCATGGAAGAACAAACTTCCAACTGATCATAAACTCAGTTGGGTGGCGTTGCAGTGAATTGTGGGATACCTGTAAAACCCCTTTCTTTCAGTGGAACGTCCAGAGGTCCCTACACTAAAAGGAAGTAGGAAAGAAAACCACCATAAACTACATCCAGGTCAGTCGAAAAAGAGTTGTTACCTTTCCTTGCCAACTGAAATAATTTTTTATTTAACAAGGAAAATCCCATTGAGAGGAAAAAAAAACAAAAGCAAAAAAAAAAAAACAGATACAAAAGCACAAAGACGTAACAGGATCTGGATTTAAAACATGACCACGTCTCTGTTTAAAGAGACTCTCACTTTTTGTCCTACGTTCCACAAATATCTGTAAAAACAAACATGTCCCACTTCTGAACAGATTTTAACAAACGCTCTCAAACGTTTGTCTTCGAATTTATTTTTACCCTGGTTTTTACTAATTTCATTCAACCTGAGGTGCTTTATAGGGACGACTTTCATGTACTTAGATTTTTTGTTTAAAAGCACTCAACGAAATCAACTTGTTCCCTTTTACCCAGTTCAGTTCAGTTCAGTTCAGAAAGCAACAAATAACCTTGTGAACAAATAGAAGCAGCACTTGTTCATTTAAAGCACAAATGTCGGAAGACAGAGGTCCTAGTTTAGTCTTTTTAGGTGTTTAAGTGAACCTAATAAGACGGAGAGACATTATTCTTTATATTCCCAGGACCTTTTGGTTGCTGTCAAATTTCAAACCCCAGCGTAAAGAATCGGAGTCAGAAACATTATTTTTTTTGTATTTATTGTTTTGTTTGCATTGCTTTGATTTGTAATCCGAGTGGAACCTTCCTGGTTAAATAAAGGTTAAATAAAGTAAAAATGATTCATCCTTCGAGGGGCCAGAGCAGGACGTCCCACCTGAGAATATTACTCTCGGTGGTGTGTCCTCACTTTTACAGTTGGTAATGAAGCTCAGAGACGCACGATAAACAGTGTCAACTATTCGAAGACATGGAGCAGAAGCTTTCATAAAAAAGATCCCCAGTTTCTTCTTTGTGCAGTTTCAAAGAAGGCCAAAAGTTTTAATTTCTTTGAGTGACAGTCAAACGCAAAAATAACTTTAAAATGTAATTGTAAATGGCTTTTGAACACACAATTATAAGGTGAATCCATTATTTACTAAAGTCTTTTAATTCATCTTATTCTGTGTTAAAACATTGCAGGCCTGTAGAATCATGTGTATCTCACTGAAACAGCGCCCTCAGCTGGACACCTGAGGGAGGCTCTACCACACGACGCAGGGTGGCTTTAAATGAAATGGCTGCTTTTGAAAATAATTCAAATACTACCATCATGACATCCCCTAAATAAGACCAAAACAACTTAAAACACAAATTTAATCTGAAAAAGATATAGAATAAATTACCAACCATAAAGTTTTTGCCATAAAAGGTTGGGATCATTTGTCGTTCTTAAAATATGAGTCTCCCCAACTAAAGTTTGGGAAACACTACTCGAAAGTGTGATTTATTTTATTTGAGATTACAGCCACTAGTTACCACATAATTACAATTACTTTAAACAGCATTATTATTTCTGTGTCTATATTATATCGCAGGATCAGAGACTGACCCGGTAACTACAGGGTAATTACTAATTAATAACTGTTCAGTGTAGCTCTGATCCCAGTGTGGAGCAGAGTTTACAAAAGTAGAATCACAGAAAACATTAAAATATGCTATAGCTCCATGCTTTAATGTATAGTTTGTCAAATCTGTGGAATCCTCGTGTTTCTCGTCAGTAAACCTCAAGTTAATGTCAAGGCCTGTACACAATGTCTAATGTTCAAAGCAATAAGAAGCCGGACAGAGCAGACTTTCCCATGAGAATACACTGTCCGTCAGATTTCATTCATGGCTCGTAATGAAACTGCTTTTCGTTCTGGCCCTGGGCACTTATTGGAGTAAAAGTATATCGTGATAATCGTCCTATTGTAGTGACATTCCTGACATTGCTGCTGTCACATGAACAATAGGAAAAAGCTGTCGGTAACAAAAGCGTGTTAGTGTCTAGTTACGACACCTCCAGCTCGCTTCACTTTCTCATCTTTTGGAAAATCATATCCGTGTTTCTGTCGAGCTCTGAGGGGATTTCTGTGCCTTGAGACGTCTTTGTCGAGTCATGTGACTAACACGAACAGTTAATGTGTTCAGAGGCTTTTCTAAAGACAGGACCAAGTAAAAGTTACACACAGGACATCTGAAGGTTCATTGTGAGGCTTTAACTTTAGGGAAATCTGCGCACGTTCAATCATTTTGAACTGTAGCTGCCTGGCACGGTTACAAACAGACGTTCCAAAGCTTTATTTCATTATTATTTGCTCACATACACACAATATTAGGAAAAACAATTATGAAACATAAATTAACCCAAAAGCCTTCTAAAGACACTCTTGACAACATGAACAGTCTAATTTAACCAGTGCATCCAGTGACTCAGAACACTATGAAATCCAGTTTTTGTCTTTGAGCCGGCCTCTTAATAACCTCTTTATTGGTGATAATGTGACTTGTTTTTTCTAAATATGACATGGAGATAATTAAAGAAGTGGCTGTTGGAAAGATTAGATTTACCCTGGATCTGATCAAAAGCACAAACAATGTCCGAACATTGGAACCTTCGTCAGTCCAGTTTAAAGTCACGGTTACCTTATGCTGGGGAAAGCACCCTCATATTTTTGACCCGGCACATATTTGGAGTCATGTGACAGCGAACTTGTTGCATCATGGTGGTTTTAAATCAGGATCTACATTTCCCTCAGACAAAGGCCTTCTGTTGTAAAAGTGAAGTGGTCGGGGTTAAACAGTGAAATATAAAGAGCCTCAGGTGTCGAGTGTCGAGTGTCATCCTCCTGTCTGTGAACGGGTCACACGTGTTTGGGTTACAACAGAAATACAGACAAGACAAACACTGCAGAAAAAATAAAAAGCGTTTCCTTTGTGTGTTAACATTCATTTGATTTTCCTGTTAATGGTCGGCTTTAATCACAAAGGTCTTAGCGTCAAGAGAATGTGGACAAACTGCATTGCTTTAACACATTTGGAGGTTGTTTTGTAAAAATCTTTTCAAGAGGGGACACATTATATTTGGGTTCTGCCAACACAGACTGTCTGAATGTTTTTTGTGGCCAACGTTTCAAAAGCAGAGGAAAGTCTGGGCCTAAGAATGAAAAAGATGTTCTTGACAGAAAACTCAAAAGGTCATTCAGGTCATACTTTAGTGCTGGGTTTAGACTTGGACTTTCTTTTTCACAAATGAATGCGAGTCTGGATTAAAGCTAAACAATAGGCTTTTGTCTTGTTTCCTCATTCTTTAATCTGCTACAATTCATCAGAAAATATTTGAGTACGACCAGAGTTGGCTCGAAGACTCGACGGATGGGTTATGAAGACGTCCGCTGTAATTTTCCACTTTTCATTTGGTGTCTTATTGATAAAACTGAATATTAGGGCTCGTAATAAGGTTCTTTATGGTTCCCGGAGCTGGATGTTAAAACTAAACACCGTTTGTTTTACTGTAACATAATGCATTACTTCTATTTGAAAACCTAAACCGGGAAAAAACACAAAAACACAAAACAGTTAAACATTTCATATCTTTATTTTAAAAATAGATATGTACAATCTTATGTACAACTTACATGAAACACAAATGTAGATCGTAACGGTCTCAGGTGTTTTTGTTGTGTATAAAACTGATAAGAAATACATCGTTGTTGTGCTTTTGCTTAGAGCTGGCGTCTGAAGAGCTTTTATATTTGGACTGTTTGGCCCGGTTTGTTTGGAGTTAGTTAGTTCAAAGTTTAGACCAAATACAGAAAGTCATTAACCTGACTGCTCCACAGAACCACCACAGAACCATCGGGAGGGCTTCCATACAGAGCCGATACTTTAAATGAACCCCTGGAGATGACTGGATCTAACATCTGTAAGTTTTATTTATTTTTTTAACACATGAAGAAGAGACAGTAAAGATATCAGTCAGGTTTAAACGCACAGACTCTCCTCTGCTGCTCGTCTGTCTCTATAGGTCCGACTCCAGTCTGATTAATGTATTTGTGCGGTTCATGACGACAGTAAGAACAGAGTGAGAACATACTGTTAATACAATGGGACAATTGTATAGTGCGGACTTTCAGGTGAGAAAAAGCTCTTAGTGGGATTTTAAAAGCTGCATTCTTTGGCAAGTTTTCAGGAAAGTGCATTAACTTTGTAACAATCCACAATCGTTTACATTATTATAAAACCCAGCTACAGACGGTTCATATACTCGTGCTTCTTCTCAGACAATTCCTTTGTCTTGTCGAGTCCTGATCCTGTCTCGGACCAGAGCAGCTCTCAGCGCACTCTGTCTCCGTCACACTTTTCGGAAAAATCTCTGCGTTTGGCGAAACGGACTGAGCGCCACTCCCCAAACTCTCCGTTGGCGAAAGCGATCCGCTGTTTCTACTCGAATACTCGTACAGCGACTCCTTAAACGCGCTCCTGGTGTTCTGCTCCTTTTTGAAAAGCATTACGTAGCATTTGGGGAAAAAATGGCAGCTGAGGACACCATAGTTTGAGATTAATATGACGACCATTTCGACGGCGGGAAGGTAAACTCCTGATGTGGTGACGTAGACCGGGATGAAGAGCAACCAGGAGATTAAATACAGCAACATGCTAAAAGTGATAAACCTGGCTTCGTTGTACTGCTGCGGGAGTTTGCGTCCTTTAAAAGCGCAGATAAAGCAGATGAAAGCTAGCAGAGCAATGTAGCCAAGCATGACGCCGAATGCTAAATATGAACCTTCGTGACAGTCCTTGAGCAAAGTTTTAGAATTTTTTATCACGTGGTAAAAGGGGCTTTGCAGGACGAGCCAACAGATACACGTGGCGACTTGTAGCGCGACGCAAACGCTAACGATAACGTACGGCTGGTAGAGTTTACGTAGCATTTCTTGTAGCGCGGGATTGAACTGAAACGCCAACACGATTTGGAGGGTTTTAACCAGAATGCACGAGACGCAAAGAGTGAAGCTAATGCCAAAAAGGACTTGTCTGGCTTTGCACTGGAGGCTGTTGGGTTCGCCGACGAAAAGCATGGCGCTAACGAAGCTAACGACGAGGGAGAAGAGGATGACTTGGGAGAGAGGGCCGCCGGCTGCTCTCACGACCGGAGTGTGGCGCCGGTAAAGGAACAGAGTGGACGTTAAAAGAGCGAGGAGAATGCCCAACGCGGAGAACGAGACCAGGACGATGGCGAAGCCGTTGTCCCAGTTGAAGTACAGCACCTGTTTGGGGTTACATGTCGCGCTGCCCTCTGGTGCCCACTCTGTGTCAGTGTTGCAGCTCAAACACTGGTCCATATCTGAAATAAAGAACAGGTAGCATTTATTAAAATAGATCGTAGAGAACAAGGGTCTCCAACAAGTCGCTCCACTTTCCGAGCAGTAGTCAGAAACGAGATGGTTCAGAGAGTTTTGAACCGTACATAATATACACATTATTAAGTCAAAACAGCACTAAACTTGTCTGAATCTTAATGAAGCACAAAAAGCCGTTCAACGTTGGCAGGATTGTAAAAGAGGCTATGACCGCGATGGCTGATTAAATTACCATAATTTAGTGTCGAACCATCAGAAGCATCAAGGTATTCAGCAATTACCCAAATAATCTGTGGTGAAAAAACATCATATTTTTTATTTGGAAGTTGGAGACAGACAGTTCCTCCACAGTAATTCTGTGAATGCTGTCTTTTTTTTTAATGAATGATGACTTGACGGCTTGTACTTCTAACTATTTCTGACCTGTGTTGTTGGAATAGTAGTTCTCGGTGCAGTTGATGCATTCGTAGCAACAGGTGTGTTGTCCCTCGGCCGTTTTCTTAAACTCTCCAGGGACACAGCTGTTGGAGCATTTGGAGATGACGTCCTGGGATAAAGAGACAAATCTTTTAATTATTTCTTCATCTTTCCATAGTACCAGATTGGTGTTACCTTTAGCATCAGCAGCTGCGCGGTCGAGTTGGGTTTGGTGTAAGTGAAGCTGTTGTTGTGCGGGTGGTACTCGGCCACGATGTCGCGAGCCTGAGACCCCCACATGCTGACGTCGTAGCCCAGGCTTATGTCTCCACTGGTGTTGAACATGTACGTCTTACCCCTGAGTTCAAACTCCTCCGTCCACAGAGCCTTCAGCAGCTGCACAGAGACGGGACAAGGATTATATTTAGACAGAGTACGTTTCTCTAAAAGCGTGTTTATTCTGACGTTGTGTCTGAGGTAGATACGTGACAAGAAGCTTGTATCATCTGTGAGCTTGTTTAGCAGCTTGTTTTTTATTAAGTCATGGGAACTTAAAGTTGCTAAATGATGGGGATAAAGTTTTCCAATTAAGATTTTTTCTTAAAAATGGATATTATTGTTGTTGTAGGAGGTGTACAGTTGAAGGAATGTAACCTTACCTCTGTTTTTAGTGAACAGGAAATGTTTAAAGAGACGATTGTTCAAACAATTGTTCCTTAATCCTCTGTAACCCTACACCTTTCTCTTTAGACTCGTGTTAATGTTTTTGTAGTCACCAAAGACAAGGACTGACATTCATTATAATGTCTGTGGCTGATCCTAGACATAGTCTTTTCCAAATTGGGCATGTAACTTCAAGTTTTCAAGGTGAAGACGTTTTGTCTCTTGTCCAAGAGACTTTGTCAATTATAAGAACTTAAATCAAAACAGTTTCACTCTAGAAGGACAACAACACCTCAAGTGAGCGGTGTCACTAACGACTCTCACATCAGGAGTCACACTGTCCTTTCAGAGCTAACGACTGTGAGACCAGAACAGCCTGGTCCAATCAGAGTTAGTTTCAGCTTAAACCCCTCCCTCTCAAGATTTAAACGCAGCTCTCTTATTGGTTGAACTCAGAATTGACAAAAGTCTCTTGGAACTAGAGAACCTTGAAAACTGAGTCCAGAATGCTTTTGCTGTAACCTTTTCTTCAAGATGACCTGGATGACTGAGAACCGTCACAGACATCTCTCGAATAAAGAGCATCACAGGAACTACTTCTTGATCCTACTTCAGCTTACTTAAGCTTTAAAACAGTAACATTAAAACTGTGTTTTAAATTTAACTGCTTAGGTTTGACAAATACTGTGAGCCCTCTTTATTCTGCACCTGAACTGTTCTGTCGTGACGTAGAGTCTGTGTAATGATTTAACCTGACTTCTATTGTGGTGCATTGGTTTTGAAACAAAGACCAGAGGCAGGGTTTTAAGGCTTTTGGGGCAAATATTTGAAGTTTATACATTTATAAACCACCTTACCTGACACCTTTGTTTTGGGAAACACTGCTCACACTGGATATACACGTGTAGACCATGTGTGAGACATGGCTGGGAGCTGTAAATACCTGCGATGGCTGCACTGCTCCTGGAGTTTTACAGTCACTGTCTCGACACAGAGTGACCGCGGCCTGAGCGACTGCGCTGACGGCCATCTCCACGCTGAACACAGAGTCGCTGTGAAGAGGCTGCCTGAGGGACTCCAGCACAGCTCCACCTCCAAGCTCCTTCAACATCTCTACAAACTCTTCCAAATGAGGGGTTTTCTCCGTCTCGATTCTGCTCAGGAAGTCATGGAACGACGTCAGATCTCCCGTTTTGAAGTGGAAGCCTACGACGTGTCCTATTTCGTCCAGACTTACGTCTTTGTTCCCCAAATTTAAAGAGGACCAGTTGTCACTCGCGATCCACACTCTCTTCATCGACTTAATATTATCCCCCGCTGCCAGAGTTTTCTTCTTTAACTCCTGGAAAAGGTACCTCATGAGCGTGGGTTTGGCGAACGACACAATCACGTTGACTTTGGGATTGTCGTGGATGGTTTTGGCCGTCTGACTGATTGCGGAGGGAATGTCCCGGCTCGTGATAGCATCGGGTAAGATGGACTTGAAGGCGACGCAGATGCCCTTCTCAGAGGCTTGGGACACGAAGTTATCCAGAGCCGAGCGGCCGTAGTCTCCGTCCGTGGCGACTACTCCGACCCAGTTCCAGTGGTAGCCGCTCAGGAGGCGCACCATCCCGGCCGTCTCCTGCTGGTCGTTGGGAATGGTCCGGAGAAAGGCCGGGAAGCGGGTCTTGTCGCTGAGAATGACTGCAGTGGACGAATAACTGATCTAAAAGAGAAGAAGAAATAACTGTTTATTGACCAAAGATGGCTTGTAGAAAAGAAAATATTTACCAGAATCATTCATCAATGTCTCATCTTAACAAAGCCCAGAAAACGTTTACTGATGGCGAAGGACTGACAAACATTTAGATAAATCCATAAAAGTAAACCTGAGGCTACAGCTCTGTTGTTGACTCCATCAGTGCAGGTCAACTGACTGAATATATTCTGTGCATTTGGAATTGCATTGTTCAGTTTTGACAAAAAAGAAATGCGTACTGTACTAGCATCACTGACCCGAAACATTTATACGTAAGACTGGCTTTTAACACATCGTAGCACTGTTTCACTTTCAGATATTTATTCTTGGTTTGTTTTTTATTGTTAAATTTGGTTATTGCTTTAATTTATCGCTGCAAATGTTCTCCTGTTGTAAATGTAAAGCACTTAGGTCTTCCTTTAGACTGTTGTTAAGTGCTGTACAAATAAAGAGATTCAGGAGTAATGTTCTGGGATGAGACGATATTAGAATTTTGTGCCACAATTATCCTGGCCACAATAATTGCATTTAACAATATTATCACAATAATTATAAAATCATTTTTACAGTTTGAAAATGTCACTAAAATATTCTGGAATCACTTTATAATAGTTTTTGTGTCTAGACAAAATTGCACTTTGTTGAAACATAACACGAATCAGGGCTTGACATTGAGCACGGTGGGCCAGTGCTCAATGTCAAGCCCTGATTCGTGTTATGTTAGAGCTACCGGTCCAAAAATATTCAATTTTAAAAATTATTTAATTAACAGAATATGGGATGTTAGTTTTATAGTCTTCTTTTTCTAAAAATCTAAAACTAGTGTAAATTTAGCTTATTAAAGTATTTAGACAAATATAAAAAAAAAAACATGTCCTGTGGTTGGGCCCCCCCAGACCCCCCTCCCCATTGGGGGCCCAAATATAGTTTTAGCCCATAGGCCACACGTTCCTTGTTCCGGGCCTGCTGCTCATGTTCAGCCTCGAGGCAAGTAAAGCTGCTTTGCTAAACATTATTTTACAAACCATCGCCTACAGCCCTGTTCTCTTGACACAGACTGAAGTTTCATTTCAGCAAGAGTTTGGCGAAGCCTGCACTCTTCAGTCGCGCAGATCAGAGCGGGCCACAGCAACGGAGCAAAAAAGAGAAAGCAAAACCCGTTCAGGACAGCGCCATGCAGCATTTGAATATCTATTTCTTAAATTAACAATATGACCATGGTTTTAACGCTTAAAACCATTACGTCCAACAATTAATTAATCTTCACTGTTTTTATTGCGATGAGCATTAAAGTCTTATAGCCAATGGAAATGGGATATTTGTAGGAAAACAAAGTTGAGAAATTATATTCACTATAAAGAACTTAACAAAGAACTTAAAATGTAATTGATCTAAAAAGCAAAGGTCCCTCTGAGCCCAGTTGAGCCCACCTTTGGCAGGTGAGGTGGGCCGATACAGGGGTCTCCCCCGGAAGAGTTTTCTGTGGTGCAGAGTGAGTTTCATTTTGTTTTATAATGTCCCGTGTGTCATGATTTGAAAAGTGTTTAATTAGAACATGTCAGGAATAAAATATGAGTTGGACTTTTAATTACGAGAACTTCAACACTTGGTTCTTTGAGCTCCTCTGTCCAGTCGAGCCTCAGAAATCTTCATTTGTCAAATTCGTTATTCTAGAATTATGGTCTGAAATTGTTCTATCAACAAAGAAATATTGCACAATTGAGGGCATTTTTAAATCAGACTTTGAACTTGAGATAATTATCCATGCTTTTATTTCTTCTTTTCTTCTCATTTAGATCATTGTAACTCTCTTTTTTACTTGTTTTAATAAATCTGCTGTAAATACAGGATCTGGACAAAGAACACACCTCACACCCGTTTTATTCTCCCTACACTGGCTACCCATCAAATTTAAAATTGACTTTAAAATATCCGTTTTAACTTTTAGAGCTTTAAATGGCCCCACAATACATTGCTGATTTGTTGTGCCTCTACTCCGCGGGCCGTGCCATCTGACCCTCAGGCCAGAGTCTTTACTGGTCCCAGAGACTCGCCCTGTCCTTTCAGAATGTAGTCCTCAGACTCTGGAACGGCCTGCCCCTGCCCCAGTCCCACCGACCTGAGGGATCATGTTGAGCGTGAGCTGTCGGGCGATGGCGATGGATATCTCTGAGTGTGTGGCTCCGATCAGGGCCATGATGGGTCGTCCGTGAGTGGTGTTGGTCTGAGGACAGTCGCTCTGCTTCGTGAGCTCTGCCACGGCTCTGAGGCCAGTGCTGACGTCCGAACACGAGTCTCGTATCCGGTATCCCAGAGTGATGTTAGCGTCGAGCAGAAGAGGAGAGGCGTTCACTGTCTCTACGGCATTTATCATCGCCAGAGCTCTGACCAGGCCTCGCTGCAGGAATCTGGACACGAAGCACAGAAAAACGACTAAAAACAGAAGTAAAGGCTGTACCAGAAACTTGACCAACAATGGTTAAACAGAAGATTAAGCTTAACTTTAACAAAAGACCACTGAAGATCTCCACACTGTAAATTCTTCTTCTATAAAACACATTTTTGTTTTTTTTCATCAAACACCATCAGATTTCAACTTTTAATGTAGACCTGACAAGACACTGTCCCCTTTAGAGACAATATATTTAGATTTTATTCTTTGAAAACAGTTTTTCTACTTAAAAACATTTATTTTACAGAGAAAACTTAAAAAAAAAGTCACAATCTTATAATGCAATGGTGTTAATTTTGATTTGATTTGTTTAAGTTGGATTAGAACAGATTTAATTTGTACTTGAACATGTTTTAGCTGGATTTGAACAGATTTAATTTGGATTTGAACATGTTTTAGCTGGATTTGAACAGATTTAATTTGGATTTGAACATGTTTTAGCTGGATTTGAACAGATTTAATTTGGATTTGAACATGTTTTAGTTGGATTTGAACAGATTTAATTTGGATTTAAACATATTTTAGCTGGATTTGAACAGATTTAATTTGGATTTGAACAAATTTAATTTGGATTTGAACATGTTTTAGCTTGATTTTTACAGATTTAATTTGTATTTGAACATGCTTTAGCTGGATTTGAACAGATTTAATTTGGATTTGAACATGTTTTAGCTGGATTTGAACAGATTTAATTTGGATTTGAACAAATTTAATTTGGATTTGAACATATTTTAGCTGGATTTGAACAGATTTAATTTGGATTTGAGCAAGTTTTTAAATTTTATTCAATGTAACTCTCAACCAATCATTGAGCAGCTGTCAAAAATTTAGAAAGAACATTAAAAGAATAAAAGGGAAATGCCTGTGGGACATACACACGTTTTCTGAAACTGAGTCGTTTTCCTGCAGACATTTAAAAATACAGTAACGTTTTATTGTTTAGTGAGAACTGTGTAATGTCTGGAGTATTTTTAGAGCGAATACTTCTCTCGAGTTACTGCCTTGCAGCTGTGTGTGACACACACCTCTCTGTGTACAACTCTTACTGCTGTAAAGTCCATTTATCGAAGATGCATCTGGTCAAACGAGCCAACACACAAACAGGAATTTACTGCAGCCATTGATATGTTTCCGTTTCAAGAATAGGCCTAACTTAAGCAGAAGTTCATGTGACACTGTGTCTATGTTATATCTTAAAGTCAAACTGCGAAGGCATTCATTTGTAAAAACAGCAACAATATTTACCTCAATTACAAAACTAAATGACTTTGTAAATGAAAAGCTTTGGATCCACTGAATCCAAGGTCATATCTAACTTTATTGTACATATTTAAAACCATTACATATGTGGGAATACGTTTAACATAATATAACTTTAACTTAACATTTAACAGGATTTTGAAACATCACACTTTAAATATTACGGTGATCTTTGGACGGATGTTAGTAGCACAGACTCAGATTAAAGTCTGGTTTCTAAAAGCTCAAAAATGCTGTTGATTGAAGCAGACTAAGTGCTGAGAAGAAGGGAGGATGGACTTGAACTAAATGGACCTGGCTTTAATTTTTGCAGAACTTTATAGATTAAATATATAAGCTCTTTTGACTGACATGATTATGTTTTTACTCAGATTTGAAAAGGTTTTAGTTGGATTTAAACAGGTTTTAGTCGGATTTGAAGAAGTTTTAGATGGATTTGAACAGGTTTTAAATTAATTTGAACATGTTTCAGATGGATTTAAACAGATTTTAGTCTGATTTGAGCAGGGTTTACTCAGATTTGAACATGTTTCAAATGGATTTGAACAGGTTTTAGTCAGATTTGAACAGGTTTTAGTCAGATTTGAACAGGTTTTAGTCTGATTTGAACAGGGTTTACTCAGATTTGAACATGTTTCAGATGGATTTGAACAGGTTTTAGTCTGATTTGAACAGGGTTTACTCAGATTTGAACAGGTTTCAGATGGATTTGAACAGGTTTTAGTCTGATTTGAACAGGGTTTACTCAGATTTGAACAGGTTTCAGATGGATTTGAACAGGTTTTAGTCTGATTTGAACAGGGTTTACTCAGATTTGAACAGGTTTCAGATGGATTTGAACAGGTTTTAGTCTGATTTGAACAGGGTTTACTCAGATTTGAACATGTTTCAGATGGATTTGAACAGGTTTTAGTCAGATTAAACAGGGTTTACTCAGATTTGAACAGGGTTTACTCAGATTTGAACATGTTTCAGATGGATTTGAACAGGTTTTACTGAGATTTGAACTTGTTTCAGATGGATTTGAACAGGTTTTAGTCAGATTAAACAGGGTTTACTCAGATTTGAACAGGTTTTAGGCTGCATTATTGTGTTCATACTCACCCGACACACTTAGGGGCAGGTTCAGGAGTAAATGATTGGTTCCGCTCCACGTCTTCATGAAGTGAAAATATCCCTCCGATGATAACATCTCCAGCTGCTGCGGCTCCAAATGTTGTCTGAGCTTTAACCGACCTGAAACCCACAGATATAAACAGTACCACAGTCACGAGACCGACAGCAGCAGGAGTCATAGTGGGTCCTCCTCCGTCTTTACCTGCGGCAGACTGATACTCACCTCTTTAAACATCTCTTCCAGACGACACAGAGGAAGAAAAAAGAAAAACACCTCCCAGTTTCCTCCTCCATGCTTCTGGATTCTCATGTTCTCCCCTGCAGCCCTGCCCACTGTGGCTCTGACAGCTCACTCACGCTTTGTTTTAGCCATGATCAGGACAAGCACAGGTGGAATTTAAAAGAATGTTGTTGTTTGTTTTTCAACAGGTGTTAGTTGGATTTAAACATGTGTTAGTTGGATTTAAACATGTGTTAGTTGGATTTAACATGTGTTAGATGGATTTAAACATGTGTTAGATGGATTTAAACATGTGTTAGATGGATTTTAACATGTGTTAGATGGATTTTAACATGTGTTAGTTGGATTTAAACATAGTTTAGTCGGACTTGAGCAGGTGTTAGTCGGACTTGAGCAGGTGTTAGTCGGACTTGAGCAGGTGTTAGTCGGACTTGAGCAGGTGTTAGTCGGACTTGAGCAGGTGTTAGTCGGACTTGAGCAGGTGTTAGTCGGACTTGAGCAGGTGTTAGTCGGACTTGAGCAGGTGTTAGTCGGACTTGAGCAGGTGTTAGTCGGACTTGAGCAGGTGTTAGTCGGACTTGAACAGGTGTTAGTCGGACTTGAACAGGTGTTAGTCGGACTTGAACAGGTGTTAGTCGGACTTGAACAGGTGTTAGTCGTATTTTAACAGGTTTTAGTTGGACTTGAACATGTTAGTTGGATTTTAACAGGTTTTAGTTGGACTTGAACATGTGTTAGTTGGATTTTAACAGGTTTTAGTTGGACTTGAACATGTGTTAGTTGGATTTTAACAGGTTTTAGTTGGATTTTAACAGGTTTTAGTTGGACTTGAACATGTGTTAGTTGGATTTTAACAGGTTTTAGTTGGACTTGAACATGTGTTAGTTGGATTTTAACAGGTTTTAGTTGGACTTGAACATGTTTTAGTTGGATTTTAACAGGTTTTAGTTGGATTTTAACAGGTTTTAGTTGGATTTAAAGATGTACAATTTAAAAGACAAGTCCATAAAGACTCAGGGGACATAAGGAGGAAGTGCTTTAAAAGAAAAGTGATTAAAGATTTGGTCTGATGTCTGTCATTGCACTGGATATGAAAACAAGCAGCACAGAAGACCAGAAAAACAGGTTTTAGTCGGATTCAAACATGTTTTAAATGGATTAAAAAAGGTTTAAGTTGGATTTGATCAGGTTTAAAGCCGATTGTTTAACTTTAAACCAACTAACAGCTTTGTGCTTTGGCTGTAATGTAGAGTCTCTTATAAAAAGTACACTCTGCAAATACAGCAGTTAAAAGCATTTATAACAACTTTTTACAATAGTTTAAATAAAAATACACATAGATAAATACTTGAACATTCACAAGTGCCTTTGAAACATGAGGAAACGGCTCTGTCCAACAACACACACTCTTAGCTTTATAACTTGGATCAACATGTGGACGTCTTCTTCAGGACGTTTTAAGGGACTGAAGTGTGTCTGGAGTGGGTCTCATCTGGAGGGAGTCACAGTGAAGTGAGGGTCCGGCCCGGGCAGGACCACCCCCTGTTTCTGCAGGTGTCTGAGGATGTCCAAGATCGAGTCCAGTTCCAGACGGAAAGACTCCAGCTCCCGAGTTTTGTCCTGAGCCACACGTTTCCACCGCTCCGCCTCCGTCTGCAGGTCCACGTCGGGCCAGGCCCCTCCCATCACCTGCAGCGGGAGAATGAAGTCAGTGAAGTGGAAATCTTGTAAAGCTTCTGAAGCTTTAGAGTCACGTTTTAGTCAGGATTGGAAGTGTCCAGTTTTATTTACCCATCAAATACATTTGATTTACCAAATAAACTATGGCTTTTCAAACTTGTTCAAATCAAACTAAAACCTGTTCAAACCCTACAAAAGCGTGAAATCCATCTAAAGCTATAAATCTATTCTATATTACAGTATTGGTTACAGTTCGTTGTATTTAGTTGGCACACCCAGGACATACTCAAAAAAAAGGTCTCACAGAAGGCTTGTGATACCTTGATCATTTTCAGGGTAAGCTGTGGTTTCAAAATGTCACAGTGATCATGATACAGAATTTCACAATTACAACGACGCATTTCCTGAAACTTAAAACACAATTTCTTTACCTCTGAGTTTCCAGCCAAAACAAAATAACACTGTCATATTTTGCATTCTGTCGATAAAATGAACACACTATAGAGTAGATATACTGTAGCTCAAAAGAACTAACAAATTAAAGTTGGATTTGAACAGGTTTTAGTTGGATTGGAACATGTTTTTGTAGGATTTGAACAGGTTTTAGTTGGATTTGAACAGGTTTAGTTGGATTTGAACATGTTTTAGGTTGATTTTATTGTTTTGTGTATCTTTTGATTTTATATGTATGTAAGTGTATGTAAAGTGCTTTGAGATTCCCCTTTAAAGGCGCTATATAAAATAAAGTTTATTATTATTATTATTATTATTTGAACATGTTTTAGTTTGATTTGAACAGGTTTTAGTCTATATTTAAAAAGCCATTGTTATTTATTTTTTTTAAACTTTGTGTTGATTGTGCACATAAAGGTCACTTCCCATTCTGACCTCACGGTGGCGCCAAAGTAAACGTCTGAGCCGATAAAGTGACCTGCTGCAGCTCCTTCTCTCGATGCTCGTGCCTCAGCTCCATGTCATAGATCTTTCTCTGCAGACTACACAGCAGCTTCCCCTCTGGGCTCTGGGCGTCTTTAGCCTCCTTCAGATCCTGCAGCAGTCTGGACAGCTGTCAACAGACACAAACACAGACACTGATGGAACCAATCCTGACAAACACAGACACAAACACAGACACAAACACAGACACTGATGGAACCAATCCTGACAAACACAGACACAAACACAGACACAAACACAGACACAAACACAGACACAAACACAGACACTGATGGAACCAATCCTGACAAACACAGACACAAACACAGACACAAACACAGACACAAACACAGACACAAACACAGACACTGATGGAACCAATCCTGACAAACACAGACACTGATGGAACCAATCCTGACAAACACAGACACAAACACAGACACAAACACAGAGACTGATGGAACCAATCCTGACAAACACAGACACAAACACAGAGACTGATGGAACCAATCCTGACAAACACAGACACTGACACAGACACTGATGGAACCAATCCTGACAAACACAGACACAAACACAGACACAAACACAGACACTGATGGAACCAATCCTGACAAACACAGACACAAACACAGACACTGATGGAACCAATCCTGACAAACACAGACACAAACACAGACACAAACACAGACACAAACACAGACACTGATGGAACCAATCCTGACAAACACAGACACAAACACAGACACAAACACAGACACAAACACAGAGACTGATGGAACCAATCCTGACAAACACAGACACTGATGGAACCAATCCTGACAAACACAGACACAAACACAAACACAAACACAGACACTGATGGAACCAATCCTGACAAACACAGACACAAACACAGACACTGATGGAACCAATCCTGACAAACACAGACACAAACACAGACACAAACACAGACACTGATGGAACCAATCCTGACAAACACAGACACAAACACAGACACTGATGGAACCAATCCTGACAAACACAGACACAAACACAGACACAGACACAGACACAAACACAGACACTGATGGAACCAATCCTGACAAACACAGACACAAACACAAACACAGACACTGATGGAACCAATCCTGACAGACACAGACACAAACACAAACACAGACACTGATGGAACCAATCCTGACAAACACAGACACAAACACAAACACAAACACAAACACAAACACAGACACAAACACAGACACAAACACAGACACTGATGGAACCAATCCTGACAAACACAGACACAAACACAGACACAAACACAGACACTGATGGAACCAATCCTGACAAACACAAACACAGACACTGATGGAACCAATCCTGACAAACACAGACACAAACACAAACACAGACACTGATGGAACCAATCCTGACAGACACAGACACAAACACAAACACAGACACTGATGGAACCAATCCTGACAAACACAGACACAAACACAGACACTGATGGAACCAATCCTGACAAACACAGACACAAACACAGACACTGATGGAACCAATCCTGACAAACACAGACACAAACACAGACACAGACACAAACACAAACACAGACACTGATGGAACCAATCCTGACAAACACAGACACAAACACAGACACTGATGGAACCAATCCTGACAAACACAGACACAAACACAGACACTGATGGAACCAATCCTGACAAACACAGACACAAACACAGACACTGATGGAAGCAATCCTGACAAACACAGACACTGATGGAACCAATCCTGACAAACACAGACACTGATGGAACCAATCCTGACAAACACAGACACAAACACAGACACTGATGGAACCAATCCTGACAAACACAAACACAGACACTGATGGAACCAATCCTGACAAACACAGACACAAACACAAACACAGACACAAACACAGACACAAACACAAACACAGACACAAACACAGACACAAACACAGACACTGACACAGACACTGATGGAACCAATCCTGACAAACACAGACACAGACACAAACACAGACACAAACACAGACACAAACACAGACACTGATGGAACCAATCCTGACAAACACAGACACAAACACAGACACTGATGGAACCAATCCTGACAAACACAGACACAAACACAAACACAGACACTGATGGAACCAATCCTGACAAACAGACACTGACACCTGTTTCTGCAGAGCGTCCTCTCGAGTCCTGCTGACGACCAGAGCGTCTCTACAGCCCTGCAGCTCCTTCACCTGCTCCTGGAGATGTTTCACCAGGATCTGAAAAGAAGACAGTTGAGCTGGTTATTTTTTTCTCCTCACATTAGTGAGAGACTCTTTTTGTGTAAGCCGTGTACCTCCTGAGTGTTGAGCTGGTTGGTGAGTTCAGCCACTCTGGACGAGGAGTGTTCGAGGGCGAAGGCAGAACGCAGCTGGGTCTCGACTCTGAGGTGTTGGGCTTTGACTGAAGACAGCTGCTTTGTGTATTCCTCCTTTAACCTAAAATATATAGTATTATTTATATTTCTACCAACGAGATCCTCCCTGCTGCTTCTTAAGAGTTATTCCGATCAATAGGACTGCCTCTGGACCTACTTCAGGCTTTTCTCCTGAGTCCACACAGGACGAGCTCTTCCTTTCTGCTTCATCTGCCATTTTGTTGTTAGTGTTAAACCTACTCGAGACCAGTCTTTTTTACCATTACCTGGACTTGGTCTTGACTAAAACACTAGTTAAAGCAAGAGAGCTCCCTTTACTGTTGTTCCCGACTGTCTCATATGCCATTCACCAGATTATATTAACGTCACTGATTAAATATGATCATCACCTGTCCAACTCGTCTTGTGCCTGTGAGACCTGAGCTTTTAAATCCCGCCTCTCCTGCTCCGTGTCCGACTGCAGCTGCTCCAGACGCCGCTGTAGAGCCTCGTTCTCCTGAAGGACCTCAGAGATATGACACCCTCAAAAAAATAGATACAGTATATTAGTAAATGATAGGAGTAATAACAAGACCTTGATTTTATCCTCACCTGTAAAGACGGTAGGTTGGTAGGTCTTGTCGCACTGAGCAGCCGGGAACGTTTCTCCAGCAGACGCCTCTTCTGTTACAGCAGCGGAGGCTTTGTTTGGGACACTCTGACGTCTGGCCTCTGTAGTCCGTCCCTCTGGCCTCGAGATGGGGACTGACAGCATGCTCCTCCTCTCCCTCTGAAGTCTGTCCACGGTTCTCGTCAGCTCCTGAATGGTCCGGGTCTTGGTGGAGAGCTCTTGGTTGAGTCGTTCGATGCGGACGCCGAACGCTGCCTCGGCCTGACGCTGGTGTCGGCTCGGACTCGGCTGGGCCTGAAAAAAGATTGATATGGGTTTTATTTTTCTCCTAAATGTGTCCTGAATGTCATGTGTCTAGATGTCTTCTGATCTCTTAAAGCGACAGTATCCCCCACGCTTTTCCTCTTGCTGCCCCTGTAACTTAGCAACTTTCCGGCTTTTATTTAATTAAAAAACTAAAACTGAAACCAATTCCAACCTTGTGTTTAAGCTGCTGTTGTAGACTCTCAATCTGGTTTTGTAGAGCCGTTTCTTTTTCTTTATGAGACTCCTTCAGTCTCCTCAGTTCTTCCTCCAGAGACTGAACCTGCGCTGGTGGTGTCTCCGTCACTGACGTCAAAACGACCTCCTTCTTTTTTTGCTGAAGCTGCTGCTCCAGCTCCGAGATCTGCTGCTCGTAACGAAGCTGCGGGACAAAGACCTCTCTGAGCGGCTAAATTAACCACACACACTCTTAAACCCGAGTTGAGTTTACCCTGATCCTCTGAAACTGCTGCTCCATGGCTCTGAGGCTGCGTTTGGCCTCTTCGTCGTGACCCTCCAGCTCGGCCTCCAGTCGCTGGACCCTGCGCTCCAACAGGGCAGTGACCCGACTCGGACGGGACGTGTCAGAGGGGCCGGAGTCGTCCGGGCCGGCGCTGCTGGCACTGGCCGCAGCGAGGATCAGAGCGGGAAGAGAGTTTGGGTTCCTGCTTCTTAAAATCTGCTCCAGCTCCTTCACCTGAGAAAGAGAAGTGTGGCTGTAAGGAGGACTTGTGCAAAGTTTTTTTTCTACTTTTATTCAGTGTTTAGCTTTAGTTTGGATGTAAAAAGAGCAGAACAGAAAAAAGTTTAAAAATGCTATTGTATCACTCTTCAAAATGGCCTTGTATTTTAATTCATGTATGCTAAACTCTTTCCTCTCTCCAGGAGGAAAGAACACTGTATAACGATTTACTGTGGTGTGTTTATATAAAGATTTGTTTCAATACTATTAAAAACACTGAGGGAAACCTGTCTCTCCAGATCCTTCATCCTCTTGGTGTCTGCAGACTTGTCTCTGGTCCTTTTCTGCTGCTCACTGCTCCTTTTGCTCACGTCCATGTTCAGCTTCTCCACCTAAAAAGAAGAGTCGAGTCTGAGTGACACTGAATTATGCTCGAGTCACCGAGGTTCAGTTGCAGACTGTTTTCTGGAGACCTCACCTGTTCCTGGAGCCGGTGTATCTCCGTCGTCGCGGCCTTGAGTCGGGCTGCGTCTCGGTCGAGCAGCTCCTGGTTTTCGGCGAACCACTGCAGCTTCTTCTTCAGAGCATCCACCTCGTCTTTGTGCTGCTCCTCCATCACACGCAGCTCGTACGTCTTTTCACCTAATCACCATTTCAGCACTTTTTAACCTCTTCTAAATTCTAAAGCTCTATAGTCAACTCTTATTTAAACAGGTAAATCGATTAAATTAGCAGTATTTTTCGGGTTTGTTTTTTTAAGCATAACCTCAGTGAATTAAACCAACTTTGTAACAACGAATGGGTCAAAAGTGTCTAATAAAGTCAAACAGGAAACAATTAGAAGTGGATCTACAGTTGTTAAATCTGAAGGGTACTTAGTTTTGACCATATATTTTATTATGGCTTTATTCTTGTTAAATAATAGCACAGTGAAAGAACTCATATTGTATTTCATCTGAATTTGTATATAATGAATGTATTACAGAATTCCCGTCACAAGTTTAAAGAGCTTCTTTACCAGATGTAACATGAAACGTACAAAGACAGTCCCGTGTGTTCACACTGAAGTAGTTAAATACTAAAATGTTTCAGAGTGTCTTTTAACCTGAGTTTTTCTCCAGGTCTTTCTCTTTCTTCAGGAGCTGCAGGTCCACCTCCAGAGTCTGCTTTTCCTCCTTCAGTCGTTGAACCTCCTCGCTTTGCTTCGCTTCATTTCTCTGTGAACAAAAGCACACAGCTCACAAGTTTTCATTCAGAGCGGTTCTGGTTCAGGTAACTACAGTGAGGTACAGACTCTCCTGCGCTTAAACACAGGCCTCTTCAGGAATCCAGAATCTACAGCTATAATCAACTACTGGAAGTGTTTAAAAGCTTCCACGTACAACGATACTTACCTGAAAGACATTAATCTGAGCCAACAGCTGTGTGATCCTCCGAGTGTGATCCAGTGAACATACGTTTCCCACAGGCCTCTGGGCTTTACTCAGCTGCTCCCTGATCAGTTCAAAAAGATTAACACGTATGAATTTGACTATTTCACAAATGTACCTTCAGTTTCAGAAGGACATGCAGGTGCAATAATATATTTTAAACAAACAGACCTGGTTAAAGCCAACTCGCTGAGCAGCCTCTGGTTTTCACTGAACATGGCCTCCTCGTTGGCTTTGCTCCTCGCCTGCTGGGCCTTCATCTGCTGGTACAGCCTCTCGTTCTCCTGGAGAAAGAAAGTAATGTAAGAAAGGCATTATATTTGATACATCATCAATAAATTAGTTGAACAGTTCAAATGTAATATAGTCAAGATCTGTGAAATAACAAAGAAAAATGTCCATTTATTCCATTGATTTTATTTATGATTATAATATTTTGGAAAAAGGTCAAAAGAAGTTAGTTTTATGTAGAATATGTAAAATAAACCTTGCTTATTTGTGTAATAATTTGCAAATGTAAAATTGTAAAAAAAAATAAAATAAAAAAAAAGTGCCCATGTTTCAAAAATTAGATCAAAATAACTTTTATTATAAAATATTTTGTGATTTTTTTTTTAATGAGGTTTTTACTTTTCTTTGGCCACTCCAACCTTTTGAAAACCCCTTTAAAGTTTTATTTTATTCCTCGTTTTTAAAACTAATCAGTGAGTGTAGACTCCTCGTCTTCCTCGTCTTTTAAAACTAATCAGTGAGTGTAGACTCCTCGTCTTCCTCGTCTTTTAAAACTAATCAGTGAGTGTAGACTCCTCGTCTTCCTCGTCTTTTAAAACTAATCAGTGAGTGTAGACTCCTCGTCTTCCTCGTCTTTTAAAACTAATCAGTGAGTGTAGACTCCTCGTCTTCCTCGTCTTTTAAAACTAATCAGTGAGTGTAGACTCCTCGTCTTCCTCGTCTTTTAAAACTAATCAGTGAGTGTAGACTCCTCGTCTTCCTCGTCTTTTAAAACTAATCAGTGAGTGTAGACTCCTCGTCTTCCTGCAGGTCCAGTTTTCTCTAAACGTCCACAGAACTAGAAACTCTGCAAAGGATGCTTTTGTGAACAGTCCACGACTTTAAAGACATTTTGTTTCCGTTTGATCACAAGTATATGGGCCTTCTACAATCATTACCTGAGTTTAAAGAATTTAGGTTTTGGCACTGATGCCGAGATGTGTTTTACAAATGAAATAAACGTTTAACTGTTAAAGCAAAGAACAGAGCGTGGATCTGAGACACAAACCTGTTGGTAACCCTTTATGAGAGTCTCCTGCTCTTTTATTTCTTTATCGATTTGTTGAAGCTTCTCTTGTTTAACTGAGTCTGAGGCGTCAGTCCATCTGTTTTTCTGGATTTCCTCTTCTGCAGAGCGCAACTAAGGAGCAAAAGAAAAAACATGGCACTACGATTCGTTTTTACTTCTTGTGATTGCACAGCAGGTCAGATGATATATGCCGACCTTGATCTGTAGAAGGTAGTTCTGTTGTTTAATCGAGTTGAGTTCTTCTGTTTCCTGTTGTAGTTTCTGCAGTTTTTTCTCCTTTTCCAGCAGCTGTTCACTCAGATCCTCCTCTTTCTGAAAGACAAACACTACATAACTAATATCCTTTCATCACTTACCTTAAGAAATGGGCAACAAACGCAAGGTTAATGTGGTTAAAGCACAGCAGATGTTCTTACAAGTCTGCTTGGAAAGTGTTGTAATGTTGTTTCTGGATAATTCCTGGTTTTCTGTGAGTCTGCAGGGTCAGGGTTAGGGTCTGGATGTTTGGCGTCGATCTGCTGCTGAAGGACGGACACTAAAGACTGGACAGACGTCACCAGGTCACTGCTCACCTTCAGACCGGCGTCTACTCCACAAACACAAGCACAGAGCAGAAATAGAGGAGATACTTTGGGGATAAGGCAAAGCAGCACAGAATATAAGTGTCATTTCTCACCTGAGTTGTGCTGGTTTGGCTTTTCTTTGTTCTTTATGGATCTGGGACCGTGCAGCTGAGACACAGAGGGTTTTGTGGACTTGGACTGAAGAGCATTAAAACCTGGGGCAGAAGGACGAGACGTCACTGTTATCCTCGAATCCACAGACCTGCCTCGAACTGGAGCCACTGTGGGTCTCCTTCTGTGGGACGTAGAGGGATGGGACACAGAGGAGCCTTGGGAAGTCTACGGGAGATATAAGAGCAACATAAATTAGATTGATTGAACCTTTCCAACCTCTTGCATCGTAACTGCTCTAAAGAATAACTCTGTCTGGAAAAGCTCAATGTCAGCTCGTTTTCCTCAAGGCAGCGCAAAATGACTCGGGGCCAATCAATTGGATTTACAACGGACATAACGTTAGCTCGGCCACAATTCATGAAGACATAAACAACGAACATGACGTGCAAAAACATATTTAAAAAGAAACGCTCTTGGCACTGTTTTTGAGGTTTTAAACACGTAATGTCTTGATTATTTAAAAGTGATTGAACATTTTTTTTAAACATGATACTTGGGCCTAAGTGTGACACAAGGCAACACTCCAGCGACATTTGTGAATAGTCAGCACAGAACATATCTGAGGAACTGAATGGCTTACAGAGCTTTGCCAAACCGAGTTCCTGTTTATAGAATATACAGAGAGCTGGGCCAGGCTACTAAACTGTGAGAGACACCCCTTTCACTTTAGTGAGTTATCGATGAATGAAGCGACTTATGTGTGAGATAAATCTGATTTACTAAAGCAAATATTTATATGAGCCGTTATTAATATTATACCCATTCTGTTTTATGATTATTTAAATCAGGGGCCAAACGTTTATTTAAAGTTGACTCAGGCTTATATTAAACTAATCAATAGTCAGAATCAAAATAAAGAGCATTGATGTGACAGCTGCTTTGACAAAGAGCATACGTATCTATGATACTACGTGACTGTAATCTGTCAGACTAAGCTTTCCTTTGGTTGAGTATAGCCCCTATTTAATATATCTTCACAACTATATACAGTATATCCCAACCCTAACTGCTTCTTTTTAAGTTCCCATCGTACCTGCCGTTTCTTCGCTCCGTTATTGGTCTGAGAGGGTTTCTTTGACGTCTCGTGATCCTGCATTAGTCTCTCGACTTCTTCTCTGAGGCTCCAGGTTCGCTCCTGAACGCTCGGCTCTGGGGAGATGACAGGACGACTGGGGATCCATCCCGAGAGCTCCTTCTCTTTGGCAAAAAACTCAGGCCGCTTCTTCTTTGGAGACTCTGTGAAAGTTCTTTGCAGCTCCTTTGGTTGAGAGGGTTTCTCCTGATTGTAATCCAAAGCACTGAGACAAAAAAAAGGAAAGACAAAAGTGGAGCTAGTATGGTTTATAACGAGGATAAAATGTACCTATTATTAAAAGAACTATTATTTTCCACTAATATGCTTGTTTTTTGTCTGACCTGACCGGCTGGAGACTAAAGCCTCGTAAATGGTCGTCTTCAGGTCGAATGGGTCTCATCAGCTCCTCTGCAGTGGGAAGATCTGGAGAAACACAAAAATATAAAAACAGTCTTTTTACAATTGTTGTATTTAAATTTCCATTTTCTTAAAGGGTGCAGACCAGACTCATTTGTAGAAACCGGTTGGAGCGAGTGTCCGTCGAGAGGAAGAGGAGAGACTGGAAACTCAAGACGGTTGGTTTTTGTTTTGGTCTCTGAAGATGAAGAAGTCCGATTGTGTTCGTCTGAATCCTCCACAACATGGATCCGTCTGTAGGCCTCGTGCAGCGCCTCCGTCTCTGAGCCTCCACTCTGCCCATAGGACTGTCCTGAAGAGAAGCAGGTTCAACAGGTTCATCTGGGGCTTACATTTAAAAAGGGCTATAATATAACCACAAATATTTAAGATAAAAAGGTAAATGGCAGCATGTTTCTTAAGTTAAAGCAGGTTAATCTCGTAACTTCTAAACCTGTTGTGATACTGTCAATACCTTTGTCCAGCGGCGCTGCTGCTGCTGTCGTTTTCCTCGTGTCCCCTTCTCTTGTGTCGTCCAACGAATCGTAAAGAGACACTTCAAATAAAACGTTTCAGAGTTAAACTTTAGGTGGATTTAAAACAACTATAAGTCGCTCTATTCTCCGTTTTAACTTTGTCTTTACGTACCTTTAGCAAGAATTGGAGAAAGTTTCAGCTTCTAAAAAGACACAAGAAAAGTAGATTAATACTAAAACGTATTGTAAGAGACAAAACAAGAAGAGGAACTGAAAACAGACCTCTTCACGTTCTTCTTTTCCGTCTCCATCGTCCTCGAAGTCGTCGCTGTAGTGAGGAGAACCTGGGACAGAGTTTAAAGGAACAGACTCAGATTTGTTCAGAGGCAGAAGAAGTAGAAGAGGGCATGACTTTTACCTGGAGAGTCTCTGGTGTTCACTGTCCCTTTGTCTTTGTTTGGATCCGTCTGCTCCACTGCTTCCTCAGGTTTTCTGTGGAAGACGATAAATATTCAAAATGTGGCTTGTTAATGTTAAAGAAGAAACACAAGAGTCTCAGTGATAATAATTTTTCAATACATTGTGCAGCTCTAGTGTACATCAATTTCTGGGGACCCATATGAATGAGTTCATTTGCAAAAACAGATAAACACCATTTTGTAAAACAATTAACCAAGGCTTGTAATTAATTCTTAGCGTAGTTTTAGTGGTTCTAATCAGTCACAGCCAACTTTAGTTTGACTGACATTATCTTTAGTAAAAAAGTAAACTCTTAATTTTTAAAAATGTCTGTGTTGGAAATTCTATGGCAATTTAGTTACATTTCCATTTTTTTTTGTTTGCTTCAGTCCATTTCAACCAATATTATTAATTTTTTTTTTTATGTTTTTTTCCTCATTTGTAATTTACTTTTTTTTTTTTTAAAAATATATAAATTACTAAATAAGATAAATCTTTCCCCCAGGTGCTGCGAAAAGTTAATAAAATAAAACAAAAAGGATTCATAACTCTAAAACCCATTTTATTAATTTCCGTTGTTAGTGCATTACTGTTGCAGATACTTGATGAAGAGGAGGCTCTAAAACAAAGTCCCAATGGTGAAATAAATGCTGTACACATTCATTTAGAGCCTGTTAGAAATGAACTGTACTGTCCAGTCCTCGTTGTGCTGTACAAACCCGATGCCTGGGCCGACGGTGGAGATGGTGGAGTCCAGATCCTGGTTCAGTTTGGAGTAATCTATCGTCGATAAAGCTCCGGCCTCAAGTTCAGCGAAGAACCGAGCCTTCTCCTCCTCTTCCTCCAAAGTGTCCATCCCCAACATGGACAGGTTCAGAGCTGGTGTCAGCGTGACCGAGCCTGAGGTCAATTAAAAAAAAAAACAATTCTGTTCCTAGTCATATTGTTCTAGTATTTATTTTCTAAAACTGTTCGGATATATTTTACTGGAAAAGAAGAGCAAACTGCAAAGAATGTTGTGTTGCAGGTGTTGTTTCTGGCCTTTTTCCTGATTGGTAATGGAACACATCTTCATTTTAAACAATGCAAGTGTCTCTTATCGTCTTTTTTTTTATTAATCTTTCCATTATGGGTTGTGTCGTCTACTCACCTTCAGTCTCTGTGGCGTCTCTTTCTCGTCTTCGTTCTTTTAAACTACTCTCTGTGACCTCTTCCTCTTCTTCTCGGATCGTCTGAGATTTACGGAGGGACTTCCTGAAGCTCTTCCCTGATCCCACGAGTCCTGAAAGAACACAAACATAACAAAGACAACGGACGTTTACTATAATTTTATTCTACATTACTACAGCATTTGCAGGTAACCTTAAAGTCTGTCAGGCTGCACAATATCAAGAACTAAAGCACTTTTAAAACAAAGTCAGACCAATGTTGTGAGTGTTGTTTTGAGTTAATTAGAAACGACCAACCACAGTTTCTTACTTGGTTTAACTGTGTACCACACTGGTGCATCTTTAGGGCTTTAAACATGTCTGTTTTTTTATATATTGAGCACTAAAACTAAAGCAAAGCGTTTATTACGTTTCTTAGTTTCTACTCCAGCTTTAGACAGTCTACAGTTTTTTTTTACCATTGTCACTGTCCCTCTGAGAATCACAGTCAGGACTGGATGAGGATGCTTCTTCTGGGCTCTTTTTTCCTGAGGTGTCTTGGAGGTTTTTGTCGTCGGACTGAGACTGTGTCACACTTTGAGAAACGTCCTTCTCTGAGTTCTGGGTATTTTTTGACTGAACTAGAGCCGAGCTGCGAGGTTTGGGGACCGGTTTAGAAAAGGAAACTTCAGACAGCGAGGAGAGAAAGTCAAAGACAAGTTATAATAAGACCACTTTATTTGTAATAAATATATAACGGGAAGAAACTAGAGGGACAGTGTCAACTGGAGAGAGCTTGTGGGTTAAATACAATAAAGAGAAGCAGCTAAAGGGAAGGACAAAGACTACACTCTCTTTAAGACTTTCACAACATGAGCTCACCCGCCTCGTTTCCAGCCTGAGGTTTAGGGGCTTTGATAAATCTGCGTTTGGTTTTCTCTGGTGAAAAAACAAAACCGGCTAATGGTTATCAAGAAACCTTAAAAACAGGAATGTGATTTAATTTTCTTGTATTTGAGGAAAACTGTTCCATCACCTAACATTGTAAAATGAACATTCTGTGGAAAAACAAGTCATTAAAACATTTGCTAAGCTTTATTGAAGGGTTTTAAATAGATGAGAATGATCACTGAAGAGAAGGTGGTCTCCTGTTGTAAACACTGAATGAATGGTGGTAGAAAGTGTCTAATCCAGTGTTGGAGTTGTATATTTACACTGAGAAACATCGCAAAAATAAGGCTCTAAACATTGTATTTCACAGAAGAGATCAGTATTAATTTCTTAAATAAAAAAGCACATGTAGCACTGGGACCTTAAGGAAAAATATTATGGTCTCACAGTGTTTTTGGAGAATTTAAAACGGTTTTAACCTCAAAATTAGTGTTGTTATAATAATTAAACAATGCAGTGCAAAGAGAATATCTCAACTCTTCTAAATACAGGAGCCTATTCTCTTTCTGCCCAGGTCTCTTCAGCTCATTTTACAGGAATGTCTGCCGTGACATTTGTGTTTTTTAATCCCACAATTATCACAGGGTTTACCTTGAAATCGGTGATTGTCACAGACGTACTGGGATGAAAGGGATTTATCTGATAATGCAGCTTTAATGCAATCCAATCCAACTGAGTCCACCTTTTGAATCCTACCTTTGCCGTCGTCGTCATCGTCCTGCCACCAGGACACAGTCGGCTTCTGAGCAGTTTTCTGGCTTCTTTTAGCTCCCGTCTGCTTCTCCGAGCTCCCCAAATCCACCGAGTCATCAGAAACAGACTGAGAGACAACACCACACAGTTTGGTCATTATTAGATTATACTTATTACTAGTCTCCACTTTACGGCACCAGTTCAAGTAAATTAAATGTTTAGATACATTTAAATTAAAAACAGTAAAGCTTTATAGACACACTTTTGACTCGAGTAAATGGATGTTATTGGTGTAGTTATTCTTGTCTAATAGGTTTAATAGTGGCACCTCCTTCATGAACAGCTCGAACTGCTCGTCCAACTCGTCTTCGGTCAGTCTCCGAGTCATTGTGAGGCCAGCTCCATCAGTCGAAAGGAAACCAGATTCACTGATGAAACCTGGAAGAAACGGCAAAGGAAAGGTTCAGGGTTAGTTTTTAAAGTTGAATTCCACCTGTTTGAATATAATCCAGGACAAATCCTGTGATATTAAGCCTGTTTGAGGGGTTTAATGTTCGATAAAAGTGTTGTATAATGTAAAACACAGATTTAACTAGAATTACCACTAACAACTGAAGTAAACTAACAACAGGTTTAAAACTAAGACTAAAGCATCACTAAACCAGGTCTAAAAACCAGGTCTAAAAACCAGGACTACACCAGAGCTACGTTAAGTCTTAAGTAGGTCTAAATCCACATCTTTAACCAGGGCCAAGCCCGGGCTAACCGAGTGAAAATCAGGGCTAAACCAGGTCTAACCTGTAAGACTACACTAAACCAGGTCTAGATCAGGTCTAAACCTAGGAGAAAACCAGGGCTAAAACCAGAACTGAACTAGAGCTAAAATCAGGTCTAAACTAAGTCTAAATCTAGATTAAAACCTGGACTAAAGCAGGTCTAAAATCAGGACAAAACAACTGCTGAACCAGATTTAAACCAGATCTAGAAATAGAGCTAAACCAAAACTTATAAAAAGATCTAAAACCAGGGGTAAACCAAGGTCTGAACCAAATCTAAACTTGTTCTAAACCGAAGCCAAAAAAACAAGTAAAAAATAGTCTAAAACTTGAACCAAACCAGGACTAACCTGTCAAAGCTAACTGTGGCTAAATTAAGTCCTTTATCGCATTAGCTCCAAACTTTGTGAATAAAACATTTAAATACAACATTAAACAAATAAACCGGCCACATTTCTGTAGAAAACACTGACTTTAAAGCCCTGCTGTGCACAGGTCTACATCTATGGTCTACAGGTGTCTCTCTGAAGGTCTGAGGATGTGTTTGTGTTGCCTTGTTCCCGGGTTGCCAGATCAGACTCTTCTTCTTGGACAGATTCCCGCTCAGGGGCGTAATGCTGCCCCCTTGAGGCGAAGACAGGTTATTTCAAGCTAAAACAATGTCTCAGAGCAAGCGTCTCTCATGGATTAATTACATGATATATACTTTATATAAATGTTTGTGAAAGTACTAATAAAACAATACAAATGCAAACAAATGATTAGAAAGAAAAATATGATTAGAAACATTCCGTCTCGTGACTCCATAGTGGAGCGTTTCGGAGCGGGAGAAAATCACAACGCTCCAACATTTAAAAAATCAGCTCCTCGCACCGGTCAAAATCACAACGAGGGGCCGTCCTCAAACGCAGCCGAGACGGGGACAACGAGGAGGAGGAGGGGACAAGTCGTCCAGACAGGTTTGTAATAACTCTGTACAAACTCCACTAAATTAAATTAAAAAGCAAAACTGGGGTTCTTTCAGAGAAACGTGGATGTAGAATATTCAATACAAAAGAAAAGCTAAGTCAAATAAATACAACTCTATTTTCTGACAATATTTATTTCTAGGTCCAGTCAAAAGGCGAAAACAAAAAAATGAGTCGCAAAGAAAAGGATGAAGACTGTGGTTATAAAGAGTCCTTCCAGAAACAGCCAGTCCCCTCCATCAGGCTCCAGGAAACAAAGCCGAGAGTTTACACTACACAGGTCTGTGAGAGGACTAGAACAGGACTGGAACAGGACTAGAACAGGACTTAAACAGGACTAGAACAACTCTAGCAGCAACTCCAGGAAACGGAGCCGAGAGGACGAGGATAAAGGGGACACAGGACTAAGGTTTGGACTCAACATAAACCTTGATTTTAACCTGGTCCAGGGGTTGATCCTGGTCCGAGTAGACCAGGTCCCGCCCCACAACAGGCAGGACTCAGGGTCAGGTTTCAGGAAAAGGAAAAGAAAGGAGGAAGAGGAGAAGAAGGGGGACATCATCACATTTATTTCAAACCTTCAGCTTCAGGTTTAACTTTCAGGTTTAACTTACTCAGGACTAAACCAGGATTTTAAGGCAGCTTCATTAAGAATAACTGTTCTAACTGATTTTGTTTTCTGTCTCTAGTTCTTTGATGGTGATGAAGAGGAGAAGGTCCACCCCAGTGTCCATCAACAAGAAGAGACCTGGTCCACACAACACCCACACGTCCTCCCAACAACAAGACCTGCTGCTTTTTAAAGCCCAGGAGCTCATCAGAGAGCTCTTACCTGTAAACCCGAATGAAGTATTTATGTAGATTTATACTGTAACATCTCCCTTTGTCCAAAAAGTTATTTATAGCCACACCATTACATAAAACAGGATTTATTATAATACAGGAAGATTGGGACTGGGATAAAAAAACGGAGCTGCGGACATGGAGCGGGAACATCCCACTGTGGAAGGACAACGTCGAGTCGTCTTCTGCAGAAGAGAGACTAAGGAACTGTTTACCGTTTTGTGCAATAATGAATCTGATCATATTCAAATGTAGTCTTTATTAAAAAGGCGGAAGATGAGAAAACGGCAAACACCACATCTTTATCAAACATGGAATTGACATAATTCATAGAATGTCTTGACAAATGGATACAGTGTGCGATGTAATAATGTTTTACAAGTTTCACCACAAAAAGTATCTTACAGTTCCAATATCCGAAAGCATGCTTGTGTTTTAAAAAGTACAAGTCTAAAAAGTACCAGGTTATGCAGTATTTGTACCTCGTTTGACACGTTATATTTCACATTACCTAAGTTATTTAATTATAACAGATTTTTAGATAAATGGCAGTTAAGGTATTCTAGCCCTCTGAAAAAAAAGTTTAAGTTTACAGTGTGGCATTTTTTTGGTTAAATAACTAAATAATCCCAGTTGAAAAATGTTTAATAGCTCCATCCACACGAGACAGAGAGCTGCGTGAATAAAGAGGAATATAGCAGATGTGTGTTTAAGGCAGTCATCTCATAATATTTATGAGGGTTAAAAAAAACTCACAGGCAAAAAAATGTTAAAACTGAGATATGCTGACATGTAAACATAAATGAAGCTGTAACAGTCAGAGATTAGTCTAGTATACTACTTTAATTAAAAAAATCATTAGATCTGGTTTGTTCACTTTGTGACAGTCTTTGATACTTTGCTATTAACATTGTTTCTGGTTTATTTTCAGCTTTATAAACTTTAAAGATTTCTATATTAAGAAACTCTTTTTTATATCACAATTAATCCTTGTTTAATTCAGACAGTGGATTACAAGATTTTAATTAATGAAGAAAGTTATTTTAATATAATGTAAGGTTTCTGTGTTATCTAAAATTTCTTTCTTTCTATCTAAATAAAAGTGTCCCTTTTTTCCTAATTGAAGGTTTGCCACTCCTTTTTTTTTTTTTTTCAGATCACTGGGGCATCAACCCCCACTTATTAATTGAATTGTTAATTTATATAGCATATTTAAAATAACCATCACTGCCCGGCGTTCTTTACAGGCTTGGTAAAGTGCTTAGTATAAACTGAGTAGATCCCACGACAGACTCTGGGATATGGCAGAAGCTCCATAATCCATCTTATTACAAGTAGAGACTATCCAAGCGGCTAAGAAAGAACATGTCTCTGAAACGGTAGGGTCACTCACCTCACTCACGTAATCTGTTGCAACCAAGCGTCTCCCATGGAAACTCTTAAAAAGTCCTCGAGTAAGGGCGCCGCCATACGGCAAAATACAGCGATATACCGCCGTCCACCAGAGGGCAGGCTCCAAAAGCGGAACTATAGGGAGTGTAAAAATCATGTTTACATCCTGGTACAAAAGATGGCTCCGGTCTCCAGAGCTAAGTTTTTGCTACGTGACAACTCTGGGGGGTGAATCTTTGATTATTACGTCCGTTTATGCTATCTAAAAACTTGTTTTACTATGGAGTAGAAGCCGAAAAGCCCGGATGTAACGTCCATTTTATCCCGAGTCGTAATGACAATATCGGTGAATACAGGACCAATGGGCGGATAACATCCATATTTTTACTATCTATGGTTGCAACATCTCCTCATCCCGGGACAGAAAAGTTTCATTGGAGGTGTTTGTCTAGCTGAGGGCGCTGTGCCAGTGAGATAGACATGACTCTACTGAGCTCATGTCTAAGAACCATCAGTATCAGAGAGAGAAAATATATTTTTAAGCTAAACTAAAAGCTACACAATTTTGTTTTAAATATAGTAAAAAAAAAAAAACAAGCAAATCAAATAAGTAGGACATACATTTTCGTTAATACCAGTCTAGTCCATCATATGCATCTTCACATCCAATATTATAATCGTCATATGCATCTCCACAATCACCTCCAACTCCATCATAGTCGTCATATCCATCTCCACAATCACCTCAAAGTCCATCATAATCGTCATATCCATCTCCACAATCACCTCCAAGTTCATCATAGTCGTCATATGCATCTCCAAAATCACCTCCAAGTTCATCATAGTCGTCATATGCATCTCCAAAATCACCTCCAAGTTCATCATAGTCGTCATATGCATCTCCAAAATCACCTCCAAGTCCATCATAATCGTCATATGCATCTCCAAAATCACCTCCATTGTCATATTCACTATTATAGTCATAATATTCATGTAGATAAGGTTCAAAAGTAATATCCAGATGACAGTCCCCAATCTGCTCCAGCTCCTCTTCATTTGAATTCGCTGTGCCTTTCACATTCATCGTGAGCTCTCTCAGAAAGGTCGGGTGGGACCTCAGAATGGATATAATGGTAGAATAACTGTTCTTTAACAAACTGCAGTTGGATAATCTAAAAAAAGATTTAAAAAAATTAAACACTTTCCTCTTTGCTGTGGTCGATAACTCACAGTTTCAGAGGTATGTGCCATTCAGGCTAAAATTAATCGAGCACAATTAATATTTTGTGAACTAACTTGGATAAACAAACTAAACAATTGTCCATTTCATAAACACAGTAGTGTACAATTCCTACATAAAACAACTTACTTTAGGCTTGACATTAAACATTTTCACTTCGCTCTGACAACTTAGAAGGTAGGGTTTTAAAATTCTTCAGGACTTCAGAAATTTTGCAATAGTCAGACATAGACAGTCAGACTCTCGCACTGTGTCCCTGAGTCAGTCTCAGTCTGAACTGTCAAGCCTGGTTAATGCTTATATGGACACTTTTTGTGCCAAACCTTTTCTTGTGTTCTGTCTGAATGTGAAAAGGAGGAGTACCAGACATACCTCAGAATCTCCAGTCGACAGTCAGGACTCTGCAGAAATTCACACAGCGTCTTCACTCCTGAATCCTTTAGATCATAGTTTCCGTTCAGCTCTAACTTTTTTAGATGTGAAGGATTGGACTTCAGAGCTGAGACCAGAGATAAGCAGCTTGCATCTGACAAACTGCAGTAACTCAACCTGAATAAAGAATAATTTATGTAATGCAATGTAATGTACAGTTATTTACTTCTAAAACATGCACACAACAAACCACAGAGGCAATACTCAGCTTTATTAAGGAGGAGAAATATTATTGATCCAGATTTTTTTTGTCTCATCTCATCTCTCTGTCTCTCAACAAAGTCAAACAGTGAACCAACCTCAGACTCTCCAGTCGACACTCAGGACTCTTCAGAAATCCACACAGCAGCTCCACTCCTGCATCTTGGAGCTTGTTCCCATCTAGTGTCATCTCTTTCAGATTTGAAGGGTTGGATTTTAAAGCTGAGACCAGAGCTAAACAGCTGATCGCGGACAAACTACAGGACTTCAAACTAAAAATAAAAAACACATCATTTCATGTCATAACAACACGGGTTCTCTTCGGGAAGAAAAAGAAGAAAAGAAACAATTCTTCCTTTACTGTCAACCCAAAATCCACACCGCAATTCAATCTTTCTGTTTGTGGGAATTTTTAGTCATCTAGGGTTTAGGGTTAGGGTTAACCCTTATACAATAAAAGTTTAAGTTTATCTGAAGGAAACAGTGGATTTGTGGAAAAAGCTTGTGACATCTGAGTTTATATCCTTCAGAGAGAGCGGTTTAACCTAATGTCACCTGTGTCATTGATCAACAGTTAATCAGAGCCTCAGATCTGGTTTCATGGTCAATAACAGTTTTAAAAACACATGTTCTGTTCTTGATGAGTGGGTTAAAGCATGTCTGAAGGCAGATGAGACACAGGACTCATTTGATCAAAGGACCCCTGCGTTTGGAGTAATTTACAGGACAATTTTTACTTTACAGATTACGGACATGGCAGATTTGCACAGGCTTCAAATCACAGATGAGCTCTGCATTTATAATAAATGACTACATGTTCCCAGGTAAAAACTAATCTCATGCAAATAGGGCTTTAGTTTACCTCAGAGTCTCCAGTCGACAGTCAGGACTCTGTAGAAATCCGCACAGCAGAAGCACTCCTGAAATGACTTTATTTTCACTCAAATCCAGCTCTTTCAGATGTGAGGGGTTGGACTTCAGAGCTGAGACCAGAGAGGAAAAACTACTCTCTTTTAAACTGCAGTCAGCCAATCTGAATACAGTGAAACGGTAGGTTATAAACTGGTTTACTGTTTATATTTGATCAGGTGAAAACAGTATGGATGATCAAAGTGCATCCTCAGTGCTTTAGTCCATATTCGATTATTTCCCATCATTTTAGTAATAAAGTGAGTAGCCCACTGTGCATTTATGCATATAAGGCCAGGTGAATGAAAAGGAGGATTTCTTTCTGTAGTGCCCACAAACAAATGACTGCAGCAAAGACACAAAGTAGCTACCACCTGAACTGACCAATTTGCTGTGAAAACCCTATATTGTGTTTGCATATAAATGAGGCTCATTTTAAATTAACAATGTGACCTCAGTAACATTAACAGACAGTGATCTCACCTGAGACTCTCCAGGCGACAGTCAGGATTACACAGATAATCACACAGATGCTTTACTCCTAAATTCTCCAGATCTTTATTACTGCTCAGGTCCAGTGCTCTCAGATGAGAAGGGTTGGACTTTAGAGCTGAGGCCAGTAAAAAAAAGCTGTTTTTTGACAAACTGCAGGAACTGACTCTGAAATAAATAACAAATATTCACATTATCCATTACAATCACATAAACATCACATTGCATTGACACTCCTTTCATTGTCACAGTTGGGATGGACTGTATTTTATTTATTTGTTTTATTTATAAGGCAAAGCTCTCGATTTACCAGTCGATCTACGTTCCTACTCTCACCTATGGTCATGAAGTTTGGGTCATGACCGAAAGAACAAGATCCTGGATACAGGCGGCCGAAATGAGCTTCCTCCGCAGAGTGGCGGGGCGCTCCCTTAGAGATAGGGTGAGGAGCTCGGTCACTCGGGAGGAGCTCAAAGTAGAGCCGCTGCTCCTCCACATCGAGAGGAGCCAGCTGAGGTGGCTCGGGCATCTGTTTCAGATGCCTCCCGGACGCCTCCCTAGGGAGGTGTTCCGGGCATGTCCCACCGGGAGGAGACCTCGGGGAAGACCTAGGACACGCTGGAGGGACTATGTCTCTCGGCTGGCCTGGGAACGCCTCGGTATCCCCCCGGAAGAGCTGGAGGAAGTGTCTGGGGAGAGGGAAGTCTGGGCTTCTCTGCTTAGACTGCTGCCCCCGCGACCCGGCCCCAGATAAGCGGTAGAAGATGGATGGATGGATGGATTTTATTTTCACATTTCTTTCCAGGTCATCTTGAAGAAACGGACCAGATGCCTTTACTTTAACTTTTTCTTCAAAGTGTAATGCTTTTCTTTTCTGTGTATTTTGTGTACTCTGTGTAAATGTAAAGTAACTTTGAATATCACACATCTATCAGTGGTATCACACAAGCTGCCCCTCCCCACAGGTAGAAGGCTACGCAGTCTCAAAGGCTAAACAACAAGGCTAAAATGGTTGTTTCCAGATGAGACTGAAGAATTCTCTTTGTCTCCACTATATTCTGCTGGACCTGAGGAACACATTTTAGAGACAATAACGTACCTTATAAGCTTTGTGACCTTTGTGAGCACAGACCAGTGTAATAAGGCATTGGGGATAGTAGAAAGGTAGAAGAATAAGTAAATAAACAACAACAACAAATTTGGAGCTAGCTACCACCTTAACATATTTCCTGCAGGAAACAATGACTACTGACCTGAGAGTCTCCAGTCGACAATCTGGAGTTTTCAGAAAATCACACAGCAGCTCCACTTCTGAATCCTGCAGCCCATTCCCACTTAGATTCAGCTCTCTGAGATGGGAACAGTTGGCCTTCAGAGATGAGACCAGAGAAGGACAGCAGACCTTTGAAGATCTGTTCCACTTCACTCTAAAAAAATAAGTAAAAATAAATCAGCATTTTGAAATGGGGTAAATTAGTTTGCAACAGACATAGATTGAAATAACTAAATAAAGTATTAATAAAGACTAAAGAATAAACTGACCTCAGAGTTTCCAGTCTGCAGTTATGACTCTCCAGTCCAGCACACAGTATCTTCATCCCTGAATCCTGTAGGCCGCTCAGCTCCAGCTCTCGCAGATGAGAAGGGTTAGACTTAAGAGCAGAGGCCACAATCTCACAATTAATGTCTGAGAGTTCATGGTCCAATCTGTAAATATAACGGGTTATTGATTAAACAATTAAAATAAAATTCAGAAAACATATATCACACACATAATAAAACCCATACTTACACAGCCTTCCTGCAGTTCCTCACAGCTGGGATCAGTCTCTCTCGTCCCTGTTGTGAAATGTTGTAGCTGTTCAAGTTTAATTCATCCACAACATCCTCTGACATCTGCAGCATGTAGGCCAAAGCTGAACACTGAATGTCAGAGAGTTCCTTCCTTAATTGCCTTTTCTTTATTTTTAACTTCAGGATTTCCTGGATCTCCTGGTTGACGCTGTTGTGTTTCATCTCCATCAGACAGTGTATAAGGTTGATGTTTCTGTCAGCAGAAGCTTCCTCAATGTTCATCTTCTTCAGGTTGTCAATAACCTTTTGTTTTGTCTCAGGATCAACTGTAATTGGACCCAGCAGACTCTGCAGTATTTTCAGGTTGGACTCCAGAGAAAGGCCGTGAAGGAAGCGAACCACCAGGTCCAGGTGACCATTTTTACTTCTGAGTGATTTCTCTGTGGCTTTTTTGAGGAAAATGTCAAGTGTTGCTTTGTGACACTTATCTGTCAAAATCCACTTCAGCACCTCCGAGCTGATGTAGCCGTGAACCAAAAAGACTGCGGCCAAGAACTCTTGAACGCTCAGGTGAACAAAGCTGTAGATGGGTTTATTAAAGATGACACAGTCTCTTTTGAAGATCTTTGTACAAACTCCAGCGTAAACCAAGGCTTCAGTGAAGTCCAGACTGCACTGCTCCAGGTCTTCTTGATAAAACATGACGTTTCCTTTCTCGAGCTGTTCAAATGCCAGTCTCCCCAGTTTCAGCAGGAGTGTCCCATCAGCCTCCGTCAGCCCCTCTTTATGTCCCTCTTTGTACTTGAGCCTCATCCTGTGAGTCTGCACCAACAGGAAGTGAGAGTACAGGTCGGTCAGGGTGTGTGGCAGCTCGTCTCTCTGCTCAGAGAACATGTGCTCCAGGACTGTGGCTGTGATCCAGCAGAAGAATGGGATCTGACACATGGCGTGGAGGGTTTGGGACATCCTGATGTGGGAGATGATTTTAATGGACTGCTCTTCATTTCTGAACCTGTTTGTGAAGTACTGCTCTTTCTGTGCATCAGTGAAGAAACCCCTGACCTCTGTCACTCTGTCCACACACCTCGCAGGGATCTGATTGGCTGCTGCTGGTCGAGAGGTGATCCATATAAGGGCAGAAGGAAAAAGATTTCCTCTGATGAGGTTCACCAGCAGCACATTAACCTCTGCCCTCTGTGTGACCTCAGAGATGACCTCACAGTTGAAATCCAGAGGCAGTCTGCTCTCATCGAGGCCGTCGAAGATGAACAGGAGTTTCCTGTCGACCAGTGTCGCTGTGGTGAGCTTCTGCAGCGGGAGATGGAAAACCTGTATCAGCGTCAGCAGACTGTAGCGCTGCTCCAGGACCAGGTGCAGCTCTCTGAACGACAGGGGCACCACCAGATCCACCTCCTGGTTCTCTAATCCCTCGGCCCAGTCCAGAGTGAACTTCAGAACCGAGAAGGTCTTTCCGACTCCAGCCACGCCGTTTGTCAGCACCACTCTGATGGGCTTCTGCTCCTCAGAGAAGACTTTGAAGATGTCCTGGCACCTGATCGATGGGTCATGGATAGAGTCCATCCTGGAAACCACCTCAAACCAGTTCACCTCATGCTGGGCTTCAGCCTCCTGGCTCTGGCCCTCAGTGATGTACAGCTCAGTGTAGATCCTCGTTAAAGAGATTCTAGGATCGGCTCCGTCTGTTCCGTCAGTCACACTCTCACATTTCCTCTTCAGACTCAGCTTATGTTCAGCTAAAACTGAAAAATTTAAACATTTGTTTGTGAGCCGCATGACACAGTGTGCATTATTTTTTTTTGCATTGTTGACACCCAGTGCTTTCTGTTTTTATACCTTTGTTTTACCACCAGATGTTGCAAAAAGACCATTTAGTTTAAGTCAACTCTATTTATAAAGCACTTTTCTTATAAAGACTTTAGTACAAAGTGCCATAAATAATTAAAAACAAAGAAAACCTTATCCATTATGAGCACTATTTCTGATGGAAGCTACTTTTCATTTGCAACAAATCATTGACAAGAAGTATTTAAAAAAGCCTCTCAGAAGTAAAGAAAGATTCAACAAAAACCTTTTACACAATGTCCGAATGTTTTTTAGAACTTACCCTGTTCAGTGACCTCTGTGTGTTCCTCAGTGTGTTGCCCAGGACTTGTTCTTGCCCTTTCTTCACACTGGGGGCAAAGCAGTTTTCCTGAGGGGTATAATGTGTTCCTATATGAAGTGAGGCACTTTCTGCAGAACCAGTGTCCACAGCTGGTTGAGACTCGATCACTCGGGATGTTTTTACACAAAAAACTATTTTGACTGTCTGAACCAATGACCATTTTTCTCTCTCTGTGGATATGGACACATAACATGAAAATCAGAATTAGATTAGCTTTAGGGTTGTGAGACATTCAGATGTCATTTCTGTAAAATCTGACCGTAAAATACCTTTCAACAAGCATTTAACAAATCTGACTAAAAACAGATGAAAAACATGAAACACTACACAAAAAGATAAAAAGAGTCTCACTGTACGTCTGAAGGCCCAGGTTCATTACTGAAGTCTGGAGGACTCATCTTAGACCAGCCACTCTTCACCGACCAACAGCTGGGGACTGGAGATGCCGCTCTGTGTTTATAACAGAATATGAATACTGCAATCATTTAAAGAGTCGGATATTTGTACTCTTCTAAAAGGGTGTGCTTAAGTTTAGTGAGGGGTTAGTTGTGTGGGTCTTTATCATTATCAGCATCTTCTGATCTGTTTCTGTTCTTTCACTGCAGGTCGATATAGAAGTATAATATATAGTCTCACAGTGCGTGTGAAGGCCCAGGTTCATTACTGAAGTCTGGAGGACTCATCTTAGACCAGTTACTCTTCAGAGACAAACAGCTGGCTGGAGATGCTGCTCTCTGTCTGTGTAAAAAACAGTAAAGTTTGTGATAAAAGAGGAAGAAGAAGAAAAAAAAAAACACTGGTCCGTTCATAAAATAAATACCCGGACCAGAAAGTACGAGCATATTAGTCCCATCCTCAGGTCTCTACACTTCCTGTCTCTCAGAGGATAGAGTTTAAAGCTGCTCTGCAGGTGTATAAGGCTTTGTATGACTCAGCACCAAAGTCCATCTCTGGCACGTTAGTCCCATAAGAAACCTCTGTGACTCTGAAGACCTCAGGGACATGATTTTCACGAAAAAATATAGTCCGTAAACTGTTTTAACCAGATCAAATGTGTGTGAGGTAGATATTCAACCTCAGAGCCTTTGACGTGTAACATGCAACACAGCAGACTATGGTTGTTACCACACATTTCATTGTGTCTGATGATAACTGCAGCAGTTTTTATCTGAAAAAAGTATTAACTCAAGTTAAAGGACATTAGCATATATGCACACCTGACTGGAGAGTCAGTGGCAAGAAAAAGTATTTGAACCTTTTGGAATTTTATAGTTTTGTAAATAAATTGACAAACATAATGTTTCTAAAAATAATTACACAAGAAATCTCTGATCTTTCATATCTTTATTGAGAACAACCAAATATCCTCATAGTGCTTGTGGTAAAAGTATGTGAACCCTTGAGATAATGACCTCAAAAAAGCTAATTGGAGTCAGGTTTTAGAACACCTGGAGTCTCATTGAGATAATATGTTTGGAGGTGTGGACAACAGCTACTTTGACTGATAAAAAAAACTCAAACTTTACATAAAGCTGGAAAGGGTTACAAAGCGAGTCTACAGTTAGCCAGGTGTAATGAAGCCAAATGGTATTGGTAGGTTGTTTTGTTTTGAGTTAGCTACAGCAGCGTGGCCGAGGTCGTGCCCCACTCAGAACGTGTTCAACGTGTTCTATGTATTGTAAGATCCCGGACAGAGTTGTAATATATTTTAAGTGTTATATTAGTTCAGGAAACAACAGTTTTGTCACCAAAACATTGTGTAATACTAAAAATAATAAAACAGTGTGTGTGTCACGATGACAGTGTTTGCGATGGTTGACGAGACTGAGGCGCCAGTTTCCTTGACCACAGTAGCACTACAGCGGTAATAAATAATCATTCATATTTTAAAAACCATAACAGCACAAACAAACACTTTACAGAGCTGTAAACAGAGCTGACCCGGAGCTGCGTGCTCACGCAGACTGACACAGAACAGAGTCAGATGAGATGGAGACTGGGACCAGCCTTTATTCACCAATATAATCTCTAGCCTTTTAGAGGAGCTTTGATACTACAGTAGTTTTATTAACTCAAATTAAACACATAGGCTTTATGACGACTTAAACCTGTTAAATTAAGCTAGAACTCTGCAGGTATCATCGCAAACAAATCATGATATTAATATAAAATATTGACTTATCCCTCATCCTTCTGTTGATATTGTCGGTCCAACCCCTATAACAGGTCATGTGACCTTTGACCACCACGCTCAGGCACTTGGCCCAAATTAAACACTG